>CM075448.1:19435375-20035375 GCA_037832335.1 Carallia pectinifolia | reverse complement strand
ATCTCTCTATTTCAATTTTCAAACTGCCTGTGCACAAATTATTAGGGTAGCTTATGGACCATAAAATTTAAAACTTGACATAAAATCTGATACTCATATTTAAATAAATCACTATAATGGTTTAGCCGCCGTCAAATTTAAAAATTAATAAGAAAATCTAAGTTTCGAACCTTAAATTTTTCTTTATTTGAATTTCAAACCTTAAATTTCATTGCATTTAAAACTCACTCCCACTCTCTAACCAAAAAACAAAAAAAAAAAGGAAAGAAAATTTTGCGTGTGCATTTGTAGAAATTAGAAGGCTGTATTTGACTTGTAGCATGCAGTAGTGTGTGTGTGGGTGCAAACCTAATGTCACATGGAATTGCCCACTCTGTGCAACAGGCCTTATCTCTATTTTCTTCTCTCGTAAGATTAGCAAATGGAATTGGGTGAGACCACTTGATTGGTAGGTGATATTGGACTTTGGCCGGTTGAGTCATTGGTTATTTAGAATTGGAAATTGATAACAAATCAAAGAATGGGAAATTGATACTTAAAATCATCAGATCAGATGATTATATTGAATCACATTCTTAATGATATTTTTCCTTGAGTGAATAAAATAATGAGATTGTATGAAGGTAAACATAAAAAATCTTCTAATAGTTTGTTTGGAATATTTAGTTGTTGTAGAATATATTTTGATTCCTCTGATTTATTTATTTTGTATAAAATCTTTAAAAAGTAGCAATTCTCAAAAAAGTAAGTGAGAATTACATAAAATAAAATCCCTTCTATCATTCAAAATGTTTCCAACAATTTAAGAAATGCGATTCAATCCTTTTATTATTAAAAAATCTATGTTAAACAATAATTAAATCTACAATTCAATTACTTAACCAATTCAACTGAATTCTACCTTTAGAATTGAATTGAATTATAAACAAAAATTGATGCCAAACAAATTATAAAACATATATTAGGACTGGACGACACCTCAAAACTTACAAGGAAGGAAGGAAGGATACACGATGCGTCCAATAAATTTGACAGTAGCAAATGAAATAATGAATTATGATATAAAACAATAAAAAGGACTTTATTGAACATTTGCATAAACTATTAGCACCATTTTTGTTATTATCCCATTTTTCAAATTGAGCCTAACTCATATCTCAAAAAAAAGCCACACTAACAGCTTGTTTGGTGTGAGAAGAAAAGAGAAGAAAGAAACGGAGAAGAAAGAAAAGTACAGAAGAAAGAGAATATTCCACCGTTTGGAGTGGCTGAGGAAAGAAAAGCAAGCGATTCTCAGGCAAAAATTAATCACTTCCGTACAGTACGAATTTTCTCGCCAAAACGGGGAGAAAATTGGAGAAAAGCAAAGATTGTACAGTAAATTTACTAAACTACCCTCATCAAAGCTGTGAAGACTGAAAATCAAACAAAAGAGAGGACGAGAAGGCTGGACTGATGTCCTGAAGTGCCTTATTTGTTGCTTTTTGAATCTTGATTCCAAATCAATTTGCTACTCTATTTGCTTGTCTGTTTCTTGTAATTTTGCAATAACTTGCGCTGAATTAGGCAAGGAAGAGACTCAATTTAACTTCCATCTGTTGAATCTTGTTTGCAGTAATGAGTCCTTCAGTTGGTTGTTAGATTAGAGTTTTTTTTTTCCTCAGTGGTTCTCAAGCATTTTAAAAAATTATTTTATTTTTGATGGACAATTTTTTAAATCTTGATTTACTTCTATGCAATTTTTTCTCCTCTCTACCTAACAAAAAAAAAAAAAAAAAAACTCTCACGGATTAAATTGAAAATGATAATTCTAGTCGATACAATGTATTTAGGTATTTTTATACAAATATGTTGATTACGATTTTTGAAAAAAAAAATCTTAAAAAAAAGTTCAATCCAAATTTGAGTGACCTGGGATATATTTGTAATTTATAATTAAAAAATTTTATTTCTCTTCACTTTCTTCCTATATCCAAACAAATTATTATTTTCTCTCCACTTTCTTTCCTCATATTTCTTTTGTCACTCCAAACAATATAAGAGAAAGTTACATTCTTTCTCTCCACTTTCATTCTCACCACTTTCTTTCTCTCTACTTTCTCTCCTCATCCCTTTTGCACTCCAAACAGAACCTAAGTGATTGTAGCTTTAGGGAGTTTCTATAACTGTCATATACGATGTGATAGATAAAATTATATGATATATTAAAAAAATTATATCAAATATAACCGGTCATTAAATTTTTTTTTATTTTTAATGATTGATTACGACTCATATAATTTTTAACAATATGTTATATATTTTTAATTATTTTACTATACCATATAATTTTTTTATTATGCCGATTATTTAACAAAACGGTCATTTAGCTTTTTCTAAAAATAAAAAGAAAAAAGAACCGAACCCAGAAAGAACCATAGAGTGAGTCAAGTCAAGCCATGAGACACTTTGTTATAAGTTATAACTTTTTGGTCGCCACTTCGCGTCTCGAAAACCTGACCTTTGTGTTCCTCGTAATCGAAAAAGAAAGAACTATAGATCCGATAAGGGAAAGCAATAGCTCCGATAAAGGCCCCAAGAACGCAACCTAAGCTGCCATCCGACGGTGAGTCGTTTCTTCTTCTTCTTCTTTTTTTTCCCCCCCTTTTCTTCTCTTTTTAGTTCTATTCTGTAATTTTCGCTGTTGGTATCAGATTTTTATTTGGCGTTGCTATGAGACGTCAGCATCAATTTTTCTGTGCGAATTTCTATGTTCTTGTTTGATTCGCTGGAAACTGTGGGAAAAGAAGAAACCCCAGTTTAGATTTGGTAGAAGAAACCGTAGGTTTTGATTCGTTTTGTTCAATGTCAAGGAAAGATAGTTTCTTTGCTTGTTTGATTTGAGGGAAATCGTGGGAAAAGAAGAAACCCCAGTTTTGATTTGGTAGAAAAAAAAAATGGGTGTTGATTCCTTTTGTTCAATGTCAAAGAAACATTATTTCAATAATTTAACCAGGCTTTGCTTCCCTTTCTGGTGTTTCTTACTGGCTACTAAAAACATATGATATGGGTTTTTTTTATTTTTTTAACACTAAGTTTATTGTTTCTATGGATATTTAACTTATGATATTGCCTGTTACTCTGTGTGTTTCTTTTGGGTTTAACTAATCTTGTATATCTATTTTTTGTTCTTTTTTCTTTTTTAATATTTTTGTCTTCTTTGTTGTTTGCTTGTTCCTACCTGAATGTAATTTTCTTTGGTGTGAAGATTTTGATTTGAGCCAAATTGTTATGTTTAAAGTAGGTTTAGATTGTGGGCCGAGGAACCAACTATGTGGTTGACTTTGATGGAGTATTTGCTGCATTGTTGAAGTGATTGATAGTATAGTTTCTGGGCATCATCGTTGGAGATCATCCATTTCAAACAAAGGTGATAGAACTCAATATATCTGCAATTGAAACTTCACAATCTCAGTTGAATCAGGAGAAGAAGTCCTTCTCAACGTCCACAGTTGGTTCCAAAATTGAACACCCAATGGCTCGTAACCAAGGACCCAGGAGTATTATTGATTCCCTGGGTGAAGAAATAATCAGAATTATCACACCGGTCTCAATCTGCATGTTCCTGGTGGTGATTCTTGTGTCAATACTCAACACAGACTCTTCAGGTTCAGCAACAATAAACAGTATAGCTACAATGGCATATTCTGAAACAACCTCAGACTCCTTCTGGGATAAATTTAAAGGTGCCTTTTTGAATTCTCTCGTGTTTGTGGGCGTTGTAACTGTTGTTACTTTCTTCTTGGTACTCCTATTTTATCTCAGATGCACTCAGTTCCTGAAACTCTACATGGGTTTCTCTTCCTTTATTGTTTTGGGATTCTTGGGAGGTGAAGTTGCCTTGTTTTTGATTGGACATTTTAGTGTCCCCATTGACTGTATAACATTTTTGGTGGTGTTGTTCAACTTTGCTGCTGTGGGTGTACTTGCCGTTTTCTTGTCCAAAATGGCTATATTTGTGACACAAGCATATTTGGTTGCTATTGGAATGTTAGTTGCCTATTGGTTTACTCTTTTGCCTGAATGGACAACCTGGGCACTATTGGTTGCCATGGCATTATATGATCTTGCTGCTGTTTTATTGCCTGTTGGGCCATTAAGACTCCTGGTAGAGCTTGCAATATCTAGGGATGAAGATATTCCTGCATTAGTCTATGAGGCTCGGCCTGTAATCAATCCTGATTCAGGCTCCAGGGATGGTTTAGTCCAAAGGAGAGTATGGAGACGGAGAGAAAATAGAGAAAATGGTTCAGACAGTAATTTTAATTCTGGGTTCAACTCCACTTCAAACACGACTAATGAAACGCTTGATTCGGTCGGGAGTGGTTATAATGAAACGAGATTTGTGATAGCTGAAGAGGGGCGAGTTACTGAAAGTGGTGCTGAGCTTTCGACACCTTTACTTGCAAGTGGGGTTCAGTCACACGGACGGGAAACTCCTGCACCTAGCGAAAATTTGTTGCTAGAGGGAATTGGGTTGGGGTCAACTGGTGCTATCAAGCTGGGGCTGGGGGACTTCATCTTTTACAGTGTATTGGTTGGAAGAGCAGCAATGTATGATTTTATGACGGTGTATGCATGTTACCTCGCTATTATAGCCGGTCTAGGTATTACTTTGATGCTATTGGCATTCTATCAAAAAGCTTTGCCGGCTCTTCCGGTGTCAATTGCATTAGGTGTATTGTTCTATTTCTTAACTCGTCTGTTACTTGAAGCTTTTGTTGTACAATGTGCTTTGAACCTTGTGATGTTTTAGCACTTTTCATGTAGGTCTGATATAGAATGACCACAGTTAATTTATTGATGTACTTTATATTTTGGCTGAGTAATTGCATATTGTAAGTTCATCTTTTATAAGGGGTGGAGCAAAGCCCCGAAGAAGAAACTCCATGGAATGACGACTTGCCTAATTCTTGCATTGAGCCTTTGAATATGTCCTTTGGATTTTGAAGTTTGCTAATTAAGGTTTTGTGGTGTGGCATAAACTTGGAAGTTTATGACTGACATATCTGTCATGTACTTTTTTCGGTTTAAAAAAAAACTTGGAAGTTTTACATAATCTTATATATTTTTTTGGACTAAACTATGATTATTTTGGCTCAAAGAACCAAAATGCACTTCCTTTTTTAAAAAAAAAATTTCTTTAATATTAAAGAAATTTTTTTGTTACTGATTCGTCTCAAATCTGCAAATCTATCTATCATACCCGAAAAAAGATATTAAAAAAAAAAAAGCAATATGTAGCAAAAGAGAGCACAACAATTGAGTTTTTAAGTAATCTGAAAAATGATAAAACTGGTTAAAATTTTTATGGACCGTGAATGAATGTGGCCTGTTTATTCAAACTTAACTGTTTGAGAGCCGAATTATTTTTGGAATGATTGAGATATCAAAATTTTCGCAAAATGTAGTTTTGATTTTGATGTACCAAAAAATGAAAATGACATTTTGTAAAGTCGAACAAAACTGCTCTAATTTGAGTTTGCGTCTCCGTTAAAGTTAATTAAATTAAATTTAAAAAAGAAGAAGAAGAAGAAGAAGATAGCCCACTAATGCTGGAGCAGCAAATCCAAATTTACTCCAAAATTGTGGCAATCAATGGCGTCAGTTCGTGAAGTTCTCCTCCAGATTGATCTTTCTCAGCACTGGCGACATAGAGCGACAGTCTTGAATTGCTACAATTCTTTAATTCTCCACTTTATTATTATTATTATTATTATTATTGTCCCTTTTCTTTTCAATTATGTAACATTTATACTGTATTTAGATAAAATTTTCAGGAGAAAAGAAAGTAAGAGAGAGGAAAGTGAAAGAGAAGATTATTGGAGGAGAAGAATACTTTGTATCCTCTCTTGTGTTTAAAAAGATGTGATGGAGGAAATGAAAATTATAAATTCGTTTATTTGAGAAAGAGTAAAAAGGAAGAGGAAGGAAAATAAATTGTATTAAAATAATAATTTTATCATTCATAAGAAATTTTATTTAAATATTTTGTTTATGTAAAATTATAATTTTTAAATTATAAAAGCGATAATTGAGTTATTTAATAAATTTAGTAGAAAAACTAATAACTTTCTTCTGGTTTTTGAGAGAATTAATTTTGGTGGACAAAAAAAATTATGAAAATTAAAAATTTTCATCTTTACCGCTTTTTAAATATTTTTTAAATATAATAATTTAACAAATGTTGTATATATGTAATTATAATCATATATCGAACAACCCTATGTAGAAAATCCAAGGTTGTCAGAACCGGACCGGTCATCGAACCGGAAACATTAGTGGGTCAAGGTTCAACCGGTTGAACCGGTCGAACCGGTATTTGAACCGGTCGAACCGGTATTTGAACCGGTATTTATTAATATATATATTTATAAAAATAATTTAAAAAAATAATATTTATATATGATTATTAAATATTATTTTTTTAATTTTTAAGGATTAAATTCAATGCTTTGATAAATGTGCTTTCTTTCTCTTCCGATTCTAACCCACAAAACAGACAGAGGGTAACTATGGATAACCCGAAAATCCCTTAGAATCGATAGCATTGCTTGTCTTCTTCTTGCTACTATTAATAGAATTGATTGTTATTGTTAAAAACATTTTCTAATGATATTTATGTATCCCTGTCCCAAATTTCTAGGAGATGCAATTTGTTAAAGCACTCAACAAAATTGCTGAGTCTCGTGTTTTGCTGGGCATGAATTGCGAGGTGCATGTATAGCACCAATGTTGTAAGAACCGGACCGGATATTAAACCGGAAAGTTTAATGGTTCAAGGTCCAATCGGTTCAATCGATTTAACCGAAAATTGAACCGGTAAAATCAGTATTTAATATTAAATATATAAAAAAATATTTATATATATTATACATCAAAATCTATATGTAAAATATAATATTATAATACATATGTATGTATTAGAATACTTACATTTATAAATTTAAAATATATAATTTAGAATTTATTATAGGATAGAATTAACAATTTAAAAAAATTAATAATTATTTTAACAAAAAAAAGAAAATAGTAAGTGTTAATTTATAAGAAATATAAAATAGTATGTGTATTATATGAGACATTTGAGAAAATAATAAGTAAAAAAAAAAAAAAAAGATAACAACAAGTTATAAGTTGGTTTAGTGGTATGAGACTTATCTTTCATGTTGGAGGTCAAGGGTTTGAAAACTAAATTATACAAAGTTGTGTGAAATTTTTTCTTAATTATTAAAATAACCAACCCGGTCAACTCGGGACCGGTTCACCGGTCCGACCGGTTGAACCGGCCGGTCCGGTCCGGGTTTGACAACAATGAGAAAATCAACAATTATAATAAAATAAAATTATGCATACACATTTAATGAAACAAATAAAATATAAATATTAATTTAATAATTTATTTATTTTTTATTTTAAATCTAACATATATTTTACCATCCAACGATTTACGTATCTAAAACGAATATTTTTATTAGCAAAAATTCTTTAAAAAAAAAAAACAAACAAACAAAACCGATAACATAAAAAGGATCTGACGTAATGATGTTAAATTAACACTAAGTTGTGTAATAAGTCTGGAGTGACGTTCGTGGACTGGCTTAGTCATAAAGGTACGGTTTACCCGTAGCGATTGTCCTCTCCTTTCGTAGCTATTTTATCAATTTGGTAATTGGGATCAATGAATAAATAATAATCCTTCTCAATTTTTATTTTTGTTTTTAATTTCTACGTGTTTCGCTTCAAACTTTTTTAGTTAATTAACAACGGGTAAATTTAAAGTTTTTATTGTTTAACGTGGTAATTTAAATTCAAATCTGAATAATACTTTAATTTTAAATTTGTTCGATTTAATTGTAATTATTTATTGTCTGTTCTGACTTAATAATTAACTTTAATTTATAAATTTAATAATTGATTTATTGTAATAAAATTTTTTTTTTTAGTGCTCGAAATGTTTTATACGCAGAATCTTCAGTATTAACCACGATTCTAATACCAACAAATTGAATTATCGTTCAGGAGTTTTATGTTATGATTCAGCCTGACTCAGAATCTGATTAATCAATCAGCTCAAAACCAAACACATCCAAAAATAGTTATCTCGGTAACGAAACGAAAATACAAAGGGCATGGAAACAGAAATCAAGAAACCCAAGAGCCGCCGACCTACTAAGAATCCCAAAATTGCCTAGACTTCGCCGTGTCCCCCATCTGCCGGTGAGTAATCTGAGCCCCACCTCCACCGCCGCCACACCGGCCGTCCCGCTGCGACACAGGCAACCGATGCATAGCAATAGCGGCCAATTTTGCCTGCCGGAGCGGTACTGTTTTTCTTGATTATATTCGCTTTATCTTGGTTCCCAATATTTATTTTCACCAACGTTTTTTATTATTTTTTTTCTAAGTAAATGGTCCTTTTATTTTATGATTGTACTTTGGTCTTGTGGATTTCCATGCTCCAATTCAACTTCGAATGTGGCTTAAGGAATATTTCGGGTTTTTATTTTTTTTAATTTTAAGTCGGTGAAGTTTCGGTTAATTCTAGACTGATTTTTCTGTTGGACTGATGTGGAACATCATTTTTGCATGAAACATTATGTTCTATGTATGACTGATTGAGTAGGAGACACATGCATTTCTTGTCAAACGAAGACATCACATATGACTACGGCAAGAGAATGTTTAGAACAAAATTCTTAAAAGTTGTTGAGGATGTTAAGGCACATGGAACATCTTACAATTAACTCTTTGTTAAATTTTTAATGCATCAACTGGTGTGAATTGCCGTTGCTGCTTTGAATTGGCTTTTGCTATTGTTTTCCTAGTGATCAAATTGCAAAATTTTTGTTCTAACGCAACTAGCTTGAAAATATCATATCCTGCCCTTCCGAGTCCTTATACTATGTTACTACTTTCAATTCGGTTTGCTTCTGTGTTTTGCTATTGTTGTTGTTCTTTATTTGATGATAGTAGTAATAAGGTACAAAAATGAATATGTTTCTTTGGGGCTGTTGGTTTGTTTTCTCATAAAGTAGTCGTTTGATTGATATGGTCTTATCACGAGGATTTTGTCAGTTGGATCTTCGCTTTTCATTCCTCAAATTCGGATTTAAGAGATAGGAGATTGAGATACTGATTTTTTAGAAAACTCTTGTTTGGACTTGAGATAGGGCCTGAAAAATGTGAGAAAATTGGACGGGGTTAGATCTGGTTTTTGATTGTTTAACTCCTTACTTAAATGGAATAAGGTAACCAAAATTGACTAGATTATCAGAGAATTTTCAATGTTTTGATATCAGGGATTTTTCAGTGGCTAATAGGGGTTTTAAGTGTACTCATTATATAACTGAATTTCTTTATCCACTCAGTAAACCAGAAATTTGTTTGCGTTTGGCTTTCAAACTCTATTACATTGTTGTCCAATTTTCTCCAAATGATTTTTTATAATGAGTTCTGTTTATCTGGGCTTTCTGTTATATTGGAATTGAAATTGGCTGATAAATGCTTAGCCTAATTCAAGAAACTGAGACTATGGTACCCTTACAAATAGAGTGCTTGATTGGGGTTCTGGGCATTATTTGATGATCCACTCCTTTGCAGATAGATTTTGGGTTGAGAATTTTGTGGATGGGGATTCAAACAATGGGATCTCACTGTAATGGACAGCAATCTCATGCACAAACAACTCAATTGACGGGGCAAAACTCCTGGTACAGTCTCACTCTCAACGAAGTGGAGACTCAATTGGGAAACCTGGGGAAACCTCTGGGTAGCATGAACCTTGATGAACTTCTTAAAAATGTATGGAGCACGGAAGCAAATCAGTCTATAGGGATGGAAGTTGAAACTACCCCCTCATCTTCTCTCCAACGCCAAGCAAGCCTTAGTTTGGCCAGGGCACTGAGTGGTAAGACAGTGGATCAGGTTTGGAAAGAGATTCAACAAGGGCAGAAGAGGAGGTTTGGCGAGGAAATGAAAAGTCAAGAAAGAGAACCAACTTTTGGTGAAGTAACATTGGAGGACTTCTTGGTACAAGCAGGGCTTTTTGCGGAGGCATCTTTGGGCCCTTCTATGGAGTTGAGCACCATTGATGCTGCCACCCCACAAAGTATACCTCAGAAAATAGCTGCTCTGTCCAGCTCTCCTTCAACTGATACATTGTCTGACACAACAACGTCGGGGACGAAAAGGAACGCCCCAGATGCACTTGAGAGGAGTATTGAGAGGAGGTTGAGGAGAAAGATCAAGAACAGGGAATCTGCTGCCCGTTCAAGAGCTAGAAAACAAGTACGTTGTTTAACAGCTGGCTTCTTTATTTTTAAGTAATTTCAATATGTGGACCTTCAAACTGATTTTTGTTGGGCCTACATAGGCTTATCATAATGAACTGGTGAGCAAGGTCTCGCATCTGGAAGAAGATAATATCAAGCTCAAGAAAGAAAAGGTAGGAACTTTATGCTGTTATCTAACCTGTTACTCTTTATAGTCTAAGATTTATCTTTCTCTTTGTAAACTTGATTAGTTGTGGGTACTATTTCATTGCTTTGTCCAATCAGATGGACTCCTTAATGGAACAGGAAGCTGTACATGTCCTATTGCTGAGAAGATGATCTTAATTGTGTGCTAGGTCATTTAGCAAAAGAAAATTTTCCCACTTTTAGTTGTTGGATGATTGAATCAAGGAACCATATCAATTACATGCAGGAGAGGGTGTTGGAAAGATGAATGTGAAATGTGACAATTTCTTGTTCCTCTCTTCCCACAAAATGAAAAGTAAGAAAATATTAATGGTAAACAACAGTCCAATGATTGTGAGATTGTCAACATAACTACAATAAGCAACAATATTGAGAGTAACAATGTGTCTGGAGTGCGTGTGGCCAATCTTGAGGCTCTTTAGATGTGATGCCATAAAACGTACTGGCAAGTCTTTTCTTAGAAATTGTACTGAGAGTTTCGCCCTAGACAGGGAGACTGGCAAGGAAGGTTGAAGTTACATATTGACCTGATCCAGTGGTGGATCTCCTTACTGAAAACTCCAATCAAGTTATCAATGCATGCATTGCATGTCTTGGCATTTTGACCAATACTTTGGGTGCAACTCTTTGGGCTTTTTTCGATGTTAAATAAAGGATTGCAAACCTGCAAATTGAGTCAAGGCTAGATTGATTCTCAATCAGGAGGCATTGGTAGACTGGATGAGGTTTATTGGCTTCAGAAATTGTCTAATGGTCAGCTAAACTTATGATATTGAATTTTGAATTGTTTTCTGTTGATGAATGGGTAATGGACTATCAATTAAATTATTTGGTGTGCAATCAGATATAAATTTATGGAATAATGGGGCTACAGGAGTGTTGTCTTTCATTTGCATATACACAAACTATTGCACATAGATACATGTGTCCAAGCAGCATTATTTAGTGTATCTATAATACAGATTTTCCATTATCATTATTTAGTTGTCTTTACCAGCCTACATCCATTGTTTAAGGCACCTAATGTGTCTTCTTCAAAGTCGCACCAGCTATATGATGATGTTTCCGAACTGGTGAAGATATAATCACTGTAGAGCCACTAGCTTTGAAAGGAGTTTGTACCTCATCTTTGTAATTGTACGCCAGTCATCTGTTCACTGAACTATGGAATGCAGCTAACTTTTTCGTGCTTTAGCTAACCTTAACATAAGGAAAGCAAGACTTTGCAGTTTCTATCTCAATATGAAAAATTTTTCAGATTGTGCACATTAAACAGTATTTTCAATTGAAGGTGGCATTATTCAATTGGTGACTCGAATTAGTCAATTCACACTTAGAGTGAGGCAAACTCATTTTCATATTAGTCGTGGGCATTATGCATGAGGGAATACATGCTGCATATTTTTTACAACATCATGCTTGATGATACAAACTTAGTAGTGACTGTAATATGGATGTTCTGTGGTTGTGCCAGATCATTTGACTCTCCAGTTGTTGTCGCAGTTCGACTATAAGGAAGTTATTGAATTCTTACGAGATTTTGTCTGTCCTGATGTGTTGTTTGTAGGAATTTGATAAGGTGTTTCTATCCGGAGCTTTGCCCGAACACAAATATCAGCTCAGAAGAACAAGCTCTGCCTCTTTCTAACCCCCTTCTCTCTCCCTCCCTCCCACCAAAAAAACAGTTATTTTTGTAGTTCCTCAAGTATTAGCTTTTGTAGTTCCTCAAGTGTTAGTTGTAGTCTGTTGGGTTTGCGGGGATCTGCTTCAGATTGTATTAATAGGCTGCTTGGCTTTGGTTTGCTGTTGTGGTTCCACCCTGCCGGCCATTACAAATTTCATGTGGCCGCCATTAGTTGTTTGCTCCCTTGTACATTAGAGATTAGATTGGTAAATTATTGATCACTAAATGTGACATGTTAATGTGTCTAGCTTCTGTTTTGTTTGTGTTTCTTTGGAGAATGAAATAAAGAATCCACTGGATCCTTGCTTGCCGTTATGTTGCAGGCTGATTCTGATGACTGATTTCCCATGGACATAATTACCTAGTCTGTCATAGACGCTCTCTCTCTCTCTCTCTCTCTCTCTCTCTCTCTCTTTGGCTTAAAATGACTATTTTTAATATCGTGCCATGCAATATATTGAAGTTTGCCATGTGCATCTTTGTAGTCTGGTGGATATGTATTAAAAAAAATCAACAATTTATCGCTATGACACTTTTTAAGCCGAAATTGTCAAGTGGCAAAATTTGAATTATAGTGGGTTCTCTTGGATAATTTATTTGCAAATTCATCAGCATGTGTTTCTACAAATTTAATAGATCTAATTTGCAAGTTCCTTATGCCTTTTTAACTCCCTATAAATACTTAAAAAAGTTTTTTAAGATCATTATGAATTGTTAAATTTTAGAAGGTGAAGTTTGTCAAAATTAGATTTGTCGCCCGAGTTGAGGTTGTTAACAAGCTAAGCTTAATACTCGGTTCGGCTTGATTATCGAGCTTAAATTGAGTTTTGTTTTGAGAGTAGAAAAATAAAATTTACAAATGGCGTCGAGGTCGAGTTTAGTAGTTTTATAGCAAGACGAGTTCGAGCTTAGAAATTTTACTCATTTAGGACTCGATCAGAATTTTTGTAGAGTCGAGTTTGAACATGTTAATAATATATTAGATTCTATTAGTTTACACTATATCCTATGGGTTTATACCTTATTCAACAGAAAGAGAAAAGATAAAAACGAAATCAAATTCTAAAAATTGATGATAATTGATATGAAGACTGTTTAGAAGACATTAGCAGCAGCTATTATAAATCACAACTAAAAGGCTATTAGCCACTCAAAAAAAATATTTTTTTTTGTTGTTTTTATTTGGAACATTTGCACTAATAATTTTATTTTAGTGAGATGTGACTTTTTTTTTTTTGACAAAATTAATTTTTTGTCCTGTTAAAGAATAATGATAAAGGTTGGTGGGGAGAGATTCCTTAGTTGGGCAACAATCAAGCACGAATCGGATTTTTTGAGGAATACATCAAGAGATAATTAAATTTGGTCAAACAATGTGTGGTTGATGAACAAGGATCGGTTTTTTAGCGAAACACGAAATTTATCGTCAAACATTCAATATAATTTCACAAGATTTAATTTCGTTCAAGAAAGGAATTCCACCCAATTGAAGGGATCTTCGGATCAATCTAAAGATCATTTCGATTCCATTAGTAATGAAGATTCCGAATATCACACGTTAATCAATTAAAGAGAGATTTAACGGCTAAATCTAACAGGTCATTTTTGTAAAAGTGAAGACTTTTTCTAGTTATAACCTCCAAACTTAATTAAATGACTACTTCCTCCATCCCTATTAGAGTTGGACTCGGAAGTGAGAAAGGTAATTAGGCAGTTCACTTTCATATATATATATATATATATAAGCACTGTTACGTAGACAAAATTTGGTAGACGAAGAATAGACGGAGAAATTTTTTTTTTCAATCAATTAATTTATTTGTATAATAAAACGCTTAATTTCTACAACGAAAAAATAGATAAAAAATATTTTTAAATTTTATTATAATAATTTAATATTTTATTATACAAATAAATCAATTAGTTACACAAAAAAAAATTTCTATCTCTTTTCCGCCCACCAAAATTTTTCATATATATATATATATATATATATATATATATATGATAAATACTTTTTTTTTATTATTTTCAATTAAAGCGAACTCGAAGCAAGTATGAAGCGTATGGATACAAATTGTGCCTTAAAATGAAAGACAATTGTTATCTAGAGAAGCATTAGAAAACAAACATTGAATTTTTTTTTTCAAATTAATTTTAAGATAACATCAACAATATTTAAATAATATTAAATATATTTAAACTTTAATTGAAATATTAATTTGAATTTTAGTTTTTAGCAAAAAAAAAAATCTGATTACTCATGGACTAAATACTCTGCTTACCTACAAAAACCTAAAGATTAATTATTAATATTATTTATTATTCGTTAAATACCCAAAAATCCTGAGTACCACAAAGATAGACGGTGGCAGCTACCTCCAGTTCCTCAGAAAAGGACAGCCACCACCAACCAGCGCCGGCGTCGTCCTCCCTCGATCGCCACCACACCGGCTTTGTTTCGGCACTGAAAATTTCTGCCCGCCGACCTTGATCTACGTCGTGCCCAACAGACTCACAGCTCTTCCTTCCTTGCTTCTGCTGTTGCCATGGCGAATAGGTGTCAATCTTAGCCTCCTTCACTCCATTCGCTCATTTTCTTCTCTTTCTCTCTCTCTCTCTAAAATCATCTCCTCCTTACTTTCGTTGAATTTCGTATGCTCATTTTTTTTCGCTCTCTGTTTTTTTTTTTTTTTTTTATTCTCCATTTTGTTAAATGATTTGATTGAATTGCATAAACATTGTTGTTTTTTTTATTAAACTTCTGTTTTTTTTTTCCCCTTTTCAGGCAAGCAATTGATGCGTGAAAGCTCAAGTTGAGCATCTTGTTGGAGGGCCAAATGCGGATTCCTTAAAAGGTCAATATTTTCTTCCTCACAACCAGCAGTATGCACTCTATATATATATGGGATTGTTTTGAATACTCTGAATTTCTTTACTGAAAATGCAGGGACAAGACCAATATCAATTCATCTAATTCCATTAGTTGATTGCTGTTCTGGGTGGGTCAATTTTGTGTTTGTCAAGTTATAGAAACAGAAAATATCACTGCCCAGTTAAAGCCAAGAACATAGTTAGAACCATTCATAGCAAAAATTTTGAAGGGTGTTTCGGCTGAAACCAAGATTTGTTTGAATGCTTTGAGCATTGTAATATCTTCTAAGTTGACAATTATCGGAAGCCATTACTTGAAAAGCAACAATCTTGGCATAGTGGGCTGCAATGACCAGCAAATTCAGCTACATTTTGAAAGTGTATGAGGCCAAGACAGCAACTCCCAACCCAGTCCCTAACCCGAGGTGCACCATTGAATTGCACATTAGATATAGATACCAACTGAAGATCCCATCAAATGAAGGGACCGTGGTGGTGATAGAAGACCTAGTTACCCCCGAACAACGCACCGTTCTCCGGATTCCCATTGTCTTCCCATTAACAATGTGGCGCGAGCTCTACCTCTCCGACATACTTAAGTCCACGAACCTTGACAGCAACATGCGTAGCTTCTTGAACCCGAAGGTTTCTGAAGCCATCGCTTCCATTGCCGAGCGCAAAGGAAACAAAGGGTTTGAGATAGTTGTCAAAGTGGGGATATTGAAAGCTGAGCTGATGAGTAAGGAGGAGGTCAATCGGATCGCTGCTGGACTGGCCAAGATGGAGGGTTCTGGTGATTCCTCGCAGAGCCCTGCAGGGGACATTATCATCATAGATGAGCCGGAGCCATGTAATATAGAAGACTTCGACTTTGTTTCTTAGGATGGGATAACGGCACAAGGACATTTTTTGTATGATTATTTTCGTTGTATAATTGGCCCAATCTTCTGGGAATTTTGTTGGACACTTCCTCTTCCAATTTCTACTAATAATGCCTTACTTTTCTTCTATCTTACACTCACAACACTTGTGGAGAGATCTGGGGTTAAATCCCAAATCTCACTCATAAAAAATGTCTGGCTCTCCACTCCAACTAGACTTATTTGTTAATAGTTATTCGTAATTAGATGTTATTGCCTTAATGTAACGTATACAACTCAGTAACTCACAGCCATGGGTTACAAGTATCTTTTAGCAAGTGTAATGAATAAAAGTCACCGAATTTAGAAAGGGAAGATCAATGGTTTTTTGGAGAAAATTTGAAAATGAAATCACTAGCATCTGTGTTTCATTTTTTTTTTTTAATTTCTAATTAGACTTATTACTATATATTATTGTTGTTAGTTATATATTTAACTGAAAATTTTACATGAATAGAACAATGTTTTCTAAGTTTGAGCATGCATCCAAGGTGCAAATTCCTTTTGTTTTTTTGAAATGATGGAAAACCTTAAAAATAAAGAGCTTTGTATTGGCAAATTGCAGTATTCAATCACAATAAAAACATGAAAAGATTTAAGTTGTGAATTCGGTACTTGTTGTCAAATTTAGTTGCACGGATAAATTTAGATTGTGAATTGCTAAACCGTCATCAAATGAAGTTGTTATGGTATGTTATCACACGGCGGGTCACTGCATATAAAAATTTGTAATCAGCCATTATAACGAGTAAGAACATTTTTAACAGGTCACAATTTTCTTTTCTAACACCAAAACTAAATCTAAATACCTTAGGAGTACCTAGGAGTATACGGGATGAACCGGAGTTGATACAATTGACAAAAACTGACCCAGCAAAACAGACCTCCACTCCCCTTTCATTTTTTTTAATAAAAAAACTCAATTCAATCTTCGTGCATCATATTTGTGCTGTAAAATTCCAATCTTCTTTGTGCATTGATTGTTGCAAGAACCTGGGGATGTAGACTATCACTATTAATCTATATCGGTAATTTCCCATGAAACAATGAGGCCAAAGTTGATTTTTTTTTTTGGGTGGATGTATAATTGTTTTCTTCTATTTTGTGACTCTGTTACTAATGTCCAGAAATTAGAAGAAAAAATTTAAAAAAAAAGTTGGTGAAGAGACGTTGAAGGACATATATTCATGGACAGACGTTGATTTGTGTAATCATAATTATATTTTGTATAACTGTAACGATAAAAAATGATATGAATTTTTTCTGCTTCACATTTTTAGTTGTGGTTGTACAAAATATACTCTCAGTTGCACAAATGAACGTCTGCCTACTAACGTATGACACATACGTTTGTCAACGTAATAAGACCGAAAATAAAAAGTGTGTTAGAAATTTCATTACTCGATATTAATAAATTTAAAATTTAATATTGTATTTACATCTGAATTTTTTATTAATTAAAATCTGAATTAATATTGAAAAAAAGAATGATTGCCAAATTATCATTTTTCGATGGTTTTTTTTTTTTGGGTACATTTTGACGGTCTTATTATTGAATTAGATACATATACGTACATTTAGTCATTTACACAACCCAAAGCACCAAAAAAAAAAAAAAAAAAAAACACAACCCAACGGGCAAACTGACTTAACTATAACTTTTTCTTTATACTACAAAAAAATATATATATATACATATCAACTCTCCTCTAACCGTTTCAAACCAACCACCCCACCATGGAAGGAACCCACAATTTTCAACAGCGGCACTCCACCAACTCGAAAACACACATTGCAAACCCAAAAACTCAATATCCCAAAGCATAAAACGAATCTTCCCAAGTGTGCCTCTCTCGAATCTCTCTCTGTATCTGATAAATTACCCGCTGGAACAAAGAATCTATCTTTACTGTCAAGCAAAATCTGTCGAACCAAAAGAAAAAGGCAAAGCTCGTTATCCCGAAGAAACGACCGAAACGGCGCACCATTTTCATTAAGAAACGCTATCTAAAGGTCGTAATTTCCTTTAAGATCCAATCTTTGCGGCTTTCTACGGGTGAAAGGATCGATCTGTGAGTGCCTTCTCTTTCTTTTGTCTTTTCCAACATTTTTTTAAAAAATTAATATACAAAAATATTATCTAACTTTATTTAAAATAATATATTTAACATTAACTTTAAAATTAATAAATTTAATATTAATTTTATATAAAATAATAAATTTAATACATAATAATTTTATATAAATAAAATCTATCAATTTTGACGACAGATTTATAAAATTAAATTTATTATTTTAAATAAAATTAATAATATTTTTATATATTAACTCTTTATTTAATTTATTTTTCTTGATTTCGTTGGTGTTCATATTATTGTTAGACTTGGGTTTCCCGTGATTATCGGATATTGCTTGGCTGTTGATAATGGAGTACATGTTGGTTTTCTTTTCTTTTTTGTTTTTTTTAATTTTAGATTTTCTTTTCTTTTCTTAAAAAAATTCCTTCATTTTGGTTATAAGATACTGCTTAGTGGATAAAAAGTTTGTGGGGTTGATTAATTTTGGTTTCTTGGACCGTTGGCTGATTGGAATGGAGGAGAAATAAAAAAAAGAAGCTTGTTTTCTTTAAGGAAAGAAGCAATTTCTTGTATTTGTATGCATTTTTAGTTTCATTGGCTTTAATTTGCTGTGCCTGCCTAGATTCATATCCCATTTGTGTAATTTGCTGTACCTCTGCTACTGTTCCTTGGTTTGTTTTATTATTATTATTTTTTCTTTGTTACAATTTTTATTGCTTTTTTCTCTTTTGGTCTTTTTGCACTCATTATTCTGATTTTCTTCATGCCAACAACTGAGCATTTATCCTTCTGTTGATTTATCTGAAGTAACTTAATTGAAAACATGTTGCTGCACTTCTGAACTGTTGGTTGTTTACATGTTTCCAGACATCAGTTGTTGATTTTTAGTTTTGTTCCTTATCAACAGATAGTTTGATGGAACGGTTGATGCATTCACAGGTCCATCCCAACAACTCAATTCGTGCTACGTTTAGAAGATATAGCTCGCCATTCATTCCAGCATTGTCCATATATCTAACAAAAAATTTCATCAGGACCAGGAGTTGCTCATTCACTATGAAACATCCTCGATTGTTTAATTTAACTGCTGCATCAGTTCAACCTTCACAAGCCTCAAAGTTGGGCCACTTCGACAATACGCTGCCATCCAAAGGTTACACGGATGAACGCGGCACGCTTTGCTTTAAGATGTGTAATTTTTTTTTTTTTTTGTTAAATCATTGAAGAAAGCGCTTAAAATTAAAATGGTTTATCTACTGAATGGAGCTAAATGTTAAACGGTTGGTCCAGTTGAATAAATGTGAAGAATCGTTCATTGAATGAGAGAAACTGTTGCGATGCTTGAGTTTGAAATTAGGTTAGACAAAAGCATTCTAGTCTCTGAGCTTATGATACCAAAAGTCCAACTCAATTTCTAGTTTTGAGTCTTGTGCCATCATGTCGCTGCAATAATTATGGCTTTCTTGAATTAACAGAGGTTCTTGATCTCTGGAGAAATGCTGATGCAGTGTGTTTTGATGTGGATAGCACTGTGTGCCAAGATGAAGGCATCGATGAACTTGCAGATTTTTTTGGAGCTGGCAAAGCAGTTGCAGAGTGGACTGCCAGGTGGGTTTATAATCTGATCTATGGAATTGCTTTTGTAGATGATATTAGACCTGACTTCCACATATACGCATTTTCTAGAGTAATGGGTGGTTCTGTTCCTTTTGAGGAAGCTTTGGCTGCCAGATTATCTCTATTCAAACCCTCCCTTTCCCACGTCCAAGATTTTCTGGAGATGAGGCCTCCAAAGTAAGTTAACTCCTTGATCATGCAATAATGTCTCTGACTTGGATTTTTGTGTGTTTTGAGAATCTGCATAGTTATGGTGCTGTCCAGTTTCTTTTCATTTCTTCTTAGGGACATGAAATTGGTACGGAGATACAATAGAAATGTTAAATTTTGTTATGAGGTGGGTTGGTTGAGAAAAGGGTATTTTCCCCTTTTTAGTGATGTCCTCAAGGCCCCGGACACTCCTCTGCTTGTCAGTGAATTACGTCTAGATTTGATGAGGTTTCACTGATCAAATTTCTTCCATAGGATTTCTCCTGGCATAGAGGAACTGATGAAGAAGCTGAAGGCTAAAAACACTGATATTTATCTGATCTCTGGAGGCTTTCATCAAATGATCAAAGTATGTTATACCATAATGGAATTATTTGTTGCTTTTTTTCTTTTTTCTTATCCCTACAAGTCTTCATCCAAGTGCAAAATCTCTTATTGAGTTTTTAACCTGCAGGGATTAAATGAAACATTATAAAGATTGTAGATGAAATTCTGTGAAGATTGCCCTGATCAAAGGGAACCCAAAATATGCCTTGTTTTGGATGTCCTGTTCTCTTTTGCTTCTATCTGTTAATACTAATCATTCAACTATTCGTGCAGCCTGTCGCGTCAATGCTTGGCATTTCAGCAGAAAACATATTTGCCAACCAATTACTCTTTGGAAGCTCCGGGGAGTTTTTGGGGTTTGATGCGAATGAGCCTACTTCTAGGAGTGGAGGAAAAGCAATTGCAGTGCAGCAAATACGGAAGGTTAGTCACATATATGGTAGTCTATTTCATATATGCCTGTTAAAATGGAAATATAGCTGATTATGATTGTACACCAGGTTCATGGATACAAAGCACTAGTAATGATTGGGGATGGTGCAACTGATCTAGAGGTAAGTACACCCACTGAACTAACATATTGTAAACCTAATCGTTCCAAATCACACATTTTCTTCTTTTATGTTTCTGCATCTGTTACAAGGAAATCATTCCTACATGTTCTGTATCACTTTGCAACAATTACACACTCAACCTGCATTACTATGTCAGTCGTTACCAAGTTAAAGCTGTGAAAAAAAATGCTATTACTAAAATTTAGTTACTTGTTGGAAACTTAATGGAATTTTATACTGCATTCACGCCATTTAAGAAGCGAGATTTGCTTCGTACAATGAAGTTTTTTATACAATGTTACGTAGATATACAGTTGGTATATTTATTTTTGTTTTTAGGCCCGT
Organism: Carallia pectinifolia; assembly: GCA_037832335.1. Lineage (NCBI taxonomy): Eukaryota > Viridiplantae > Streptophyta > Magnoliopsida > Malpighiales > Rhizophoraceae > Carallia > Carallia pectinifolia. The sequence continues at coordinate 20,014,246 of CM075448.1, read as the reverse complement.
AAACCTGGAGGTGCTGACATGTTTATCTGCTATGCTGGTGTTCAACTCCGCGAAGCTGTTGGAGCCAAAGCTGACTGGCTGCTCTTTAATTTTGCAGATCTGATAAATTCATTGGAATAGCTTATAAATATCATGTTGGAACAGCCTAAATTCGGGTGAATTGCTATTATACTAACTGTATTTCTATTTGTTCCTTCTTGCCTAAGTATCTGTATTGGGAAAGGCGTTGTCTCTTCTCCCTCCCTTACAGTTTTGGTTAGTTATTATAGGTATTACACATTATTCTTTGAGACGATTAATAACAGAATCAGCATTTTTATCATCCAACTATGAGTAATTCTTGTATGAATCTTGATCATAAGAAAAATGTTGGATGTAACTTATGATCTCTTGATCATCTATTTTATTGCCGTTGCGTGTTTTTTTTTTTTTTTTTCTGTGTTGTTTTTAAGTATATTGGAAATAATTTTTCTATTATCTTCGTTAGCTCTTCACCTTTCGTCAGCCCAAACTTGCATGTTCAGGATTAAGGGAGTATTTGGTTTTGCTTTTGGGGGATGCGGTTGGTATTACTGTTCTAAAAAGTAAGATTACAAGTGTGTTTTTTATTTGAGGGTGCTATTATTGATATAATCTCAAAACAGTTATTAATTGAAAAGGTAAGGGCCCTTATTTTTGCTTTTATGAGTAGCAGATTAATAGCATAATTACGAAATTGTCGCTTATTTAATTGAAGAAGATGTGCGAGCAGTGCTAAACACCTAGAAGCCACGAGCACTGCAAGATATTGAAACACTGCAAGGGTTTAAGACACTGTCTTTTAAAATATTTCTTTCTAAACAACAATAGCAAAATAATTATATTTTATTTATATAATAATAATCTATACTATAAAAAATATTATTTCAATAAATATACAGTAGCATTGCTTTTTTTTTTTCTATTTTATTATGTTTTTATTATATAAACACTAACATACACAAATAAAAATAATAATATTTTAAAATATATTTTTATAAGACTAATTTAGATTAAATAAAATTAAAAAGATCACTTATTATAATAAAATAAAAATAAAATATTTAAAATAATCTTTGTATTCGTTTATTAGTAATAATTAATATTAATCTAACTGAATACTATAATTTTATTTTATTTCTTAGTAACAAAAAGAAGTAACAAAAATTATCAATAAGTTACATCTAATAATAAATTGGCAACAACGCAACGAAGCACCCCCTAAAGTACATTGCTAGATATTTTTATTTTTCTCTGCCTGGTTTTAAGGAGCAGAATAATACCGTAGGAGGAGTCTTCATGAAGCTATCTTTTTCGTTTTTTTGTGAAACCTTGGTATCTAGAAACTCACATTAAAATTTTGATTAATCTGATTCAAGTGTTTATAAAATTTTTTTTTAAAGAGTGACTTTTTTAACACCGTTTGCTCTATTCACAATATTCAAATCAAAAATCTTATTTAAATAATGCCGACCTTTATAAAACTATGTTACCACATTAAGATCATTCCAAAAGTTGATTAATTAGAAACTGTTACGTGGTAAAACTAGAGAGTTCTTATTAATGAGTTATAATTTAATTAATAATAAAATTATTTTTAAAAATTAAAATTTTGAATTCTTAAGGCAATTTATATAAAAGATAAAATAAACAAACTTCAGAACTCTTTTTACATTTAATTATATGATTAGACGAAAAGAGAGAGAGAGAGAGAGAGAGAGAGAGAGAGAGTGACAGCAACTCCGATCTACGCTCACCCAGTCTCCATCACCGTCATGCACCATCCATGACGGCCGTCTCTTCATTTTCTTTTGCCGCGACAACAGATGAAAACTAAGTAACAAAAGTTGGTTTGGTGCCATTTCACATAAATTAGGTTGTACGGTACAGATATAACGATCTAAATACAGTAAATATGGATACAGAGATATGTCAATTTTAAAAAAAAATTAGGATACAGACACGGGACGGACATGACTTTATATATATATGTGTGTATGTGTATTTTAATAGAAGAAAAATTGAATCTTTTTTTATTTTTTTCTTATTCTATTAGTTTTGAGAACAACTTATCTATAAGTCTTTTTTGGATTGCTTGAAACATTCGTTGATTTGTAAATAATGTAAGCGATGCTAAAATAAAAATTTGGAGTTTTGGTTTTGTGATTTCAATAAAACGAAGGATCTAATGAATTAAGTCGGCTAGAATTTGAAAAAAATTCTAAATAATGAGTTTTTTTTTTATTTTTTTAAAAAATTATAAAATAAAAATACTAAAATATTCTTAAAAGTTTCATAAGCGTGTTCGATACACCTCTTTGCCGTGTCTGACTTGCGTATCCGAATTTTTTTTTTAATTTTTTTGTCAGACACTTATGAGCGTGTCCGACATATGTCTGAAGTGTGTTAGACGCGTGTCCATATCCAAAACGTATCCAACACTTATGCAACTTCAAATTTGAAGTGTCGCATTTCAACACATAAATCTAGGCTTTTAATGATTGGAAATTACTACGCTGTTGTCCCAACGTGTACCATAGAAATTCTATTTGGCGGGCAAGTTTACCGGTGAGTCATTAATTATTAATTTGAAATAAATAAAGTTAGTAAAAAAATTTATTTAAATAGAGTAAAAAATATTATAAATTAATTTAAATTTAGAAATTTCATCAGATCAGATGTTAATGACTGAGGTAACATGCAATATAGACATTCACGTGACAAAGATAAGCTCGTACAGTTAACACTTAATACTGACGTGAAAACTTTAATTGGCACTTGAAAATTGAAATTTTGAGAAAAATGTGAAAAAAAAAATATTCTAAAAATCTAAAGACAAATTTAAAAAAGCTATGATTTACAAAATTAAATATAAAATTTTAAAACATTCTACAAAAATATGAAAATGTCAAAATAATATTTCTAACTTCAAAATAAATCGCGAAATATTTTAAGAAATTCAACAAAAAGTTATAAAATATAAATTTACGAGTAAATGCAAAACATTTTAAACTTTCTTAAAATTCAAAAATATTTGAAATAATACAGAAAATGTAAAAAATTATCAAAATTTAAGGAAATCTTTAAATTATGGAAAAATATAGATTTTGGTTTTCAAAAATATAAATTTCAAAAGAATTCCATAAACTAAAAATAACCAAAAATTTCATTAAAAGTATTAAAAATTCATAACTTCACATAAAATTAAAAAAAAAATCCAAATCTAGATTCTTCGGACTCTACTGCTCCAACCTTGAACCTCTCCCAAGAGCAGCATCCTAAGAAACTCGTCGTTGGCCCATCAAAAACTACCACTACCACGACCTCTCCTTCCCTTAGCAGGTTCCCTAAGATTCCTCTCCCTTTCAACTTGTTTGGATCACCTGAATCTGCCCCTCTACAACAACTTTCCTATCCTCCATTAAGTCTGTTTGGCTGTACTATAAATAGAGGTGCTGTGAACAGAAGTGCTGTGAACAAAATATTGTGATTAAAAGTACTGTAATTTAAAATTACAAATTGTTTGGTAATAATTATGAAAAAGCTGTAAAAAAAATTTAAATTTTGAATGTTTAATAATTTTTTAAATTGGTAAAGCTAATTTTATTCACTTAATTCAAAATTTGTGTGATCTGATTATTAAATTTTATCACTTTCTTCAAAAGCATATTTAATGTGCTTTTGTAAAACCATAATTTTGAAAGTTATTACGTTTGTAAAACTTTATTTAGAAAGAATTATCAAATATTAAAAAAATTATTTTTAATTTAAAATATAATTATTACATCGCAACACACTTTTCACCTCAATACTAAACACAACTATCGTCACTGCTGCAAGAGCTTTTTCCAATCATCTATCTAATCCGTCTTCAACTACTTTGTCACTACCCGCTTTGGATCCTTCCTTCTCGTCATCTACCTTGTTTACGATTTTTACGACGCAAAAAAGGGCCACAGCTGCAATTGGCTTTAGTTTTCGAATTTTTACATTTTTTTTAATATTTTGGATTTTTAATAAAATTTTTGGTTTTTGTAGTTTATAGAATTCTTTTAAATTTTATTTTTTTAAATTCATTTTTAAGGATTTTTATATTTTTAAAATTTTTTATATTTTCAAAATTATTTCAATTGTTTTTGAATTTTAAGAAATTTTAAAATATTTTGCATGATCTCATAAATTTTTATATTTTTTAAAATTTTGTTGGATTTTCTTCAATATTTTAAGATTAATTTTGACATTTTCATATTTTTATAGAATTTTCGTAAAATTTTATATTAAATTATTTGAATCATATAATTTTTAAATTTATTTTTTAATTTTATAATTTTTGAAATTCTTTTTCAAACTTTTTTCTCAAATTTCAAGTTTTAAGTGGAAATGAAAGTTAGTGATCCAATTATGACCCGTTACGTTAGCATATTTTTTACGTCAATATTAAGTGTTGACTGTATGAGCTGATTTTTCACATTAATATCCACGTTGCATGTTATTTCAGTATTTAACATCTGATTTGACAAAAATTCTAAATTTAAACTAATTTATAATATTTTTGACTCTATTTAGACAAATTTTTTCTTACTAATCTTATTTATTCCAAACCCATAATTAGTGACTTAATAGTGAACTTATCCAGTCATTTGGTTGCTATGGTGGGTACTACAGCCCACGTTGCAACCGACCTGTAGCCATTGCAATGTGGACCTTTTTTCTTTTGGATTTCCCTTCGCGGTGACTATTCTATTAAAAAAACATTATCGAAAATGAACATATGAAATTCAAATCTTAATTAGAATCAATTAATAAAAAAATAATGTGACAACTGCAAGAGTTTTGTAACAGTGAATAATTATTTTATAAAAAAAATATATCAGATTAAAAATATCAAATTTAAATCTCAATTAAAATTAATTAACAAAAAATAATGCTGACAACTGCAAGTGTTTCGTAAAAGTAAATTTTTCAAAGAGAAAAACACTTAGCATTTCTACTTCACTGTGTCAATAATAACCTTCTCGATGTTCGTGGTGCTTTGTGATATTTTTAAACTAATTTGTTTGTGAGCAAACCATTGTCTATTTCCAGCTTGGCTCTTATTGCAGCTTGTAGTATGTTACGTATTTTGCAATTCGACTATTATTAATGATACCCATTGTCATCCAACTGGGAGAAAATCAATATTCCATTTTTGAGAGTTCCAAATGCAGCATACCAGACTCCTTTATCGGGCCATCTAGTGTGGTTTTTTGTGCATAACATCTTAATAAGGTCACATCAGGTCGTAATAATTTCTGGACTCTATAGCATTAACTTTGGATTTTTAGCGCAAGAATAAAATAAATTTACAAAATATATATATAAATGATCAGAATCGTTTGTTGCAGAAAGATGTAACACAAATAATAAAACTCCATGGTGATTGCATTTTCAGTCTCGGATTACTCCGCCCATGTCAACAATTCACCTATTGTTCCGAACAAAGGAGGGGTTTTTGTCTTATAGAAAAGAAAAGTAATTCTTCTTGAGAAAATTTTTTTTGGTACGTAACCGTAAGAGCGCGATAGACATATAGTGATCTAGATCATTAAATTGTGAAAATGTATTGAATTTAAAAAATAAAAAAATAAATAAATTATTAAATATCGTTTTATTAATTATATGTCTTCGAATATTTTACTGAGCGTATTCACGTAATTTTTTTTTTTCTTCCTAAATATTCTCTACCCACCGTTGAGCAAATAGAGGGAAAAAATTATCCTCGTGGATAGGGGAAAACAAGTAACCATACGTGCTTGACTGGACCAAGAATTAAGGAAGTTTTCAACATCGTCAAATCTTCTATGTCTATTTGCGCAAAAAAAAAAAAAAATAATAATGATACGGTACTGAAAATTAATTTTTGAGAATGTTAAAAGTTTTAACTTTTGATGTGAAAATTACCATCTAATTTCTTGGTCAATGTAATTTTCTATCCTAAGTTATTTTACCAAAATTTCATAACAGGAATCGTCATTTTTTATGCTTCCTCAACCATGCCCATATTGAAGTTGTCTATACAGTATAACCTAACGAATTGAATCGCTTCCTCAACATACCCTAACCATCATTTTACCCTCATGATGATGAAACCACTTGCTTGAAACTCAGGCCTTTACTAACCAAAAGTGTTTGTTGGCAAAAAGAGGACCTTTGTTGATTGTACTTCAAGAGTAAAATACTAAACGCGCCAGATCAAGTGGTTAATAAAATTTGTATTTTTGAACTTTTGAATTTTAACTATTATAAGATTTATAAAAATAAAAATAACTATTTTTATTATTTAATTCATAATTAAATGAATTTATTAATAAATTAAAAAATGATTTCAAATAACAGCAACCAATAATCTCTTATCATTATAAAAAAAAAAAAAAAAAAGGGAATTGAAGGTCTCTCTTAATCTTGAATTTCACATAATCACATCCAATCATACGGTGTCTCAACTCCCCATCCAACCTCATCCCAACTGCCCACCAAAACATTGCAACATTATTGCATTGAAAAGGAACTGTAACGTAACCCCCACATCTAATTCAATGTAGGTTGGCACCAGTGGGACATCTGAAAATCTAACTCAGCAACCAAACCCCGTACAATGCAATTCCAGTTGTCACTTTAAAAGGTGAGTAAATAAATCAACCAAAAATAATAATAAATCAAAAGATCTTAATCCCTACCCACCATACATCACATATTATTTTGCTATCTGGAAAAAATAAAAGCAAGCCAAATTACATGGCTGGTTGTCATTGTACTACTCAATTTCCATTCGACGGCAATTGTCTCAACTCCCATTCCGAGTTTCTTCAAAGAGTAGGGAGTCTTGATACACGAACGAGTATGAGGACATTTTTTTATAATTTTGTTGTAAATTAATTTTAACAATAATATACATTATATGTTATAAAAAAATAAAAAATATAAAAATTTATAAAACCTACAGCAAAAATAAAGATTGACATGCATCAAATTTATAAATAATGTATAAAAATAATATCTTCCTCTTATCTCTGTCAATCTCTTCCTCGTTCATCTATTATTTCACAGTTCATAAATATTAAGGGAACAAAAATTCTTGAGAGCTAAATAATTAAACGGGAAAGAGAAATATCATTGATTGTCGTTACCCCAATGATAACAAAGTAATAACACAAGTTTTGGCAAAAAAAAAAAAAAGAAAATTATAAACGGATTAACCTGCACAAATGGCTCTCTGTAAATTGGACGGACTTGGGCCATAGCCACACACACACAGACACACACAAAAGCACTCCTCCCACAGAAAATTTAAAACAAAAATCAATTTTGTTCATATTATTATCCACATTTAATTGCTGGGAAAAAAGGGATCAAGTCAGAACTCAGAAGAACTGCATAAATTAATTGCCATTTATATCGACAATGTCAAACAATTGTTTTTTTTTTAAAGATTCTCCTCTGTTCTATTTACTTGTCTTATTTCGTTATTGGCAGCAGGTTCCGCGGCCTGTTTGTTTGTGTGGATAACATTCTTACAACGAATCGTTCAAGCGGCCGCTGACAGAGAGAGAGAGAGAGAGAGAGACAGAGATCCATCAGCCGGCCAGCCACTGCAAGTGAAAACCCAACGGCTTCGTGTTTTTGGTTTTAGCTCCAGAGAATCCAGACTCTAAACTCTTAAGCAAACCTTCTTTTTTCTTTCTTTTTTTTCCCTAAAGCTTTTAACTTTTATACAATTCAAAGGCAGTGAGCCGCCTTTGTCGAGAATCTAGCTGTTCTCCATCAACTTTTTGACTATGTTTTCTTCGCGTTTCTGGTGAAACGGGCGGTTTCCATTGATGGGTTTTGTTCTTCAGAGATTGGTTTCAAAGGGGTATGGCTTGGATTTCTTATTTACTGCGCTGAGGTGTGGTTTTGTCTGGGTTCCTTCCTATTTTTCGATAAAAGGTAGGAGCTTTTCGTGAGAAATGTGGGTCTTTTACCCCTTCCAGTTCTTCTTCTTGTCTTGGGTTATAAGTTTTGAATTGGGTACAGCTTAGATTTCTGTTATATGCTCTCAAATGGCTCTTTCTTTGTTGTGATTGTTGTTTGTGTTATATCGAATTCTGCGTTTTCTGAATTTGTTACATGAGCTAGGATGGCATTATTGGTTTGTGGTGTATGGCCATTTTATTAGTGTTCTCAGTTTTGTATTCTCAGCAGCAAATTGATTATTGCTATGTAATTTACGCGGGTTGTCCGTTCTTCAGTGTGGATGCTGTGTACCGGACCTCGATGATTGAGTGTTTGGAAATGGACACATGGAAAGAAAGATGTGCCATCACATACTGTCACGATGCTTAAAGGGAAAATTTTCCTTCTGTAAGTACTCCGTTGGATTGAAGAATTGGAGGATTTCTGAGTACTCGATACACCTTTGACATTACATGGATGGAATTTGTTGCCTCGGAGTTTGTTACATTGAAGATTAGGTCATAGAGGAAAAATTAGCGTAGTGGACATTCGGATAGTACTTTTATTATTTCATCTGATTGGGAAAGGTAGCAACAGAAATGGATCCTTGGGTTGTTGGAGCAGCAGCAGCCGCTGGATATATAGCTAAATACTGGAAAAATATTTCCAAAGATAAAGATAGTTTATCAGGGATGTCTTCTGAGGCCTGCAAATATGAGAGACGAGGAAATCCGACATCTCCACGCCACAGATTGGCTAAGCAAAAGAAAATTGTCGAAGATGCTTCTACAAATGTCGGAAGGAAGATTTCAGAAGGGAGATTTTCTCAGCTAGGTTGTCCTTCAGAAGCAGAAGTAGTTGCTCATAGTGAGAATGGCGAAAAGCTGGGATGCTTGGGAAATTTTGAGGAGTGCCATGTTCTTTCTTTGGCATGCATACAGCCTGGATTCTCAACAAAGGAAAACCTCAATGAAAATGGGAACAGATATGGGTTGATTGGTGACAGGGTCCAAATTTCCAGCAGTCATTTTATAGGTGAGATAGATTCTTCTCATGGTTGGAGGCACAGAAGCTCTCTCAGAGCTAAACTTTCTCGTGGCCAATTTATTAAACCTTTAAGTTCCTTGGAAAGTTGCCTAATGGCTCAGTTATACAAGGAACACATAAAAATGGAAGAGTATGTGCTTGGTGCCCTTCCATCATCATTTACAACAGTGAGGCCATTACTTGTCACCGACGGAAGCCGCATAATTAGCAGAGCAAACCCTTGTTCTTTTCAAGCACATAATCCAACTGATGATGACAAACCAGATAAGGAGGATAATGTTTGTGGAATTTCCCAACTACCGAAATTAGATTTGTGTAAAAGGAGACAGATGAAGACCAGAAGGCTGCGCAATGAAAGACTCAGCAGTTTCCATAAACTAGGTAGAGGAGAGCACATACATTCGCAAGAGGGTAATGTTCTTTTGAGCTCTGAATTCTCTTCTAGCTAACAAATGCTACTTTGATGAAAATTGTTTTGGCTCTTATTGTTCCGTTGTTTCTAAGTAAAGCTCATATTTTTCAGAATTCTCACATGATTAAAATTTTGTCCATAATAGACTTTGTCTTATTGCGTCGAAGTTCAAGCACTATTTTTCTTTAATTTTTTAGCTTTCACTATTTTACATTTTGAAAGCAAAGGAAATATGTTTATATAATATGCTCTTGATATGAATCTTCAGGCTGTGTAAACTTTATTGTTCATCTGGTTGGCAGACCATTGCCACCTTCAAGCCCAAAAGCCATTTGGTGGAGAATTCAGAATCCTAATTTTATATGAATCACTGGAGCAGACGCATTGTGTGTGTGTGTGTGTGTGTGTGTGTGTGTGTGTTGTTCATCTGGTTGGCAGACAATTGCCACCTTCAAGCCCAAAAGCCTTTTGGTGGAGAATTCAGAATCCTAATTTTATAGGAATCACTGGAGCAGACGCATTTTGTGTGTGTGCGTGTGTGCGTGCACGCGTGTGTGTCTGTGTGTGTGCATGCGTGTGTGTGTGTCTGTGTGTGTGTTTCTGTGGATGTGCGTGCACGTGCGGGTGCGCATGTGTGGCGTGCGTGCGTGTCTGTGTCAGTGTGTCTGCCTGTCTGTCTGTCTGTCTGTCTGTCTGTGTGTCTGTCTCTGTGTGTGTGCGTGCGTCTGTCTGTGTCGACCTACACGCACAAAAGATGATTCACTGATGATAAATTGTTGCACTAATGATGACTAGGTGCATTGTGACCCCTTTTATGTCCTAATGGTTTTTTTATATTCATCAGGATCACATGACGGAAAAGTTTTATTCTGTCTTGGGTTGTCTATGGGTGTAATCTCTTCGCTCATTTCTAATAGAAGAGAAGCAGACAAATTAAAGGAGTTGTTGAAGCAGACTGAGACATTGGTTCAAGATTTACAGGAGGAACTTGAGATGAAAGATTCATTGACAGTGAGAGAGTTACCTAGTGAAAATCATGTATCAATGGATACAAGTGAAAGCTCCTTTCACAACACTGCACCAAATGTTTTTTCTGTGCTGAAAGGGTACTCGACAAAAAAAAATGGCAAAAAATCCTACAATGAGAAAGCAGAAGACAGTTCAGAATCTATGAGCAAAATCGAAGCCGAGCTTGAAGCTGAACTAGAGAGGTTGGGGCTAAACATGAAAATGAATAACTTGGAGAGAGAATTATCTAACCTTGTTGAGGTAAGCCTGTTCACCTTTTCCTTAATCTGATTCCTGGAAGAGCAATCATCTTTACATTGGAAGGCTGGGTCCAGTGGATGATTATTTATTTGGCTTTGTATTTGTATTTATTTGGCTAATCTTCTGTACAAGGAGTTTCAGATGTTGCAATTTTAAGGAATTTTCACCCAATCTTGTGGACTTTTTTATATCATCATCTTTTTGGTGGTCATGAGTTCTTATCAAGTAATTTGGTTAAATTTTTTTTTTTTTAATGCTTAATACAAGTTGTATTTTTTTTCCTCTTGGTGGGCTGGGGTTTGGGGTTTATTCAAGTTGTGCTTTAATGTTTTAAATATACAGAAACAAATATATGTAGTTGTGTTCGCAATAATTAGCATTTCTATGGATTTCTAGGATATCATGCTGGGATTGAGATTTTGTATTTTGTCAACCATTAGTATTCTATTGAAGTTTTATTTTATTTTATTTTATCTTTCCAGTTATATTGCTAAGCGTCAGTGAGTTGTGGATCTCCCTTGTAGCTAGTTCTTTATCACTTATTTGAAAATTTTAAAGAATTAGATCTTGTTTCTGAACCAAAAAATTTCCTTTAATGTAATAGAAATTTGAAATGAATTTGGTGAAAAGTGTCAAATTAAAGAATACCAATGCTGAGTAGTGGAGAAGAAAAGAAAGCAATAGGAGCAAAGGGGGAAAGAAAACATAGTCTAATTATCTTATTGTCTTCAATAGTATACTCCCTGTGATGGCCGTGTGACTGTCGTGCATGTGATTTGCAATTATTTTGATCAACAATTACACCTCATGTAACTACTTGTCCTTCACCTCATATAATGGCCGTTAGGTTTTATATAAAAGAGAGCCTGTTTTGCATGTAGTGCCATGGTGATTGCTTCTTGACGATTATCGCAATTGCTTTCATTTTATGAGTACTGATGGAGTTTGACGTTATGCAGCTTGACCCAGATTTTACCCCCAATTTTGCTCAAGGTGAACTCAGGGCTGACAAGGTCAACCAACAAGCTGTTGCCCACAATGACTCAGATCAAGATACAAGTGGTACCTTCCCGCCTCGTACTGCTAATTATGGAGTTTCACCAAGAGAACTAAGCTTGCGGTTGCATAACGTTATTCAGTCAAGACTTGAAGAGCATGTGAAGGAGCTTGAGACTGCTCTAGAAAATAGCCAGAGGAAGGTTCAAGTCATGGAAGCAGAGCGCAAGAATACTTGTTGGAAGTTGTCAAGTACTGGGCTGAGATATTCCTCTGGTGAAGAAAGCCCGGTTGCTGAAGGAGGTTGGAGTTCTATGACGCATCCTCTAGTTATGAATTTGTCTGGGGAGGCTTTAGATGCTTACAACGAAGCACATGAAGAGCTAACAAAGTTCGACGAATCAGAGGAAGATGATTCACCTTCAGCAGTTTCTGAGAAAAATTATGATGTAGGTGGCCTGCATACGGATCAAAGCTTGCAAAGGGATCAGAATGGCAGGGCAAACCTTTTCTTGTCATCTACCGTGCATTATGAAGTGAAAAGATGGCAAGGAGACTCTAACGGTGAGTTAAAGACTTCATTAGATCATGGTTTAGTTGAGGAATTGGTTTATGAAGGTATAAGTGAAGATGAAAACAGTGATTGCCATGATGAGTTGGAGAAACAGTTGATAAAGCAAATAGTGGAGAAAACAAAGAAAGGCTCGCCTGTGCTGCTAAATGCACAAAAACTGTTATTTTCTTCAGACGAAAATGAACATTAAGATTACACCAATTTTAGTTTTGCTGCAGTATATAGCCAGAGATATACAAGAAGTATTCATAACTACAATCTACAGGGCACTCACCTCATCATTTTTGTTAGTTTCAACTTTTCAAAGTGTCAGCATCTTTCTTTGCTGCTTCTCCAGCACCAGCATTAATCATTTCCCCTAAAAAAATGGCAAAGTTTGGGCAGTTGGCATGAGAAGATAGTAGTCCCTAAGGTGGAGAGCAGCTGACTGTAAATAAATAATTAGTACACGCTCGAAATAAATGGGTTTTCGGCTGTCAGTGCCAATATTTTCCCTCATCAAAGATAAATTTTTTTAAAAATTAATCTATGGCATATTTTTATACCACAATCTCAAAGGACATTGGATTAATAACGAGATCATTAATAAATGTATCAATGACTTGTGGTGATAGGAGACATGGAAACACTTAAGATAACCTGAATTTCAGCTACAAATATTTTCTGGACAACTCTTGAATGTTCTCATCAAAAAAGAAAAACCCCAATAACATTTGAGTTGGGAGGGCCAGGTCCAAAAAATAAATGACAACATTGTTTAGATGTAGAGGTAAAAGCAGAGACGAAAAAAAAAACAAAAAAAACAAAAGACAGTCTATCTTCAATATGAAGTGGATGCAGGTAAGCGCATGCCATCATGCCCTTTTAGCCAAGTCGCCTGTATCCTCGTCATCCCTGCAATTTCCGTCCAATTGTTCATCCTTATGGTTGAATTCTGTTGGATCAACTTGATCATAACCTCCAGTAGCTGCACCTGCGCTGGTGTCAATTCCATCATGCCCAAATCCAGAATTTCCATCGAAACCACTACCAAGACCATTGCCAGCGAAGTTTTCACTTCCTCCAACACCACTTCCAGCTGTGTTGTCATAAGCTCCAGAGCTACCAGCACCAAAACTGCTTCCACTAGAATAGCCAACATCCCCACCCAGATTACCACCAAAATTTGTGCCAACTTGGTTATAGCCTTCAGTTGTATAACCACCTCCACCACTGGAGAAGTTAGCACCAACATTGCTATTACCAGCTCCAAAACCCCCAGCAGCCTCCCCGCCAAAAGTTCCAGAGCCTCCACCACCTCCACTGTAGCTATCACCTCCTCCATATCCACCACCTCCACTGTAGCTACCGCCTCCTCCGTAGCCACCACCTCCACCATAGCTACCACCTCCATAACCACCACCTCCTCCATAGCCACCACCTCCACCGTAGCCACCACCTCCAAAGCCGCTACGAGATCTATCATTTGCATAATTTACTCTTATACGACGGCCATGAAGATCCTGGGGGAAAAGAAAAAAAAGAGGAACAAACTCAGCACTGGACCCCCAACGACTAACGATAACCCAAGGTAACTACATATAGAGACAATGTGGAACATTTTCTACACTTTACGAGGCAGTTAATTCTGTAACTCAATTGTGAGGGAAATGACTCCAGATGGGTATGCAAAACCTATATGCATTATATACCAAAAGAAATAGAACTCACCAATTTCTCAAAAAAAAAAAAAAAAAAGAAACAGAAATCACTTATACTGGAGAAGAGACGGAAATTAAAGACGTGGAAAAAAAAAATTAAAAAAAGACGCAAATCCTGAACATAGACCAGCACCAAATCCTGAACATAGACCAGCACCTAAGAAGCTGTACCACCAAAAAAAAAAAAAACCCAGAACAAGATACCCAAAACCTAGAAATCAGACTGATCCAAAACACATGTAACAGTTTATATGATACATGTAAACGTACAATTCACATCTGAAACAACATTTGCACCCACAGTTGTGCAAGTAAAATAGACAAGTACAGTATAGCAATGTGCCAAGTTCCTACTAAGCATCACTACAAATTCATCATGCTTCACTACATTAATAACCATAAGATTACCACTCATCAAACAGGCAAATTCAGTTATCAAAGATGAAAATACATTTAAACAACAAACTGGTTCCCCAGCATCCAAATAGCTGTGCTTCTAACTGCATATTCTTACACTGTCTGTTATTCAATTCATTTACTTATTGCTATAGATAACAAATAGGGAGGCCGGCAGCAGCAATCAAAGTCATGCGTAAGGCCAGGGATTCAAGAGGAGCTCATGTAAATTTGACTCCTTGAATTCTAAGCACAAGTCAAGAAAGCTTCTTTTTTGGTCTCATACGATGCTTTTTCCATTGATCAAAGTTGGTACAAATCCAAAGTATAATCAAGGGAAAGATATAGTATGAGCCAAACCAAGTTGCTTTTAGCATGTTTGATGCAGGAGCATACATGATTATTTATTAGGGTTATTTGTATTTTGTTATTTTATTCTATTTTAATAATTATTTGAATTATTAGTTTTAATTAGTCATGTGACTATTTTTAACTAAGTAAACAGGTGGATGACTAAGATTGGTTAATTTAAGATTTATTTCTCATTGTAACCCAAGAATTAAGAGAGTAGTCAAGCTCTATCTAGGCACATTGTAATTCTTCTAGTAATCAACATTTATTCAAGTTTGAACTTTCTCTCTAAACCCTAACCCACATCCTCAGATCTAACTTCAACTCACATCCTAAATTCAGCTTTTATTTTAGTGTTTTCTACACCATTGTTGCACCAGAACCATCCAAAGAAAGAGTATAACTTCAAACTAGTTTCTTGTCCACATCTCTCAAATTCAACATCTAAAAAAGAAATTTCATATGCTTATCTTTATTTTTTTTCCACACACTTCAGACACAAGTTTTTAAAGAAGTTCATCACATTAAATAATAACAGACCTGCCCATCCAAGGCTTGAATGGCGCTTGAGGCTTCTTCACTGGAGGTGTATGTAATAAACCCAAATCCTCTAGACCTTCCAGTTTCACGATCTAGGATGACTCTTGCTGCAACAAATATAGCAACAATTAGCATTAAATCTACACCCAAAACTTCATATCTCGTGCAAATTGTGCAACTTTGAGAAAGAAGCACATATTTGGAGAGAGCAAACCATGGGAACAAGCACACAGCAACCCCATTCAGCCACAACCACAATGCCACAGGCGCTTTTACAATACACACTCGCGTATGACTTCAAAAAATAGTACAGTTTAACGATTCCTTACCTTCAACGACTTCACCATATTTGCCAAAAGCTTCTCTTAGACTGGTGTCATCTGTAGAAAATGAAATCCCTGCAATCTCAAAGGCAATAAGTGACTAGAATAAACTGATCCATGATAATAAATCAACTATAAAATTATCTTTTAATTTTATATTGGGTGGAATGAGTAAGGTTTGTCGGTAAAAAGGAAGGATAAGAGGAATAAGCACCTCCGACAAACAGTTTCGAAGATGACATCCATCGAATCGCCTGATAAAGAGATGGCCTAGATGAAGAAAATTCAGCACTGATCTCCTTGGCAGATGTCTGCCTGAGTATATTCCCGACTTTGCTCAGAAAAGCCATTGGAAAGACCTGAGAAACCAACTGAAAGAAAAGGCCTGAGTCATATAACTTTGCAAAGTATAAAGTAATAAAATCACTCTCAACATGAGTTTTTCTTGTTTTTTTTATCATAAATATTCAAACGGGTTAAGCAAAATAAAATAGATATCACATAATATAAACAAAAGATTTCGAAAATTCAGAAGCAATGTCAACAAGGGTTTAAAAAATAATGTCAAATCTCACAATAGAATATTCTCTTAACTTTTTCCTTCAATTTTTTTCTCTCCAAATATTATTCTACTTTTTTTCTTCAAAAATCAAAAGATTTGCAAACTACAAAACAAACAAGAGAACCCACATCCATATAATCCCTGCCAGTTTAAGTATAAGAACATAGCCACTGGTAATTATGTTTGCATAAAAACGGCTCCTCCTATCTACTGAATCTCAATGCTAGACCAGACTGAGATATATCAAAGAGAAATATAAAGATTTTCAGAAGAAACCTTCTTGATCATTTCCTAATCTCTGACAAAACAACAAAACCCAAACCTAAGATTCGAAGGACTGCTACAAACCTGCGGCTCCTACAACAACCCTAACTCAGAAGCGGAAAGATTCCTCATTTCCACCAACCCAAAACACAATACCAAACATTCAACCCCACTTCATCCCCCACTTTCTCGGCAACCGAGCAGAACTTCAAAAAGTAAAAACCAAATATCACAACAAGCTATTCAAAACGAAAGAAACCCAGAAACCGATGGACCGAAAAATGTGCAAAAATCGAAAAAAGAACAAATCTTTCCGGAGCGTCGATCGAACACCACCTGGAATCAACATCAAAAAAATTCTAGAAAAAAGAAATTCAAAGCAATACGATAACAACAGAGACCAAAAAATGATCGGAAACAAAAGGAAAAGTAAAAGAGGAACTAAGGTTCGGGTTTTGCTATTTGAATGGTACCTTTTTGCGTTTGGCTTTCCTGTACACTCAGAACTGAGAACCAAAAACCCTATATTCGAAGAGGGTTTTATGCAGACTAAGACCTTGACCAATATTTTATAGGAGCAAGCAGCAAGGATCTGGACCGTTAGATGTTATAGTGGGTTTTAGGATGGCCGTTGGATTGGTGTTGTGACCACGAGGCCGAGATATTTTGAGTGCAAGAGTATTTCGGGTTGGATTTGACCTGAGGACTGGATTGTCTTTCAATTTGTGTAATTTTATTTTTGAAAATTTTCCTGTCCCGGAAATTGGAAATAGGTGGGTATTTCGGCAAAGGAAAAAAAAAAAAAGGAAATATCTTATGTAAACTGACAATAGTAGCCCCGTTGCATTCTAATGCATCCTTCAATCCGATTACATTTTTGGGAATTTTACGCTATATTATACGAATAATGATACGAGCACTCGAGTATCCTCGAGCACCTCTTGCTCAAGAATTAAGATTCGAATTCCTGTCTCTGAGTACTTTTCCCTCTTTCCAATGTGTAGCCCAATAGACAAATATATATATATAAAGACATGGCCTGAGATCAGATTGAGATTAATTTGTTTAATCTGATCTCACAAAAGTAAGATTTTTATTTTTGATTAAGAAATGAGAAAATTTTACAATTTTGTTGGAAATAATTACGTTTATCTAGTCGCATTATAACGTGGTTGGATCTCTACATTGAGCCATGAGGGAGCAAACAATATGCCTAGATCCCATTGTCTTTTCTTGAAAAATTGGAGATGCTAAAGTACTAACGGGCTATGCTATTGTAAGGTAAGATTTGATACCTAAGACTTTGTGTTGCACCGATCAAAAAATGAGAATCTCTTAGGCAGTGCTCGGCGTCTCATTTTTCTACTTGACCATACACAATAATCTGCCTTCATAGTTTCAACATTCACGTACCCTTAAATTATAAGAGCTTACAGATTTTTATTTTGTTGATTATGTTCACAAGGAAAGTTTTTATTTGTTAATTATGTTCACATGAAAAGACTTTTTGCTTAATTAATTTGTTTACCATCACATCTAAATATATTAGATCATCTTACGTTACCTTCGTGTTAATTCATGGCAAGAATTTGCACTTGTCTTACTAAAAACTCAAAGCAACACCCGAAAGGGTACTCGTTTGGCACGCACATTTGAGGTCTCATTTTTCTGAAACCAACCATCTAATTGCTTCACTAAAAAGCATTGTCTCAAAACAGAACAACTCCATGTTCAGGATCTTTGCTCGAAAACTAAAAAGGTGGAATTGAAGTGATCGGGCAGAACACAGAACAAGCTCAAACATACGAAGAAAGTTACATATGAAACGAAATTAAACACAATTTGCTGGGAAAAATTTTACAGCAGGAAAATTTGTGAAATTCATGGCACAACTAGAGTTACAACCAAGAGAAGGGAAGAAGTAGCAATTCAAAACTGGCAAAGGCTTCACCGTCTGCGAGAATTGCTCAGTGACTTTGATGATCCTACAAATAGATCCAACAGCATTTTTTGAAGCTCATCTGGGGTGTACTTAATATACTTGTCATCAACTTCATTTTTGTTTAGTCCAAGGAAGGTTTGATAGGCGTGGATTACATTCTGCGAAGTTGAAATCTGCAAATCGTCCCGAAGCCAAGGATCTGGTACAAACCACTGAGTCTGGCTCTTATACACCTCCTCGAAAGCGTTACAGAACTTCTTGCATCTTTCCTTAGGACTTGACCTTCTATCATATCTAAGCAAAGTCACAACAGAACTCCAGGTGTCTCTGTTGTATTTCGCAGCAAGCTGCTGCAACTTTGCATTGTATTTTTTGATCCATTCATCTCCAAAGAGAGGCTGGAGTTCACTACCCTTCAACTTTTGGACCATGTAATGGATGTTGTTCATCAGGAAAATATGTCCCAAGGAACCATCCTTGTATAGTTTGGATTTTTCAACAAGATTAGACTCTAGGGTTTGAGTAATTAACCGAAGATGAACAGCCATTAGACGAAAACTGGATGAAGATACATCCGGACTGAGATCAGTCTCAATAATAGAATTTGGATTATCTTTAGCATTGTCCATCAGAATCAAATTGAGGGTATCACAATATATGGTGAGTGTCCTGATATGATTCATCACATACTTGGTCAGGTGATGAACTCCGCCTCCCGGGAAAGGCTGTACAGATGCATCAGATGCAATGGCATTCCTAAACTCCAAAAAAGTGATCCCTGCAGATTCACCCAATCTCCTTAAAAGTGTATTGAACTCAGTCCTAATGAAAGAGCCAGCTTCTTCTGAGAACAAACCATCTACATCTGGGAGAGAGTCTGCCAGTACTTCATACATGTCAAGCAAGCGAAACAACATCTCCGGCTTCCTGGGGCTTATTGCTACGGCTTGACCAAAACTCAAGAGGCGCAAAATTGAAGCTTTTGAGATTTCAAAAATGCAAAATGAACTGACAGAACCAAAATCCACCAATACCTGCTCACAAAACCTCTTCTCATTGGCAAGATATACCGAAATAATGATCTTCACAGCACACACCCACTTCTTGATCTGGCTGTTCAGGATGTCCCATTCCAGTTTCAGCACATCCTCAATGCTAAATTTATCCATTTGAAGACTTGCCAAATAGTCTTCTAGTGCATGTTTCCTACTGCCAATAAAAACTTTATAAAATTCGTGCTCATAATTAGAAGCAAACATAACACGAGCAATAGATTTGATGTCAGGAATTGCATGTGGATCAACCAAATCTATTCTACGTTCAATCGGTTCTTTGCTGTTTGCGCCTCTTACGGATGTTCCAGCATCGCTCTTTACCGAAAGAAATGACTCTTCACAGATCATGTCCTCAGCAGGTGAACAGAAGGAGGTGGTGGAGTGCAGGTCAAAATGTTGCTTGCTTTGAACAAGAATGTGGCATAATTCTTCCTCAAGCTTCGACATTGCTATCTGTAAAGTACACTGAGCTTGGCAAGCAAGTTCCCTCTGCTTCCCAGTTTCATTCATGGAAAGTCCTCCTAAAGTTTCTATCACTGCTAAAATTTCATAAACAGCTTGCAAATACTCAGATGCTTCGACAGGGCCAACATCCCATATGAGAGCAGGATTTGACTCCCAGGGCATAACCTTCCTCTCGGCACATTTTAGCCGCTCCTCAACCTCAATAAATTGTCTTCCCTTACTTTCAGTTATGGTAGCCATCAAAGACAAATGGCAATCAAGCTCCATGAGGATTCTTCTCAAATCATCGCTCAAGTTCTCATTTGTCCCTAATGCCTTGACAAGATTCTGTGCTGCTACAACAACATGTTGTTCCCATCCCCCTTCACAAATTGGCATCATAGATTGAAAAGCCGATCTTCGTCAAACAAAGAAACTACCCCAAATGAACTGATTCTAACAATGAGAACCCCAAAAATTGAACTCCGGTATAACACTCTTGAAATGAGAAACACATAAAAGTTCACGAAGCTCTGGCTACAACATAAACAAGATGGTTGAATGTGAACTGCAACAATGACAAAAAATTGGGGACTTCAATTGCAGAACCGATAGACAGCTCTAAACTTGTGGCCATATGGACAAGGTGACACACACGGACACGCACGCAAGCACAGTGTTCCTGAAGAATTAATGTTATTAACACCACCAATCCAAACTATCTATCACAAAATTTAGGGATGGAGAAATCCTGTACGGCACAAGACAAATGAGACAGACGCATAACATTTGGGAAAGGGAAAGCAGAATTTGCCAAATTTTACCAAAATTGTGAAAACCCTTTCACTGTTTCTTTTGCTTACATGCCTCCATGGTACACAATCGTCTCCCTATCTAACACCAGGTAATACTCAAAAAATTTCAAAGAACAAAAGACAGAAAGGTAAGCCAACAAACCTCCAGAAGCTACAGGCTATTTCTTAGTACAGCAAACGTAAAGAATTACTAAAAAGGACTATCCAAAAGTCACAAAATAAAAACCATGTTGCAGGAAAGGTATGTAAAGAACTAAAGATCATGTAAACACATAAATCCAACTAAATATCATCAAGACACCCAAAATTCTGATTAAGAACATCGACTAACATTAGTCTAGCCACAAAAACAATTATCAGAAATCAGACGGACAAAGATTTTATGGGAAAGAGTGAGTTTGCCTTATCAGCTTTCGGATAGATATTTCCTCAGAAGAATCGGACGCAAAATAACGAACAGAGAATGAGCTCCGAGAAGAGAGAGAGGGAGAGAGAGAGAGAGAGAAAGTCAAGAAGTTGAAAGTTTTGGACAGCAAAATAACTGGAATTTGAAAAAGAATAGTCAAATGAGGCTTTCTTCCCTGCAATATCGTTGAGAATGACAGTTCCTTTTTTTTCTCTTTCCTTCCATCCATTAAAAGCCCACCAGGAAAGTAATTTTAATGTCTGTTTGAATTATTAAGAAAGTGTGAAAAAAAATATATAAAAAAATAAAATTATAAAAAAAATATTTTAAATAGATAAAAAAATAGATAAAAAAGAAAATGAGGTAAATTATTATTAGAGAAAAAGTTATAAGAAAGTAAAATTGTTTAGAATGATAAGAAATTGATGAAAAAAAAATGAAAGAAAATGTTACGTGAGAAAAAATTGTAAAAAAATAAAATTATTTATATTGACGAGAAATTAATGAAAAAGAAAAGATGAAAAAAATAATTTAATTTTAATTTTTTTACTCAATTCTTTCTCACATTTTCACACTACACCAAGTACAGCATTAAGAGCGCCACCAGTTAGGTCACATGGTAGAAGTATGAAGGTAATACATTTTTTTAAAATTTTTAATTTTATTTATTTATGAAATTTAAACAGGGGTGTTCGGTTATATTTATTATTATTATTATTATTATTATTATTGTTATTTTGCGTTATTTCTCACATACTGCAGTCCTGTTTTTCTCAGTGTTAGTTGGGTGTCTTCCTTTGTTCCACAAGAATATTCGAGATCGTTCTGGTCGTGGCCATTTTGGCTGTTTGACTGTTGACTAAGCGAGTTTGCCCGTAGAAGACATGGACATGAACACGTGAACAAAAGTCGCTCCTTCCGATAGTTTTGACCAAACTTATTCCCGGTTAAATCAACCAACAAACAATTAAGTAATGGCCTCTCCCATTTGTACGGAATTTTTTTTTCCCTTTGCCTACAAAAATAAATATAGACGTGATTCTTTTATATTTTATAAAAAATTTATGGTGAGAAGGAGAGATCTTTTGATCTCTTTCTCTTTATTGTAATTTGTACAACAAGCTTTGAAAATCATTTGCAATATCAGAGCATTAAGATTCTTTAGTAACGTGTGAAGGGTGAATAAAAGAGTATTGTAAAAATTTAGAGATTTTCCTTATTAAAATCAAAAAAAAATTTTTGGTAGAAAAAACTAATAGGAATAATAATGTAAAATAAAAATGATGTAAATAAAAACAAATATAGATATAAAATATACAAAATGTGCACTGTCTTAAAAAATAGTTTCTACCTTTGTTATCGAATATATACATTGTAGCAGGTTTCAGTACTATTCTCCCAAAATATAACAAACTTTCTTACTATTGTACATTTCAAATAGTAAAATAACAGAAATAACTCTAATCTTAATTATTTTAACAACTTTCAGCAAGAGAAAATAAAAGAGAAGAAAGGAGGATGATAGTATGCATATTTTGAAGAATAAGAAGAAGTCATTATATACTACTTCAAGTACCATATCTCATAAATAAGAATTATGGTGATAATGAGTAGATAATAAGTATAATGGTAGAGATTGAATACAGTAATAGTCTCTAATAGTCTAAAAATAACTAATTTGACTGAAAAATTTAGATGATCTTTCTCAAAGATTGAGTTTGGAGGTGGACCACCGTGTAGAGTTGCATGAGCCCGCTTATATTAAGGTTGGGTTTGGTTTGCATACGATCTCTTATGACTCTTTTATTTTATAAAACATAAAGAACATATTAATTTATAAACAAATACAATTTAACTTTTCTTTTTTATATGAGATTTTAGTCTTTTAAATACACTCTCATTAAGTTAAAGTTAACTTTTCTTTACCATTTGAGATTTTAATTTTTTAAAATATATTCTTATTTTTTAACAAAAACTAAAGAAGTTTTTGTCACTAAACCCAAAAAAAAAAGAATTATATAGTCCTCTTTTAGTATTTAAATTTTAGGTCTTTAAAATGAATGTTTAGGATTCCAAGCAAAGGCTATTTCTTGGGGATATTTTTTTAGATGTCTTGGATTACAAGAATTTAAATCCGGAATTTTTTCGATATTTTCAGAAGTATTAATTTGAAGAAATTGTTCTTTTTTTCGATATTTTTTTATATTGGGTTTGAAAATTTTTGCCTCACTAATCCAGAAATACAATGTTGACTTGACATTATGACTTATAGTTACCTCCAATGTTTGCCCACATCATTACTTTACTGACAGGAACACATATTTCTCAAAACAGATACCGACAAATTTGCTGGACACAAAATTTTAAGAACGTGGTGAATATGCAGTAATATTTTAAGAATGTAATGAATATGCAATAGTATAAATTGTTGCTCGATGAAAGATATATTGAATTCGATTAAAAAAAAATCAACCATTTAATATTATTAGATTAACTAAGGACGGATTTAGAAAAAAATTTTAAGAGGGTAAAATTTATATGTATAATTATAATAATAAACTAATTTATAAAAAAAATAAAAAAATATATTAATTATTTTAAACAATAAATATTATAGTTATATTTTATGAATTTTAATGTTTTAAAGTTATTTTTTATTTTTGCATAATTAATTATTTTTTATAAAAGTAATAATTCAATAATTTAATCATTTATCTCTCATATGATTATCTAATAAATTTTTTATGATATTTATTGTAAAAAAAATAATTTTTTTCATAACTATTATAACCTATAAATTTAAAGTCAATTTTATAAATAAATACATATTTAAATATACAATATGTCTATAATTTTTTTTTTGGGGTAATAATTTGTTTAATTAAAAGATGAATTATTTTTCAGAAGATTATATAAGAATAAGAAAAAATTATTCAAATGATTTTAAAAGTAAATTAAATAAAATTAAAAAGATAATTCAGTGTACTAAATTCTCACATTTAATAAAATTAAAATTTAGAAAGTAAGATTATAAATGATGAAACTTAAAATAATGTATTGGAAAGAAAAAAATAAAGTAGTTCTTAAAAAGAAAGAAAAATGGAAGTTTTATAGAGATAAACAAAAATTAATAAAAAAAAAGGAGATAAAAAAAAAACAACGAAATTGAGGCAACAATGCTCAAGACCAAGCTGTATTTTTGCCCCAAATTTATATATAAACTAAGAAATTCAGGGGGGGCAAATGCCTCCCCTGCGCTTTGGCTGGATCCGTCCCTAGATTAGCTGCGTGCTTTTCCTGTGTACCTCATTAAGCGAGAACTTGGGACAGAACTTGGGACTGAATTGTGTGGAGTTGGGTATGACTCCTCTAGCTAACAGACCGTTGATGTTTGTGTGGATTTTGAAATAGTAGAAGGAAATGGCACTGCCTGGTGATGGTACTGTGTTTCTGATTGGAGGTGGAACTGCAAAAAATGGAATAACTGACCTAACCTGGACTGCTGGAGCAATCCCACGTGGGTTGAATCCGCCTGTATGCATTGGCCTGGTTGGGTAATTACTTGATGAGGTTGCATCGATGGAAGTTGACGCCACTGGGGACGGAATTGCACAACTGAAAAGTGGTCTCCTGATTGTATATTTGCATGGGACGATGTAGATGAACCATAGACAGCACTCGAATCTGAGTTACTTACCTTCTCGTTCAAGGGTTTGCTTGACGAGGTGGTTCGATGTTTAGACATGTTTCCTTGTGCTTTTCCACAAGCGGAAATGGTTTAAGCTCATGCAACAGTTGTTACTGGAGCAGAATTATTCGTGGATCCGGGCACTGGATGAGGAAGGATCAGGATTGTCTTCACCCTTCAGGAAAGTTGGTGGCAGAATCTTAGAAGCAGTTCTAGGTGGGGATGGAGGCAGGAGAGGCACAAAGTGGTTCTTCTTTAGTGTTGGGTCATCTAGACTGGAATCCGACAAAACATCCACCACGTACTGAAAATTTTGTCTACACGTAACATCATCCAGAAGGACATCTGGACACGCAATGAAAATTTGTCTTCCTTCCATTATGCAAGAGCCTGATTCACTCCCCTTAATGCTGTGTTTGGGAGGGGAGAAAGTGAAGAGAGGGAGAGGAAAGTGAGAGAATTAAGGTAAATTGTTGTATTTGAAAAATGTTTGAAAAGTGGGGGAAAGAAAAGTTTCTAATTCCTCTAATCCTCCCTACCCCACCAAAACCAATCCTCCCAAAAATGGGAGGAAAGTTGTTAGTTCTCATACTAAATTTATTAAATGACTCAATTACCCTTACATAATTTAAAAATTACAATTTTACCTAAACAAAATATCTTAATAGAATTTATTATGAATGATAAAATTGTTATTTCAACATATTTTATATTCTTCTCCCTCACTTTCCACCATTTCCCAAACAAAAGAATTTATAATTTTCCTCCCTCTCATCACTTCTTTCCAAACACAAGAGAGGATAGAAAATATTCTCTTCCTCTAATGATCCTCTCCTCCACTTTCCTCTCTCTCACTTTCCTCTCCCTCAAGAATTTTATCCAAACACAGTGTAATTAAACCAATTATAAAGGGGAAAAAAACAAAAAAGGCACGAGGAAACGTTTACACCAACACTAGGGGGAAAAAGAAAAAAAAGGCAATTCATTTCGTTGAGGGGAGAAATTATGCTTTACAGTTTACAATACCTCAAATGCCTCTTCATCAAGACCATTCGCACACATTGACAAGCTCATCAGATTTAACTCGCAAGCAGCCTTCAGTAGGAATTTGTGAATCAACTGTAAAAATAAAATATCCTTGGGCCCCTGATTACAAGTACGTGAGATCTACTCACTAACCAGTTCTTCGCATGAAATAAATTCGAGACTATCGAAAATCACAACACCAGAAACAAAGCCCTCACACCTCCATACACTGTTCCATAGCCTAAAACCACAATGGCCAGACAAAACACTTTCAAACAAACCTGGCTGAGATGGTTTCCCATGTTGCAAGCAAAGCTTAAAGCTCAACAATCCTATCCTGTACCCACCAAACAAATCAGCAAGCATTTCCCTATGTTACTTGTACGTCAAACCTCCCACTACGAGTGTTGCTGTCCAGATGTCAGTCCGCCACTGCTACTCCCACCCACACGGGTTGGTTCTCCCATTCTCGCAGCCAAAGCAAGAACCTCAGGTGACATCTCCCAGTTTTCACTTTTTCTTCCCCAACTAGATCGCCTCGGATGTAATCCACCATGCTCCCCTACTTCATCTACTGAAGTCCTGATATTGGGGGATAATTCACCCTCCTTTACATGCATGCGGTCATTGCTGGCGGCCACTTGTACTTCACCATGGTCAACAATGGCGCCCATATCACCCCATACTGCTTTCCTACCCATTTCTATGTCATCCCCATCTTTTCCCATGTTTGGACTTATGAAACCTCCACCAATTGGTCGTGTTGGTAATGCCGCCTCTCTTGGCACTCTTGACCTGAAATTATTCTTGGAAACTGGGATGCTGGAGCAAAATATCTCATTGAAGTTCTCTGCCACTCCTCTATTGTATGGATTCGCCCTCAGATCATATCGATATCTGAAGTTCTCATATGTCGTCTGCAAAAGCAAAGGACAATAAAGTCCAATCGCAGCTTTATGGAAAGTGAAGACTCTATTTAAGAACATTTGTATGGAGATATAAGCTCTTACCTGATTTGTACTGATGAGATACAAATGGAAGGCAGTAAGGCCACCAACAAACCACATTGATATGAAAGTGTAAATTATAAGAACGATGGAGGCAGGGGTTTTGATCATTGCTTTCCATAATGATGTGTTCTCTGACCCCATGATTCTCCTAATATATACCCAGCAAAATGCAAAAACGTATATACAAAGAAGGGTTGCTGAGAAGACGAAAACAAAGAAGAATCGGTAGTTTCTCTGCAAGAAAAAAAATACAAAAAAAAAAAGAGTATATCTTGAGGTATCAATAAATGTAAACAAGCACCATCTAACTGGCAAAATAATTTGTAGTAAACATAGCTCCTTTTCTAATCATTAGCCATAGCTATAGCAATGCAACTCCAATAAAAAATCACTTGCCAATCCAATACATTGCCCAACCCAGGGGCAGTGATGGTCAAATCGTTCAACACAATTATTGCAGATTGAACAGTGGGAGCAGCGTGGAGGTCTGTAAAGCATGCATGTGTCACAATACTTAATTTTAACGGTCATTCCATTGACCATCACTTCTTTGACTCGAGGCAAACGCGACTGAGGAGTTTGACCAGCCCCAGCATCAACTGCTCCATCGAAGTTTTCAGGTTCTGGGGGATGTGCATTGCGTGGAATTATGCCAGGATCTCTTCCAGAGGTAAGCAGGAGAAGAACTAAAACCTGTGAAATTGTAAATTTATGAGGTTTGAGTTCCGTACTCTAAAAATTCTACATAAACTATCTTGCACATAAAAGAAATTGCTGAATAACGAGAGAGAGAGAGAGAGAGAGAGACTCACGTAAACAGTGAACGCAACCGCAATAACCATTATTGATATTCCCAGGTGATCAGAAAAATCATCCATTAGTTTTCTAGCAACAAAGACACAGAAAACTGCCATTGGAGCAATAATCAGGGATATAGTCAGGAAAAGTGACCTAACATCTGGTCCAAATATAAAACTCCCCTGAAGGAAAAAGATCTGCAAAAGAGCAAAGGAGAATTATGTTCTCGGGGTGAAAAAGGTCAAATGTACAACTCACCAGTGAAATATGAATCCCATGACATGAACGTAGCCAATCCCCAAATAAAATAAAATCTGATCACAAACATATTGTTGACTAAAATTCAAAACTTTTAAGACAAACATTGTACCCACCGCATTTTCTCATTGGATTACCACAAGATTAATTTACCTCAGCCCTTGAAACATAAATTTGCTGTATCATCAAACTGAAAACAAAGTTCAGGCAATTTTCTTCTACAAGATGAGTTTAGTAAATCAATGAGCTTTTGATCAGCAACTCAACTTTTGATCTTACAATGAGCTACGACAGGAGGATTCTTTTCCATTTTCTAATTCCCATGCTTCAATCTTTTCAAGCATTAAATTCTCTACATCAAAATTTTTACCAGGTTGCCAAAATGTTGCATAATTTATAGTGCATGAAAGCAGAACGGTATAAAGAGTTTGTTCGACACATTTATATCTTCCATTCGGCATCATATCCGTCCTCAATATTCAACAGAATAAAAATTCACAAACACAATGGGTCCTCAAATATAAGTCCACAATTGCTTTTTATCAATCTTCCATCACTGTTTACCAGCCATTCAAGCAATAGGAACAATACCTCCTCAACACTATCCTAATCTGGGAAACTATATCCACTCCAAAATTTCACCTTCAAATAATTATTCGCACCCACCTCAACGTGCTCATTTTCACCCATAGAATAAGCCGAGAAACAAAAAGCAAATTACCATCATGTTTTCATCAGGTAACTACATTTCTTTTCTTTCTCATTTTCAATTACTACAGATTCACTGTCGCCATCGTCGCGGTCGTAGTTGTTGTTTACTTCTAATTGAAACTTGAATCATCCAGCTGAAAAGCTGTCTCTATTATCAGTAAATGAATTCATAATCTGGCAATTACTGGAATATGTAAAACGCTACGTTGTTCTTCCTCCCAATAGTAGATTATGTTTGCTATAAGTATTTTCTAAATTTGAAACCTTTACTAAATACTAATGATATCTTGAGCTAAAACTGAAGTTGAAAAGAAAAAACAAAAAAAAAAAAGGAAAGGATTTAAAAAGGAGTGGAAAAGGGAGAACTCACGTTACTGCCTTTCCAAGTTTGAAAAACTCGCAAGTCGCCGGAGCCACCGCCGGCCGGATTTGATCGCTGCGGTGGCGGAACCACGTACATTTCTAATTCCGGAAATTTTTACCCAAACTCTCTCTCTTTCTCTCTCGCAGGTTATTTCAGATCTGAGAACTCAACGAAGATCATAAAAGCCACGGGGGCAGTAAGTGAGGAGCAAATGTTGGTTCGAGAGCTTCCAGAACTCGCTCCACCTCTCTCTCTCTCTCTCTTCTACCTAGGGTTCCGTGAAATCCCGGCGGGCTGCAGCCGGCTCATCGTGGCGGTCGGGATGGCGTGCTTGTGGCGGCTCGCTGGTGGTATCTTTAAGTAAAGAGTGAGTGAGTGTGTGGGATATTCTCCGATGTGATGTTTACTCGTCTGTGTGCTTTTTTCAGAACTGAGATGGTTGACGTGGCAAGTTTTTGTTGGATCTGTGAAACTTGATCAATAACAGTTGGTGTGGACCGGCCATTGTTGATGATGGAAAAAAAAGTAGGGATCAGAATTTTTTTTTTCGAATTTTACCTAATTAAAATGAAATTTTTATTTTTAAATTATAATAATATTTTTATAATAAAAAAGATTTTATTGTAAAAAATATTATTGAAATTATAAAATTTTGTTAAAATTGAGTAAAATTTTAAATAGAAAAAAGTCTAAATCTATAATGGAACTCTTTAACGATGATGCGTTTAATTTTGAAAATAACACAAGATTTTGTGATGAAAACAGTAAATAAATAAAAAAAAGGAAAAGTTGCACAGATAAAATCGTAAATATAAAATTAATACGTAAAATTTAAATTATTAGATAATAAAAAATTTATTGAATTTGAAAAAAAAAATTATTAGATTAATTATGTATTTAATACATATTGTAAATTTATATTTATGTAGTTGCTTATTAAAAGAAAATTATGATAATAATATATTTTTTTCTAACCTTTTTTTCATAGGATATCATTACATTGTCATATGTCATGATTATATTCCATCCATATTTCTTTTTTTATTAAAAATTAAATCTTAAATGTAATTAATTTTTTTTAAAAATACTTAGGGTTACTTTAACTTTAATTTTTTTTAAAAATTACTAAGGCAATACAGATGTCGTTTGGATGCCAAGTATGGTCATACACTTTTTCTATTTTTTCATATTAATTTTATAATATTTGTATCATTTTACTAAATTATGTCTAACTGTATTTATTTCATCAATATTATTCTTCTGTATTTATCCGTAACCAAAAAAACATAGAACAGAGAATTGTGGTGTGATACTTAAAGAATTCGTTAAAATCATAATTAAATCTAACTTTTTTTTTCTTTTTTTTTTTTCTTAGTGTTTCTAAAACCACGGCACAATAAACATTTTGGTTTTTTTTTTTTTGGAGGAAGGATATATTTTGAAAGTGATTTGTTAAACAAAATTCAAGAGCAAATTAACTAAATAAATCATTAAATTGAAATTGAATTTATCTCAACTTCCTCTCAATATATATATATATATATTGAGTATGTCGATATTATATAATAAAAAAAACTCTTTTGATAATTAACTTTTCCGGTCTTCTAATAACTTTTTTTTTTCAATCAAGTTGAGTGAGCTCAAAATTAGGAAAATATTTGTCATCCTGAAGGATTATACAACAGCATAATAGGTTATCGTACGAGTAATAACATACCTGCTGTTTCGGCCTATTGATCCCACCACATACTCTGCGAAGATCCTAATTAGATATGACACAAAGGTTAGTTGTTTGATCATCTCCATGTCACAAATTTTTGTTCTATTCTTCATTTCATCTCTTCATCTCTCAAAAAAAAAAAAACAACAATAATTCGAACAATATATATCATAAATGAGTATATTAATTTAGAAATTTTAGGATTTTTGGAAGTTTTATTTAATTAATTATTATGTTTTTAATGTTTGATTATAGGGTCAGTCCTTTTTTTTTTTTAAAAAAAATCCCTTTGTTGAAGTTTATTATTTATTCAGGAGATTATTTATCGCTGTTCAGTATGAATGCTTTCTTTCTCTACCTTATTGGCTTCTTCTAGATTGCAGTTTCCTTTTTTTTTTTTTTTTTGCAGAAAGATCTTTTAGACCTATTTGTAGATTTTTTTTTTTGTCTCTCAATATTTTATATCTTTATTTTATTTTACATCTTAATTTTGTAACCTTACAGAGAAAGAGCTCCGAGGGATTTATGTGGATTCTAGAGTCCCAACATATAAACCAATTTTAATTTCATTTAATCGCCACCCATAAAAATTAATATTTATTTATATTTTAATCTAGATTGTCTCTCTTTTATTCTAATTTTAGTATAATTTGACCATACTAAATCATATATATGTAAATAAATTTTAAAAAAATACCATTTATGAAAAGTAGTATAGATGAGGCCAGCAACTAAGAAAGTAAAAGAGACACAAATGACTCACGTAGAAAAGTTCTTATAGTTTATTTTGTCTCTATCTTCTAAAACTGAAAATCTTTCAAATTATTATTTTCATATTATAATTATTATATTATGATATAAATTAAACAGTCTACCCATTATACGGAACTTGAAAATTAGTGACTCTAAATAAACACCACAAAATTTATTTTTTGGTGACAAATTAAAAAGTAAAAAATAAAAAAAAGCATCCTAAGCCCCACTCCAATTGGCTAAAGTCTAGAGGTTATAATATTCGGGTGCCTTGTGCGGGATTTATTGGTCAGTATCTTGCATGGTACTCACAAATGATTATCGCAAGGGTTTAAAAATTTTTTTTTTTATTGAATAAGACTTGATTATCTAATAAAACATATTACAACAACAGTAATAACGTCATTCATATACTTAAGATAACCTTGTTCAATATATATATATATATATATATATATTTATACAGTTAAGATAACTTATATACATAAATTTTGTCTTCACTAATCATTTAATATTATTTGCGATTTTCATAGTCATTTCACCAAAAAGTGCAAAAAAAAAAAAAAAAAAACCACATAAATTTGCTCCTACTAACTAGAAACTACAATTTTGGATATGATTGCTTATCTTGTAATATCATCTCCAATTAATGGCAGAGTATCTTGCATAATGTAAGGAACATCTTAGATTCATGGCAATAGAAAACAAAGGAAACAAGAAATACACTTATTTTAAGAAAAAAACAAAATAACAAGATAGAAGAAGTTGAAACGAAAACTACCATATATCTTAAGTGATGCCTTAATAGCCAAAACTTAAACTTTTATTTTAGAAGTTTTGAGTTTTAATCCTAAATAAGAGATGCAAAATTATAAAGATGGGAAGAACTAACGTCATTGCTCACAGCTCAATGGCAAAAATGCTGAGGATCGAAAAACAAGAGAGAGAAAACGACCACATTATTAATAAAAACTAAATGCCGATTTACAGAAATGAAAAATGCTATGCCTCAAAGATTTTCGAAAAAATGGCTGCTGTTCCGATGGTTATTACAGCTTATAGAGGACAAAGAACATGAAGTTGTTGCTGCTTCACCATTTGTTGGAATACCCTCACGATTTTTCATAGCAGTGCCAGACCCTTCATCTTGTTCTATGCTATGCTTAATTTACTAAGCCAGCCTCTAGAGGAATGGTCTTCAAAACTATTGTCCATGCTGAATTCTATTCACCCAACTGCAGGAATGAACAAAGAAATAAGCCTACCTAATAGTGCTCTGAATTCTGAAGGTTAAGGAACTAATTACAATTTATCAACAAGGAGCATCAACCTGAACTCTAGTCTCACCGGTAAAGCTAAAACTTGTGGTTATTCTTTAACATGTTCTACTTGGAAATAAGTAAAATAAGCGAAATATCAGACATTCTGCTGTAAGTTGATACCTGTCATTGGCACTCTTTTCTCTCCAACTCTCTCCCCACCTCTTGGCCTCCGCCACCGCACGATCACGATCTAAATCCTTGTCCATCATCATTTCTGTTTCACTTTGAGAGAACTCAATCTCGGGCCACTTGACACTCAACTCCCTGTCCTCCTTGTGTACATATTTACGTGACACCAAGTAATCCATGGCGCTCACCAAGTCACTTGATGAAGGGCGTAAGTTGGCATCTTCATTGAGACAAAATGCTGCTACCTCTACAGCCTTCTCGAAGACTGAGTGTGAATATCGACCTCTCAGCAAGGGATCTGCCAATTTTGAATAGTTTTTGGGGTCTTTCATCAAGGGAAGTGTCTACATACCACCAAGAAATTCAAAACAGCTTAGTCTGGAAAACTTGGAACATCATTTGCTTGAAAGGTAAGTTGAAGTGGTTAGGAACTTTTAGCAAATTAATCTGATCATAAAGAAAAAGGCTAAAACCCCTTTTCTCGTGTCTAAAAGCACCAAAATCTACCATTCACAGTGCTACAAAAACTGTCCCACACCACTGAATAGGTTTGCTTTGTCAAGGTAATAGTTGTTGCCTCGACTGTTATGGCTAGCTGATGAGATATTCAACTGACTTGTGTAGGCTAAGAACTAATCAATCTATAGAGATGGACAGACCAACCTTTGGTACACAATAACGAAGAAGCAGAATGACCCAATGTCAGATATTGTGGGTTCTTTTTTTAAAGACCTTTTAAGAATCCTACGCATATTAACTTGACATTATTTGGTGAACTTAGATGATCTTTGACAAATGATTCAACACACAATATGGCCCCAAATTTTGCCTAATCTTTCAGGCTAACAATCATAAATTTGTTTGTTCAAGCTGATAAACTGGAATTAAGTCAAAAGTTTACCCAAGTAGTGAGACACTCGATGTGACCATTGACCTCGTGCAGTGCTCTACATCCCGTAACTAGCTCTAGCAAGACAATCCCAAAACTGTAAATGTCAGTCTTCATGGTCAATTTTCCAGATCTTGCATACTCAGGGGCACAGTAACCATAGGTACCCATGACCCTTGTGGAGACATAGGACTTATCTCCACTTGGACCAAACTTTGCAAGTCCAAAATCAGATAGTTTTGGTTGAAAGCCCTCGTCCAACAAAATGTTTGATGATTTTAAATCTCTGTATATGATAGGAGGATTTGCGCAATGCAGACAGTCCAATCCTTTGGCTGTACCAGCTGCTATCTTCATCCTTGCATTCCAGTCAAGAGGCTCCATGTCAGGTGTAAGATCTGCAAGTAGACAGTGCAGCCATCACTTATCTGTCATATAATGAGAAGAAGCAGACGCATGCGAGATAGTTCTATGCCAAATCAGTCACTAGAAATACTAGGAATATTACGCCACACTTGCTCAAAGGTACAGAAATATTTTAATGCCATTTGTAGGTAGCACCTGCTACTGAAAGATCAACAGGAGTAGTTCATTTGAGATTGTCTGGCCATGCTAAAGCTATGCCTGTGGATGTAATAGCTCAAATGGTGATCAAATTCGAACAGCGGAAGAAATAGAAAGGAAACAGGGGACTTAAGGGCAGGGATAAAGAAGGCTAATTTTTCTTAGTTGATTGAGTTTTGAAGCTGTTTTAACTGTGACTGCATTTATTTTTCCACAAAGGAGAAGAGAAAAGGAGTCAAAATCATGAAACAATAAAGTGAAGCAGAAATAATCCTGCCTTTGAAGCTTTCTGTTTCTGGATAAGATATTATAGAAACCTTTGTGGAAAACTACTTTAAAAGAATAATGAGTTCTGATAAATGCTTCACTTAATTGTATTATCTTTGACAATTGAGGGTATTCCAGACTGTATTGTTTAAGATGCTAAATATCGCGTGATAAAATCAAAAGTAAACCAGTTAAGATATTACCAAAAAGGTGAGCTTCCAAGGATCCCAAGGGCATATATTCATAGACAAGAAGGCGCTGACTCCCATCAGCACAGAAGCCGATTAGGTTGACAAGATTAGGGTGATGCACTAGGGAAAGCATAAGTACCTCCACCAGAAATTCCTTGTCCCCTTGAAAACCTGATGGATCTAGCTTTTTAACAGCTACAACCTGCCAATATGTATGTTAGTTCTGGAAGATAAGGGACTTCATTCCTCAATTGTATTACAAAATAAGCAACATTTTTACCTGACCAGTTGTTTCTAGCTTCCCTTTAAAAACAGAACCAAATCCACCACTTCCAAGAAACGATTTTGGACTAAAATTGTTAGTAACAATTGCCAGCTCTTCATAGGAGAACGTTGGAACACTATTAGGAGCATTTGTCCCACCCTTTGGAGCAGAAACTTCATTTCTTATATCTAAATTGGACTTTGATGCTGGCTTCCATCTTTGTTCTGTATTTATGTTTTATACAAAAGCAGTAAGTTCTACCATTGCCACCAAAATACAAAACATAAAAGTTTTCAACAAAGCAGAATTACAACTGAATGACCGTCCAAACCATTTCAATACTCTAATAAGCTACTATGTTATTCTATATCTTACAAACCCACAATGCACTACAGCTGTTGGAAGCAAACATCTGATTTCATCAGTAAAAGTGCCTGCTGAGACATTTGTCAAGCAATTCGGATTGGCAGAAGAAAACTTAGGCAAGAAAGAAAATTAAAAATAAAGGAAAAGTGACAGGAAATGAGAGAGAAATATCAGGAAAGCTAAAATCTTGTTTGACAATGGTTGCCTGACCGAATCGAGTGGTAACTTAAACACTGTTAAAGAACACATTACCATTCAAAATGACTCATATATACTTCAGTCCGTCGGATGAGAAATGCGAGCTGTTGCAACATTGCATCACAATGCAGCAATTATTCTATTCGTATGTTAAAATTTATGAGGAAATAATCATGTTGTTGCGGTTGTAACATTCCGGAAAATACAGTTGCACAGAGAAGGCCTCTGCTGGTTTGATCTGAACCCCATGCATACTAACATTAACTGTAAATTTCAAGATGCCTAGTACGGAAGTTTTTGTCTGAAGAATTGAAGTCCATTTTGCAATATACCCATCACGATCACACTTATTCAATACACATTCCTCGTTTCGTGGCTGCAAATTTTCAGACAAAACCAGGGACATTGATCCAATTTGTCATACATATAAACCTAGGAAGCCCTTTTTTGGCAAAAAAAAAAAACAACAGAAAAAAAAAGAAAAATAAAAAATTTACAAAATTTTGGCTGAATGCCATTGGAATATGTCCACATAACCAAACCAAAAAAAAAAAAAAAAAAACACCCACAATAGAAAATTTAAAAAAAAAAAAAAAAAGGAAGACTCACCGTGTGAAGGTTGTTTCTTGTTATAATTGCGCTTCTTCCCCTTGAAAATTCCAAAACATGGGCAGTAAACCACCATTTCCACGATCCAAAAAAAAAAAAAAAAACAAACAAACAGCAAAAACAAGAAAGCAGAACCCCAAGTTTCTAGCAATCAAATCCTAACTAACCCACCGACCCCACTTGAAAACAAACAAAAAATGAATGCTTCTGCAATTCACAAGTATCTTTTGGGTAGTGGGTCGTGATCATTGCAAATTTGCAATGTGGGTATGGCTTCTTCTTGCTTCTGTTAGATCTCTCTTATTTGGCGTGCAATTCTGTGTGTGTGTTCTTGTGTCGTGTTTTGTTCTACGCGGCCCGCTACACGCATTTTCACCACCTGGCATCCTTATGGTGTCAACGAAAAATACAACGTGCACGGCAGCTTCGATTTTATATTTTATAAATAAATTTATATATTAATAAAATTAAATATAATAATAGAAAAAATACAACGTGCACGGCTGCTTGGATATAAACCCTTTTGGATTGGGATAAAATATCAGAGGTTACATCGTGGATTTGAATAATTATATTTAACCTCAAAGAGTGTGGTTCGACTGGTTTACGAGGTTAATGTCATGTTTGGATATCTTTTAAAAGAAAGGAAAAAGAAAAGAAATTTTTTTTTCTTATATTTATTTTATATCAATTCAAATAATTATCTTTTATTTGTTCTCTTACAAATTATTATTCATTTTTTTTCTCACAACTGTCTAATTCTTACTTTTTATCAATTATAACATCATCATTATTGTATTATTTTTTATTCATATTCTTTTCGATTCACTCTCTATCTAGTTTCTCACTACCCAATCACACTATAACACTTCACCATAATTTGAGTGTTTTAAAATGTAAAGTAAAATTAAAAGTATGTTAAATTCTGTATATATTTAGAATAATTAATAACTTTTGTTGAATACCAAAAAAATATGTTCTTTCACAGATTTATTACAACGGTTTAACTTACTATACAATACTTGTAAAACAATTCTCTCTAACGAGATAAGTGGGTTAACTATCCATATTTTTTTATTTTCTAAACAAAAAAGAATAATTTTATTTATATGATATCATTATAAATGATAATACTCTCAGATTTTTAAACAATTCACCACGACGACGAGTTTAAAAAAATAAACATTAAAAATACATTTAATAAAAGAGATAATTTTAATGATGTACATCGTATAATTATGCGGGAAACTCTAATCGTGAAAGATAACATTATTTTATCACTACCATATCTTCAGATTTAACCAAAAATTAACGATAAAACTTGAATAATCATATCATATCAGATTCTGCGAAAAGGAATCTTAGATTTTAGCAAGTTTGAGCGAGCCATTGTCCAACTTGTTCCCCATCCTTTAATTTAGACTACGAGTTCAAAAAAATTTTTGAGGGTGCTGCTTTGAATTATTACTTTGGGATTTTTTGTTACAAAATATTTAGTGACTTTATTTAAATAATTTTAAAATAGTTATAAAATAATATTGTAATTAGATGATTGAATCTATAAAAAAATAAAAAACTAATGAACTATCAAAACTATATGATAAAATGGTATAATTATTTGTTATTATCTATCAAAAGTTATATAATATTACTCATTTTGTTTTCTTTTCCTTTAGATACAAGAAGATTGCAAGTTTTTTATTAGCGTCTATTATCTAAACCTTGCACACGACGGCTCAAATTTTAAAAAAAGAAGATAATAATCCAATACTAATACTATGTTTAGACATGAGTAATGCAAACAGTATTCATACTTTACTATGGATTTTATAATGGATATATAATGTGATTAATTACATATATTTAATATATTTTGTTTTGTATGAAACAAGTTTCTTTTCATTAACACTGCAAATTTTATAGGTTAAATCATCAACAAGGGCAACGATTTCCCCCTATAGAAGCAAGCAGTAAATTACAACAGTTATTTCTGTGATTCCCATATGTATTTGAGAATACATAAAATCTCAAATTCGAGTTTCAAGCCAATTAGGAAAAAAAAAAATTGTTTCTTGACACTTCCTCCTAATAATACAATTTGCTCCCTTTCTTCAATGCACACGCAATCTTGAGTCTTTACTCGTAAAATGTGTTTTCTCCTTGTGGCGTGCTCAATTGCCTCTGTTTCTGTCTTCAGACTTCAACATGTGTTTACTCCAGTGAACAAAAACCAAACCAGGACAAGGTTCCACGGTACATTTACATAATTACAACAGTTTTCACCACATTTTTTCTTGAATTACAGAAGGATTTAAGATAATTTTCATCAATCGTGCCAAAAACAGAGAGTTTGACGCCAAAAACTGCTAATCTACGGATGTCCCGAGGAATGGGGGACTGCCATAGGCTATCCCACCAAGCTGGAGGGAGCAATGGTGTGGAAGCACATTGATTTGGCTGGTTTGGACAACTCAATGGACCGGCAAATCTATTCCAGACATGTCCCCATCCAATCTGCAGCTTCAAACCTTCTGCTAGTAAATTACTTTGGAAGCTGCTTAAGAATGAAAAACCAGAACGTGTAGAGTTCTCCCCTGCAACAAGAAGATGAGCATTAGGTGCTGCAGCAGCGTTTCATAAAAGAAAGGTCCAAACACACATGAAATACATGGGACTATAAGATGGACAGAATACCAAGGTTGTTTGCTGCAGCCAGTGCTGCTACTAACTGAGCATAGGTAGTGCCCACGCGCCTGTGAGCCCCAGAAACAACAGCATGCTTTGCATGTGATGCAAGAAAGAAGTCTACAAATGCAACCCATCTAGGTGCAGGGCCCCAGTCTCTCACACGAAATTCCAAATTGTGCGATTTACTATCTTCACGAGAGATATTCCCTTGGAAGTTTTTGTAATCAAAATGAAGAACCTGGAAAAGGAAACTTATTCATGATCAGTGAGCAATAAAGTTTAAAACTTTGAAGGCTCAAACTTGAGCTTGAACAAGGATCTCCATGGCCAAGAGAATTAACTCAATCAACAGTGGCAGAGAGATATCCAGGATAATTTGTTGCGAGTTGACATGTCATAGAAGTAGAATAAAGAACAAGCAAATGAAGGTTTAGATTGAATAGATGGCATGAATTCCTATGTCACAGAAGTATTGTCATTTGCAGCATAATTCTGTAAGGGAGATAATCACCTCTGCAAATTCATTTATGTCTGTGATAATACTTTTTACAAAAGCAGGGGTGTCTGATATCAAAACCACTTTAGGTTTAGACATCTGGTGAAGATTCTGCACTGCTCTCTTGACACAGTTCAGGGCTGCCCTCACAGCTCTCACTGGCCTGCAATACAGAACACAAGGACCTTATCATGTTAGGTTAAACCTATCGCAATCTAAAGGTAAGTGCAACTATCTTCTTATCAAGGAACTAACTAAAGGTAGCCAGAAACACCTGTTCATAAGCATTCGCATGTGCAAAGAGACATCAGGGTCTTTCCCGGCACCAAGAACCCAGTTGACTGCCTCCTGCACATCTCTTGATGGGAATATGAGTGCTTTCATGAGTTCCCCAAAAACGTTAGGCCGAGAATGTAGTTGTTCTGTCTGACCAAATATATTGACAGCAGCATTCCTCATCTTGGGGTGTACATTCTTCAGGAAGAATTGAGTGGCCACAGCATCTGTAGTATTTTGAAACCTACATTCCTATAGTTAGATAAGAGTGGATGCTGCCGAAAATGATTAAAATAAATATTCAGATTCTTATTACCAAATGATGGGTTGGTCCCATTTCAGCCAATTGCTACACAGGACATTTGATTTTGCAGGCTTCTCAAAATCATCAATTCTCATAACCAGATGCCTTCCGTATTTTGTCACACACCCATTTTTTCTCCAAAGATGCTTCACTTCCTTCAATGTGAATGAATGATTTGAATAAGAAATATAATCACCAAAAGGATACCTACCCCTGAAGCAAACAAATATAGCCACAGTCACCACAAGAGAAAGAACAAACATTACTACACATTTGTATAAACATTCACTCTGAGATGCCCCAAAGACTAGTTGAAAATCAAGAGGTAAAATTTGGTCCAACTCTGGTTTGCTTTATTTTTCTAATAAGCAGCATGAACTCAAACATTAATATGCATCTATGGCATAGACCCAGGACAAGGAATATACTTTGGTGCCTAGTACTGAAAATATAAGACGAAAGGCGCGAGACCATGCAACCAAGAAGGAGGGGACTGTAAAGAAACCACAGGAAAGCACTGTAAAACAGAAACAACCATTTGCTGACCCTTCTAACTGTAATTGAAAAAAGAAAAAAGAAAGGCCTGAGAAAGAACCAATATGCCTCGTTTGACCAATGATGAACGACCGGTTCAACATTATACTCAATGCTGCTGCATTTAAGATCTTGTACATTTCATTTCCAAAACCTGCTTCAGACGCTTTCCCCAGCACAAAACCATGTCTGCAAAACTTCTCTGGAGGAAGATCTCGGACACTTGAAGCACCTGAAATAGAACCAAAATTGATCATTACCAAGCATATTATAAAGAGAATAGTTATAGTTTTTATTCAAAACTCTATGCAAAGAACAGCTAAAAAGTGTAGCTGATGGTTGCAAATGAGTGATGATAAAACAACATAGTCCAACAATATTCTAAATGGTACAAACTAACTGTTATAGTTTAATATATGATCCATTCTTGGGTCTCTCTCAACAGCTTAATCTTTTCAGTCAAATGGTTTCTTGACATGATATAAGAGCGTTCGTGACTAAGACAAGTTCAAATCAAGCACTCATTCTTTTAGTTAATCGTGAATTTCCGTGGGTAAGGTGAGCATGTGGTTAAACTTGTGGGTAAATGGTTTCTTACACTAACATTGCAAAAAAAAAAAAAAAAGAGTAATTGTGATACGTTAGATGATCTTAATTTTCTTGGAAGAACTGTTTACTGTTGGCGAGAATCAGAATGCATGAAGTGCAACCTGAAAGTCAAGCTCTTTGTGATCTTTATTCCATGGTGTGAACAGAAAATCTACATAACAATCTCTAAGATTGGGTGTATTATTGTCCATATAGAGCTACTCATCTTTAACCGTATAATCAAAACATCGCCTTCAGGAAGATAATTAATCAAAATAAGGAACTGCTGCCTTTTTTTGGCCTTATTCGCTTATTAGAGGCGATGAAGTCTCTGCAATCTTTACTTTCCTCGCGACTATCCGGGAAAAGCAATTAGATTTTTCTACCAAGCTTGGCTTCCCACCAGTATCACCGCAGATGATTACCTGTTTACCAGCTTTTGTGCTTGCACAAATGCAGGCAACCATAATTAGCTTTTCCAAATGCCTTTGCCATCATTCATTTAATTGACAATGCTCATACTCTGACCACATCAAAAAATTGCTAAGAACTAAAATTTTTTAATTCCCCTTCACTCATCCTGTAGTGCCTTCTAAGCTAAACAACGTTCAAAAAACCAAACACAGATTCTAAATTTGTTTTTTCATTTTATGTAGTTTTGCAATACTTATCCAGAACCTAAATGCATTAAGCATTATAAAAATCCAAAAATAATAAATAAAATAAAATAACAATGGTCATTCCAGGATCACTACAATGGCCACTAAAAAGTTGGAAAATAAAAATAAAAAAGAATAATCACAATTTCTTTATTAAACAGCAGGTACCGTTCAAAGCGAAGTGTTTTTTGACGATATTTCTGAACCGGAGAGTCTCTTTCCACGGCATCGTCTTGAAGCTCTTCCCCATTTCTTCAACTGTAGCACAAGATTTCGAACCTCTGCTGCTCCTCTCCCTCCGCCTGCCAATATCTACGACTGGCGGGACGGCACCGCCACCACCGACACCGCCATTCGTGGCAGATTCCGAGCTAGAGCTGAAGCCAGAGTCAGAAACTGAATCTGCTCGACCTCCTCCTCCTCCACCACCACCACCACCTCCTTCTCCTCCTCCTGCCGCGGATTCTTTTACTACTTCGTGGATGTCGTTGGGGAGAAAACCGCCGCCGGATTCCGGAGGATCAACAGATCTCAGTGTGAGGCTCAACAAGCCAACGCCGGCGAATGCGGCAACCACGATCAGAAATGAATGTACGGAAGCTTTTCTCCTCTTCCACCCGTAATTACGCTTCATTATCTTTTGAGCTTTTTTTTTTTTTTTTTTCTGGCTTTTCGTTATAATCAAATACAAAATTATATATATCGTCGCTTTTTGTTTTTTGTTTTTTATTTTTTTCCTTACATGAGAGAGATTGATGGGAAAGATCGGAAACAAACAAATGAGAAATGACGGTGATCGGAGAAGAAGACGGCCAGAATTAGCAAAATGATTTAATTATTTTCTTTTATTTATTTATTTATTTTTAAGAAATTTTTTGAGATATTCGCACTGGAAGCTTGAAGCTCGGCTTCGTTTAAAGCGGTGATGTTGATTACTTTTAATACGATGGGAACATGAAGTTCATTGCATGCCCGAGGGGTAGATTAGTAATTAGCCTTGGGATGATTTCAGGACAAGGGAATCCAAAGATTTTTGGATTTGCATATTTGATATTTTTATCTTTGGTGTTATCAACGGTCCGCGGGAGAAAAGAAAATTGCTTTTCCTTTGTCGGGCAGATATTCCTTGATTCCCCATTACTGTAAATTTAAAATATTTTGTCCTCGGAAAAAAAAAAAAAGGAAGAATTATACATTTGTACATAACATAAATTAAAGTTACATCGGAAAATTTCCGAGCCTCTTTTTTTTTTTTTTTAATAAAGATGTATTGCAAATAAACTAATTACTGTAACTGTGGATTAAAATTATATGTGATTTATTGATAGTTTTCATTCTAATTTCTTGGTAAGAAAGACTTGTTACATGAACATTAATCAATCGGAATGAGACTTCACCACAATATACTCAATAATTTTTTTTTTTTTTACATCGACAAATAGCGTAACAACAAAAGTTAGGCTCTAATAAAAGTGACACCTAAATAATCACCATTAAGTAACAGGAGTAAGCCAATGGGGGAATGCTCTAAAAAGATATCAGTCGATGGGCAACCCGCCCTCATCTTAACTAAGAAGTCAGCATAATGATTGTCCTCTCATAAAGTGTGCCGTAATTCAACCCTCTAAGATTGGCACATCAGATATTGTATATTTCGCACAAGAACAGCAAGAGGGTTAGATGGGGAGATACTCCCCGAACACAGTTGAAGGCCTTATTGGGAGTCAGACTCCAGCAACACTTGTTGATATCCCAGTGTCCAAGCTAGCCCGATTCCCCTTCGAATGCCCAATAATTCGGCAACCATGTTGGTAGAAATGCCGACTGAAGCCATAAAGCCCTTCAGCTATTGACCCTACTCATCACGCAACAACCCTCTATAACCAGCAATACCAGGATTGGCATGGGCACTACCATCTGTATTTACCTTTACCCAACCATGAGGGGGTTTGACCCAAACAACTAGTCTAGACGGATGTATGCCAGTATCAGGTGGCGTAGGAAAACAAGAGTCAATATCCAAAGCAAAGGCAAAAACCTGTCGAATTTGAAGAAAAACACCCACTGCGGTGCCGTGAAACATAAATCGATTGCGACTAGTCCAAAGGACCCAACAAGCACGCATAAATGTTAGCGCCAACGACGTGAGGGAGCCAGCCTTGACCTGGAAGAAAAAAAAATCAACAAGCCACACAGCCAAAGAGGAAGAGTAGAAATGAAAAGAACCACGATTTGAGAGTAAAACATCCCACATTCCTCGAGAAGAAGGGCAGTCCCTAAGAAGATGAAGAATATTCTCAGGACTCATAAGGCAACATGGATAGAAAGAGATAGCACAAATACCACGACG
This sequence comes from Carallia pectinifolia, assembly GCA_037832335.1. NCBI lineage: Eukaryota > Viridiplantae > Streptophyta > Magnoliopsida > Malpighiales > Rhizophoraceae > Carallia > Carallia pectinifolia. Next base: position 19,970,138 of record CM075448.1, on the reverse strand, counting down.
AGCCCTTTCTTCATTACATAAGAGTTGTCCTTTGAGAAGTAGCCAGAAGAAAGTTTGAAACTTTTGAGGTACCTTCAACATTTATAATGTACACCAAAAACCCAGTATACTCAATAATTACTGAATCGTAAACTCGACATTTACATTTTAACTTGAATCCTTAACCTTGAATTAAGGATGAGAACGCCCAACACTTATTAATTAGAAGAAAGCAAGTCACAAAGTAGTAATTCGAACATAAATCAACTTTTTAAAATATGTTGCATTACCATCCAAACTTTCACTACCCGGGATTATGCTACTACCTCAAGATCCTGAATCTGTATGATTTGGTATGTGAAAGAAATTTTTTTTTTATCAAAAGTGGAAATTATATTGCATTAAAAGCATAACAGCTACAAAAGGGGCATCCCAATAAGCTTACCCCAACAGTACATGATAATACATAACTAGCCACCCAATACATACAACCCAGCCCATAGTACTAGACCCAACCCCAACAGCCAACTTAGCAAGCCAAGAAGAAACCAGGCCCAAGCCCATAGCCTAGACAGAATGGAGACCTGCTAGAAAGAGAAAGGGAGCAAATGACAGAGCCACCCGTCCCACCACCATACATGGCAACGAAGCACGGACCACCGGGAAAAGTGAACAAGGTCCTAACGGCTGACGACGGCGAAGCCATTAGACACACCAACACACCATTCATAAGGCACATGGGGAGATCAAACGCTGTAGAGTAGGTTGAGCATCTAGGTGGAAACTAAAATGATGACGATCAGAATGCGATATTGATGGGGCATGATGCAAGTGGAACCACCTTTATCCTATCCACGAACACCCACAAGCTGCAAAACAATCCCTCCCCTAACCCTGCCCACTGGGAGGAAGGGCGCGAGGTAGGGGAGCCCAAACCCGACAGATCTGAAAGTGAAACCAAGCAATACGTGTTGGGAAAGAGACACCCAAGCCAAAAGCAACTAAACCACTCGAAACTAAGCCCACAAGGAGCACCGAGCCTAAAACGAGGCACAAACGCTACAGAAGCAACATATATGATTAGCAAAACCTCCTAACGCATGTAGTGAGATCACGGCGCACGTTAGAGGCCAACTGAGGAAACCATTGTATGTGAAGGATTTCAAATTTATTCATTTAACCCATTTTATGAGTCTCAAAATTTGTTATAGTAAACAACAATCCCCACACACAATTTTGCTTTGATTATGCGGAACACAACACTATTTTTACTAACAAAGTAACAAAAGTCATAGTGACGTAATATACAATATATTCTATAGCAAGTAAAATTATGTTACGCGACTAATCAAGCTCAAAGTCTCACACTTTTTTCCTTTGGTTTTTTTATTTTATTTTTTTGTTTTTGAACAGCCTATATGGTTTGAAAGGAAAATAAACTTGGAATAAAGCACAAAGTTAGAAATACTCAGACCTGTTCACAACTTTCCTCAATATAAATACTCTTGACTATTTAAACATTCTTCTATAGATTGGAATGACCAGCAGATGGTCATCGGTCCATTAACCAATGAAAGACAATTCCACCTCTTTTATCTCTCTTTCTTATATGATCAAGATTTAAAAAAAAAAAGTTAGGAAAAGATCAAAAGATTGCGGAAAGAAGAGCAAAGGTTGGAGTCTAGAAGACAAAGGAAGACATGGCAAGGGGCAGATGAAGACGATGATAATGGCAGCCTGATTAGATATAAGAAAAAGTAAGAGAAGAAAATATGAGAAAGAAAATTTGCTATTTATGTTTTTTTTCTTATTTTTTTATTTATTTCTCATTTATCTAAATATTTTTTTTCACAATTTTTTTCTTATTTTTTTTCTCGCATATTTTTCATATATCTAAATTATTTTTTTATTCATTAAAATGTCCATTAAATTATAACCTTCAATATGAAAGTCTTATATCCTAAGTACCAAATGTCTCTTAAAAGACAATTATTTTTTTTCATAACTTTCTATATCATCAAATTTTCACAATCAAAAGTTCAAACACACCTTAAGACAGTAAACTTGGAATAGAAAGTGAATAAAAAAGAAAATGCATAGAAAATAGTACAGTATTGATGAAATTATGATTGATAAAAAGTAATGATTAAAAAATTGTGAGAAAGAAAATGAATAGTAATTTCTGAGAGAAAAAGTAAAAAGTAGTTGTTTGGATTAATAGAAAATGAATAGAAAATTTTAAATTTTTCTTTTTTTTTTCCGTTCTTTTGGAAAAATGCCAAACATGGCATAACGGACGGAAATGGCTGATTGCAAACTCACGTGAAGCGACGACGTTTTGCACTATAAAATCAGTACTTATCTTTTCAAGAAAAAATCCCATTATTATTATTATAGATATATGAAAAAATCTTGATGATTTTATTTATATAATTTTAAAATAATAATAAAATAATATAAATTATTTAATAATTAAATTTATTTAAATTTTAAAAATTAAATTATTATATATTATTAAATAAAATTATATAACTATTTGATAATTGTTATCAGCTATCTCTACTTATATATATATACTTTATAAATAAATATATGCATGACGCACAAAGTGCAAACGGCATCGCCCTCTAAAACTTCCAAGTTGGATTCCGTCCTGTCCCCCCACGTGCGCGATGCGTCCGTCAAGAATCACGTGATGTCAGAGCAAAGCCTAGCCTAACGTCCGTAACTCAAAGCGGGGTATTTCCGGAAATTTAACAGTTCACGCGCACAAGAGGGAGAAGGAAAAAAATAAAAAAGAGGAAGAAAAAAAAAGACCAGCCCAAGCCAGCCCACAAACCAAACTCAAAACCAGCAACCACAAGAATTGCCTGCGCCACCGCCCCGCCCACCACGCCGAAGCCAAACGGAAGAAAATACTTCTAGATAGAGAGCTTATCGAGTTCGGGCTCCGAACTACTCCAATAATTCCTCAATTTCCCCTGAAAAATGTTTCAAAAGAAAGCTAATCGAATCAATGAATAGCTCTTGAGCCTTCTACAATTTTCACCGGCGGGGGTTTAATTCTTGCTCACAGAACAGGTTCTTGATTTTTTCTCTTTCTCTTCTTCATACTTCGCTGTTTGGCTCGTTTTCTTTGTTAATTCGGTGTGAAAATTATACTGTGCTGTCTTTCTTTATTATTGTTGTTTTTTCTTTTTGGAAAAAAATTGTAATTTTATCAAATTTTTCGTGCTTACTATTTGGTGTGGGCCAAAGATTGTAAGCAATTAGGAAAGGAGGATTTTTAGGGTTTTGAGCAGTCTCTGTCTGTATTGCATGTCTTTTATTTTTACGATTCAAAAGCAATTTAGTAAGACTCTGCGTGTTGTAATTCTACGATATTATTTCATAGTCTTTTTAAAGTGATTAGATTGATACGACTTACGGTTAGGCTGTTATAAATGATCATCCCTGCCAAACACTATTTGTAATTTTGGTATGCGAAAACTGCTTTCGTGCCCTGCTTTCTCCGCGAGTATGTAGAGATTTGATGACTGGATATTCGAACTCCTTATAGTGAACTTTATCTTCCTTTGACTTCTTTCTGTAATAGCTTACAGCTGTTAATTGTTTGTTGTTTGGAATACACATCAATGTCACGACCTGGCGTAGTCATGATGTTCAATTCATGTACATGGAAAAGTTTCACTTTTTAACGTAGCTCGTTCTACTGATTCATTAAATTTGGGATTTAGGGCTGCTGGCTGTCGAGGCGCTTAGAACATTAGGCTCCTGTTGTCCGGGTATAAAACTTAAATCTGAGCGAGAGTTTATGTATGACTTTAAACTCTGCGGTTTCCACCTGGAAGTTCTTTGTTTTGAGTTGATTCTTGTTGAGCAGCATTGTATCTATGGAGTTTGTTTATTTTGTTTTCAAAAGTTAACATGGTGTATTTTTGCTAAGCTCCTTTAATGTTGGCATTGGAAGAAGTGGTTCCATTCTAAATCTGAAATTGTTATCCTCTGCTTTCTTGTTTTATTGCATTTTGATTAACCTGCAAGATAGTGAATCCAGACTTACTAATACCTTTGTCTTGTGCTTTTCTCCTATAAAGGTCTCTTCCCTTTGCTTCATAGACCTGCTCTGCCTGGTGGATTGTTTGGTGACGGAATCAATGGGAAGTACATTTAATCCTCAGATTCTAGTTGATAAACTAGCCAAGCTCAACAACTCACAGGCTAGCATAGAGAGTATCCTGTTGATATAAATATTGAGTGATATTTCTCCTCCTATTTGTGTCTAAAAAAATTTTGCTCTGCTTGATGAGTTCTTACGAAGGGTTGGCCTTCCATTATTAAAGCTTGATTGCTAATATTGTCTGGCAAATACTCAACCTTGTTTCTTTGGTTTGTGATTCTTTGTAACCATAGTGAATTATGAGTTTTATGATAAAAGCTATGGTATGTGTAATTTCTGGAGACCTCTATTGCTTGTGTATGGTATTATTCTTCGTGGTTTTTTCTCATTAAGCCCAATGTAACTAGAATGTTTCTTTTTAAGTAGTAGTTTCAGTGGTTTATTTTCTTGTTTAGTTTTCTTTTTAATTGGTACATGCACAGATGTATCAGCCTTTGTTTCTTCATGATTATCATCTATAATCATCAATTCTCAATGGTTCCCCAATTGCTATCCTTAATATTTCATAAGCTTTATCTCATTGGTGTATATTCCATATGAATAAAGCGAAACAAGTTGTTGAAACATGGGACAGGCAGTTTCATTGTTCTCCACGTGACCAGAGACTGGCTTTTCTCTATTTGGCAAATGATATTTTGCAGAATAGTCGTCGAAAAGGTTCAGAGTTTGTTGGAGAGTTTTGGAAGGTTCTTCCGGATGCTGTCCGTGATGTCATTGAACATGGTGACGAGTTTGGAAGAAACGCTGCTCTGCGATTGGTACTTAATGCTCGTTATTTTGTTTCTTGTTACTTCTGGTCATCCTTTCTTGTTAATTCCCCTCTGTTATTTTTGAGTTTACATAATATTTTTATTAGTCCTGACATTAGAACTGTCATATAGTGGGTGCATTATGGTCCAGTATTCACGTAATTAAACATAAAATCAAATCATAAACTTTCAAACATGGCTAAGGAAGTGAAGAAATGTGCAATCATCTTGTCATGAATAATGAAAATTCAATTGTGACTAGCAGAATTGGAAGATTGAGTGTGGTTAGTGGTGAGTAAGAGATGCTTATGCTTGTATGTTTTGGTTAAATTCATGGATGCCTATTATGTTTAAGAGTTTTTTATGGGTACCATGTCATGTCAAATACATATGTCACTGCCAGGAGCTCAGTTAATAACATTATTCTTATAGGTTATGATATTCCAAAACACTTGTAAGATATGCATGTGCTTGTTCAAATACAGACATTGTCATTTACAAATGTCAGCCTCTTTCTTCAATTATTTCAGGATTGGCTTTAATTCTTCTGGCAGTTTCATTTTTACCCTTGTTAATTGCAGATTAATATCTGGGAAGACAGAAAAGTTTTTGGCTCTCGGGGGCAGATTCTTAAGGATGAGCTTTTGGGAAAGAAAATGGAAAACAATAATAGGAATGGAAAGCAAATAGGCCTCAAACTGGTAAATTGGAATTTCCTCTGGTGATTAAAATTTTCATTTCTGATACTCTTTTGTTTGTTCTGTAGTATTGATTTTTATTTAATTTAAATCCCTTTACTCAGAGGCAGCCTGCTGGAAGTACGTTGGATAAGATTGTTTCAGGTTTTCAAGTTATTTATGGTGGCCAGATAGATGAAGACATAGTATTCAGCAAATGCAGGAATGCGATTAGCTGTTTTGAGAAAGTCAATAAGGAGATTGGTGGTGATATTAATTCAGGTATCTTGTGTCCTTGTTTCTTCTTTTTCAGAAGTTTCTTTGTCTCTAAATATAGTGCCTTTCTTGAATGGCCTTAAATCTGGGTTTTTATGCCTTTATATGCATGTTTACTTGTCTGCATGCCATGGTTTTGAAGACCTGAATGGGGCAGTTGTGGATGTCAAATGACCTTTTGGTTGTTGGATACATTAGATCTTGCATGTTGTCATGAATTGAATGGTTGAAACATCTTTGTATGTACCACATCGAAGACAGAATGTTGTGGTTCTCTTACCTTTCTCCAGATATGATTAACATGTCAGCATTTCTTTTAAAGGTTTGTATTCATGTTTCCTTGTTGTCCACAAGTTTTCACATTCTCTCTTGATGATCCTCTCTGCTGAGCAGGCTTGTACCATGATGCTGCATATGTGGAAGAGTTGCAGGGGCAGCATACTGTTTTGAGGGACAGCATTGAACAACTAACTATCATTGAATCATCAAGAGCAACTCTTGTGGCTCATCTGAGAGATGCTCTTCAGGAGCAGGTTGGTTGTCCGATCAATTATGTTTTGATGATGTCATTTGTAATAATTACGGCTTATTAACGTTGTCAATTTTCTAACAGGAATCCAAGTTGGAACAAGTCCGCAATCAACTTCAGGTATGGAACTCTATATGTTTTGCTTGAGTTGCTTAAATTTTTATGTTCTTAAATTCAGCGGATTTTCAAGATAAATAAATTATAGCTGGAAAATGAAATTTGCACAAATGGTTAAGGCCATTCAAGTTTGGGCTAATATAATCAGTATGCACATCCCCTGAACTTGCATGCTTTTTTTATCGACCTATCCTGAATTGCGAATTGCAGATTATAAATTTTTGAATTAACTGATTATTTTACTGTGACCTGTTGGATGAACTCCAAGCAAATTCTGATAGGGCAACTAATCAAATCAGTGATTTTCTTGGTTTGGTGGGGTCAACCATTGCTTTTCATTTATAGTCCCCTCTTCCCATAAACGATTACATGCGAATGTCCATAGGATTCAGTTCTAGGTCTTCTCGGAACAATGCAAGAGATTTTACTTAAGCTAGCCAGCCATTCTTTGCTGAGAGGCAAACTCTGATATATTATTAGTCTCTTTACTATGATATAATGCTGGTGTTACTAGTTTCTATTCAACTGAAGAGTGCATTTTGAGTCAAGTACAATGGCCTCACAATCATTATATCTATACTTGAATATGCAATTTAAGATACTGCTTTTCATCTTTAAGTTAGTTTTATGTTTTCATATATACTTTTCTGTTAGTTTGCTTGTTCTGTTACACATTCATTTTCTGCAGTCCTTGCATAAAGTTTTATGTTTGTTGTAAACTCTGAGATATCATTTTCTTCTACATAAAGTACCTGATAGCGTTGTTGCAGTATGGCATGGCCATTCGTGTCTGCTTTAATTCATATTTTTCATCCATTTGTATTGTTATGCAGGCTGCACAGACCCGCTCAGAACATGCTGGTATCATCTGTGAGCAGTTGCTGCACTCTAACAACGTGCAGTTAATGGGCGAGCAAAGTTCAAAGGAAGTTAATACCTCTGTTGCACCTCAAAACTTCATTGCAGGAGACAGGCAACAATCAGCTCCACCTTTGTATGCACGTCAGCTATCTTTCCCTGAAAAAGTGGGCCACATTGAGGAAGATCCCCGCAAGTCTGCAGCTGCTGCAGTGGCAGAAAAATTAACTGCATCAACATCGTCGGCCCAGATGCTTTCTTATGTCCTCTCCTCCCTTGCATCCGAAGGTGTCATTAGCAATACAATAAAAGACGACTCTGGTGATTTTCCTTCTGAAAAGAGGGCTAAGCTTGAGAATGACCAACCATACATACCAATGCAGAATCCCCCTCAACCCCAACCTCTGCCCTTCCAACATTCGGATTCTTTCCAGCATAGTGTCACGTCTGCCCAGCAATTAACTCCAATTGAACCACCACCTCTACCATCATCTCCTCCTCCACAGCCACCACTACCGCCGATGGCACCATATTCAATGCCTCAGTATATGCAGAACGCTGCTGGATCAATGAATGGTGTGCCATACAGCTACGGGATGTCCCAGCAACAGCCAACTTCCTTGGCTGGTTATCCAGCAGTCGGGACTCCAATGACTGGTGTTGCTCCTTTTTCAATGCCTCCCATGAATTCATATCAAAATTATCAGGGATCGGATAGTAATCTGTATAGCCAACAGTCATCTATCCCAATGGCGCCAATGGCACCAATTTCCCGGCAATAAGTTTATTGAATCAGAAGTTGCTTGGAGGAAACATGAGGAGATGTTTAGAGACTAGAGTAGCTTATTAGGCATTCTGTACCAAGTCCTTTTTCTTTTTTTTTGTTCTCTCTCTTATGCTTTAATTTATACCCTGATTAGAGTTGCACATAGCAAATGTTTGTATCTGTGCATTTAACTGGTAGTCTTAGTATACTTTGCTTGGATATCCCAGCTTTGCTGGGATATTCCAATTGAACATTGTTCATTGCTTTTCTGTTATTGAACGCTGTTGATTGTGGATTAGAGTTTTTTTTTTTGGGGGGGGGCGGGGAGGGGGTGTGTGGCTAACAATTTCTTCGAAATTTCTGCTTAGATTATTCACTTGGGAACAGATTTGAGTTTCTTCAATTAGGACTACCATTTGGTGCTAATTGCTGGCTGTTGGCGAAATACGTTTTATTGATCTCTTATGATTGTGAACAATCGCGTAATGTCTAGAAGATGATCGCCCAGAGTTAAGCAGGTCCCCTGGAAGACAATTCGACCGCGGGTAGGCGATAAAACGAGCCAACAGCCATGTAAATGGATGCACAAGTAAATTTTTTTTTTTTTGTTAATAAAATGGGAAGATAGGGGTGATACTCTACAATCCCGTCAGGGAGTATTGTCTTTATTCCTAGGGTAATATCTGGACTGTTTGGATGGTTACAATATAATTCAGTATTACAAAGGGGAAGAGTATGTTTAGCGCTACTAAACATTTTAACAGCTTTCGAATGCAAGACTTTTAATTTAGTAACGTTCGACATTTATTATTAAATCACAACGATTGGTTGTATGAATAAATAATTTGAGTGCCGTTAACGTCAAGTTAAGGTGAGCCTATTCTAAATCTAAAAGCCCAGCTCGCCTGATTTGCTAATGAATCTACTTTTAGTTTATTGAGTGAACTTTGACTTTATAATTTTTTCATTTTTCCTCAATTTAGAGACTTCATTGGGCCTATTTGCACGATACAAATTGACTTTTCTTTTTGGTCATAAATCATATACTTTCGCTTCCAGGAATTGAAACATGTAATATTTAAGCTGTTAATACAATGAAGTGATTCTTCATGAGTTCATATTTAAGTTCTTCACAACAGTCTGCTGTTGACTGGCTAAGGAACTGGAACTTTTTGATGGGTCTAAGGCTGGCTTAGGTGGTCACATAAGGGGAATGCCGAAAGCAAAAGGACAAAAAATGGAAAAAAAAAAAAAAAAGAAAAAAAAAGAAAGAGAGGGGTAAAAAGAGCATGGACTGATCGATGGTGGTGAAGAAATAAAATGACGTGCATAGCATTTGCCATGTCGTTACTTGTATTCATTTGAGATCTGGGAAATAAAAAAGAAAAGAAAAAGTAAATACAAGAAAAAACATGTAACCGAATGGAATGTTACAAATGAGTTTAGAGTTTAGACTTCAGGGTATTGCATTTGTCTAGTCTTTGCTCATCTAAGTTTCCAAACCATGTAATAAACAACCAAACATCTGTTATCTATTTATTTATTTATATACTAAGTAATGATTTTTTTTCACCCTGTCTTAAATGTGAATATTAGTGATGTGAGTATTACATATAATTTAATTCGAGTTTGACTACCTAGTAATGCATTGAGAGGCACGCAGAAACGTACAATTTATCTAACAATTAATGTGTTATTTTTTTTGAATTTAATAGTCTTTTTACCAAATTATACTATATTAGTGTGTGTTTACAGCATTACTCTTATTACTCTTATTAGATCATCTCCAAATTTTTCCTAATTCTTTTATTATCCACCCATCAAAGTGCACATGCATATCATCTATTTTGATTCTTTCATTGGAAATATACTTATAATCTCCATACGATTTTTATGGAAGTTTCATGAATTGTTTTGGCGACAGAAGAACTTAATTGGTGTAATCATTTATGGTTAGTTTAGTAATAAAATGAACCTGTAATTGTACGAGTTACATGTACGACATTAAATTTAAACTTGAAATTAACAGGTGTATATTTTCAGCATATTTTAAGTCACCGACCAGGGCAACGTGAGGAGTATAATATGTGACTTAAAACTTTAAAAAGTGAAGCAAGAGACGGAGACATTGCTTAATAAGCCACGACAAGATGGAAACACAAGGCGAGACAAAAACACCGTCAGATCCCGATACCCGATACAGTCCCCTAGATGGGGTTTTTTTTTTTTTTGGACCGAAACGGAACAGATTTATTAATACTCAAAGAAATCGTACATAAAAATGACGTTAAAACGTCAGAAATATCTAAATAAAATAAGATGGTAATTCGGCACAAATGACCTACATAATAAATAGTCAAACGGACCATTAACACAACGGGCACGAACCCGAAACTACCAACTGAATCTAATCCAGTTAGAGCAGGCTACCTACAACAACATAAACCACGCATCGGTGGACCTAAAAATGAAATTATTCAGGTATCTCCAAATTTGATATCTGATACAGTCAAAATAACTACAAGAAAATAAGTACAGGCAGTACACAACACCCAACACAAGGGACAAAAAAGACTCTTCCATTCTGTTGCAGCAGTGATGGCGACAGTGGACGGTGGTGGAGGCGACACCTGCGTGGCCGACGACAGCAATGAGACTGGTGGCAGGAAAAAGGTAGGCAGGGGTGGTGGCTTTATCGGCGGAGACGGCGGTACTAGCAATTCTAGCTTCTGCTGCGGCTTAGAGTGGTTCGACTTTCGTGTCGGTTGTCGGTACTACGACACCGACTGCAAAGTCAGCGTCAAGGAAGCTAGATTCAGCTGTTGGTACGGCAGCACTAGTGCGTGGTGTGACAACACCAACGCTGGCGCCGTCACCGAAAAGCGGGGAAGTAACAGAAAATCGTTGATGACACCGGATCTACAACTTGGAAATCCGTGGGTGACATTATTTTGGCGTGATCTGAGAGGAATCAACCCAAAAAGCCCTAAAATCGCGTATTTGGGAGAGAACTTAAAAACTATAAAGAAACAAGGATAGAAGACATAGAAACCTGAGGAGAGGGTTAAAGTAGAGGAAATGGAAAAGGAGGGAGTTACAGTTGCTACCATGGAGGAGGAGAGAGAGGAGGAAAGAAAAAGAAAGGGAGCAAAGGAAAGGAAGAGGGGAAGAGAAAAAACATATGGCGGGTGAGGGAGAAGGGGTGGCCGGCGGTAGTGGTCGAAAAGCCTCCACCGCCGGCCAAAAGGGAAGCTGATTTTTTGTAAAAGATGCAGAGGATTTAGAGAGAGGGAGGGTTTCAGAGAGAGAGAACTTTTTCGATTCCAACGTTAGCGCCCATAAATGAGTTGAACCTTGAACTCACGTTAATGTCAATTTTTCCTCATTTCCATTAAGACTTAGTACTCGAATTTCGTTGAAATTCCTAAAATTGATAATGGAAAACATGCAGTGTTGTTAAAGAATGGCACGAAACCGAGAGGTAGTCTAATGTCATTAACTTATCAGTCAAGATAAATTTAAAATGAGAGAATTTATTGAAATAGTTATAGCTACGTGTCTTCGACTAAAAAATCTACCGTTCAAACTTCAATCATCATCCTCCTGCCTTTTTCTTCGAAGATGAACTACCATCTCATCTACAAACAAAAAAAAAAAAAACTTAAAATTGTATTCCTTTCAAGTAATTTCTACATTTCAAGCTAGAGTTGCGCGGTATGACCATGCAAGATTTATCTGAAAGAGACTGAAAAAAAAGAAATATATTAAGCTAATTTTTTACCATAGCAGCTAGGCTCAAAGGGTGAATTATTGTTCAGTAAATGAACAATCTTGATTATTGTAAAGTGATAGAGTGTGTAGAATTTATGAATGGACATTTATCCGAGGGATTTAAACTGAATTAAATATTTAGAATTAGGTCTGAATAATTCGATAGTAAAGAGCCTAGTCATTGTACATTTAATTATTCAACTTGGCCTCTGCAGATGATGCAATGTGACGCTAAAATCGAGGGCGAAAAGAGAAAAAAAAAAAAAAGGTACGCCTCCTCGTTCAGTCGTGAGAACGATTTAAGAGGTCCACTGCTCAGATATGATAAAATAGACACATAAAAAATATATATTAATATAAATTATTTATTTATTTATTATTTTTTAAAATTTAATAATTTAAATTATCACGTATTTATTATATATTTATTTAAATGTAACCGCATCATATTTTTATGAGGTAATGAACTTTGTTGGGCTTCCAAAAGTGTGGTCCTCTAATATTTCAATCGGCAATGTCCGCCCGCTGAACATAATAGACTTGACGCAATCTTCCATCGCGGTCTGCAATCACTCTACTTTCTCATTTTTGTAAAAGAAAAGGGGGCGATGGTGATCTTTGGGCTAACGTAAGATAGTTGAGCAAATGTAGAGGAGACAAAGGCTGAGAAAATTAAAGCCGTCGTGTCGTTGTTAGTTTTTTTTTTTTTTTTGCCTTTTAATTGCTGACAAAAAAAGGTTGTACTTCAATAATATATTTTATTATCTATTTTAATTTTAAATAATATTAAAATAATTATATAATTTATTTAATAATATTTAATAATTTATTTTTATAAATTTTAATTATTTAACTACATATATTATTTTGATCTTATTTAATTTTTTTTTAATAAATTAAGAAAATAAAGTACAAGCACACATACATAGATGGTTCTGGTCTCACCAGAAAAGGAGTGTTGCGTCAGTCCTTGCTAGAGGGGAGATCAAATCATGGCGGGAAATAAAAAAAAAACATAAAACATTTCTGGTGGAGGGCCAACGGCATGCATGCTCGTGCTCTACATGAATTCATTAACAAAAGCAAATTACACAAGACTTTGATCATTCTTGATTTGCATGCGTTTAAACACATGACTAACTAGATATTGCTAATCTTAAAAATTAGGGTGAGATATAAAATTCAAATCTTAAATTTCATTAACAGCCATACTTTTATTTAACTCGAATTGTACTAAAAAATACACGGTTAATATTAAAGAAAAGGAAACTTCAATGCAGATTTTATAGCTAAATTAAAATGTAATGGAGACAGGTCTCTAACTGTTGAGAGCAACAACCGTCAGGAACCAAAATTTTGGTTTGAGCTGATTTGGTTGGAGTGACTATCCAGGACACGGATAGTTTATGATCCTAATGTAACTTTGTTTTTGCTTTCTGTTTCATCTTATGCATACAAAAACATACGAGTTTTTGGTATAGATAGGACTAAGGAGACAAGGTGAAAAATGTGAATATGAATGCCTGTGAGGGGATGGCGTGGTTTTCCGAGCAACAATTGGTATTCCATTAATTTATAAGTGTCACTAGTGGCGAAATTTTCTTCTCAATTATATATTTATGTCTCGTTTGAGGCATATACAAAAACATTGCATGCTCTACATTTTTAATTATGCAGTCTCGGACAAAAATGAAGCAACTGGCCGACATGCAATGCATTGGCCTATCATTTTTAACGATTATCGTGAGCACACCCATAAGAGTGTCACTGGCGTTTTCCGCCGACATGTTCTTCGGTTGTCTTTAACTTCCCCCAACACCCATAATCACCACACTCCCTTTTGTATTTAGTTATTACCACAACACATGCATGCATGCAAGTTTCCCAACAAAGTTTTAGGCATGAGGCCTCGCAACCTAAATCTTTATTTTGATCACGAGATCCCTTTTAATTAGGTAAATCTCATAATTATTAGTATATTTATGATGACCCATCGTTGTCGTAACTCTTTACTTGAAATATGAAATAAATGTCCGTAAAAAAAAAAATGCTTACGTCATTCACGCCACCATTAGACCAGCACATGTATTGCTTTCAATCTGCTTCTATTTCACTCCAAAGGAAGGAAGGAAGGGAAAACAGCAAAGGCAAACACAAAAAGATGAGAATTGATTGAACCCCATAATGTTAAAGCTGCACATGTCATCACGCTCATCTTAGGACAGTCTTTTGCTTTCCTTTGACCCAAAAAAAATTGAAGATCTAAAATTTCTGAACCGTCTGATTATGTTCTGACCAAAATCGACCGTTCCATGCCGTTGACTACTTTTGACTACTTTTTCCCGTTCGGGTATATGCCACATCCCAGTTTGTTGTTGACCACTGTCTAGCCCAGTACACTTTCCACCTGTCGGTAAAGTCATTAATTTTTTTTCCCAATAAGCCTCTTCCCAAATGGTATTTTCATTTGAGTGGTGATTGTGATATGTTCTGTACATAAGAAAGAGATACGAATAAAATTATATAATAAACTAATCATGTCATATTATATGGACAAGAAAATAAGATTTCTTTTTTGAGTTCGGAAATAAGTAGCAATTAGATGTTAGTTGTTATTAAGGAAAAGAGTATAAATCTGATATGCTCTGTACATAAGAGATACGAATAAGATTATATAATAAACTAATCATGTGATATTATATAGACAAGAAAATAAGACTTCTTTTTTGAGTTCGGAAATAAGTAGCAATTAGATATTAGTTGTTATTAAGGAAAAGAGTATAAACCTGATTCTTAGTAAATGGGGAGGGAGATTAGATGAAGTGATGAGATTTGATCCTCTGACTTTCTCCCAAATCTAAAAATTTGATAGCCACTTGAGTTATTAATTATAAAATAAGACTATTTTATCATGTATTATTTTATTGTGTCTTGTGTATTAAATACACTATGAGACCTAAAAGTCTTTTTCTAATGGAAATTTTCAACTCTTTTCTTGTGCATCCATTATGGAAATTGAGGAATCTGATAGAAATAAGAACGGAGGAGTGTTAATGTGCTCGTGTACATGGACACTTGCAATTTACAAATACCTAACAGTATAACATAAGTAATGGGGGAAATCGACTAGGTATATATGGAATAAAACCTTTCTTGTTTTTTTTTTTTCATTGCTCATCTTTTGTAATGAAAACATAGGTGCAGAAACCAATGGCCCCCATTAATACTAAAAGAAGCAACGCTCTTTTTTTGGTTATTAAAAGGAGCAAAAATACGGGCTAATCTTTCTGCCAAAGCATGTCTGTAGGAGACATGCGTGCTTTGATGAGTCATGGTATGGAGGCCAAGCATGTGCTCACTTGGTGGACTTTTCTTTCTTCTTCTTCTTCTTCTTCTTCTTCTTTTTGATTTTATTTTTGAAAAATTTTTGCATACAACACATGGGGACTTTAAAATGAAGTAAATTAAGTAAACAGTGAAAAGATTATTTAATTTGTTTAGAACTAATCAGAGTTGCTGGCACACACTGTTATTGTACGCCCAATAGCTCATCTTTTTTGTTCACTTTTTTTGATTGTTGATGCATATTTATTGTCTATTTAAAACTATTCTTCAGTTTGTTTCACATTATGGATATTCACTATGCTTTGTATATATTTTGGTTTCAATAAAATATTTATTTTTTCGTTAAAAAAAATAGTGAACAGATCAATTAAATATATATATATATATATATATATATATATATATATATATATATGGGATCAATTCTCAAAAAATTGTGGTCATCAGGATCAACCCATTATATTGCACACTCTAGCCAACGAAAATGGCAAGGAAACTAAAAAGTCACGAGCTTAACGAGCACATTGAATGGAAGGAATTTATGTGGCAGTAGACTACATCTTGTCATCTACCACAAATAAACGAATAATTCTTGGCTGGCGTATGTGATGAAGCCAAGAGGACTTCAAAAACCCTCCATATCTCTCTCTCTCTCTCTCATAAATGTCTCCATGAACTTATGCAATAAAGTTAGGGGTTGCGCGTACCTGTGCTGGTACCTCTAACAGAGTAATTTAATATTATTGTGTTTTAAAAAAAAAAAAAATTAGTGTTATTTTAAAAAAAGAAATATGAGGGTCATTCTGCTTGACACTGTAGAATTACCATGTCACTACTGCACTGAATTCTTTTCTGACCCTTTTTTACAAAATAAAAAATAATTTTTTTTAATAGAATCGGTACCAGCGGTACACCTAGTTGCCCCCAACCTTACGTACGTAGAATTCGCATTTTCAATGGCAGGAGCAGGGTGGACAAACACCTATGCGAATCCAGTGCTTATGCACGGGATGACGTGATCATTGACATCTAAAGTTTACCGAATACATTGGAAGGGACTGGGAGAATGATTTCATTCCTCTGTATATTTGACCCCAGTTGCCTACTTGGAGCATTACATGATCATCATCAATTACGTTACATCCAATTTATGCTCTTATGGTTGGTCCAAGTAGCCTTACGTACTGTCCAAACTGTTTGTGGTTCTTTTTTTTAACAACAATTAAAACAACATTGGCATACCTAGTTAACTTATGACATCATTTACCATCTAACATCTTCTATAAAAAAAAAATTTATTGTTCGAATATTTGTGAGTTTTGATATTATTAGTAAAATTTAAGATATATGAGAAATATTTTTTTTTAGGTTCCAATTGGAGTGAGAAAGGTTAAATTCAATCCTAGATCTCAACACAAACCTTAAATTTAGTGATTATTAGGATATTCAATTTTGTTACCACATAACTAACAACGACTACATTTTTCCTATAACTTAGAGATGCGGTGAGAGCACAAAGCAAGAATTTGAAGCCAAATAGTGTGCGTGACGCAAGCTTCCACCACGAGTGGTAAGTCGAATCAAATTCAAACTCCACTGGTGTATAGTGAAGTTCTCTCTAACATTAAAGATCGCATATGTAGGCGATAGAGAGAGTCAATTGACAAAAAAAAAAAAAACTGAGGTCACCTGATTGGTTCATAGAAAATATTTTTAATTATGAACTCAATAAGGTACCTTGAGTGAGCATGGGTTTTCTCCCTAATGCCATGGGTCCCTAGTCCAAGTCATGAGTCAGACATAATTATGAAACTAATTAAAATATAAATTTTATTATATAATTTAATTTTAAATAATAATAAAATAATTATATAATTTATCTAATAATATTTAATATCTTATTTATTTTTTAAAAATTTTTAATTATTTAATAACTTATATTACTTTATTTTATTTTATAATTATTTAAATATTACTGTCTAATATTTTACTTAAAATATTTAAATGATATGCTGATTGAGATAGCTGACATAATACTAATTAACTGACTTCACAAGAGTACTAGACTCAAGAGTACTAGACCAAAGAAGTCATAATTAATAATGAAATGGGGTCGCCTTAACAACACTGCCTGGTGCCTACTTTGTAGGTGGAAATTTACTCCAAGATAGACATCTCATTTGATTTCCATTGAATACATTGCAGGAAGTCAAAAAGGGATGCGAAATTCTTTTTGGACCTTAAAGAGATAATATTTCCTTATCAACGGATAATGTCACCGTCCATATTCCAATCAAGTAAGTGAATGGGATTTTGCAACGAGAGGAATACTTGACTTTGGTTATATTCAATTCATCCTCTAGCCCACAAGCAAAAATTTGTGACGAAGTAGTTAACCAATCAGCATTCGACATAATCCCCTCCACTTGTTAAAACAGAAGAGGAATAAGATGTCCACTTCATACATGTTAGGAGCAACTCAGCCGATCATATCATATTGCAAAGGAACCAAAAAAGTAACCAAAAAAAAAAAAAAAAAGAGGAAGATAAATACTCATGAAGGCCACGTCAAAAATGGAACAAAGATTGATGATGGTCACGTTTGTCTCTCTTTTTTTTGTACTACTAGTTATTTATTTACTACTACCATCTATGAGCATGTAGAAGGTTGGACGACAAGGTGGGAGACAACCGTCTTTTATGACTGACCATGCACAATCGATATACAATTAAAAAAATTAGGAAGATATCAAACTTGGATAAGAAATAGACACTAGTGCTTCGTAGCCATTGGTAGTGTATATGGACCAAAAAAATCATAACCGTTAACCGTCAAGTAGTATATTAGAAAAGACAGTCTAATTATAATTAAATAATATGATAAACGGCTATGTATTTCGTATCTAAATTTTTTGTCTTCTTAATGATATTTTTTTTTTTATAGAACTTGAGCATGAGAAAAGATTTTTGTCTTTTAAATTCGCATAAAAAACTTGTATTCGCCTAACATTTCCTTTTCTTTTAAAAATAAAAGATAAAATGTACAAGGAAATGACATCCGAGCAGAAGTATGCATGATTGGCTATTTTATCCGCATGTTGTCTCCCCTGTTTTTTTGCTTTTACTGTTTGTTGATCCCTTGAAGTGCAAGATGACGAAGATCTTAAAGCAGATAATTCCTCCAACTCCTCGAAAATGTCTCCCTTTTCACTTTTCAGCATGCGTTGAGCTAAGTTGCTGACGACCACACCAACAAAGCTCAATTTGATAATCTGCAAAACAACCCTTCCCCCAAAGAAAAAAGAAACAAAAAAAATATATAATTAAAGATAATGAACGATCATCATACCATCTCGCCTCTGTTTCCCCTGATTTTTCTATAAATACCGAAGCCAAAGGCCAAAGAAAGCCCCACCCAAAACCCAAACTTCATCGTCAAACTTTAACTAATTTTCTTTCTACCAAATTAAGAAACTCCAAATCCAAATATAGTTGGACCCCCTCAACTTTGTTCTTGGTGATTATTCAATTGCATGAAAAATGTATCAAACAGCATACTCGTGGGGTTCTGATAGCTATGTACCACAAAGAAGAACCACTGGAAATGGGGTTGACCCAATGGAACTGATAGAGAGGCTGGCGTCCGAGAATGCGGTGGTTATATTCAGCATAAGCACATGCTGCATGTGCCTTGCCATAAAGAGGCTCTTCTCTGGGATGGGGGTGAACCCAACAGTTTACGAGCTGGACCATGACCCCAGAGGGCTCGACATTGAAAGAGCCCTCTTCAGGCTTCTTAATATTGGTGTTGGCGCTGATAGTAGCACTGCAAATAATATTGGCAGTGGCTCCTCCTCTTCCTCTGCTGTTCCTGTTGTGTTCATTGGTGGCAAGCTTGTTGGTGCCATGGACAAAGTCATGGCCTCCCACATTAATGGCTCCCTTGTTCCTCTTCTCAAGGAGGCTGGTGCTCTCTGGCTTTGATCGCAACTTCATGTTCTTGCCCTTGCCTGTCTTTTTCCCCCCAAAAGACTTTTTCTTTTTTCTTTTTTTTTGTTTTTTTTTTTCATAATCAAAGAGGGTAATTAAAGAGAGCAAGAGGAAGAAGAGTTTGGTGTTTTTTTTTATGATTCTCTCCTTAGCCTCCTTGTTTCTTTTTTTCTTTTTTTTTCTCTTTGGGCTGCAATAGAGATGTTAGCTCATTATTGAGCAGGTGAGAGACAGAACTGGAGTTCGAATTCTAGTCTCTCCTGCTAAGCTATATCCTCTGGGCTTGCTTGTTTCGGGTTATTTTTCTTTTTCCCCTTCTTTTCGGCCTCGATTGTTCTTCACATACGGGCATGTTGGTTTGCTTTTGTAATTGCTCTCTTCTTTGTACATAAAAAGAGAAATTAATTAATTTTGTTGGTTCTATCTTTCTTTTATTTTATTTTATTTTATTTCTGTTGTAACATGTTTTTGAACATAATTTTCTTTGTTCGATCTCACTGCTACTATGCCCTCAAAATTATGCTTCCTGCCTTCTCTGTCTCAGAGTTTGTGCTTGGAAGGGGTAAGGCAAAAAACAGAGAGAACAAATACTTGTGGGGAGAGGGACTCTAGTAACGACGCCGTTTCGTGCCTCCAGGCCTGCAGCGCAGGGCCCAGAGGCTTTCCCCATTGAACGGGTCAGGAATTTTCACCGAACTGCTGTTTCCGTCCGTACAACTAAATGCGTCCACGACCCACACCAGATCACATCACCGTCTCTTTGTTTGACAGGTGCCATCTTGCATTAACATTTTTTTTTTCTAACACTTTAATTAATGAGTTCTGTTACCTGGACGCGAAAGAGAAGATGAAAAGAGAACGAAAAAAATTTTTTGTGTAATCAACAGACTTATTTGTGTAACAAGATCCTTAATTTCTACAACAAAAAATAAATAAAAAAATACTCTTAAATTTTATTACAATAATTAAACATCTCATTACACAACTGATTACACAAAATAAAATTTTCATCTCCTCTCGTCTTGATTTTCCCGTCCCCTACATTTAGCCTTAATTAATATATTCATTGATCAGCTGGTGGATATTGGTAAAAAGAGATTGCAGGTACGAAGGTACTGTAAAAGAAGTAACTTATATCTTAACTAAATTTAAGAAAAAAAATGTGTGGAATTAAGATAAGTGGGAGGATTCCCTCAAGATAAAAAATAGGTGAGAGGATTTGATTGCCTGGACATTTTTTAATTAGTCCAAAAGATTTAATTTATAATCTTATTATATGGATTTTGAATAAACGCACCACATGGGTTTACACCTCAGTCTATGACACAATTAAATCTATAATAAGTAGACTAAATTCACTGATGTCTGACTTCTTTGGCAGTTTTCTATGTTTTATTATTATTATTATTATTTTTGTCATTTGTTTGTTTGTTTGGAGTTTACACGAGATATCTTGGCTGGTTCTACTCGAGTTGCCTCCTGATCAATATTGGAGTATTTGATAGCCAACAAAGATGATTTTTATTTGGTTTTCCAATAGAAACAGTTTGGTTCAAAGAGAAAAAAAAAACCAAAAAAAAAAAAACACATATCAATAAATGTTAACATATTTTAATCAAAATTAATTAATATTTTACCTTATTAAGTATCTACATATCTACTTTTTTCTCAAAATTTATTAATATATTTTAATTTTTTAAAAATAATTAATAGATTGTTATTTTTAAAAGTACTTAATATGTTTTTATTTCATTAAAATATTCACTACTTTGTAAATATATAAATGATATATTTTTAGAAATAAATTTCATGGGTTATAGAAATTTAAGGAGAAATCTGCATCTGCTTAAGCAAATGACCAAAAACGCGTATCAACGCATCAAACCTTAATCATATCTAGCTGCCATTCTATAACAGAGGAATCGCAATGTAGTATGTAATGGTAGGGGGAGTTCAATGATGAAGAGACCTGACTGAAGCTCAACAGAGAGAAATCAAAACATAAGAAATAGAACATAAATATTACCTGATGTACAACAGCAACCAACGAAGTTTCCATATTAAACCACAATTAGATCCATATTGACTATAAAATAATATCAATGAAATAATTTGATTACAATTGTTTTTCTCTTCGTTTTCCATAAGTTTCTTCAAACATGGAAAAACAGATTAAAAGGAACAGGAATAGAATATTTGAAAATAACTTTTTCATTAAAAAATATTAGGTAGACACGAATTTTTTAAGGTAACAGTGACATAGATCTATAAAAAAGTGTAAACAAAATTGTTGTTTTTTATCTTTGTAGTCTCATTTTTCTATTACTAAAGATTCCAATTTTATAAATTTGTTTTGCTACCGTGTCCAAAAATTATTTGAACTCTCTCATTATAGCTCAATGATAAGGGTTACACTCAGGGTGTGTGAAGATAACATCATCAAGTTCGAGTTTTGAGCTTGCTATTCAAGGCAAAAAATTTGGTGAAAGCTTTCTTTCGCATTTTTTTTGTTTAAAAAGAAAAAAGAATTTCGTGTTTTTTTTTTTTTTTTTGGAGTGGAGAATATGGTGAAGGCTACTGTTAAGGAAGATGTGAATTTTCTCTAGAGCGGGATTCAAACTTCTTTTTCTCCAAACGGCCCAAAATATGGGAGAGCAGAGGTCTGTTAAGAAAAATAGAACCAGATTTGACCAAAAAAGAAAAATAGAACCAGAGACCAGAATCTTTGCCTACAGCCCATATGGCAAACCGTGGACAATCATCCGGGCCATCACATGCAACTATGTAGGGATGCATAAGGAACAATCCATGGTTAACAGCTTACCCTTTTATTCTAAGATTTTAGGTTATAATCCTAAATAGAAGTTATAAAGTTTATGAAAATAAAGAGAATTATTATTAAAAAAATTTTAATAGTTTTATTTAGATAATTTTAAAATAGTTATAAAGTAATATGTGTTGTTAAATGATTAAATTAAAAAAAAAATAAAAAATAAAAAATTTTTAAATACAGTTGAAGTTGAAGAGATTGTGTAATTATTTTGAAATTGCTTAAATGAAGTTATTTGGTATTACTCTTATTATTATTGTATGACTTGCAACCTACAAACTTCATAATGGAAAAAAAAAAAAAAACCTTCTAATTGACAATTAATTAGTAACGCTGTACATTGATAAAAATTAGTGCATACTATTTTTACTCTGTTTTTGTGAATATAATTATTCGTAATTTTATACTATATAAGTTTATTTTATTATTTTTTATTTTAAGTGGACTTATCATATGACATTAGATTATCGATGAATTATACTAAAAAGAAATGAGTCAAATTTATAATTCCAACAAAAATTTGACGGAAATTTAATGAATTAATTGTGTAGTATTTTCAAAGAGGATGATTAGACAACCACGTAGCTGATAAACGTAGCCAAAAAAAAAAAAAACCAAAAACAAAAAAAAGCAGCATGCTTAATTGATAATTTAGTATATTTTTGAACTTGTTTGGCACACTTTTCAGCTTATTCAGTACATTTATCAGATATTTAATATACAGCTTAAGTTATGCAGTTACATGATTTTTCACATTTTCCATGAAACCTGTTTGTCAAATAATATAGAGTCAAACTACATGTAATTTGTCTCGGAATCCTTGAATCTATAATTTCTCACTCTTTATTTAACTCAAAGATGACAAAATTGCATTCAAACTTAACAAGAATGTCTGTGTTTTCAAATTTGAGATTTCCAATCTTACCCCATTTAGGAAAAGATTAGTGGATATAGAAAAAGAGAGAGAGGCGACAAGGTGGTGAGGTATTGTAAACCTCACACATTTAAATTTTTTTTTCCTTAAAATTAAAGATCTTATGCCAAAAGCACGTAATGTGCAATAAAAACTAATAAAATATACAACAAACACGAGTTTGTTGGATATCAATAAAAAAATTTATTAGAGTGCAGCTATTGCTGTAGTGGTTGGAGAATTTATCCTCCAACCATTATGTCTGGAGACTTCTTCTTTTATCAGTTGGTCTCTAGCTCTTTAATGACAAAAAAAAACAAAAAAATTTATTCTTTCTAATTGAAATAAAGAATAAATACAAAAAGTTTAACAAGAAATTTTTATGAGTGAAATTTATTCTTTTTCATACACGTTCACTAGCATCACATGCACCAGTGCTCTTTGAACAGTGCAATAAGGTCACCTATAACGCGGCTCTCCCACTCGAGTTACCTGAATCCCGGGCCATGTTATTCAATGGTAATGAAAAAATGGCAACTTAACGTAGCAACTAGTATTAAAAGTTGGTCGCTTTTTAGGAAGGGGAAAGCGTTTCAATGGGAGCTCTATTTCCCTCTTTGCGACCAAAAGACTTCAATTCAAGCACAAACCCATTTCTTTCTTAGTCACCGGGCGGGCGGTGAAGGCCATAAGAGAAGATTGACCCTAGATTTCTAGTGTTTGCAGCCGGCCACATTCCAAGCTTTTGACACACCCACGTGAGATTGAAATTTATTCTTTTCTTTGGATATCCCAATTGAAAGTTAACTGGTTAAGATAGAACAGGGAGAAAAAACATGTTTCCATGGAAAACACATGCAATTAGGGGAAAGAAAAATGGGAAAAAAAATTTGCTCTTGTTCTGATGTTAAAGACAGCGAATGAAAATAAATTACACTTGTTAGAATCTCGTGAGATTTTTTTTTTTAGTTGGGGGGGGCGGGGGGGCGGAATTGTATGAACACTTTTTATGATGATCCTCGATATTTTCTGGTGTGGATTTCTTCAGATTCAAAATTGTTCATCAACCTCCAAAAAATGTCCAGTTCCCAGTTCGGTGGAAACGTCATTGATTGATGTTAACGCTTCATGCTTCACATTTAAAGCTCACATGAACAATCTGAACTCTTTGTGCAGCAAGTTCATAGCCTTATCTCCAATATTTACTGCACATAAATTTGAGCTTTATCTTCAAACCCGGATATGCCTATGAGTGCAATAAATTTGATGAAACTGAAGGCATGTCTTTGGCTTTAATTCACCAAATATTGGTACCTGATTTTGGCCTAAGAATGGAGCGTTGATTTTGATTCTAATAAAAAAAAAAAAAAAAGCACAAAAAGGGTTCCAATACATACAAACACAAGCTCACACTTAAAAACAGTCAAAATGATTAGATTAGATCATACATTGCAATCATATGCCCCACCGATTACAGAAAATATTCATTCAAATACGCACATTCGCATCCAATTATCTTGTTGGCATGAAACAAAGTTCTAATCCTCTATAATTCCTCTTTTTTTGTCTGAATTTTTGAGGAAAACAAAGGATATAAACCTTCAACTCTATGTGTATAACTACTGACTAGAGTACCTTTTTCAAGCTATCGTGGAATAGAGGCCTCAAAATCAAGAGTGAGTTTTAGTGTAAAAGTAAGTTTATTACTTAGAAGTACATTCGCAAAAGAGTCTCTTTAAAAATAAGGGTAGACATGTCAGAATCTCGAGCACTGAAATACTCAGATATG
Source organism: Carallia pectinifolia (assembly GCA_037832335.1). NCBI lineage: Eukaryota > Viridiplantae > Streptophyta > Magnoliopsida > Malpighiales > Rhizophoraceae > Carallia > Carallia pectinifolia. The sequence continues at coordinate 19,945,369 of CM075448.1, read as the reverse complement.
GATTTCTGCTTCATCCTGGACAGCGAGCCCCCTATATAATGCCAAAGAAGACCCCTCTACAGAGCTAAATAACAGTAACCTTCACATGTCTTTGTTTTCTCGCGCAACTGCCCCTCGTTGTCCGTAAATCAAACTTTCATCTCAAACCACAAGATAATGTGGTCTCAAATGCAACTCTCATAAGAATCCAACTATCCATAGGAAAGGCTCAAGGAAACTTCCTCTCATATTACCTAATATTTTGTCACCATGAACCCAATAATTCTCTTCATCCTCTCATCTTTTTTTATCAAGTCACTGTCTTTAAAGATTGAACATGCCAAGCCCAATGCCCATATTACTGTAATGGGTCTAGTTTACTGTGACATCTGCTGCAACAACAGCTTTTCCAGACACAGTTACTTCTTACCAGGTGATTTAATAACCCCTTCCCCCCCCCCCCCCCCACCCCCACACAAAAAAAAAATCCCAAACAACTAGTTTCAAGCTATTTATATAAGATTAGAGATTTCAGAAAGGAACTAAATTTTGAGTTGTGTTTGAATGAGTAGGTGCAGAAGTCAAACTAGACTGCGAATTCAAGGCCAGTTCACTGAGAACCACAGAGCAGATATCATTTTCAGTAAACAGAACAACAAACAGGTATGGTGTTTACCAGTTGGAAATTCCATCTGTTGATGGCATGGAATGCGCAGAAGCATCAATTGCTTCCTCCTGTCAGGCAAGCTTAATGCGGAGTTCATCTAAAGCATGCAATGTTCCTGGGCACAAATGGGCATCAGACGAGATAGCAATATTCAAGGCCAAACTAGCCAATCTCTGCATTTACAGCCTCAATGCATTGAGTTTCAGACCATCAAAGATCGATGTTAGCCTATGTGGAAACTGAAAAGAAGGCCCTTGAGATGCCCCCTGCCCACTTTTACTCTCGAGAAACATAAATCTATGAATTTCTTCATGATTTTTATCCTTACAAGACAATTTCTTAAATTTCCGGTGTCACCCATTTTCCCATAAGACTTTTTTTTTTTTTTTTAACATAAATAAATTATTGCATTAATATTAAACGTATTTGTACATAAATTTCACACAAAAGTGTCGGATAAACCTACACATAACAGGAATACAATATGGCCAACTTGGCCCTTAACTGAAGTGGTCAACTTGACCATATACAAACAGAACACAAAACTAAGTATAGAAAAGACTCTCTAAAGAGAGCAAATGTCAAATTAAATTTAAATTTATTTAAAAACAAAATCGTAAATAAATTTAAATTAGTCAGACAAAACTCATAACGCAGCACTCATTACACTTTGGCAAATCTGTGTCGGAACTCATCTGAGTATGCTCAGCAACAATTCCCTACAGTACTAAACTACAGCTATTACAACAATACAAACCATAGTTTTAAAAACCGGACCGGACCGGCCGGTCGGACCGAAAAACCGGTGAACCGGAGGTCGGACCGGTCCGATTTTCTGATAAAACCGGAATAGGAAATGAACCGTCCGAAAACCGGTGAACCGGCCGGTTGGACCGGAAAACCGGTGAACCGGCCGGTCGGACCGGAAAACCGGTAACTCCAAAACCGGTGAACCGGCCGGTCGGACCGGTGAACCGGCAACGATGTTATCTTGATCAAAACGACGTCGTTTTATTTATTTTTTTGGATTAAAAATGACAATAAATAATACTTATTTATATTAATGAAAAATGTAATATTTTTGAATTATATATTGACTCTATAATATTTATTTTTAGATATGAATATTCGATTAATAGTTTTATAATATTTTATTTTTGATATTTATACTTTATTAATTTATTTAATTAGAAAATTATCATAAATATTTTGTATTTTAATTTTATTTTAAATTTAAGTAGACTCATATTCTATTTTTTATAATTATACTCATTGTTTGTTATTAAAAAATGAAAAATTATAAGTATTAATTATTATTTTATCAAATCAGAATTGACCCGCCGGTTCAACCGCCGATTTTCCGGTTGGACCGTTAAACCACTAACCCAGTCTTCTTACCGGTTTAATAACCGGTCCGGTTTTTAAAACTATGATACAAACTATCATGGATCGCACCTTTGCCTTTCACATATATATGTTAAGATGAGCTTCACTACTTAATTTAATTTTAAGTAATAATAAAATAAAAATATAATTTATTTAATAATAATTAATAATTTATTTATTTATTTATTTTTAAACTTTAATCATTAAACAGTTTATATTACTTTATTATTATATAATATTTCTCAAATAAGAAATGCGGCGCGGTGAAAGCTGTATCATGGATTAGTGTAAAATTTCCTTGTTCCTTTCTTGCAAATCATCTATATAGATATATAGAAATAATGTGAGATTCTTAATATTTTGTGCTTGTAGATTCAAGTGTGCAGATCAACTAACTAGCTCCATCTCACTCCCCTTACAACTCCCTTTAATTGTCTCTTAAAGTTCAAATAATACTGCTAACAGTAAGCGAAACATTAAGGCATGAAAAAAGTTTGACTTAGTGTAAGTTACGGACACCATCTATTTGTACTTCAAAGCTTTTTTTTTTTTTTTGTCATTAAAATCTCAAATTTGAAAAGGAAAATAGAAAAAAGAAACAAATAAAGTGAAGTGTGAACTTTTGGGTATCAAAGCTGCATGTTCTTTATTGATTACGTCCATACTATATGGTGGTCCAAAAACCACAATACAGTTATCTGCTTTCTTACAATTCACTACGATCTGATCTTATTCATACAAGAACTAAGGAACATAAGTTGTCAGTTGATTACACATGGTTCATGGGTCATCGAATGCTTCTTATTTTTTGTTTTTTTTTTCCTTTTTTCCTGCAATCACCGGCCACATGGATGTCAGCATGTGACTTAACTAGACAAATACTGGTCCTTAGGGGGTGAGGTAGTCCAGACACGTACATTGTACATCATTTTTTACAATTGGTACTTAAATTGTCTTTATGATTGATTTGAAGTTTAAGTCTTAATCAAAATTAATAACCATAATAGAAAAAAAAAAAAAAAACATAGCATGCCCTCAAAAAAATCATGCCTGATCATGCATTAAGAATAATCGAAAGAACAAAGTCCACAATGGATTCCCTCAAACTCAGCTTTAAAGATTCCGTAATTTGTAAGATTAAAAAAAATAAACACGGCCTGTAATTTTTTTTTATATATAAAAGAGACCACAATGTTAATAAAGAAGAATCAAATTACTAATTTGACTAAAAAAATAAAAATAAAATTACTAAGACTCAAACCAAAAAATCAAAGACAACTTATAATCTAGGCAAGCGAACTGTAAGGTTAGGTTATGGGATAAATGCTGAACATTTGCCAATGCAATAATGGCTTTTTGCTTGTCATCCACTTTTGTCAAAAATTAACTTTTTTCTTTAAAAAAATTATATTTAAGAAAATATTTTTTCAAAAGGAAAAAATAATATACATAAATAAAAATAATTAAAAAATTGACAAATGAGACTTAAACTGTTAAATTATAAAAAATATATTACATTAAAAAAAAATTATTATATTACCTATATATCTTCTGCATACTGCAAAATATCTAAACAATCTTCCCCTTCGACAAAATATCCACAATATTGAATTCACCTGAAAAATGTTGCTCTATATTTGACACACTTATGAAAAACTGTGTAAATCTTCCTCAAAGAGAAGAAAACCCAAAAATTGCATAATCCAAGTCAAAACCCGGATTGATTGTACAGGCTTGAAGGAGAAGATATCCGATTGAAGAATTTGGAAACGGGAAAAAAACCTCCATTATATAATCTTGAAAGGCAAAAACCAAACCCCAATTACAGAATCTTTAAAGAGAAATTAAGCCCAGCTGCAAAATCTTGAAAGGCTAAAAAAAAAAAAAAGAAATTATAGAATCTTGAAAAAAAAAACCCAACCACAATTACAGAAGAAGGAAAAAAAAAAAATCCCCAAAAGCACACTCTGGAAGGAGAAAAACAAACAGCAGTTACAAAAATCTTGAAAGAGCTCTCTCTCAAAAAAAAAAATAAATAAAATTGAAAGAGCATTAAAATTTCCTTAAACAACTTATGATTCAAAGGCAAGAAACAGGGTATATGGTCACTGAAGAAGTACAATGGCTTACCCTTAAAGTGAAGGTCTTAATGAGCTTGTACAGAATACTTGGGGTTTTGATTTCGGGCGGGGGATTCTTTCAGACAACCACAAGAAGACTTAATAAGGGCAGACAATCGTGGGTAACGGAGTTAAAAGCAAAAGCAAGGCTTTTCCTTTTTCAGTCCCAAACATAGGGGCCAATGTTTTCGCGATACCCTTTTTTTTGGTTTTTTGACATAGAAATATAAGTTTCATTTATGCGAAATATCGCAAGATAACATAGCGATAAGAGCTGACAGGGGATTGCACACCTAGTCGAGGTTGATACTTTTTTTAAACTGTTTAACAATCTAATCAATATATTTGTTAGCACTTTTAGTAATATATGCTACAGTATAAAGTAGAGTAAAAGACCACACACACGCTTGATGTCACTAAGGATAGGGGCAATTTCCAATGGCCACTCTTCCTGAGTCGTCAGCAGGAAAGATTGCAGAATTTTGGAATCCGACTCTGTTATGCATGGAGGGAACCCCAAAAATTCTATCATTCGAAGGGCTATCAGAACAGCCATTGCCTCCGCAGTCAGTGCTGGTGCTACTTTCCTTGCCGGAATCCTTCCATCCAATGTTTTCGTGGCACTGACTGCTTAGACTTTAGTTGGTTTATTGATATTGTACGAGGGTCTGAATTAGACCTCAGCTCTCCTTTCAAATCTTTCATAAACTTTGATCCACATTTAAGATCAAAAAAATATTTTCCCTGCATTTATAATAGATCCTAATTTTTTATTTATGTAAGAAAGTAAGGGAGAGAAAAATAGAGAAAAAAAAAAAAAAAGCGCAGAGAAGAGCAGGGGAAAAGAAAATTTTTTATTATCTCCATGTTTGTGAAAAAACAATGCAAGAAAGGAAACTTTAAAATTTTTTATTTACAAACAAGTAAAAATGGAAAAGTATTCTCCCCAAGACCCAAAAAAAAAAGAAGGAAAAGTGAGAGAAAATAAAATAAAATATTATAATTTTAATTACCCATACACTAAAATTAATGACTACTAATGGATAAATTGATCATTTTATTGAATCAAGTAAGGAAAATAATAGTTTTCCTATAATTGGGAATTTGGCAGGTCAGAGAAAAAAAAAAAGCATAAACATTACTCTTTTTCCTACTGTTTTCCTCTCCCCTTTCCCTTTTTTTCTCAAACACAACGTAAATCTCAGAATTTATTTCTATCTAGGCCATATTCCTCCCTTTCACCAATGATTTCCATTGTAGTCTACAATTCTCATGAATAGACAAGTAATGTATTAGTCTTAGAGAAACTTCACTTTTCTGTGCTTTCACTGGGAAATGGCGACTACATAAATGAAGAACCAATGTGACTGGGCCACAAATCAAACAGCTGAAAGAACCAGAGGATTATAAGCTAAAAACATTATGAGAGATACTACAAACAACAAAGATGAGTATGATCAAGTGGATACAAGCTACCTAGTTGTTTGCCTGATCCCCAAGAAAATTATGATAGCAGATGTAGAAATGCTTGATCACAGAAAAGTGGATAGCTGAAACCAAATCTGTTCAAGAGGATGCTTATATTTATAATATTTGAGATATATGTTTCCATATTTCTCGACAAAAGACATTCAAAATCATTATAACTAATTTCAAGACAGTCCACACTCCAACTTATTACTGAGATACTGGGAAATTTGCCATCCATGTCAAGGCGTTATTCTTTGAATAAATGATAAAAGTATGTATCATTAGTACAGTGGACAGTGATATTCTTATTACCAAGCCTTACAAACATTTCCTACAAATACCAAATGCAGCGAACCAAAATCACATTCATGCATTAGCATCCCCTGGCATGGCTTTTTTCACTCTTTGAGAGGATTACCCTCATGTAGAAAGTGAAGAATTGCTATGCCAGTGGACTTGCAAGCATTCTCAGAACTTGTTATGCTATCAATACTAGCCCCAGGGAGCCAGGTGAAAACTGAGCAAAATAAAAGTTGAAAGCCACTAAGATGGAAGCTGCTCATTAGAGGAATATGGTTTGTTATCAGAAAAGAGCAGAAATTACAATCAAGCATTGACAGGAAACCGTCTCACTAGCATTGCTGTAAGAACAATGGCCAGTTTTATCCATTCTACCAAAGAGACTATATGAGCAGCAGCAACTTTTTAGTCACGCTGAACTCAAGAGGAAACATGGTCAGATGACTCAAACAGATATTAGTAAAAACTTGTGCACAACATTTTAAACGTGGATCTCATGCAGGTAAAAAAAAAAAAAAAAAAACAGAAGAGAGAAGTGAGGAGACACAATGGAAACCGAAAACAATAGTACAAAGGAAGGAATGCTAATGATGTTGCAATATCAATCTAACAGATGCCCAAAAATCATGGTTTAACTGCCCATCTCATGGAAACATGTTCTCGGATGATTAAGAAGCCTCTAGTCAACAATGGAAACCTGAGAGATATGGCCATGAAACTCTATGTTTAACCTCACAAACTGCACCACTTCATCTAGACCTAGAGAAGGGAAAAACAATAATTATAGGTGCCTTACACTGCAATCAACACACCTCTGAATCAAATAAAAAATTATGCTCAAACCCAAGCTATTTTGCTGTGTACAAATCCACCTGCACATTCCATAACAGAAAGGTCATTAACACATAATTCACACTCCATTCATTTAATTCCTAAGAAGTAAAAGTTCAACAGTGTAAATGAATTAAGAGACACCCAGAAGTACCTATATATACATATGTGAAGACGTGATAGAATGAGCGAAGAAGAACCAAGTGGCAAACCAAATCTTGTCCCAATCGAGTTCCCTCAAGTATCCCTTTTTTTTTCCCTCACATTTTGTTAATCAATTATACAGCACAAAATCATTACAAACACCACTCAGCTTATCCTAAATCTCACATCAACTCTGCCTAATCCTTGATCTGCCACTACTATCCTGACCCTTGAGAATCATCTTTACCAGGATTTTGCTGCTGATGCTGATGCACCCTAGCTTGCCCCATCTGCTGATAAATCTGGCTCAAAGCTTGTGAGTTCAAAACCCCAATATTCCCATCCTGTGACAACCCAAGCTCCAACCCAGGCAACTGCTGGTTGCCCCCACCCAAAATTGATGCAAAACTCATAGGACCCATGTTGTTTCCCGGCAAGTCAACCCCAGAAAACCCAATTTTGGGCATATAGCTAGAAGTCTCACTCCCCAAAGTTGTAGTTGATGGAGCAGTAGTAGTAGATGAGTGAAACCCAAACCCACCAACTGGGGGCCATAATCCAGTGGCGGCAGCCACATGATGGGGTCTCCCTAAATTGCCACCCACCATTGCCCAACTTGTCCTACTAGTGCTGGGCCCACCCAATTCATCAAATTTTGGGTGTAAACCAGCAGATAGAGAAGTCCCTTGCTGTGGTACTGAACCAGCAGCTGCTGCTGCAGCCAAGGCTGATGCAGGAATCGTTCCAGTCCCAGTTGCTGCAATTATAGATGGCTCTGCCTGTTGTAAAAGCCACTGGATGGTTTCTCCATCAGATTTGTGACCCAATTCTCTGGTCAACTGGAAAATTCTAGCAGCACAAAGTGCTGGCATCCTAATCCTCCTTCCCCTGCCTTCAACTTTTGTGTGTCTGTCCTTGCTTGAACTTCTTTTGGGTGCCAACTGCTTCTTTTGCTCTTGTTTGTCTGCAATCACAATCTGCAAGTCTTTGATTTCAGCAGCTGCTTTGTTCTCTCCCATGTTATTGTCATTTTTATTGTTTGATGGTGGCTGGTCTGGGTTCCGGTGGGTCAAGAAGTTGGGTAATTCATGTGGGTTTGTTGAGTTTGAACTCTTGGGATCCATGAAGAGCACAAAATTGGATGGATTGGGGACAAATAAGCTTAAAAGTTTCTATTTTTTGAAAAAAAGAAAAAGAAAAATGTTATCTTTGATTGAAGAAGGTGATGACCTGAAAGGCTGAAAGTCCTACACACATTCGTTTTTGCTGTTTTTGGCCAGAAATAATGATAGATTGCAACCCAAAAAACATTATAATTATTTATTTATAGTATTGAAATTCCTAAGTACCCTCAAAATTTTGGCAACTGAGCTCTAAGATAGATTTTCTTCGGTAACATTAATTAATTTTCATATTCTATAAGATATTTTTTTTGCCTTTTTTTTTTTCAGTTTTGGTACAAACTAGAATTGTATTTAGTTGTTCTTATGACCAAATAAACTAGCTCAGTTGGCTGTAGGACTTGAATTCTAGGTTGCATCTTCTCAAGCGCTCTCTCCGCAGTAAAAAGCTTAAAGATTTTTAACAATCCCCAACCATTTGGGTATTCCTGTGCCTTTACAACCTTATTTTCAATCTTATGGTTGTGGCTTGTGGGTTTGTGTTTGAATTGAATGACTAATAAGATGACAATCGGAACTGCCAATTTCAATACTTCAGACAAAAGTCATTAAACGAGATATATGTAAAAAAAAAATAAAAAAGGAGATAGATAAATACTAAATAATGATATTTAATTAATAATAAAATAATACAAATAATTAAATAATTATAATTTAAAAAATAAATAATAATATATCGTTTAATAAATTACGTAATTATTTAATTAATAATTAAAATTGAGTTATTTAATAAAATTTAAATATTAAATATCAATATTTAAATAACAACTCATGCGCACATTCCTTGGGTTCCGAACTCTAAACTTTATTATTTCTTACGTTTTTTTTGGGTTGCCTGCTGTGTATGTTTGCCATCTCTTGTAAGGAATTCAACCCCTTCAAGTGCGTGGCTTGCGAACGGATAGTGAGTTTGCTTCCGATCGACATTAGAAATTGAAAATTGTTAATTTTCACCCAATTAAATTCAACATTAGATAAGAAAGATAACAAAAAAATGAGATCTAATAGAAATAAAAATTAATAAAATAATTTTATAAGGTATAAAATTATGTGTAGACTATATTTAAAAAATGTTAAAAAAGAAACAAATTTATAATATAATTTATAATGACTTTGAATTTTTCTTATTTTTAACTTAATTTTCTGGTAAGATTTGAGGTTTATTGTCATTTTTTGATATGACATCAAAGTTTAGTTTATTTTTCTTATCTGCATTAATTAATTTAGCTCATTTTTATAAATTTAGCCCGTTTTAGTCCAGTTTTTTTGTGTCATGTGCTAATCAAGTCTAACGCGTGTTAAAAAATAAATATCTCATATTAAAAAAATAAATTTATAACATAATTTATAATAACTTTAATTTTTTTTTTACTTTTAATTTAAACTTTTCATAAATTTTAAAATTTATTGTCATTATTTGACAAAAAAAAGTTAACCAACATTTTAATTAAATATTGGAATTGTTAAAAGAGCAATCTACACTAGAGGAAAGGATGACAAGACTGCACGGAAGATGCAAAGTTTTGTGTTTAATTTGCAGTAGTATGTTTTTTTTTTTTTTGTCCATCATATATATATATCCATTAATTTGCAGTAGTATGATGTCCATAGAGATGATCAAAATTTGGATTTTTTTCTCTTTTTTTATTAATTAATCCATTTGATAACGAAATACATACTTGCCCTCAATAAAATGGTAAAATTTATAATCTACATAATAAAAAAATTATTTCTTTGTGATATAAAAAGTCATGGAGTTTTATAAATCATCTAATGCTATTTGATAATTTTTTTTTATTTTTTTATGAATTTAATTATCTATTTAATTATTTATATTATTTTATAGTTATTTTAAAATTATTTAAATTAAGTAATTAAAATTTTTTTAAAAAAATATAACTATGTAGTAGATTTTTATAAATAATCAGAGTGCCAACATCCACGACATATGGCCTCTTAAGTTGGAACCCGTTGATGAAAAATAATATTAACCCACGTCTATTTCGGCAATGATTTGTTTTATATATAATTATATTACGTTTAGCAATGATATTAAATATATACACATTTCGAGAACATCACCGGAAAACAATTCAATCACTTTAATGATTGGCATCCACGGGGCAGATAGAGGGACTTACACGAGTTGTGCTTTGTCATGGTGAGCAATTATCGCCGAATCTTCGACCCAGTTGTCATTGCAATCCAGCTCATCAGTTTAAGTTTGCGTCAATAATTACCAGCTCGAGAATATTCATTAAGAATAAGAAAACTGCTCAAGAAAGCTAATAAAATGCTTGCCTTGGTTTTGTGATTCTCTCAAAACAAGCATGAGTTGTATCAATTGTAGATCAATTGACACAAAAAATATGAGAGACTAATTTAGACAAGTTAGAACTTAATTAGTGCTAGATATGAAAAAATAATCACAAACTATTTTTTATTATTAACACTTTTTTTCCCCCTATGACAATATAGTCAATTTCGTGAGTCGGGGGTTGCCGATTTTCAAGTCTTCGCGGGAATTGGATATTTTTACTTCACAATCTTTAATCTAGCATTGCATGAGTATTTATTCTATGCACCACCACCTGGATAGAAAATTGTAGAAAAGTTTGTGGGTTTGATTTGTATCGTTCATAATTGAAGCTGTTTAATTAACTTTTTTAATGTGTTTGGCCACCAAAGTGATTGAATAATCAGGATTTGAAAACATAGATCGACTTAGCATATTGAAACCAACATGCTTATTGATGTGGTTAGTCCAAATTTAGGCCACTCATGAACAAGAAGTGCCACCTTTAGATAGGGTGCGATTAGTTAATCATATAACATAAAGAAAAATTATAGAGAATACAATTTTATTAGGACACATGTAAAAATATAGTGATATAAATTATTAGATAGTTAAATTTATAAATTAAAAAAAAATAAGATTTTATTTATCGTTAAATTGACTGTGCACCTATTATTATCCCGCTAAAAGTGAAGTATATAATGGTATTCATAAATACAGATTTTCAATCACCTTTTTATTCTTTTTTTTTTTTAAGTGTAAACACAGATATTTGTAGGAAAAGATTTCCATTTCACCCATTTTACTTAATAAAGTTTGTTGTAACCAAAACCTTTGACTGCTGGTGATAGTTTATTCCATTTTTTATTTTATTAGCACAAATCTCATCAAGCACTTTATCAAATATAAATTCAGGAAGTTGTAATTAATTTTGGGTTACCAAATTCCCACCCTCCCCCAACTCCAGCCCCCCCTCCACCCCCCCCCCCCCCAAAAAAAGGGAGAAAATTGGTATGTCTTTCTTGATTCTCATTCTGTTTTTCATTTTTTTGATTATAATTTACGAATACTTTCAATCAGAAGAAAACATATAGACAGAGCCAGTACTCAGATCACCTAATGCATCAACATCTGTCCTTTGTTAATTTGTTTACGGTTTATTCCAAGTAAAAAAAAAAGTTTTCTTTTTAAATTTTAAAGTATTGCAGTCGCATCGTACTACAAATCAACTCGCAGGTGGCACCGTTTTATTTAAAGACAGACGATTAGATAACAAGGAAGTTGTTTGTTCGAAGAAGATCAACTCCCATGATGATAATCATAATGTGGCGGAAGTGGATGTGTGTACGTTGGTCATTGCATTGCTAGTCATAAGTGCTTCCCATCATGATGACTAGGGAGGGCCCCTCCTCGAAAGATCGTTGTTGGAATTGTCTGCCTACTTTTTAGGATTTTTTTTAATCTAAAAAAAATATATTATTAATATATAAATTATTTTATTTATAAATTAAAATTAAAAATTACCTATTACTATTTTTATTTAAATTTTTTATAAGAAAAATTTACTACACACCAATTCACGATGTTTAACAAATCTATAACGATGTTGACAAATCTATAACCTACAGCACGCACAGCCAAAATCCTTAGGTAACTGAAAGTACTGTTAAGAGAACTTAAACCAGAGCTAATAAAATAAAAAACACACTAAATCACATTCAACTTTCGTTTGGGATGCTCATTTTCTAGGACTTGAAAAAAGCTAGAATAACTAAGAGATCTTGCTCTTCTGTGGGTTGCAAGGCTCTTTCTTTTTCCCCATAAGCTTTTGGACCTATATTAAATGGGATAAATATTTTTAAAGTCCTAAATCTTTAGATTTTTTTACGTTTGAGTCCCAAACTTTTTTAACATTTCATTTGAGTCCTAAATCTTTTAATTTTATACTATATCAGCCCTTTAAATTACGAAAAGTAGTCAATCTATTAATAAGTGAGTTTAATTTAATACAAATCATTTAAAAAAGCTTAAATACATGAGTTAAATATTTTTTTTCATCAACAAAATATGCATATTAAATATTTTTTTAATCAACAAATATACGAATTAAATAGGCAACATGCATATTTTTTTATAAAAAAGACATTCAATTCATATATTTAATCTTTTTTAAATAATTTTTTGTAAAGTTAAAATTATTTTTTAATAGATTGATCACTTTTGTTAAACAGAGGGACTAATTTGGTAGAAAATCAAAAAGTTTAGGACTCAAATGAAATGTAAAAAAGGTTTAGGACTCAAATGTAAAAAACTTTAAAGGTTTAGGACTAAAAAAATCATTATCCCTATATTAAATTATGCTAATCACTCCAACTCCCATCTCTCCCGGACTTGAAAGGCAAAGAGAGCACTGTGAAAGTCTCAATCAACTTTAAACAAGTCATCAACCTAATGGGCTAGAAAATTTTGGATTTATCAGCCTATGAAATTTTCAGACTAAATTAAACATTTGGAAGGAAAAGCCTAATTAGGCCCTTCAATTCCAGCACCATAAATTTAGATTTTATTCCTTTCTTAAACCCATCAAGCTTCCCACCTGAACAACCAAATAGAAAGATACAAATGTACATAATCGAATAAACAGTTACAGCTTCAGTACCACACAATTCCACTTGCTATTGGTTTGCCTTCTCAGCTACTCAAAGAAGGTCTAAAGTACATGCAAATGGGTGGGTCAATCCTCAAAATAGAGAGGATTGCAGATGGTATCGTCCAAATTCCATCACCACATATCAAGCCTGAAGCAACTGCCCCCGAAAAATCCTCCGACTCCTTCCGGTTTATTCGCTCCCATATAAACAATATCACTGTCCCGACAAACATGTCGATTGCAAAGTATGCGCCAATGTAAAATGGGATTGCCATAGCCATTGGAATAGGAATGAACTGGGAGATCTTCTTAGGAGTAACATCCCTTAGGAGATTTAAAACCAGAGCAGCCACAAAGAAGCCGCAGCACATGGCCAAGCAATGTTTAGGCAGTTCCGAGAAGCCCTCAACACCTAATATGGCCATTTCCCTAAATATCACAGCATAAGGAGCTTTGTATGGACCATCTGGTGCTCCAACATCAAATGCCGTCCAGAATAACCAGAACGTTAGCGGGGCAATAACACAACCCATGGCTGTTCCTAGCAACTGGCTCACAAACATAGACTTGGCAGATGACAAAGTGAGGTAACCAGTCTTGAAATCCTGCATGAGATCAGCTGCAGTAGAGACAATTGACATCATCACCCCACACGCTGCTAACCCAGCAACAACTCCACCATCAGTTCCAACCAAAGAAGCAATGATGAAAAGGCCAATCTTTCCATAGGTTGATGTCAAGTTCCAATCTGTAAGGCCGGTTCCGTAGGAGTTGCAGAAGGCAAGGGCAGGAGCGATAACATATGAACAGAGGACCAAATACCACTTTAGTGGGGGAAAGAGGATTGGAATTGTTGCTGTTGATATTGCAGCCAGTCCCACGTATCCAGAAGCTGCTAACCAGGAGGGTATTCTGTCTTTCAGAAAGACTTCATCCCTCAGCCTCTGCTCCAGCAGCAATATTGAAGTCTCACTATCTGCAAAAGGTAGACATCAGAACAATTGCTTTGGTACTTCTTTTAAAATCGGATGGGCATAATTGTGTATGCATCTAACAATCCACACATAACTGAAACTAACATGCACATATGCATGGTTGATGACAGCAGATGCTAACAAAGCTTAACTATTGTCATGTGAAGAGCAAGTATTGGTCATTGTGCCGTGAAACACGTGGACAGCTTACACAATTTTACACTGAAAGTTGAAGCCATTTGCTTTTCAGAACCAAACAAATGCACAACGAAAAGTACATATCCTTACATCATATGAAGGGATCCAAAAGTGAAAGAGGTGACATCATAAATATGAGAAAAGACTAAGGACAATGGCATGAGGGCATTTAAAGTCTCACAACAATACTGATCAATATCAGCAAAATACTTGTGCTTTTAGCAAAAATAATCTTTCAAGAGAAACACAAGATATAATATTATATATTTCAGAGTACATGTCTGAGTGATGTACAGACTCAATGCTTGAAATCAGTTGAACTAAAGGAGCACTGATGATTTTCTTCAACAAAAGTAAATTAAGTTCATCTCTACAAATTGATAAGCTTAAGTGGTGCTTGGGCTACAAAGTTAATGCCTGAAATTCTCGCCACACAGGATATAAGAATAATATTTTCAATGATACTTGGTGCAAATAGATGAAATTTGAATTTTCCAACAGTTCCCATTATCTTTATTGTACCCAGATTTAGCTATCAAAATAAAGTTCATTGCCCGTTGTCCTAATACTTGAAAATACATTTGGGGTCAAAATAATGATTGAGACAGTAGACGAATATCAAATTAAAGGTTATCCAAAGACAAATGTTCTCATATTAAGTAATACAGCAGAAAGGTATCTTCTAGCCATGTATGAATGCTCACCTTGTACATCTCTAACAATGGGAAGGTTGTCCTCCTTGGTACTTTTATTGCACATTTCCTTAATTGTTAAGGTAATTATCTTAATCAAATTGTAAAGACCATCCCCAAGGATAAGAGCAATAGATATGAAGACCTGCAAAAAAAAAAAGTCCAGAAAAATAATTCAGTTATGATAATCAAAGAGATCATTTCACAACACTCAAAAGTATTCTGGCAACATTTAGAGCTGAGATAGAACATATGCAAACAGAAAAATCCAGAAAGGAACAAATCACTAGAGGTGAAAATCAGTGAAAGAGACACAAATGTTCAAATTACGGAGGGGGAAGCCTTAATAGTGGTACACCTAAAATTTTATATGATTGAAACGCTAATGAAACATCGTAAATTTGTTTTATGCTGGGTGGCAGAGAGTTTTTCCAGAGTCGGCCAATATTGTAACTAGTTACATTACTTCACAGTATATTTTCAAGAAGCCATTATAAATGGTCAAACTCATTGCACAGCTATGCTAAGTCAGAAGCTCTATGTCTCATATCTGAAAATTTGCACCAAACCTTGTATCCGTAGAGACCCTTGAAATCATTGCTACCGAGGTCAGCTGGATACCAGTCCCCAGCATGCTTAGAGATGAATGGCCAAAGAAAGCCCCATGAAATGATAGCACCAAGAAGACACGAGCAGTTGACTAAGTGAGGACAGATAAGGCCACATCCCACGTATGTTGGACTGAAGTCAAAATAAAACCTGCATCCGGGAAGCCAAGTAAGCCACAGTTATTGAAACCAATTGTACACAATATTCTACCAAGCCTTCTAAATGAGATATCCCAGTGGCCCGACATAATCAAAAATACCTCTGAAGGATTAATTCAGTGCTCAATATAATTCCTTATAAATTAATGAAACAAAAAGAAAAGCATAGAACAGTGCAGCTGTTCATGAAGAAAGATGGTTGCTTGTCATCACATAGGCTATGATTTACCTTCAACACGTATAGAGTGACCTTTTTTTCCCAAAAGAAATTGCTTAGAAGCTATGAACAGTTTGATCACGCCATTTCAGGGCCTCAAAAGCAGCTTCAGATCCAGCTTTTAGGCAAAGAACTAAAAGGACCAGAATTTACACAGAAAACTAAATCTACATAAAGCTTACGTGTTTTTGAATAATGCCAAGCCGAGGGTGGGAAAATTATCAAATCCACATGAATCTCCAATGCCACTGAAGAACCACTTAAAGCAACTCCAAACTAGACTTATGCTTAAGTACTTTCCCAGCCACCTAACTTGCTTCCTGTAAAAAGTAAAAAGATAAGGTATAATTAAAAACCCTTTTGTCAGTAATTTTAGGTCAAAAATTGTTCTACTGCAAGTCCTAAAATAAACAATAATGATCCACAAACGTGTTAAAATAGAAATTAAGAATTAATAGATTTACGGTCAATTCCCACGTAAAAGCATCATTCATAACCAGTGACAATCGCTGCTCCCTAAACATGACGCAAATGTTACGTCCTTTGGAGTTCGGGCAGTCTAGGAAAATTTCTTTCACGTTGCACATTGAAATTCAAGTTTACCAATAAGAGTTTCCATTAATAACACAATAAAGAAAACCTTAAAATGAAACTTACCCTGCAAGCTCGGCTCCTTTGTTCGTGTGAAAGCTGTTTATCAACATTGCTGTGGCAGTGCCACTGGGATACGTAAGCTTGTAATCCACGACCATAACCTGCCATTCAAGGACAAACAGAAAATACAGTATCAGTTCATCAAAACAAAAAAAAACAGGAAACTGAGACAAAGTACAATTAGTCTAAAACACTTGAGACTTGAAAATTAAAGGATTAGTATATAAAAATATCACCAACTTTACTTAAAATAAAAAATTTAGCATCAATTTTGAAAAGTGACAAATCTAACACGCTATGAAATTTTTTAAACAGAATTTATCTATTCCGATAATGTGACACTAATTTATATAATTATAATGTTATTGAAACACACATATTTCTCTAAATTTGTCATCGAAACTGACAGATTATATTCATATAAAATCATTCCGTACTATATTTGTTACTTTAAGTAAAGTTAGTGCTAGTGCTAGTACTAGGGCTATATTTGTTACTTTAGGTAAAATTGGTGATATTTTTGTATATTAACCTCAAAATTAAAACATGAATTAAGAAATGAAATGCATGAATTAAAACCAAAAGTTACCCAAACCTAAGATTTAAGTTACCTTACGAAGCGGAACAAGACTGAAAAGGCCAAGGAAACTAACAACAAACATAAACCCAATCATCCATCCCAATCCTGGATTTATTACATCCTGTGCTCGGTTACCCGGATACTCAGTTCCTATCAATTTGTAAGTCTTCTCATCCATTGCTATCATATACGACCCAAATCCTCCTACACACACAAAAAAATTTCTAACGTCTAAATATCAAACACCTCCATTATAAAGTAAAGTTAACAAGAACATGTCGGAACGAAGATTATGGTTTAGAGTGGGCTTTAAGCGTACCACTGAAGGCGAGGCCGTAGCAAGCGACGACGCAGGTCTGGATAACGGTGTTCTCCTGTTTGGTGAACGGAGCGACCGAAAACCCGAGGCCGGACAAGAACCCGGTCCATGACTTCACCAGGAAGAAGCCGAGCAAACCGGCGGCGACGTTCAACGACGGGATAATCCCGACCGTTAGATTCAGCTTGTGCGTGATGATGCAGAAGAGTACTCCCAAAGCCGCGCTCACCGCCAGCCCTCTGATCGTGATCTGTTCCTTCCATTCTGGGACCCGCTCTGATTCTACGGTCCCGATCCTGTTCTTGGATTCTGGTAGTAACAATGGCTCCGATGCTATCTCGGTCCCCATGTCTTCCCACGCTTTCTGAGCCGGCGACCGGGTTTTTGAATCAATAAGGATCTGAATCGGCTCGAATCCCGAGGTGTTGTTGGGAGTTGGGATGGGATTGAGTGCGGCTGAGGTATTTGGGACTTTGAAATTACTTGAGTACAAGTGACGGAACACAATAATGTTGACAGTTTGTCGCCCAGTCCAACAAATCAAAACCGGATGGCCGTGTGGTCGGCTCATGTTCAGCCACGTGTCCTTCAACAATAAGTCAGATTTTTTGGGCCGTCGATCACTGCTGACGTCATTTTGAAGGCCATTAACTAAGATGCCTCGATGTTTACAATGAAATGCTGTTGCATCGTCGCTAAACTATTAATTGCATGGAAGATGTTTGGGGAGGAAATTACGATTTTATCATAAAAATATTTAATCTTTAACGGTAACGAATCTTTTCTTTAAAATATCGGTAGCAGTCATAATCATTGCATCCAAATTGGAGTTAATCCTTGATTTTTTTATTCAATTTTTTTATAAAAAATATTTATTATTTAAGCATTAATGTTTATTATTTACGCATTAATAAATTTAAATGAGATTTTACCACCATTCATTAGCAATTGTCAAATTTTTAACTAGATATCAATTGACACTAAACACTTCAAACTCAACATTTAAGTAAAGACACCTAACATTTAACTAAAAAGAATTATGAAATAAGAATTTAAACTTATATCCACTACATAAAAAAATATCGAATTACCAACCTAACTACTAGTTAAAATATAATTTTTTAAATCTTAAGAAAAAACGAAATGAAATGAAAACCTCACAACAACAAAAGAGAGATGTTTTCGCATCTAATGTCAAAGTATACTCAAAATCATAAGTACCAAAAAGATATAAATATTCAAAATCAAACTTGAGTAGACCATACCAAAATGTAATTTGACTGATTTTGTTGTTTGTTTCACACTTCTCGTTAATAACGTGAGATCTGTTCCAAAAAATAGTTAATAACGCGAGCATAGAGATTCAAAGTGTTTACAAAAATTTTTCTATGACCTAGAATACAGTCACGGTCAAATTTCGTGGGTGTCTATATATTCATAGATTGTATACTATATTATGGTAGATTGCCTCCTTTTATAAAATTATACTTTGTTATTCTTGTCAACAAAATTGATGAATAAATCATATAAACATTTGAAATAAAAAGAATAAATAGACAGAAGTCGCACTTAGTTAAATATAACTGTTCATACAGACAATACCCTGCAAAACGCATATCAAATTAATTCCAGGTTTATAGACCAACATATACTTCCACATGCACCATGCATACACTTCTTGCTGATCTTGCACAAGCAGTTGGGTCTCAACCCAAAACGTGTTTTGGTTTCAACTTCGTTTTTCATCAATCCGACCATACCATTTACATTAAAATTGAAAATCAGTCTAAATGATTCCGATTAGATATCTCACCTTTTGGTTACCATGCCGGTTATAGCCCATCTACCCCAAATTTGGTACCGTGCAGAAGTAATCAATATATTTCCTAATTTCTTGGGATCTTCTATTCCAATCGTTAAAAATTTGTAAAGAATAAGTAAAGCAACTACAACCTTCGGAATCAAACGTTATAGCATAACATGTTGCTCATATTGGGTTTTTCGTATATGGTAGATTTCGGATTATACTGGAAGCTGCTCTTCCCTCAACAATCCACCCATTTCCATCCTCCAAGAAAAATCGGCTAGAGATGAAAACTCTCTGGAAAAGACAGGAGAGCAGAATTCACTAGTCAATATCGCCTAGAAGATAAACAAGAAAAACTCATGTTGCAATATTCAGACGGGTTAAGGTTCAACATATTAGTCTGCAAAATCATCATTGAAGTGAATCTTGGGTTTAAGTAACCCAATCTCAACTTCAGAACAACTGAAAAAAGGGGCCAATTTGATTATCTCTCACATTACCGCATCAAACATCATTGCAAAAGTACCATGTGAAGGTACTCTTAAGTCCATTGCCGTTGAACTGATCTTTCACCTACTCTAAATGAGAAGGGAGGGAAAAGGAAGTCAATCAGGCCCTAATGGCTTGGATATACACCTATGAAATATATTGGGGAACAATGCTAGTTGAGGATGAAGGAAAAATCATGCTATTTCTTTTCTCCAGTCGTGGATCAGGAATCAGTAATTGGTGACTTAATCAGGAAGATGGCGAATAGAAAACAGAAAGTTACCATCATTCAACCTGCCAATCCAGAAGTTTCAACTTGGCAAGGTGCAGGCTCTAATAAGTTGTCAAATAAGTCATTCAGTTCTCAGTTAAATCATAGTATTTCATAAATCTGAATAATAAAAAAGACGAACATTAATTAGTTGTGATTTGGAGGACTTTGAATATTCACATTTGCAGACAATTATCTTGTGAATTCTTTTTATGGACAATTCTTAAGTCAGTTTGGTTTCACTTATTACTTTAATGTGCCTAAAACATGGATAGTTTTCACCACTTCATTGTTTGACAACAAAATAACGAAAGGAAAAACAGCAGACAAAATTGAATCAAGGCTAACAACTAGAATTAAAAAAAAATTGAAAACCAACAATTTCAAATTTTTTAATGTTTGATGAAATTAAAAACTCACTTGAGGTCATGACTGACAACAAATACAGTAAGTTCTTTCTTCAGATGCTTTAAAAGCTTTACAACTTCTGCACGTGCCTTCCAATCTGAAATCGAAAGAATTGACAAATAGCAATACCATAGATATAACTAATGCAGCATTTTGTTAAACAGGAGGAGAAAATAAGAAAACAAGGAGGAGATACAATCTAGCAGTGCAAACATTAGCATGCCCAGTTTTTGCAATATGAAGAAAAAGTTTGACTATCAATAGCTACCAGGTTGTGCAATGAAATTAAGAAATTAAAATGGTGGTTCTTTTTTCCCTTTTGATATGAGGGAAGTTAATTACCAGCCAAAAAGTGGCAAAATTATAATTTACTAGCCTGGCAAGGATATGCTATCTGTCCCTCTCAAAGGTGATAGCAAAACTCCGTTGGAGCAGAGAGTTAAGTCAACAGTAAGCACAAGGCAAAACTTGTGACTTCATCATCAGACTCTAGTTATGTAATATCAACCAATTGTTTGTCGCTGATTTAAAAATAAGCTTAGAGTGGATGCCAGTTGACTAAACAGGCATTTAAATAATCAAAACTGCAAGGTACTGTTAGCAATATGACTACTTAATTCTCAAAAGCTATGAAAAAAATTGTCATTTTTATGGGCAATAAATGAAGAAAATATGAGAACTAGAACTGCCGAAGAATAAGAACCAGTATAATGTGATTTATACCAAGACCAGCAAGTGGCTCATCCAATATTAGCAGATCTGGGACCTGTACCTGAACATCAAATAATGCCCAACCATGATAAATGTATTATACTATGAATAAATGAGCCTACAGAAGTGAATTTGACTTGGGAAAATAATATGTTCTTACTAACTGGATTGCTAGTGCAAGCCGACGTTTAAAGCCACCACTTAAGGAGTGTGGATCTTTATCCAAAGGAATACCATTCAATCCAACCTAGAGTTTGTTATAAAAGTAAACAACAATGTTCAGAATTGGCAATGACTAGTGATACACAATCCAACTTGGTAAAAAGAATATGATGAAGAAAAAATGAGAAGAAGGTGAGAAGTACCCAATTAAATGCTCTCTGAAGATTCGAAGCCAGATGCTCCTTCAACTGAATGCTGCCCTTTTGCCTTGGCCATCCAAATGTAACTTCCTCAAGGATAGTATCCCCCACAAAATACCTGCCAAGCAGTGGGAAACATCGTTAGGAGCCTGAGTCGACATACAGTCCATAGAGGAAAGGATCATTATCCAGTAATGTGAGCTAGGTTAGAAGAGGCATATAACAGTTAAACCATCTTATATCAACGGATTATTTGTTTGTTGAAGCATATAAGAAAAACTTTAATAAAAAGATACTCCTGCGATCTTAGGATACCTCTCAGGAAACTGAAAGACAATACCAACTCTTTCTGGAGACAGCGGTACAGAAGACTGATTCGGATTTCCCTGATCATCATAACTCTGAATGCATATGGAACCGGATGTCGGTTTACTTAGACCTGCAAGAAGCTGCGCGCATAAGATTATACAGAAGTTACTCACTAACCATCAAAACTAAACAGGAAAACAATCTTAATAACTCCCCTAACACACAAAAAAAAAAAAAAAATGTCATACGTGCAAGAGAGTAGTTTTTCCACTCCCACTCCGTCCAAATAACAAACCAAAACTGCAACAATCAATATAAAAGATCAATTTAGCCCACAGAAGACAACAAATTTTCACAAAAGGTATCAACAAGCAAGCTAAGAAGATTAAAAAAATGCACCTTTTCTCAGGAAGAGAAAAGCTAATTCCACTCAAAAGGTTAATCTCTGTCCCCGGAGGTCGGTAGCTAACGTTTCTAACCTTAAATATTCAAAGACAGTAAAAACTTCAATATAATTGCTAACTTAAAGCCCAATGCATTCTGTTTGGTTCACAAGAAAATTACTGTCGAAGAAATACTTCTGAGAACAAATAAATGAATCGCGAGTCGAACTCACTTCAAAGCAAGAGTAATCACAGGAGATTCTGAGAACTTGAGGAAATGTCAAATTCCTGAGAACGACCAAAAAAAGGGAAAAAGAATAAGAATCACGCAACAGCATTCTGAGTGAGAAATTAACACAAACAGCAGTCTCATCATCGACAATGTTTCTTTTTTAGAAAAAAAATCAAGAAATTGTTAAGCTAATAACCTTGCCTAGAGCGTGAATTGGGTGAGAGAGGGACTGACGGTGACCGGATTGTTGGCCGGCAACTGTACAGGAAAGAGACTGGGGAAGCGCCGGTCGGCGCCATTATAAGGCGGAAGTTCTTGGGGAGATTAGAGCCAAACCGTCCTTCCAAACCCTATCCACCGGCCACTGGTGTTATTTTCTTCTCCACGGCGTCTGCCTCGCAAAGTTCACGGGCCGGGCGAGGAGGAAGAAATGGGAGAAGCAAACGGAAGAGGGGTCAAAAATGGAGAGGAAATTCCGTTGTGCGGACTCCATAAAAATCAGGGGAAAAAAATAAATGAAGAGGAAATTAATTTGTTTTTTGTTTTATAATTAATTAAAAAGTTTATTAAAAAAAGAAAATAAATTTGGAATTTACATCGCTATGTTTCTTTTTTTTTTTCATAACAAAATAAAATTCATGTCAAAAAAAAGGATTTTTCTTATAATTCTCTCGATAGAAATTATTTTTTCTTTAGTTTTTTTCTCTTTCTTTTTTCACTTTTTTACATTAAATTATTAATATATTATGAATTTTAAAATTTTTACAAATATAATATGATAAATAGAAGAATTTGTAAGAACAAATATGACACGTAGACGTAAATTTGAATCTAATTAAAATTAATTAACAAATAAAATATCTATTTAATAGTTGCTATCATATTTTATAAGTTTGCACCCTAATTTGTCTAATGGTTATCAAAGATTTATTTTGTGTACCTCATGAAATTTTAAAGACAGAAAAGATCAAAATACCAAAAAATAAAATCAGTGCCAGCACCTACTTGATCGAGTTACTAAATGCAGGCATTTGGGCTTTTCATGTAAAAAATTAACCCAATTTTTATTTGCAGCCCAAGACCAAGCTGAGCGAGCCCAGTGAAACTGGGCCTGTCGGGCAACGGTCAAAAATGGAAATAACAAAGAGAATTTGGGCAGTGAGACATCACAAAGAATCGATCTTAATGCTTTGTTCGGGAGAGTGAAATTTAAGCGTGGAAGGAAGCAATTGAGATAGAAAGGGAAGAAGCAATGTGTCTGAGAGAGAGAGAGGGGAGAGACAGATTTTAAAAAAAAATGTTAATATATGTACAGAATTTCAGTATTTTAATTGGTATTTTAATTGCAATAAAACTGAACGTTTTTATAATAAGATTAATAATTTTTTAATAAAAATTTTAAAAAAAATTATTATAAATATTATTAATTTTATTTTATTCAGGACATTAATCGAGATGCCAAAATTCAATACTATAATATTTTTTTTAAAAAAAAGTAAATGGCACCCATGATATTTTCTATGGCCTCCACTGAGAACTCAATTAGACTAACAAAGTTTGAGTGCTCCGTATTGCAAATCCACAAACTAACGTTTAAATAAATATAAATAAAATGGCATTGCGTTCATCTTTATGAAAATTATAGGTATTGGAACACCTTCCTTACCCTTGGTAAGAAAACAAAAGAACATCCTCATCATAGGCTATTGGAAATGATCATATACAACATATATGCAAAATTGCAAATACATACACGGATTTTTTTTTTTTTTAGTCTTGTTAGATTGGGTAAGGAGACATTTTCTATAAATGAAATATAAGATCAGAATCTCACACTTCATCCTCAAACACTAAGTTTGGTGACCACTAGATTGTATTTAGTAGTTATGAATTGATTTTTTATTTTTTTTTTGTATTTTAAGAAAATGTCAAAATTCATATTACAATTAAAACAAAAAAAAAAAAAGAAATGAAAATTAATCCCCTGACTTTCTTCTTAACTTACTACCCAGTAAACCAACTACTCTAAATAACCTATTTTGGCATAAGTTGTCTCCTGTAATGCGAACACACGAGCGGGCAGTTAAGGAGTCGTGGAATTGCAGTAAAAGATTTAAATTCTAACTCTCAAATTTTGGGTGAAGGAATGAGTGGGCCACGTCAGACAAGCAGGCTTCCAGGCCCCTAGTCAGGTCTACTTGTTATATAGTTTGGATCTCAACAAAATCTCATAATGAACTGTCCAAAGAAAGAAAATAATAGAAGTGCAGTATTAATTGTAGTGATTGGAAGAGTTTTTCTCTGACCACTAAGTTCAGAATTTGATTTTCAGATTTAGTGCTTCATTCCTTCATCTTCTAGTAGCTGGTTTTCAGTTACCGAAAGACAAAAAAAAAAAAAATAAAATAAAATAAAATAAAATAAAAACAAAAAACAAAAGAGAAACAAAGGCAACCATAAGTTCAACATGCCCTTCAGCCATAACTATGATGGTAAGATATCACAACCTTATTTCTGTAGTCAAACAAGTGCCAAATTTCAACATGTGAATACAAATGCATGCAGTATTCAGTTATAGTTCGAACTCACTTCTAAAAAGGAGTGTAAATTTGCATCTGGCTCAAGATATTCTCAAAATTATCACTTGGTTTCTCTATGGGATGAGTGTGCATGCCCTCATAAGTAGTAATGACTATGCCTTCATCCCTGGTCAGGCGCTGAACTTGCTTCTTCACATTGCACCCTTGGTGCGTACACCGATAATAGCTCCTGCAGATGCGAAAAAATGTCAAATTAAGTAACACATTATCTAAAACCATCCATCCATGACGAGTTCATGCACAATCAACTTGCTGTATTCTAGACGAGATGTATATTGAATTATAATGACCAGTAGATGCATATTGAGAGTCTTCATCATTAACTTTGATCATATATTAAAGAACTAACAATAAGTAAGTAATAATATTATATATAGTGTAATGTATAAGTTTGTGTCTGCGATGCATAATATCTACATCCATGTAACATTTTGCACGTAAAAAGACGTCATTCAAGGTTGTCATTGCAAAAGAAAAAAAAATTGGAAATAAATATAAGTGGTTTATTAAACCAGCGAATGTACATGGACCTAGTCTTGATCAGTTCGTTCTTGAACTTCTAATTGCAACTACTTGGTTCCTGAATTGCGTTCATCTAAATTTTTTATTGTCTTACTGCATCAGCGTTTGAAGTTCATTCCCAACCAAACACACATAAGTACAATAATCATAGCTGAAAATCATTGAAATGTTACCATGAAGCTCATTTGCATCATAAATAAAGTGGCTTCACAGGACACAAAGCTCACAAGCTTAAAAGTATTTCAGGGATCGATATAACTTTTTTCCATGTATAAATTGTCTTGATCCCTGATGATCTGTTATTAACTACGTGATCGGAACGTTATATTTAGTCGGTAACCTAATTCTTGTTGTCGTTGATAAAAGATTGATGGCATCTTCAGAAGTGCCTAGCACCTTAGGCAAACGGGATATATGATAGGTTCGAGTTTATAGTTTCTATTTCTTTTGATTAATTAAGAAGTTTGTTGAGCCTTAAGGTGGAGTCCATAGTTTCTTTGATTTCATTACCATGGCCACTGCCTTAAGTTATATGTATATATATGGGGAATTTTAGAGAAAACTTCCCTTAATTCACTCTCTAAATTTACAATATTTATTCTAAAAAATAATATTCAAATGAAATGCAAAATATTTTATAACCCTACTAACTGAAAGCTATGTAATTGACATTAATAATTGTATCTCATTAAAAAATGATTATTAATTCTATTAAATCATCCATAACTTCCACTATTTGTAACGTATTCCTACTCTACGTCCGTTAACTTTCACTATTTCTATCTTAGAGTTGCACTGGAATTTGGTTTGAGCATGTCTTTCGAACAGCTTTCCAGTTTACGTGGCATGGATTCTGAAGTTTGTAATGATTTGGAGCCACATTCCCTTACTTTCCACTCTTATATTTGAGGATTAACTGGTACAACTTCTTATAAGTTAAAACTGACGTGAAGACAAGGGCTAAGCTTGAGGAGACTGCTCTTACGGAAGCGGATGTGGCTAGACCAAAGAAACAACAGCACCATTAGTATACCTCCTTGAAGCTTAAAAGAAAAATTTGTAATTTTCTCACGTCGTAGATGCGACGGTGCTTTTTCTAAATTTCCTCAATATACTAATTAAATAGACGAGGAAGCTTAAACATACCAATGAGTTGAAAGTAATGGCATTGGAGACGTATGTAGAGCCGAAAGTTTCACATTAAAATTCTTGTATATATATATAAGTATATAGATTTATTGATGTTATCAAACACTAATGTATCAAATTAAGGACGACTTAGCTTGATACCAACATAAAAGCAATCAAGCATCATCTCAAGTCTTAATCTGAACTCCACGGATAACTTGTTGCTCCCTTAATTTGCCATTCCATCCTCGTGGAGACCTAGCGACCAAACTGCCGCCAGAAATTATTGTAATTTTGAACAAAGAATTAAAAAATATTATTGTTTTAGTGCAACCAATGCCGCACGACTGCTTTTAAAATTCTCGCTCCTTCTTCACATGGACTGAGCTAAACTCCCCATAAACCTTATCGAAAAAGCCTATCAAATATACTAAATATTCAAATAGTAGTGAAAAAGCAAGTTCCAAGCTTGAAACGCCTAATGAATTGGTCAAACGGTCATGAAAATGATCAAGCTGGAAAGAGAACCATTAATATTGAACAGGGTTGCTTAGGGGCAGCTACAAGAGTACTTGCATATTGATGGAAGGACAGAAAAGAACTTTATGCCAATTAAACAGATCACACTGAGGAAACATCTCCTAAAGTGGTAACTTTTACCACACCCTCACTGCATATTTGCACTTCAAAAGGATGCATGTTCCTGCCTGCCTGCATGGTAGACTTCAAATAATTGCAACGACAACAAACATGTTTGCTATACCATCACCTCCGCAATCCTAGTCAATTTGTAACGGATCATGTTTGCCCCATTCTATAGCTGTTTAAGCTGCTGTTCATCCCTCTATGGCTCTATTGGAACAAAAAAAAAAAAAAACACTAACTACTTTTCCTCAAAGTTTTCCTCAAGCGGTCTAGAATTTAGAAGGCTTCTCTTATATAAATTTTTGGACATGGAAAAAGAAAATGACGTTCCTATTGTTTGGGTCTGGAAAAGAGTAAAATGAACTAATTAAGCTATAAATTAATCAAAGGGAAGTAAATAATTTTAGTAGTAGTAATAATAATAATAATAATAATAATGATAGTTGGCTTGTAGAAAGTGACAACTAACCTTGGAAATTTGTTGTTCTTCACTGCCTTCTGGCCATATTTCCTCCATCGATATCCATCATCCAATATATCAACTTGGCTTCTAGTCTGAAAAGCAAATCTGGGATTTCTAATCTTCTTCTCTCCCTTCTTATTTTTGCCTGGTTTCTCAATTTCTGCAGACTCAAAATTAACAGAGTTTGCACTCTGAGTGTTAAGCTCCGCGCTTGGTGCTACTTGAAGACTTTCTGATTTTTTTACCATCAACCCTTTGGAGCTATCATCTTGAAAGTTCCTGAAAACTTGAGGACTAGCCATGCTTGATGAAGACCCTGAACCAGAAGAATTCGATGAAAATGGAAATAACATTTGGAACCTTTCCATGAAACGATGCGAAGAAGAATATTAAGAAGAAGACAGCTCTAGCTCTACAAAGTTCGGTATACATAAAATAATAAAGGTAAAATAGAGCGGCGGCTGGCCAAAAGAAGGGAAAAAAAAAAAAAACATATCCGAGAGTGGAATATAGCAAGAACATTTATGAATGTTTGAATTTGGTCATCTGGGCCACCAAGAATGATGCAATCACGGCAATAAAAAACTATTAAAATTCAAAATGAAACTGGATATCAATCTAAAAGATTTTGCATACAAATAATTCATCTTGTTAATTTATAAAAATATATCATGCAATAGTTTTATAAATATATTTTAATTATGCTAATAAGATCACACTGAATACAGTTGTTATTCAGGGATTGTTTATATTATTCATAAGTGCATATTTTTTTTGAAAAAATTAATTTCTTTTAACAAGCTCAACTAAACACACGGACAAAATAATTTAACTCGACAAATCATGCCAAGCAACAGTCCTTAATTAACATCAAACCAAAGAAAAAAGTTTTATAACTTTATTTAAATAACTTTAAATTAACAACAGAGTAATATAAATCGTTAAATAATTAAATTTATATAAATAAATAAATAAATTATTATATATCGTTAAATAATATTATATTATTATTTATTATTATTACTTATTTAAAATTATATAACATTATTCTTAAATTAATTTAGAATTCTTAAGGGATAGTGAGAAAAATTTTGCAAATAATTACATGGCATAAAGTCCAGGGATTTTTTTTTCTGGACAAGAATAAGCAAACACAGACCGGAGTGGAAGTGGCATCCAAAGCAACATGACATTAACCTAAAAATCGATTCTAATCTTAAAAAAAAAAAAAAACTTAAAAATCAATTGCAAATAATCTATGGGTTGTTTATGTAATTT
This sequence comes from Carallia pectinifolia, assembly GCA_037832335.1. Lineage (NCBI taxonomy): Eukaryota > Viridiplantae > Streptophyta > Magnoliopsida > Malpighiales > Rhizophoraceae > Carallia > Carallia pectinifolia. The sequence continues at coordinate 19,916,336 of CM075448.1, read as the reverse complement.
ATTCGTATTATTTACAAAAAGATTACATTTTGACATTAGAAAACTCGGAGGACACATATCTACATGTAGAGGGACACCACTCTAAATAATAATTTGATAAGAAATTGACTTGCATGATTTAAATTTAAGTCTTCGCTTTGGCACTTTTTTTTTTTTTTTTGATAAATGACTAGATGTCCACTAAAATAAAAAAAAATTATAGTACAATAATAAGTTTCAGACTTAATAATTTCTTGATTTTCAATAATATAGACACGCTCGATTTTATTAATATTTGAGTAATAAGTTTATATATTTAAAAATAATTAAATAAGATATTATAAATAATAATTATTTTAATCTTAATTTATAAAATTAATTATTAATATATCTATAATAAATGTATTTTATTGTTCAAAATATATATTTGAGCAGTGCTTGAACTTAAAAGTGTCGTATACGGCACGAAAGTTTGTCCCCAGGCTAAGAAAGTATAGCTTCCTCAGCGGATTGATCAGGAAAAGACTGGTGGAAAGTAAAGGTTGGATCCCATCATCATGAATACTACACCGCCCCATCGGTCAGCATGCATGGATTGTCCAAAAGTATGTTTTTATTCTAGAAATCAAAAATTTGAATGGTACTTTAAAATTTTATTAAAAAATATTAAAATTTATATTTAAAGAGAAATAAATAGAATGATTAAGATATCTTTTACGCTTGATAATAAATTTTAAATTTAACTTTACAAGGCCACGACTATGCTTTTAATTGGTAATACCTTAGTTGCTGTCTAGGTTAACTTACATAAGAGCTCTGTACTTGATTCAGTTGAAGATGTGTGACTCTCAGTCATTTTTTATTTTTTTTTTGGTCAGAAGTCATTTTTTAATTGAATCACCGATCTTTAATTTGTTTAATTAAGTCAGTTTCATAAATTGTCACATTGTAATTCTGTGTACTAGCTAATCACTTCAAGTCCTTAGGCTTGGGAAACGAAGCATTAAAATTTTCGCCCCCTCCTCCACTTTGTTAAAAAAAAACAATGCGTTTATGAAAAAAAAATTCATATTATTCTATTACCCACTATAATAGATCGCACGCAATATGATGTCAAAAGTTAAATAGAAAAAAAAAGCTATATATATTATCCTCATTAGCATGAAATTATCTCAAGAAAAATCTCACCATAATTATCTTATTCAAGATGAATATATGTATAATGTCAAAAAAAAAAAAAAAAAAGATGAATATATGTATATATAGGGACAAGCTAGCTTTCTATCAGACTTATTAGGGAACATTAATAGTCATTATTTTTAGATTTAGAGAGATAAAAATGGTGTTCTTTTTTTTTTTTCTCGCTTTTCTCATGCTACCAAACAAACAAAAAAAGAATTGCTCCACATAACTGTAATATTTTATATAATCGTGTAGGTTTTTAAGCATTCAGTCCTAGTGAAATCAATTAAATTCGAATAAAATCCGATTAGATGGCAGGAATAGAATCTACATTTAGTTTAACAAAATAAAAATACTAAGAGAAAAAGATTGTTAAATATAATTATCTCATTACTTTTTAAATGTATTTAAATGTATTCGTGCAAATTAAACAAAAAAATTAAGTTGGAAAGAATAGGGTAATCCAATTAACTCCATAGTAATATTGGTCGATTTGCCCAACCAAGAAGATCTGCTGAGGTGGTGAGTGCGAAAAGTTTCAACAGATTACAGTGGCTGCGGAGGCAGCTGTCCCCCACCTCGGTTTCTTAGAAGTTGCGTATTTCCCTCGTGGTTCAATGTATTTGCCACCCCTTTTTTTTATTTTTTTTATTTTTACTTTTTAATCATACAACGATCAAAATTGCAAGAAAACTAACATGATATGTGGATACTTTGGGGTGTTGAACCAAGACGTTTTGGATTTGGACCTTATTGGGCTACATGACACAGATTTCATTTTAAAAAAAAAAAATCGTAAATGACCATTTGTTCATTGGAATAATATAAAACATTTCAACATAATCAATTGCAAAGAGCATATTGATAATGGTATTTTATGGAATATTTTTAGTCTAGTAGTTAAAATTTAAAATTTTTATTTTAAAAGTTTTAAATTTTATTTATAAGAAGAGAACGTAGAGTTTATGAGAATATGATAAAATATTTCTATTGTGTAATTTATTATTTGATAGACTTTTTAAAAGATCAAAAAAAAAAATAGATAGAATGACAATGTAATTTTTTTTTATGTCATATAGTGTACAACAGGCAACTCACTGATTGAAATATTAAGAATATAACGTAACAAAATCAGGATCTAGCTAGTTTTAGGCCGACAACCTATATTGTTGTTCTCCTTCTTTATAAAAATATAATATTCAAATAAAAAAAGTAAAAAATGTTAAAGTTATATTTAAAAAATTCATAAAAATTTATAATTTATTATGGGCTTATCCGCTTTGAAAAAAAACATAATTCATCTTCACTGCTCATTATAATGCTATTCCATTTTGACTTATGTAATTGTCTACCCTTATGATTAGTAATTGAACGATTGTAATGAAAAATTGATGAATTTTCTGACGTGGAGAATGAAATGTTCAACAGCCAAGGGAAAAAAAAATGTTACAAGAAGTTTAGAATTTATGTTTTTTATTTGAAACGTGGGCTTTTTGCGGAAAACATGAAACAAACACTATCCAGAATCTTAATCATGTGTATAATTATTATTTGTATTCTATTATGCAAATTGCTATTGGCGTCGTCAATGTTATTTTGATAAGCTGATTGTATATTATGGTATCTATTGGTTATTATGGAATTTGAGATTGGTATGTTTCTCATATCTGTTATCAAGCCTTATTATGAGTAAAAAAAAAAATCAAAGTGCATGGCATGGTTGCATTTTTCATAGGCGCATCATAAATTTATTTGATTGCTTTAGTTCATGCGTGTCGTGGAGGAGATGCCTTGGTAATGTGCGGTTACGTCTTTATTAGTTGAAAATTTACATAAGCAAACACATGCAGGTTTGGTCCTAATAATAGATAGCAATTACTACAAAGTAATAACGAGAATAAGTAATAAATAAATAAGTTACGAATACCACTCTTATCTAAAACCTTAAAATTAAAATTATGAATCATGAGCCACACTTATATAATATTTGACCTCTCCTCTCACTTTTCATGTGGGACAATTAATTCTCAAACCAATCACAATTATTACTTCAATACTCACTCTCTCTCTCAATTGTGAGTGGATTTACTATTTTAAAATACGTCAAGAACCATTACACCTTACTTCTTAGCCATCTGACTACTTTGCCGTTTGGTCTTTGGATGAACAGCTTTCTTATTGAGTCGTCTTACCTCTGAGCTTGTGTATTTTTTATTCCTTTTGCAATGCTTGGACTTCTCTTATTAGGCCTCTTTTTGAACTTTCCACTAAGACCTACTCCTCTTGTTGACTTCTTTTTGGGTCTTTCATTGGAAATCCATGCTGAATGGACTACTCTTCCTATTGGGCTTCCTTTTTAGGCTTCCATTGAAGGTGCAGTTTCTTTTTAAGATCCACATGTCCCGTAAAATTATTTGTGCTCAGTACCAATTGTTGAAAATTTTATAGAAGCAAACATGCGCGTTCAAGCCCAATAACAGAGAGCAATTATTGGAAGATATGAGTAAAAATAAGCAACAAATGAAGAGACCACTAATACCAATCTTATCCAATATGTAGAGGAGGGATCAGAGAGGGTGAGAGTCCCGTCGTGCTCGGACATAGTGATACTACGAGGCATTGTCATTGAGTTGGATTATTTGGGAATGCAACATAACTCATGCAATATATGTTTGTTATATTTTTGGAAATGAATTATATCGTAAAATTGTGGGGGTGTTTGGCTGTTATACTATTCTGTACATACATCTGCTAAGTGCATTTTCTTGCTCTAGTTAACGTAGTGACGGCATATATATAATTGCATGCAGGCAGAGTCAATTTGAGTCCTAACTAAATATTTATATATTAATTTTTACCTTGTGAATTTAAGTCATTCAACTGAAGGTGCTAAGCAATCATCACTAAGGCTACAGCCGAGTCGAGTCGAATTTGATCAGATTTGAGTGTCGGCTCGTTTATTAAACGAATTTAAAAATAGGCTCGATATCAGTATCGTTCAGAAATAAGTCGAATCTCGAACCGAGCTTGCTGTTATCGAGCCGAGTTTTCAAATTTTTAATGAACTGTATCATTTAATTTTATAATACCAATAAAATAATTAAAATTAAAAATTTTTATTATTATACATAAAATAAAAGGATAAAAACTATTTATTTAAATAAAATTAAATAATTAAAAATAAATGTTCAATTTTAATGTATAAATGTAAATATATGTAATATATAATTTTAAAAAAGAGTTTGATGAAATTATTTTTATAACATAATAAATGAGTTTTTTTTTAATTATTATGTAAACAAATTCTTAAATTAGCTGTTCATAAATTTAATTAAACTTATCTTTATTTAGATTCAGCTTATTTATTAAATAAATTTTGAATTTAAAATGATGTATCACTTGTTTAGTTAAACGAATGAGTTTTAGTCAAATTTTTACCAAATTAAGTCACGAAACTTTTAGCAAAAGTATTGACTTATTTACAGTTTTAATCACGTATAAGTTTTGTTCAAATAATTATATATGAAATAAAAGATATTAATGATAAAGTTAAGTGTTATTAATATATTAAATAAGCTTATAACAATATATATTAAACGAATTATTAATGATATATTTGTCGAATTCTAAATAAGTTTTAAACGAGTTGTTCATGAGTCTGAACCGAACTGAACCAACTCCTGTTCAGATTCAGCTTATTTATTAAACGAGCTTTACTTTTAAATTCGTGTATCACTCGTTTAGCAAAATGAACGAGTCTGAGCCGAGCTACCGAATTTTTAACGAACGTATCGGCTCATTTACAACCCTAATCATCGTTGAGGAGATATTAAGAACTATACATATACAATTTTAATTAGTCTATATTTGAAGAGCTTCCACCAGACAGAAAATCAATGAAGGCAACCCCAGAAGATTTGCTTTGTCGTTCCAACATGCCTTCTTGATCTACTTCCTCCTCATCCTCCTCGTCATCTCTTCTCGCATTGTCCCTGTCTATCACTTCACTTTTACTGGAGCTTGTATTTACTTGAAGAAAGTCATAAAACTCAACCGTCCGCTGGGTTTTATCTACAATACCCACATTTATTTTTTTGGGTTATAAGGATGGCCCGAAGGCTATGAAAGAAAAACAGATTTATTGGGACTCTAACACAAACATAGGGCCAAGAGGTCTCAACAAAGTGTTCAAATAAATTGTATTAGAGGCAAGAAACAATACTGGATTAGTTAGTAATTACGGAAGTATGAACTGCATGTAAGATAATTATATAATAATTACCTTCATAATCACCTCTAGTTTCATTGTAGAACTGTTTGCAAGAGGGCGGATAGTTGTGCTGCAAGAAAGAAGGATGCTGACGACCGTATCTTTCACAGCATTTCTTCACAAAAAAAGCAAAGTTCCTCCTTTGATCAGAATTCACTTGCAAAGCATGTTTTGAAGAGAGATAATCATGATGATGATGATGATGTTGATCATGCAGCCCATGATGAACGGACGATGATGATGCAGACAATTGAGATTGATGATCAGCAGCACCTTCTTTGGCAGCATAAAGCTTGGATCTTTCCCTACATTTTCTTGCCATGATGACATGCCAGTGGTTCTTCACTGCATTATCTGTTCTGCCAGGAAACAGCCTTGCAATCATCGCCCATCTATTGCCATGAATCTTGTGAGAAGCAAGAAGTCGCTCTTCTTCCTCCTGTGTAAATGGGCTTCTGTTGATTCTTGGGTCCAGCTGATTAAACCATCTCAACCTACAACTCTTCCCTGATGATGATCTCATTTCATAAATAATTAATTAATAATAATGAATTAATTAATATATAATCTGTTCTATTAGTTGTCAATGCATTGGTTGCAATCCGTTCCAAATTAATATTCCCTTTTTCATTAAGATTTGTAGGTTGATATATATATACATATATCCCATATTTTTATTTCAACAGATTTTCTATAATAAATTAAACTGGCTTGGCTAGCTTAAGAAATGATGAAAAATAAGCATATATGTATCATATACGTATATGTTGGTTAAAAATTTTAAAAGAAATTTAGAATTTGACCTGATCTTCCTTGGAGCTGTTCGGCGATGGCATTCCAGTTATGAGGACCATAGCGCTCCACCAACTCCCTAAGCTTCTCATCTTCAACAGGCCTCCAATGACCTCTTGTTCCATACATAATATATATAAACAATATATATATCTGTATCTGTGGGTATATTAATTCTAAAACCAATATAGAATTTAGCTCATGCAGGATATATATATATATATATATCTAAATCTAATTATGCTCCAAGATCCAAGAAAATATATATTAGAAACCCTAGCTAGTTCAAATATTCAATTCATCAAGGGAAATTAAACTTCCTGATCTGAGCGCGCCCGCACGCACACATACAGTTACAACGCATGCAGAGAGAGAACAGAAGAGATTTATTGGAGAGAAGGGGAAGAAATGCAAAGAGAAGATAAGTAGAAGGGATGGGATTATGGAGGAAAAATGTTGTTCCGTTAGGAAGTAGGAAGATTTGGACCGACCCCCCCTTAGCTATTGATGCAACGTCTTGGTTAACAAATCGCTTACAGAACCATTAATTTAAGTATACAAGAACTTGATAGCTTTTTATGCGTGTAGTTTCAAAGAGTTATAAAATAATATGAATCGTTAAAAGATATACAGTTAAATATAAGACTGTATTCTTATTTTAATGTTATTTAAATGAAATTATATAATGATACTTTTTTTTTAAATATATGATCACTATCTATATTTATTTATAATTAAGTAATCCCGAAACGATTCAACACCATCTTCATATAGTTTCACATTTGTTAATTCTCATGGAGAGCGAGAGAGAGAGAGAGAGAGAGAGAGGAAGAGAGAGGTTGCTTGGTGGGTTGAATTTCGTTCTGCTTTCAACGTCTTCATTTCGCCAGCTTCTAACCTACAACGTCTACTTGTAACCCACCAAGAATATTTGTGCCCTTTCGTCTATTTTATAAGTTAAACGTGATCAATGATCAATCAGTTGATTTTTTTTTTTGCAGTTAAAGAAATTGAATATTGGTTACTTGTCGTGTGTGTGACAAATTAAAATGACTACTGAGTAATTAAATAATGTAGAATATAACGCAAATATAAGATAATAAATAAAATTAATCTTGATGTGATATTATATCAACGATGAATGTCTGAAAAAACACAAATAAATGAGATTATTCTTTTAAAATAGGATATTCAGTTAGATTTAAAATATATTATTTCATATGCATCTATCATTTTGATGTACATTAATTTGCTTTGACTTATACTATTATTTTGTATTATGATAACGTGTACGTGTCAAATTAAATAACTGAAATAAAAAATTTTTTTATAAAAAAGCCCATTTTTTTGCATAGATACTAACAGAGATGCTTGAATCATATCCCATAAGTGTAATAATATTAAAAAATGGACATCTAGTTAATTATGAAGGTACAATAAACTGCTTCACTTGTAAATTGACCAAAAGAGAATTCAGCCGTCCTAACTGCTAACAGCAACATGATGTCACACGTTATTCAAATAACGTGCAGGTGGCAATGTTACGTTTCCATTTTTTTGTGTTTTCGTTAGAATGGAGGTTGAAAGGCAAGAAAAAAAAAATTAGAGTCATTAAATCTTGAATATGAACTTAAAAATTTTCAACAAGAGTGTTGCATTTAGTTGTGTCAGAAGTACCACACTAATAGTGTTATGTTTATGATATATAGAGAGACAGAACTAAGGAGTCTGGACTTGTGCGTACGCTTTGTTAACCTTTCACACCTACCCAACAATCTTCGGCTTACGACTTCAAAACTCCACGTACGTATTGAATCTATCATTTAGCTCCTTTTTCTTTTTTTTTCCTGAGGGTTTAACTTCTTGTTTTCCTTCTGCATACCTCTGAAAAGTGCGCACAAAGGGATTAGAATTCAGGAAATGTAGTTCATTTTCTTCTACAGTCCAATCCGGAGAAGAATTACGCTTTAATTTCAAAAAACTTTCTAATATGCCTGGTTGAATGTAAGTGCCACTGTAATTCTGTGTGACTGCAAAATTTATATTTAGCTGAAAGGAAAACTCTACTGGTCAATAATTATGTCAGCTAAACTCTATGGTAGTAAGTGTTAGGCTATGAAAAAAATAGAATAGCGAAAAAAGATTTATGTAATTGATCTCAAATTAAATTTAGGATAAAGGTTTTGTTATTATTGTATTTGAATTGAATGAAGGTAAGATTTAAATACGAAGAAAATAGTTGATTAGAGAGGAGAACAAATTTTCGTATCAAATTGATGCAACTAGAAAAATAAGGCATTAATCTATAAGAATTACAAGAGGATGGTGGAGCATTCCAACTGCAAATCTTACAATCCCAACGGCCTATTACTGTTATGTAAGCAAATAATGGCCTCCCCTGAATAGTCTTGAAATACATATCTATTTTTTCAGACTGTTTTAACAATTTCTACCTACTCCTCAACACCAATGCTCAACTGCATAATTTCGAATTGTTTTGTACCCAGTACCTACTTTTGTTTTTTTTTTTTTTTTGTCCATCAAAAGTGGTAACTCAACGGTAAAGAGAGGAAAAATGTGAGTGTTAAGTCTGAAATTTGAGATTTGAGGTACCAAGCCTCAACCTAATAAAGTATGCCTAGTGCTCTTTGTACGTACTTTAGTGCCACCGAACATTCTAAAACTGCAGAATATCTCGCAGCAGTCTATCCAAGTCTAACGTCCAACCGGAAGGATAGCTGTTATCCAAGATTATAAACAAGTCATATGCAGAATGATCATATAATTGGAATCCTTTATGATCAGGGAAACTTTCCATTTTGTTATTCCGTCGGCAGGATATATCCTGCTCAGTTAGTCAACAAAGCAATCCTTGAAAAGATACTATAATGCCTTTCTTTTGTTGCAGTTGCTGATATTATTCTAGCCAGGTTCACTTTCACATGGTGGTTATGTAGAGAATAAGTGCACTAGGAGGATTTCACCTACCAAGAGCACACTGCTACAGGTCTCCCACAACCTTGGATTATTTTCCATGTGAGAAAGATTACCCCAAGATCATAAACAAGTCATGTACAGCTACAAGTTATCTTAAACTAAATTTTTGGGGGGAGAAAAGACAAAAATTACCATAAATTTTCACAACTAAGAACACTTCCAAAAACCTGTTTCAGAATAGCTAGAGTGGCTTAGGTACATCTTTTTTAGCCATTTGAATTGCCCATTACGTGAATGTTGCGAATCCACCTTCTGCTTCTGTGAATCTTTTAGAAAATATACAATGGAATGAGGGAAAATGCTACCTTGAGTACAACTCACTTTTATGCTTGTTGCTATTAGGTAGAAGGTAGAAGACAATGGGTGTAACTGTCGACTGTTGGCATGGATACATTCCTTTAAGTGAATTTTTGTACTAAACTTGATGGAATGTAACACCTTTACATTCTCCACTGAAAACCCAGATGCCACTAAACGCTTGCCTCAGGGACGAAAGGATACGCCTCTATTATCTTGACCACGGAAACAGATTCATATGGCCATGTTCCAACAATCTTTTGAGGTATGAACACTTTCGAAATTCGACTAATAATCAAAATTCATAGGTGATTTGATGTCAATAAATTCAAATGTTAGATGAATTTCTGGTGACTTTTAAAACAAAGGAATGAAATCTCAACTACATTTGCCGTTAGTTTAGACATGTCTACTAGAACTGCACCAATTAAGATGGAGGGCCAAATTCAAGTGAGTAGAGAGAGATTGATGAACAAAAATTCATGCAACATGTTGCATAATTAGACCTAAAATTAAGATTTTGTTATTGTTGATGTTTGTGAATACAAGCACCTTCTTCCATCAATTACCTCTCCACAATATTTAAATCGCCCACTATAGCATGGACGTGTAGTCGAAGAACACTTTTCTATATGGTATAAGTGAAAGATCTATGAGTAACAACAAGAACTAAGGCACTACATTTCTTTCGGCTTAAGTGTAGGTTGACGCAATAAGCTAAGAAGTCCGAAATGATATCAACATTTTGTCACATTTAACAAATAGCAAGCACTTGTGATGACATCTTAAGATCAAGAATCTTCATTACTGCCTGAGTTTAGCAGCAATCACCTACCAGGCCACTTACATACTGACACCTTTACTTCCATACTCCAAGTGGAGAAAGCTGTCCAACAGTAAGAAAACTGAGAATCTGCTGGGTGCCGCAATGTCTGACTTTAATGTATATCAGTCTAAAGCCTTGATAAAAATTGTGAACAGAAATTCAATAACTCAATGTTTATTGGACCGTAAACTCTTGCTAAGCATCCGGTAATTGATCTGACAAAATTACAAGGTTAGCTACTGTTTTTCATGTCAGTTACAGTGGGAAGTTGTTAATCACTTTTCACTTCCAAAATTTTGTTCTCATAAGCATAGAACTAACAGAAAATTAACAAAAATAGTATAGAAGCAACAAAATTATCAGACCTTTGAAGCCAACGAACTGGAAATGAAAAACAAATGAAGTATTAATTCTACTTTTAAAGTGCATGATCTTTTTAACACATTCTTTTTAGTAACGTTTGTTAATTACCAAATAGAAAAATATTGCAAAAATTAATATTTTGCTTCTTATTCACGAAGAAATTTGGTCTTGCACTTATGAATTTTTGGTAGAACGTTATTGAACCATGCATGTCCACAAATAAAGTAAAAATGGACAAGGTTGCATCAAATGCCATAACCTAAACCCAATTGTTCCACTAAGTAGCCATAACAAGTTTAATCATCTACCCCACTCCCCACATAATCAAAGAGAAGTAGCAAGTGCAGCATAGAGGACTGGGGTTAATAAAGTTATGGATAAAGCAAAACAAACTGAGGATGGACTAACGGACCACAATCTCTTGGATTTTTTTGGAACTAGTACCAACACTAGTTGTACACCAACTTGAGAAAAGGTGATCATGACCTCCACAAGCAGCGTGAAAGTGGAGTTATTTCATTACAATATGATGTGAAGCATTATTAAGTCAATGAGCAGTAATTCAGAGAATAGGACAGACTAGGATCAGCTCATCAAATGGGTAAGGAAGGAAATGATCCCCAAAAGCTAAGACCAACCAATTGATAGTAACTCAAAATAAAAAAGGCAATAAGAAAAACCTAGAATCCTGAGCAGCTAGTAAGACAAAACCTCTTTCGTTGAAAGAAAGAAATAGAGTTCTAGGCTTCTAGCTAAAATAAAAGGAGCTGCCAGTGACACAAGGAATATCAAAGAGATGCAACAACAAAAGAAGGGAAATACCACAAGAAACTCAAGCGCAGTCACTTGATGCCACTATCTTAAAGCTAAACAGGTATAGAAAATGTTCAAAAGACGAGAAACAAAGAAACTTATAGGGAACTTGCACTAGAATATAGAACGTTAAGGCACACAATCTTGGGTCCCTGGCTAATTAAAAATTGATGTTTATTGAACAGAAGACAGTTACAGACATCAACAACTAGTTTACATAGAGAAGAATTTCTAGCAACAAATGGTACTCACCAAATTAGAAATGCAATGTATCCCCATCAAGAAAGGAAAATTTCCTAATTCACTTTACAAGTGATCGTCAAAAATAAAATAGTAATTTCTACTCACTGATTTTGACCATGATCTCTGTGATAATGTTACAATGATGTTATCAGCCTCATATTCTGAATCATATTCATCTAGTAAAGAATATCTCTGGAACCATTGTGATACTCACAAGGCTGAAAGCTCAACTTCTTGGTTGCATGGTCGGTATGCTACAAAAGTGCTGTCATTGGAGAAGGATCCAGGGTTGAAACAAGTGATTCCTGTGTATTTGAATGCCTTCTGCTCACTTTTATCACCTAAAACTATCTGAATACGAATTTTGAAATATATCAAATTGCTATTTTCCCACTATCCAATTTGCAGAGGTAGGCGTCAATTTAAAAAGGTTAAAAGCAATATGATTATTTACAAATTTAATATCTAAATAAATACTGTCAGTTTATTAAGTCAAGATATTAACACCACAAGATTCAACCAGAATTCAACTTAAAGAACATCTTTAGCACTCATAAGCATACTGATTGAATCAAATTTTCAACCACACGGTAAACCAAACAGTTCATCTCATTTGAGCAATATGATGGATCATAAAAGCATAAGCTATAACATCTCATATATAGTGAAAAGATGAAACTCAATACTATGTTTGCATGAAAAAACAAGATCAGAGAAGGTTAAAAAGACAAAGTAGAAAAATAAAGACAAGATGAGATTATTACCGCATGTGGAGATGGATACAAATAGAGACTGTGATCATAATTCCAGATAATTGGTTGAACAACAAGAGGCAGAGGGCACAAATGACTTTGGTGGGTAATGGTGGCAACAAGCTGTAAATGGAAATCAAAGCCGTTATTGCCATTGACCAGGATCCTCAATAAAGAAATCCCGTGAGCACAATATTTGGATCAGAAAAGACTTAAAATGGAGAGAGAGAGAGAGAGAGAGAGAGTAATACATGCTCAAAGGGATCATCAGTCTCTTCTGTAGAAGGAGGCATCAAGCATGACCGACGCATCTTATATAGGAGGTCATGACGGAAAAATACAATTTCTTGGCTATAGAACCTGATTCTGAGGGTAAATAAGAAAAGGTTATATAAGAACCATTTGTATCCCAGAACAATTTAAGACATACAAAAATTGTCAAAAGAGCATACAGCACTCTGCATGCTCCAGAAGAATTGCCTCTTGCCTAAAGCAAGTTTATCTTTATCATTGTTTTAGCCATTAAACAATCAGAGAGGTTAACCTGCAAGGATTACTGGAAAATATGGCATGTGGAACGGACTCCTGAAGCTCTTCAGTTAGATATTTTGGCAAATGGCACCTAGGTAGAACTGTTGATGGACCTGAAATAGACAAAATTCCAATCACCCTTACGTTTCTTTATTGGAAAAAAAAAATGGTATTTAATGAAGCATGCACTGTTTTTTTCTGCTTGAAATACCTGCATCATCTGGGCCTGGAATGAAGAGAAACCGGCTATGTTCTTTCAGCCGTGAATGGGATGCAATCATTTGCCCCAGATTGCCAAACTGTGATCTGCATGTTTATTTTACACATTGTCATGCTAACATGGCTTGTTTAAGAACAGTGCAGTAATGAGAATAAGAAACATAAATAAGTAAATATATGTATGTCCCATAGAAGCATCTCTCACCTAAGAGTTGAAAATGAATGAAAGGATAGGTTGCAAGGATGAGAACAAAAATTGCCCATGAAAACAAACAAGGAAGGAACCACCTCCTGAACCTCAAAACCATTAAGAACAGTCTCCAGCTTTCCCATGACCTTCTCTAAGGACAAGAGATGTAAAGATTTAGCTTAGCTACTTGGCAATCTGCAATCTCATCTGAAACATAAAGATACATGCTGACAAAAGCAGGAAATAAATAAAAGGGAAGGTCGAATAACCTCCTCATTATCCAGCCAAATGTCAGAGAATATGACAAACATATCATTAACAGCTCTTTTCTCCAACTCTGCGAGTCTAAGCTATCAAAGTATATAGGAAAACTAAAATCAATTCATCAATGTCTAAATTTACTGGAGAAAATTCCTGGCAAATATATTTATTTATCAATTCCAAACAAATGAAAGCATGTTATGGATACAGTCTCCTCTTTTGTGAGTGTGCCGCTGCCAAAGAAATCATGTTGCGCAACTAATTTCAATGACTTTCCCCTATCTTCTAGTGGAGGAAACCCACAAGTATGCACCTTCACAAGAAAAAACAATTAAAGATTGTTGCCATCAAGTGGAAGAATTGCTGTCCAATGCATTAATGCTAGCAAGAAAGAAAAGCACAAACCAAACCTTCTGCAAAGTTCAAGGGAAAAAAGGAAAGACAAACAAAGGCTCAAGAAAGAAATGTAATGGGCAATGCTCCCTAGCATTTTTTAAACTGTTACTTACTAGGTAGATGTTGTAGTCGGAGCATGTACCAAAAGTTGGCATTAAATTTCTTTGGGCAGAAGCACCCAGACATGACAGTCAAAACATTTCTATGTTTGCACAAATTATATCATTGTAAAAGCCAATTCAATGTATAAACATGTCCAATGCCAAAAAGACAGTGGATTAGTGAGCATAGGAATTTAGTTACATATGTCAGTATTAGTTCCATATTAATAGAAATCTATAAAGATCATCAAATTTATCCACGAGTATAAATAACCCGAGTATCTCCTCTTTTCAAGGTTGTCATCTCTTCTTCCAAGTTATTCTCTATTTCTTTATTTTTGGGAAATTTTTAGTTGTGTCACAATATGAGCAGACCCTGGCAAGAAAGTACATCAGTATTTATGAATTGATTTTAAGTCTTCTCCTGGTTGTATTCATAAGTAATGGTATGCTAGTCCAAACCCTGTAAAGGCTCAGAACACAAAGGATCTGCAAAATTTGGGGGCAACTCTAACAGCACACACCATCTGCCTGAATACAGCACACTAATGTGGCCATGAAAGGAGAGAATCATTACAGCCAACAAAATATCAAAACCTACAAGAATTATGACTTTACCAATCAATTTAAAAATGGCCATTCCTTCGGTCCTCTCCATTGCCTATTTTTCTTTTACAAGCAGCAAAGAACAATCATGTATGGTCCTATGTAAGGTTACAACTATACACAGACATTAAGCATTAGCCATCCCATGTCTACACTTTCAAAAGTAGATGTGTCCAACCAGAATTCATATCCATGTCTGTAAAAGTTCACATAACATGAGATGTGGAGCCAAAGGCTTGGTAAAGTTGAATGTGATAGACCGAGAAAGATAAAGGAAGGCCAAAAAATCACATTAATAAGGCACTGGGAATGGTTCAGATCTTGCATCAATATCCAAGTAAAGACTATATACAGATAATTACCCTCAAAATTCATGGCACAAATTAGTGGCTAAAAGGCTTTAACAAGCGGAAGTTATAACTAACCTGGAAAATCCCATTAACGAGCATCTCACCTTCAGCAACAACTATGGTGTTCTCTGATAAGAAACCACTGGTTATCTTGTGTTACTTGTCAAGGAAAAAGTCACCATAAACGCATTCCAACAGCAACAGAACTTTTGTATCTTCTTATTGCAATAAGAGCTATAATTTCTATAATTGATACCCAATTCAACTAAAAGGTCAGTCCATGCCAAGCAAATAGGCATTCGTAGACATACAGGAGACATCAAAGGTTAGCATAATACTTTGTAAGGAAAAATGCATAAATGTTCAAATCAAATAAATGGAGAGAAAAATATTATTACAAAAGCAATTAGGGATCAAAACCCAACAACAAAAATGGAAATCAAGAAGAATGAAAAATAGCAGAAAAGAAAGGATATTGCATGAGACAAATCTATTTCTACGGAAGCAGTAAGATCTTCCAAGTAGAAATGGCCATCTTCTAACTGTGAAATCACACCCATAAGCCATTTCCTTCCTGTTTGACCAAGCAAAGACTGAATCGGAGCTATCTGTTCCAAATAGCACATAAAGGGATAATAAGCCACATTTTGTTGGCAAAAAGTGCGCATCTGGAGATGCATAAGAAAAGGTAATGAATACGAGAGGAAGCACCTCGCAGTTTCCATAACGAGACAGTTCAGAGTCAAAAGCAGGCTTCGAGAAATGCTGATCACGAGAAACTCTTTGGAAAAGTAACAGAAACCTATCATTGTAAAGAGCTGCTTTTGCAGAAGCCTCACCATGAATCGGGAGGGGGCCTGTATGCCTATGAATAACAAAAACCAAGACTTACTAAATTCTCATTGAAATCAAAGAATTTAGATTCTGAAAAATACATCCAATGTAAGAATACAAAAAAGAAAAAAAAAAAAAACAACAAACATAAATGGATAATGGAAAATTCTGCATCTCAGATTTCAGAGAGACATAAAAACATGTCAACAACAATTACTAAGTAACTTCAACCGTCCTCTTCCCTCAATTTCCCCAGACAACAAACACAGGGCTAAACCCTAAAACGAATTTCCGTCGCATCAATTAAAACGAAAACCAAATAAAATTTTAACCAAATTGAGATATATATATATATAGAGAGAGAGAGAGAGGGGGGTTACAGATAAAACTGCTTCTTGATGGGGTCGAACCGAAACTTAGGGACTAAAAAGGCATCGATAACGCGAATAGCAGAATGGGCCGTAGAAACCTCGCTCGGGAACTCCTCCGCAGCATCATCAGCTTGCAGTAATGCGTTTACAACGCGACGCACCGGCTCCTTATCTATTATCGAAGATTTCACCTCCAATTTCTCTGGAAATTCCACCGCCCAAATTTAACCCAAAAAAATTAGGGTTCAAGACTAGCGAAATTGTAATTAAAAAAAAAAATTCATGAAAATAAAAGAAAACGCGAAAATGTAAAAATAAGAATAATAATGATAAAGTGGGAAGAGAGAAGAGGGTAAAAAGGACGGACGGGATTGGAATTGGAGGTGGTCGAGGAGAAGATCGAGGGCCTCGTCTTCGGCGCCGTGAAAGCGGTCGACGAAGGAGAGGATCTCGTCGAGGGCGTCCACCTTCAGCGTGTAGCCTCTGATCTTGAACTTCCTCTGTATCTTCTTCCTCATCGAACTACTCATTTTTTCTTTTCTTTGGTTTTTCGGCTTTCCCCTTTTGTTAACGTGTATTCGTAAGTAAATTTCACACGGATTCGATTCAAGAAGATGATGGCTGGGCCGTGCTCTTTTTATTTGGATGGGAGGATGGAGAGGATGAGAAGGGTGGTTTTGGCCCCCTTTTTGGGCGGGAAATTTGCCTTTTTTTGTACGTCCAACTGGCGGGAATGAAAGTGTGAATGTCTGAGATCAGAATCTGATCAAAGTGTTTTATTTATTTATTTATTTATTTATTTTTCTTTAACGATGGAGAGGGAGATGGGAAAATTATAACTTGAACTCATCTGTCTTTCTTTTTGGCTAGATGGTCACTCTAATAAATTTTAATGTTTTGAACCTCGAGTTTTGTTTGAGTGATTGGAATAAGTATGCTCGGTCAGACAGAATTTGAACCCCACAGCTCACTTCTCCTTAATTAGATTTCTAATGGAACACCCTTCACTATTAAACTAATTGACCAAAAAACAAATTCCAATATTTCTTTTGTTTTTAAGTGGTGTCTCTATTAAAAAATATAGTCTCTTTTAAATAGTTTGAATAATCTAAATAATTATAATAAAATATTCATGAAAAGAGATCTAAATTTAATTATACAAATAAATTTTAATCTCATATAGTACTTGACATTTAAACTCAAGATTTCTCATTTGAAATTTGAAATTTAAGTGTATTAAGTAATTGGAGCATATGGTTGTGTTTTTTTTTTTTTTTGTTTTGTTATTATAAAGAGAAACATGATAGGGCTCTATTTGGCCCAATTAATGATGGTATCTTATCGGCATTATTTGGGCTTTAGCTTGCTATGATAAGGCCCATTTTGAGCGTAAAAGGCACAATACCTTAATTTTAATGAGGCAAGGTGCATTGACCCAAAAAAAAAAAAAAAAAGTGATGTAAGGTGGAAATTTAATTGGAATGGCCGTTGGCACGTACGGCTCGAATCTCAAATCTAAGTTGGATCACGAAAACTTTTTCCCCTCTTTTAGTACTACATGGTCAAGTACTGAAAAAATGGGAATTAGGGTAGCAATACATATTTATGAGAAGAAGAAAATCATAATAAAAAATTATTGGTTAATTCCTGTTTCCAAATTATTTTTTTTAACTCTGATATACACTTCAAAATCACTAATATTACGGGTCATTTTGGTTTAAAATTTGTAACTTGGGACTAGGAGATGCTCCATGAATTATGCTTTTAGGTTTGCTAGGAGAAGTTTGCGAGGTAACCATGCCCAAAAACCGTGTCAAAATGGGATTTCAAACCAGCTCTTTCATTGCTTATTTATGGTATCATTTGTGTTATACATTGAAGACCAGCAACAAATAGGGTTTTGCACCATCAAAACAGCACAGCATATTAAGTGTTCAACAAATCCACAATAAAACTCTCTCCCACCGCTCAATTGTGCTTTTGATTCATTTGAAAAATCAGAATCACAACTACTTTGCAATTGCATCAAAGGCTGATTCTCTTGCGTTTATACAGCTGGATAATATTTATTTTGCTTCCAAGCCACACTGCACCCAAACTGGAAAAAAAAAAAAAGACATAAACAAAGCACGCCACGAAGTCATGAACCATAGTAGAAACTTTATCTGCATGATTGTTATTTGCTTATGATATGCCATAGGATTTGCATTTACCCGGAATGAATTGTGTAGCTTCTCTAGAACATCTTTCCTGTACCATCCTTCCTCGGAACAGATTCATGGACATCCATCCGACTCCAATTTCCTACCAACCAATGGAGCCAACTGGTCTACCTTGTCGTACAAACCTAGGAGCCCTCCCGTGTGTATGAAGAGGACTTTTCTCCCCTCCCATTTGGTCGGATTCTGAGCCATGTCTTTCTTCATTTCATAAGCAGCTTTCCCACTGTAAGATGTGCAAAATCAAAGCACTAGTAAAATCTAAGGAGAACTTGCGAGGGAAAAAGGCAAATGCCCATCAATATTTTTTTCTATTAGGTGCCCACATCCCTCGCTCATTCTAAGTTTCTCTAGATGATGGTCTCTTTTTCTCCGGTTTTCAGTGGTTGAAATCCAAATTTGTACCATTTCTCCCCAAACTGTAGTTTTTCTTCACTTAACATACATAATGATTAAATAGCCAAGTGACGGAGAAAAACAAATAACATACAAAAGAGAGATATACCTGTATACGGGATCAAGAACAACTCCCGTCACCGTAGCAATTTCCTTCACAAATTTGAGCTCCTCAGAAGTATTAATTGCATAGCCCAATCCCTTGGCCTGTAGGAAGAAACAATTAAAGACAAGGAAAACTACACAAACTGAACTATCATGTATACACCTTGTTAAAAAAATAACATGTCAAAGCTGAATTTTTTTTTTCCCCATTTTCTGCTGGTTTGATAGACAATCTCACGATACCAGAATAGAATTGAACTTTCCTGTTTTTTTTTTTTTTTTTTGGGCGGGGCGGTGTGGTGGGTGTGGGGGCGAAGGGAACCACTTGGAGACCCATTAGACTATGAGCCACACAATGGGTAGCTCTCTCCATTCCCATGAACTCCAAATCTCTTTTCCCAAGATTAGAACCTAAGACCTCAAAAATAGTAGCCTAAGTTTTTAAGAACTGGGGTGTCCTAAGTTTTTAAGAACTGGGGTGTCCACTGAGGGGCAACTGAACTTTCACTTCTGTAGCTTTGCAAAATGAAACAAGAACCTAAAAAGAAATATATATACTGATGCGAAAATAGAAATATACAAATTTCCCCAGGCAAATCTGCATATAGAGTGTTTCCTAAAAATACTGATGTGAAAATGCACAAGCTAAAAGGAAGAAAAGGCTAAAGAATCAAAGAAAGTAAACTGAACATAATCTCACACCTCAATCTGTATCACTTGCGGCACCTCAATCTGTATCACATGCGGACATGTCTACACTACTACACTAAGATATCTCTCTCTCTCTCTCTCTCACACACACACACACAGAGGAAAGAACAAGACAGAGGACTGAGGCTGTAACACAGATGCTCCCACTCCCACCCTTGGAGAATGCCAAAACAGATGGAAGATGTAGTCTTCACCCTCCATCGGTGTCCAAATACGTCTAACTATATATTACATCTCAAACCATGGAATAAATGAAGAGGAGTTGACACAACGAAGAACTAACGTTTTGAATGTTTACTATATCACGGGAGTTGACACCAGCATTGAGTCCATCGATTAGACCTTGAACATAATCATAAAAGTAATCAGGGTCATCACAAACCGAAAATGCATGAACCTACAAGACAAGGAAACACAGGTGGAATTAATCAATCGGTGGAGGACACACGACCAAAACCCATATAAAGAGAAGCACACCTTCGCCTTCAATGTTCCAAGATGTGACCCCAGAGACAAACCAGCAATTGTGCCCCCACTAAAAATCAATGAAAGGATACACATCACTTTAAATGTAATAGATGCCTAAAGATAACTTACCGTTCAAGTGTTAACAGCTAATAATTTATTAGTCAAAGTCTACTCAAATGCTGAAAGAATGTATCAACTGACAATGCACCAAAGAAAGCACGGGAGAAAAATTATGCTATCATCTACAGAAATCAGATGGAGAAGATCAAACCTGCCACACGCTACAACTATATCATCAAATTTTAATCCACTATGGCAAGCCTGCTGCTCGATTTCCCTGGCGGCTTCGATGTAGCCCCTGATGGAATTGTTAAAGCAAGACTAAATTACCGACTGGCAACAAGCACAAGATACTGCCATTAGAGTACTTTCCAAGCAGAGAACTTAGAGAATTATAATCTTATAACTACCAAATGATAAAATAAGAAGTAAGAGAAAACATGTAACTGCAATATTATCCTGGTAGCAAGGAATCATGGAAGAAAAATCGGAAGCATGCCCAGTCGAGGGCTAACTACCAAGAAGACTATAAACAAAAAAGAGAACAACTAATGCAGGGTACATTTAGAAGCAGAGACTAAAGAAGTTAAATGAAATGGAAGTAGGCATCAGCAAAATCCAGAAGATCAGCATATCACATTTAGATATGCATACTAGGAAAACCCAACTAGAGAAGGAAGGTTTTCAAGGCTTCCACTGCTTGCTTAACAATCCTTCTTTATCATGCAAAGGATGTAAGCTAAACATATGACCGTCCAAAGAAAGAGGGAAAAAGAAAAGAAATGGGAAGAAAATAAACTTTGGAAAGTAGTTTGGGTCAGAACAGCATAAAAGAAGGTGATAGTCCACTTTTATACTATGTGGTTTCATAGGAGCCACATAGGGTCATGTGGTTTCGGTTGTGTCATTTTGGTACCCTGTGGATATACCCATTAATCAAATAGGTCGAATTTGCTAAAAATGACCAACATGAAGATCATACGGAATCAGTTGTTTAAGTTCCTAAGATTGTATCAAGTTTTTACAATAAAAAAAAGAAAAAAAAAATCAAATGACATGTCAAAGAGTAGATGTACACTAGTTACCTAACTCACCAGGTTCCCAGGGAATTTGATCCACCAACAGGAATAACATACGGCTTTCTCCCTTCTCTTAGCAACCTTTCTTTTAAGATACTAGTAAGAGTCTGAAACCAAAGATAATAGAAAGGCGGTTGGAAATTCTTACGAGAAAAAAAAAAGGAAAAGAAAACAAACAACAGACCAATCAAATAGTTGCATTTAAAAAACAGATGATACATTTTTAAAAAAAAAAAAGCAACATGAAACCAGCTTAATTGGTGCAGCCAATTTAAATATCACATCAACAGCCAAAGCATGGAGATCAGCATATAGCAGTGAGATACCAAGATATTGATCTATGACAACTTCAAGTGGTATTCTTGGTGTCCATAGCCACTATTATGTAGGCGTGGGGCAGGTCAAAGGTCCAGAACGCTCCCCTGCTCCCATAGGGAATTAGCTCTGGTCCATTGTAGATGCATTGCCTTTTAAACAAGGTTATTAGAGACTAACTCCACCGCAGTTTAAGAGATCAGTTTGATGGAGCTTAAAAAGGATTCCAGAAGGCATCAACAAGGTTGCAATTGCAAAGTTCCAATTTCCAACACAGACAAAGATTCTCTCACATTTTGGCTTCCAAACATCAGAACCAGGGGACTTAGTTTAGGCTTCTACATTGAAATTAGAAAGGCAGCCAGGAGAATAGCAGTATGCCCTGTTTCACTCCCCACTTTCAGTCAGCTAATTCACCCGTATAACATAACAGACAACATTGTTTAGTAATTTTAAAATATTGCTATGCTGGGATCCGGTGGGAGCAGGGAAATTGGAGATATGAACGACCCTTAAATTTAGAGACTTGTGAAAGAGAAAAAAGGCAGATCAAGTGATGCTTTTTTTGTCGAATCATCATAGATGAATAAATTATATATGTTCCCTTCACAATCTCTGGATATCCCCCTGATGTCATCTGGTAAATAGCCGTGGCACTGAAACAATGAAGCATATCGTAGAGCTACTAGGGACGTTGGGAGCTAAGCCAATTGCATTATAGCAGGATTGGCTGAGCAACATGAGATAGAGAGGCCCTCATGGCGTACTCACAAACTTAAAACAATCTCAAACAAGTAGCAAAAATTATGAACCAATTTGGGACTACAAGCACAACCATGGAATTAAACATACAGTTTGGCAAACGTTTTAAGCAACGGTGAATACTATATGACATAATCAACTTCAAGTTGTACACCTTCTGGTCGATCGCATACATGAACCCAACAAAAACAAGCAAAAGCCTCGAATCCACATCAATAAAGTAAAAATGCATAAATGCTTCAAACTAACTAAGGATAATAACAAACAGGCAACAATATTAATCAAAGATCACCAATAATCTATGTAGAACACAAAAAAAAATCATAAAAAAAAAAAAAGTCAGAACAAAAAATAGAGTTGTGGTTGAAAAGGCACAATGACAAACCTCACTGCCAATTGTTGCATATTCTTCCTTTGAAATAAGATGAACATGAGCTCCAATCAAACGCTCTACCAGCAGATTGCCCGTCAAACCCGGGTCTTTGTCCACAAGAGCCTGCAACCAACATATTAAAAATTAAAAAATATACTCTTTTTTTTTCCTTTTTTTGGGTCCCTGAAATGAAAATCAAAATGACAACAATATGAAAACGCAGACAAGAAAATGAGACCTTGGAGGTGCGGAGGATGAGGTGACACGGGAGATTGAGATACTTAGCGGCGACGGCGGTGGCACGGCAGTGATTGCTTTGGATGCCACCGATAGTAATAACACAGTCAGCGCCCTGAGCCACGGCGTCCGCCAACAGAAACTCCAACTTCCTCACTTTGTTGCCGCTCAATTGCATGCCGGACAGGTCATCGCGTTTGAGCCAAACCTCGGTGCCGTCGGGCAAACCGGGAAGGTTCCACTTGTGGATAGGAGTGGGAAGGTGGGCCATAGAGAAGACGCCGGATGGAATCGGACTCAGATGGGTGGCCCACGACGGAGGGCTGTAGGCTTTCCGGCAAAATCCCGAACCCAGTTGTTGTTTTTTGCTGTTGTCGTTGTCGTTGTTGTTGTTGTCCATAATCTGAGACTGAGAGTGAGACAGAGAACGAGAGATAGAAGTAGATGTCACAGTGAAGTGGGGTTTGGATTTGGATTTCAAAAGGACAAGCTTTTTGTTGTTGTTGTTAATGTTGTTGTACAAGTTGTTGTTGATTAGATGATGGGCTGTGTGGAAGCAACGGGTCGAAAGCATTTCACTTCATTGGAAAAACACAACTCTCTGGGGGCTCGGGCCTGGGGGCTGCTGCTCTTTTCTACAAGTTGCTATTGGCTTATTGCTGATCTCCTGGAAATTCAAGATTGCCGATTCCCCCTTATCGCCAATGGTTAGGAAACAAGAAGATGGGAAAAATTTCTTGAGCAGGAGCGTAATCAATAGGTAGTAATTTAAATTGTTATCAATTTTTAAAAAATTAATAAAAAATATTTAAAAATATTATTTGATTAATTAGGTATTTGTATTTATTAATAGTGTGTTTTAATCGATAAAAAATGATAAAATAAATAAATAAATAATAATACAGTATTAATAATATTATGGTTGAGAGGAAGTAATGAAAAAAAATAATTATAAAATTATAAAAAATAAAATAAATAATAATTTGTGTAAAAAAAATAAAATTAATTATTTAGATTAAAAAATAAATAAAAAAATTATAAAAACAATACAATAATAATAATATTTTTTAATTTATAATTTTTTTTCTTCCTATTTAAATTCCTTTTATTTAAACACAAAATTTCTGTTATGTTTGTCATTTTTTCAAGAAAACAGAAAAAAAAATAAAATTTTTTATTCATCTTTTTTTATTTTCTATCAATCTAAATAATTATTTTATACTTTTTTTCTCACAACTCACTATTTATTTTCTTTCTCATAATTTTTTAAATAATTATTTTTTATTAATTATAAAATAATATTATTATACTATTTTTTTTTTTTTTTTCATTCAGTTTCTATTCAATTTTCTATTTTTAACGTTTGCTTTTTTCATAACTGCTCCTTGTCCAATCTTCTCCTCATCCAATCATGTGTTTCGCGCCTGTGGCTTGTTGTCTTAAGAGTTGAGACTGAAGTCCAGCGCCGTCGTGCTAGGAGATAAAAGGAGTGTTTGATATAATATAAAATAATATAGATTAATATAATATATAATATATTATATTATTAGTTTATGTTATATTTGAATATCATCAAATAATATATAATAATTATCATATTTAATATTTAGATAATATGAAATAAAATAATATAATATATCAAAATTACTTTTTTATTTTTAGAAATAATTAATTTACATTTATTATTAATTTTAATCTTTTTATTAAAAATAACTAAAATTAAGTAATGAAATTATTTTTTTTTACATGTTATTATACATTATATTATTTATAATTTTTTAATTTTATATAAAAAATATTTTTTAAAAATTAAGTATTAATTTTATTTATACAAATAAAATTTAAATATAAAAAAAGATTAATATTTTTTTAATTTTTTGAGGAAAAATTAAATAAATTTTAAGAGATAAATTTTTAAATTTATATAAAAAAGAAAGAATGAGCACGAGGGAGAGAGAGAGTGAGGAGAGAGAAAGGAAGGGAGGAAGGAAGAGAGAGGGAGGAGAGAGAAAGGGAAGAGAGAGAGACAAGGATTGAGAGAGAGAAGAGGGAGGAGAGAGAAAGGAAAGAGGGAGGAGAGGAGTGAGAGAGCGAAGGGAAGAGAGAGAAAATGAGAGAGAAATGAATTTTTTAAACTTTATGTTAATTTTTTAAAAAATATTTAAAATTTATTTTAATTAAGAGGATATTTTAGTAAATATATAATTTATTAACACTAATCCATGATATGAGATAGACTAACTCATAGGAATTAGAGAGATAGTACTATCTCATATTTATGAGATAGTAAGACCACACTAGTCTATCATATATCTATCTTATTAATCAACCAAATATGAATTAAAGTGAGATAGTTGGCTACTAACCTATTCTATTCTATCATATCTCATGAAACAAACGCATTCAAAATCTTAAATGAAAAACATTTAGAGAAAAGGTTAATATAAAAAAAATCTTTAATAAATTAACAAATTTAACAAAATTTTTAAAAAATTACAATTACTCAATTTTTTTTTTTTTTTTGACTACCAGCATCAAACAATTCCAAAACTACTGGGTCGGATTAATTGGAATCAAGTCAAGTAAACCCATAAAGGGGACAACTTTCATATGTTCCATTTACAACGTTTGAAGTTGAGAGCTTACTTAAGAAGAATTGAGTCTTTTGTCATTCAGATCAATGGATGTTCATTATAGTTTATTCATTTTTTTAATAAATTTAGTACATTATAATATTTTTTAAATAAAATTTATTTGTCTTAATGACGTGATAATTATATGTATCAGTAAGCACTAATACATATGATTATCATATTATCAAAATAGATAGATTCTTATAAAAATGTCATAAAAACAAACAGATTCTATTAATAAGAAACTACAGTAAGTTAAATTTATTACAAAAAATTTTATGAGAGTAAACTGTTATTTTTTCAAATTAATATTAAATTTATTACTCCATATAAAATCAATAATTTTTTTATATTAATCCTTTAAAAATAATAAAGTATCAACAAAATAATATACATCAATTTAAATTTTTTAAAAATTAAGTAAATTATTAAATAATATTAAATTAACTGTATAATTATTTTATTATTATATAAAATAAAATTATATAATAAAATTCATTTTAAATTTGACTCTTTTGAAAGACTGCACAGGTTAAAAACTAAAATTTTATGACTACTTTATTAAATTTAAGATTTGCACGTAAACTTTTGACTTCGAATTCTCTGTCCACTGATAAAAAAATGTTCCTACTTTTACTCTAATTATCTATATATATATCCACACATCACAATCATAAAAAAAAAAAAATTTATAATTGTGGTGTGTGGATATACAT
This sequence comes from Carallia pectinifolia, assembly GCA_037832335.1. Lineage (NCBI taxonomy): Eukaryota > Viridiplantae > Streptophyta > Magnoliopsida > Malpighiales > Rhizophoraceae > Carallia > Carallia pectinifolia. The sequence goes on along the minus strand of CM075448.1, from coordinate 19,889,889 downwards.
TTAAATCTACTAAATATCTTGAAAAAGAAAAAAAAAAAAATTTTGACCGAAAGGGATAGTTGGCTTCATTCAAGAAAGAGTCAGAGTACGATAAAAGTTTATGGTTTGTAGAGGTTGCTAATCCAGTTCAAATGTTTTAAAGGCCAAGTGCTTGTGCCGGACTGAATTGTCACTCAATCTATTATTTGGTAACTTTTAAGATGACAACGAATGAGGCATTATCGTTAGAGCACACAATGTTTTGGTTCGTGAATTTTTAAAGAATACAACTACTTAAATATGTAATTTGTGAAGCATAAAACATATATATAATTGATTTAACTATTTATCTATTTTTTATTTTTATATTTTAACAATTTAGATTTCACTTATTAATTTTATTTCTGTTATTAGATGCTTATATAAATTTTCTTATATTTAAATAATCCCGTAGATCGTCTTTTCTGGGTGCGCACAAAAACAATGGACCACTAAATTTCCATTGTGAGGGCATTCAATTTCACGTTAGAATTTACTTTTTCTTAAAATAAAAAGGAAAATGCTTGATGGGTGTAGGTTAAGAGAGATTAAAGTAAAAATAAATGATAAGAGTTATTCGACGATAAAATTTATAAGAATAATATAATAAATAAATTATTAAATATTATCGAATTTACTGTATATTTAAGTGTATCTTTTTAAACTATACTTACGTAATAGTGCTCAAATAAAAAATAAGAGAGCTATTATATGAGTTAGGACAAAAGTCCCAACCTCGAATTGCCATTTTAGCAAGATATATTTTTTTTAGTTTTTTAAACTAGACCTTAACTATTACTTAATATTATTTTAAATATATTTAATTATACTATAATTCTTTCTCTTAAAAAAAATTCCCCGCTAATTCTAAATGGAACAAGAATCTCATTGTGTAGGAATTTAATGCAACAATATTAGGGCCAACTAAAAGGAAAAAGGTCAAGTAGCCGTAGCATCGAATCGCACGAGCATCTCGGTGGCGCGCGGTGGCCTGTGAGCTTTTTCCGTTGGGCCTGGACGTCGCTGTTCTAGTCGTGGCTCATTGGGCCTGAGAAGCAAGCCCAATAACAGCAAGTTTACTTGTTTTTTTTTTTTTTGACAGAACAAAAAGAATAAAAAAAAATCCATCAACAGCAGCTTATCCCATGTCGAAACAGTGGGAAGTCCGGTTGTCCCATGTCTATCGCGAGGGCAACAAAGTAGCGGACAGTCTAGCACGGGAAGCCCTCTCTCAACAGTAGCTTGGTGGCACGGAGTTTGTTACTCTCTCTAGACCCCCAAGGCATGCTGCTCCTTTGTTAGAACAGGACTTGGTAGGAGTCCATTGGCCGAGTATGATTCCTCTAGATATAAGTATAACTCACACTATGTAAGGCTTTGCCACCCTTTTCACCGAACAAAAAATAAAAAATAAAAAATCTATTACTAGTATGTCGATCGTCCGATTTATGAGTTGAAACTGATTTTTAAATCGTTGATATTATCGTTCAACCTTCATTATAAGGAAGACCAACTATCAGAGCATTATTGGGTTTAAAATAAATTTCTTCCAAATTTGACCATGATATTAATAAGTTTGAAATTCTTTTCCAATAAGAAGAGCAGCAAGTTTACGTTGAGCTATTAGGCTCTACCGACATTTTCCTTTTTTGTTTACTTCTACCTACATTAATCCATGGTCATTGGGTTTTTCGGAGAGAGGTAAAAGCATTAATAAAAGTTTTCTATCGTTAGTTGCACTCGTTATTAGAATTAAGACTTATATTTTAAAAATTTTAACATCTAATTATAAAACAAAATGGTATGAGATTTATAAATTATGTCTATTATTTAACTTATAGTTTGATGAGTCTTTTAATAAATAAATAAAAAAGCTATATTATATGATATGTGTTGCAGTGACTTTTTCCTTTATAAGGTCAGACCACAACCAATGTGTTCATATTTCGCAAGCAAGAACAAATGCCGTTTTTTAATGTCTTTTTTTCTTGGTATTTAATAGCATTAAACTTACTAAGTCTCTATTTGTGTAATCCCACAAAAAATTACTATTTTAGTCGTTCAGACTAAAACTAAAAAATGCAAAGAAAGGAATACAAACAGAAAAGACAATTTATTAGATGAATACTATGTTAAGTAATGTTTTTTTATACAGTAACACGTCCATATCTAATAAAATACTGAAGTGCAATTTCATTGAATAACACACGACAACAATGCAAACCCTTGCGGCGGCATAATGTAATGGAAAATCTTACATTATGCTTGAACATATACATATAACATCTTATTATAATCGTTATTGTTGTTATTTTTCACACAGTTGTAATTATTTGATGTAAATTGTCACTTAAGATAAAGACTCCAATCAACAGTTATAATGATACAAATCACATGTATTTGTCCTGTATAAAAAAAATATTTTTTTAATTAATTAAATTTATTTAAGAACCAAACTCAAAACTTTTATCTCTAAAAACGACTCTAATATTAATTGAAGCGTTATCATACAACAAAACTTTGATAAGTTATATTAAATAGTAATGTCATATCAAATTCATAAAAAAATTTTTTTTTTTAAGTTAATAAAGTTAAAAATTTTTAAAAGTTATGTCATGTCTTGACATTTTAACATAATTAATTAATGAACCAAAAACAAGCGTACATGGAAGATGAAGCCGGCCAATGCCCAGTAAACAAGCGTACCCAGTCAGAAGGAGAAACGTAGTGGGAAAGACGGAAGTTTCCTACGGAAAAGCAAAGCATGCTCAACAAAATTAAAAATTAATCTCTTTTCTGGTCCTCCTACTACTCGGTCTTTCTTTTTTTTATTTTTTTTATTTTCATCATTGACATTTCTTCCTAATCCTTCTGCTTCTTATTATTTTATTCAACGTAATGATTAAAGTTTAAAATTTTTATTTTAATAATTTTAAATTTAAATTTTAAAATAAAAAAATTATTTATAAAAAAAAATATTTTTATTATATAATATATAATTCAACGAATTTTTTAATTTAAAAAAAAAAAAAAAGTTCTACTCGGCGAGGTGATTGCTCGTTGCTTGTATGGTTGCACGTTAAAAAGAAAGAATATTATGAGGTGGGAACCTTGGAGCTGACTGCAAGAGGTTGGCGCCTGTCTGCGCTGTGTACTTTGCTTCCAAAGAAAGTGGGCCAGTTTGCCATACTTTATGTCCGAAAAAAATTTGTCTCGCTTCACCAAAGATATTTTAAAATAATAATAAAATAATTTTAATCATAAAAAGAAAATGTCAGACTGCTTGGTATTAGAATAATAAATTTAATGATTTCAATTCCACAGACTTTTCATTTTCTTTATTCAAATAATTATTTTTTCGCCTTTCCCATTTCTCTTCATTTTCTACCTAAAAAAGTTCAGTATTCACGTATTAGTATTTAAATTTGATATCTATATTATGATAAATTTGATCATTCTTATATAAAATTAATAAAATATAATATAAAAATTTAATACATTAATTTTTGTTATAAAAATAATAAATATAATTATAAAAATAATTAATTTGTCAAAAAAAATATTTTATATATGTATTATTTTTATATCAATATATATGTACGAAATCAAAGACCTGACAAACTAGCACACGACTTTTTCAAAGTGTTTGTGCTGTCTCTCTCTCTTTTGGTCAGCTCTTCTCATTTCTCAAGTTTCTATGTATTTCCTCCTTTCAATTCCTGTGCTTTCTCTCTCTCTCTCCGTGTCTACCTTTTCTTTTGCATTGAGTGGACACGAACGGCACATTTTAATTCTGTGATTGGGATTTCTGCTCCAAAGTTGCAGGTTTTGCCTTGAATTTGGTCTTCCTTGTTTTACTGCTCATTTCCTTCTTCCTTTTTATGCTCCAATGGATATGGTTAGTTGGAACTTAAGAACTCCGTTCTTAAGTGGGTTTTGCTTTTAAAGCTGTGATAGATTTTCATAGTAATATGATACTGTACTCCAGAATGACTCTTGACATTGTTGACTTGCGTCCCATCTCGTAAAATTTTGGTTCTTTCGTACTGAAATTCACTAATGAATGAAGTAGATGTAGGATGATATGGCAGCTAGTGGGCGCCGGTTGATGTTGAGAGATGAACATGTGGCCTCTTCTTTTGGGGTATAAGCAATCCTGCTTCCTGCTGAACAAATTAGAATTTGTCGTTGTGTTATAAACAATTTTTCTGCTTTTGGGTTGAAAGGTTTATTGATAGTTTCTATGAAATTTTAATTGCAATGAGAGCAAAGAAGTGCATATAGGTTCATCAATGTTGTGTTTGGATTGTTAGAAAGCTGTGAGAAAATAAAGTTGATTGGATTGATGAGAAAGTTGTGAGAAAGAAAATAATAATATAGAAAATAAATAGTAATTTGTGGGAGAAAAAATAAAAGTTTGCTGTTTGGATTGATGAGAAATTTGTAAGAAAAGAAAAATTGTGAGAAAATAGTATAGTAATGATGATGTTTTTTTGACTAAAATTTTTCAATTATTTTCTTTTCTTATCAAATTCTATACACAACCAAACACACCATAAGAATTTGCTTTACTGTTTTTGTTTTTGTTTTTTTTTTTTTTTTGCATTAAGAACAGAAGGAAGTGGAATGCCAAGCTGAAATGCTGCCTAGCATCAGTACTGTTGTAGCAGCTCTAAAATTAGCAATTTGATTAACAAGTTTTTATTATCATGCATTTGATTTTGAGTCCCCGAGCTCCTGTACATTGGCTTGATTTGCAGGCGTGTGCCATAGTCTGGTTTCTTTGCTCCTATGTTTTATGTTGTTTTCGTTGTTCTCACTTCTGGCAACAAGTTGATGCTGAACTTTCCTGGACTATTGCTATGCTTGGAGCCTTAAAAGTTTCTCCTGCTTTGATGCATGCTTATTCTTCTAATTCGTGGGTTTGTTTCCAGTTTAACAAAATTATATGTTCATGTCATATTTTCCTTCAGTTATCTTGAGATCCTATTTTCCTATTCAGGTCTTATTCATAAGGAATGTTTAGTCACGAAAAGGATAAAGTTCCTATGTTATCAAACAGACATCCACGGTCAGTGCCTGAAAATGCAGATTCTCGATCTCAAGCATTCATTTCCAGCGATAGGAGTGAGTCAATTGCCATTCCCATGAATTATATGGAGTCCTATGAAACTGAAAGCCACCTTGTTGGCTTTACTGGTCCACTGCGTGCTCAAAGAAGAACTCCAGAGCTTCAGATGAGTGGTCCATTATTTATTAACCGCAAAGGTGTTGTTCCTTTTGGGGAAAATCAGTCTGTAGCTGGTCGCCAAAAAGTGGACCTCAACGATGAAAATTTTTCTTCTTTGAAAGGAATGGATGAGAATGATTGGACAGATGATAATTATGCGAAAAATGAACATTTATTGAAGTCTGGGCAGCTGGGGATGTGCAATGACCCTTACTGCACAACATGCCCAACATATTACCATACTCAAGCAGCACAGAACAAAAGAGCTTCAAGTATATTTGACCCCAAGGTGAGTTCTTCTTTCGTAAATACAAAGAACATTTTTTTTTGGCTGTGAGATTGTTAATTTTACATCTATTTTCCTAGATGATTAGATCTGTTTCTCAATAATCCATTAAGCTGCGTATTGTGCATTCTACTAAGTTTCACTTGATGACCGGCGCCATATCTCCTATTGTTTTCTTGTATGAACCGGGAGTCTGTTTGGAGCTTAGTGGACAAAATTCCGTGTGCAGCGATTGTTCTTGAGCTAATTTTACTTGGATTCCTGATGCTACTGTAAAAGGAGCAATTTTTCATCATAAGCTTGAATGTTCATCATTACGATTGCTGTTGAGCACTTCCTTCAAAATTTTTGGCTCATAAATACGGAGCAGATTTACACAGATGTGCACACAATGCCCTCACACGCACACACACAAACACACTCATGTGTGCTTTATAGCCTACCTTCTTTGAATCTACAGATGTTCCATGAAAGACAATAAGAACACAATGGCGTCCTGTTAGGTTTGACATCATTTGTGAGGACTGCCTGTTAGACTGTGTTTTGTGGTTGACAGAGACCTGTTACTTTCTAGTCCTTATAAAACACTCTTATTGTCAAAACTTTTGAACAAGTTATGAAATAAGGTTTTGGACAGGCCTTTTTCTTCAGACTGGGGGAACTATATGCACTTCTTCCTTAGGTCTTTTTTCTTTTCTGTTCTTTTTGATGGATTAGTATTTGAATATGCCATTATTTTCAATTGGTGATTCTCAGTTGTTTTTATTCTCTTGATAATTCAAAATTTTGAAATTTTCCCATTATTTTTCAATTGTCGTGAAAATTATTCATTGTTTTTAACTTTTTAAGCAGTAAAGGTATTTTTGCATTAATTGGTTTATATTTTCATTCTAAATTGCTTGACGTTGTGGGATCACAATTTTGAAAACCTATTTGTTAGTAACAGTGTTACCGTTTATTCTCCGGAATTTTTGTTACCTAATTTAGCTATCTATGCAGCTATATCTGCAAGGTCATGGAGCTTTCTGTTTGTGGTTCTTTGCAGATTCATAGTGTTCTCTACGGGGATGCTAAAGGCTGGGCAAGGAGGTTCATCTCATTTCTGAGTCCACATATTCCTGGAGTCATGAATCCTCATGCCAATGTTGTTCAGTGTTGGAACAAATTTTTCGTCATTTCCTGTTTGCTGGCAATTTTCATAGATCCTCTATTTTTCTTCTTACTGTCAGTGCAACAGGTACAGTTCTAGCTGTGTTTAGTTCTGGAATTTATGAAAAAGAGTGACATTGTAGTTGTGAGGATACAATGTTTATACATTCCAATTTTTTAGTGCTTTTAAACCAGGCAAACCAAACGATACACATCTAGTAATCACCACATCTTGGAGAATGCCACTGCACTGAAATTCATTTGTAATCAAGCGACATTTATTGCAACTATCAACAGCACAGCTGCAAACTTTCCTGATATTGCATCGAATCCCAGCATGAGAAATTTCGTTCTCCAAGATCCATGCTTACAATACCACATTGTGCTCTTTTTTTTTTTTAATTTCAATTGTTGCAAAATTCTATGCCAAGTTGCCTGAGCTCCTCCCTCTCTCTGGGACCTCAAAAATTCAAACCCAGACCTAAAAGTATGAGATATATTAACTCTTTTTTCTCACTACATTTCTCCCCTCCTTTAGGCAACACCACTATTTGCAGGATCAATGCCTAACTGTCCAAGTTATCAAAGCTACAAACTCCATATTCCATCAAAGTTCAAACCACGAATTTCATCTCCTCTTAGTTTGTTACCTCAGCATCTTCATAATTTTCCTCTTTTCAAATGCAGAATAACAAGTGTATAGTCATTGATTGGCGCATGACTACCATTATTGTGGCTTTTAGGAGCATAACCGATTTTGTTTACTTACTAAATATGCTTCTTCAGGTGCGTTGCCTTCTTGTTCAGCTCCCTGTACTGATACTCAGATTTGTCTGTTATTTATTTATTTCACGCAGTTGAATCTATCATGTTTACTTGCTGCTAAAAAAATATTTTGCCTCCAAGAAGTTGCCCAGCCCCAGAGGTCACTTAATGTGCACCTGCTATTGTGCACTGAACTTATTACACTTATTAAAGGATCATACAATAACGCTTTATTTCTGCTAGCATTACATGTTTTCGATGCATTCAATTCAAGATCAAGACCTTGATATGCACAGCAGTGCAAGATAGTGTGCACAATCATGAAATTCAACCGTTATCATATGAATGAGATGCAAATTTTTGGATGTTTTAAATTTTATTGTGGTGCCATTTTGGAACTGATGTGCAAACTATCTGCACTTTTTGTGAATTTTCTGCAATGCTGGTAATGATAAAAATGTTTGTGAAGGACACACATGATATGAATTGCGAATATTCTATGGGATAAGTCTAGATTGCTCTATATACAAATGTCAGCTTGATGTTCAAGAGTAGTAACATTGCCAGTTAACACTGTTCTATGGAATCAACTTAACATTATTGGGAAAGAAATGGAAACGAAGAAGGAGGAGACTATTCCAGGCTGGAAGCCGTGAAAGAAAAAGGCACTCTATATTTTATGCTTTCAATTTTATACTGTTTCTCTGATTAGTTTAATAGTTCCTTCGAATAAATTTATATCTGGAAACTATATTTTTTCTAATTATGATTCTGATAAATTTATCCCTTCAAATTAATTTATTCCTACAAATTTTAGTGCTTTGATATTTATGACTTTCCAACGCATCATTGTTTTGTAAAATTTGTTTTGTTTGGGGCTATGTACAGTTAGGCCTTCAAGCAAAATTTTTTTGGAACTTATTTAGCAGAATGATTGACTCATTGATTTTTAACCTTTCATTTATTTTGTGCAGTTTAGATTAGCTTATGTGGCTCCTGAGTCTAGAGTGATGGGGGCCGGAGAGTTAGTTGACCATCCAAGGAAAATTGCCATGAACTACCTGCGGGGATATTTTGTGATTGATTTCTTATTAGTGCTACCACTTCCTCAAGTAAGTTCATTTCATTCCTCATCTTCTATATTTCTCTTCTTTAAAATTTTACTAGCTCAAATTGCCATATCTGTGGAGCAACGTTTCATGTGCCTTCTGTTGTTGTTTTTTTTTTTGGTTGGGTGTGGGACTTAAAATGATATAAAATAAAATGTTAAATGAGAGAAGGGGCTGGCTTGGCTTTGTTTGTGAATCAGAAATAAAAATTTTAAAAGTTACCTTAAATCAATTTTTTCCATCAATGGTGAAGTGGCCAGGTTATGCACAAGCTCTATAACTCAGGTGTTTAAATGAGCATAGGGAAGGTCCATACAATAATAAAACCATTATATATTGTGTCTTTCTCCAAATGTTATTCTATCAAATTGTTCGTCTTGTATAAGCACTTAGCTCTTTGCATGTTGGTGAATATAATCTATCATGTTTGGTGCATCTAGACCATTAGCTTGAAAATCAAAGGTGGAGGTTTAATCATGGATTAGTTGAATAAATATTTCTTTAAAAGTTTTTCAAAATGATTGGACATCAAAAGATCAGTAGTCCAGATGCACGTAACAGGAGAACTGCACGTAACAGAACTCGTGTTAAACCCAGCATGACAGGCCTTCTGAGAAAGCAACAACTAGCCATCATCAAGGAAGTTTCCCCCCTCAAAATCGAGTGCATGCTAGTGCATGCTAGTGCAGCTAATTATCAGGATGCACAAGGATGCCCAGTTTAAGGAACTGCAAAGAATTAAATATGATTTATGTGGAAATTATATTATCATCATATGTATCATTGAATTTTTGACATAAATGTGCCTTTTTGAGCTTCTTTATCCTGCTAAACTTGTTTAGCAAACAAAATGTTTATTTGGGTGGGAATTTAGGCGCATCAGTTCCTGTTCATATTTTCTGGTACTGTTAAATGCAGATTAAGATGATCATACTAAGAGAAGAGAGAATATAGAACACCAAGATTAGCGTAGCTCAACAATGTGTCTGTTCCTACAGTTCATCACCGGTGTTTCCTTTTACTGTGAAAATTGGCAGTAACCATACCATTATTTAGTAGGATAAAATAAATGTGAAAATCTCAGTACACACTAACCACTTCTGCTCAGCCTCCCCCCTGCAGCAGCTATCCACACCTCAACAGTTCTTTGATGTGCAAGAAATGACAAACAGAACCAAAACACTTTCAAATTACTTAATACATAATGTCAAAACAGTGAACTATGGCAACATCAAAATGTGGAAAAGAAGAGTTCTGCTGAACTTGAAGGATTGACCGAGCCAAGGGTTCTTATGACTTTCACGTTTGTAATAGTTTGTGCCTCCTATGTATGTGTTGGGGTTGAGGGGGAGGGAGAGAGAACTAAATTTTGAGTTGGGTTTCATTATTCATGGACAAAGAACCTCAAGATTTGTTGATCTTATCACAATAATATTGAGAATGCAGAGAGAGAGTCAGAAAAGGCAGATTCCAATGCACTACCTCTTTTGACTGAAGTAACTATTCTCGACATTCGTGCGCATGTGAAATTGCGTCCTGGATCATTTTTCTTTCTTCTGCTGATCCTCACAGCTCCCTCCTCCCCCTTGCTCTTTGCACTGTGCAGATCATTATATTACTTGTCCTACCTGACCATTTGGGTTCATCTGGAGCAAATTACGCCAAAAATCTATTACGGGCAGCAGTTCTCGCTCAGTACATCCCCAGACTGTACAGGTTTTTGCCTCTTGTTATTGGTCAATCTCCAAGCGGCTTGGTATTTGAGACAGCATGGGCAAACTTTTTTATTAATCTTCTGACCTTTATGTTGTCGGCTCACCTTGTTGGCTCATGCTGGTACCTCTTTGGATTGCAGGTAAGCAAATGATTTAGTGATTACAATAGTTCATGCTTCTTTCTTGAGCTCTCTTTCTTAAACAATTTACTATTGATCTTGGTATCTGAAAGCTATAAAACTTAGATAAAGTCAAATGATTTCGTTACTTCTTCTTTTATGACCTCAAGAAATGACAAGCTACTTAATATTTTTAGCATTTTACAATTCTAAGTTGTTTTGGTTTCTCTTATAACATATAAACTAAATTATGACCATGAATTATGTCAACAATCTATAATGTACGTCCAACTTAAATCATGATTCCTCAAAGTCGATGACAAATGCGGTGTTCCATCGTGGAAAGTATCGTGATATCCATGTGTGTATACCACAACCCATTTCAAAGTATCGTGAATCTGCAATATTTTTTTATTTTTTTTTATTTGTTGACATAACATTTGTTAGGTGTGAGGGCACATAATCTCCTTTTTCTATTGATGTTTTGCCTACCGTTTCAGTTATGATTTTATTGAGTTGGAAAAAGTTTTGTGAAGTTATTACTAATTCCAATATAAATGTATAACGGTATCCAAATGATCTCTTCCCCCATCCCCAAAACTTTATCCTGGCAGCGGGTTAACCAGTGTCTACGGGATGCCTGCCATAATACTGATATGAAGGACTACTGTATGAGTTTCATAGATTGTGGACATGGGGATGTTGGAGATACTGTTTCCGATCCACGACGGGATAACTGGAAACATAATACAGATGCTGATGCTTGCTTCACAACAAGTAGTTTTCCTTACGGAATCTATGTCCAAGCTGTCAATCTCACTTCAGAACCTGTGATCACTAGATATATATATTCGTTGTTCTGGGGATTTCAGGTAATTAGCAAATGGCATCCTCTTTCTAGCTTCTGTTTAGTCATTATATTAATTATTTATTGGAAATTCTCTCTAGCAAACAATACGGCATAGTTTACATTCTTGATAGAAGCTTGCTTCAAAAGTTCTCTAATCGACTAGAAACATGCCCTGCAGCGAGGCTTAGGAAACTTGTCACCAGAATGTATCTGTTGGCAGCCTGCCAGTATATTGATGCTGGCAAATAAACACTCATCGATCTGCCTTGCGTAGGAAACTTGTCACTTGATGATATTCTATTGACAACCATTATATTTATGCAGGCTCACCATGCAATGTGTATGTGGCCCCCTGGCACATATATATGTTAAAGGGTATAAGTGTCTTTTCCATGTTTCTTATTGTTTTTAATATAAATAGATATGAGTTAATATAAATAGATATGAGTCTACCTTCTAGGGTTAAGACTCTTTCTCTATGTTTCTGTTTCCTTAACAATATACACATATGATAGCTACTTAGATTTCTTTGATAACTTTTCTTGATGGCAAAAATCAATGGATTTCTTTCAGCAATGAGTCAATTTGGTACTTTGTTAGTTTGTCAAATTAGTTATCTTGGTTCTTTTGAAAACATTTGTGGGTATCTTAGAACGGAGAAGTTTCTAAATGCAGAGGAGAACTTATATGTTTGCATGCAAGTATCTTGTTCCAGAAAACACAATCTAGGATTTAGAGTTATCGATCAAGAGGCCTTTGTTCATTATTTTCATTGTCTGATATATCACCAATGGGAATTGACATTTCTGTATGATGTTTCTATTTGATTTACATTCTTGCTTGATATCAAAAGATTCTCATATTCTTGCTCTATAAGCACAATTATGGAACCTGTATTGATTATTAGGTATGCACTTAATTTAGGAGCTAACCTTATTTCCCATCGACATCAATTTATGTTTTTGATTCCATGAAGCAAATAAGTACTCTTGCTGGAAATCAAATCCCAAGCTACTTTGTTTGGGAAGTCGCCTTTACCATGGGCATCATTGGCCTTGGACTCTTGCTTTTTGCTTTTCTCATAGGAAATATGCAGAACTTCCTCCAGGCTCTTGGTCGGAGGTAAATTCTAGCTTTTGTCCTTCAGCATATCCACTTCATTCAGTGATGTTACATTGGCAGTCAGGTGAATTTTGATTGGGGAAAATGGTATTCTTTCATATACACAGTAAATAATATCCTTTGCATTAAGCACGAAATTATAGGAGGTTAAAGTACATACATTGACAGTTGATTTACTTAAATGTGCCTGTGTTCATCCTCTAAGTTTGAATTTGCACTCTAGCTATCTTAGTTGAACACATTAGGTGAAGTTGCTAGTAATGAAGTAAAAGTGTACATTTTTAATACAATCCAATTGAGTGTGTCCTATGACAGGTGCAAGCAATATCTTTGGCATTAACTGCTCTACATTTTCATTTCTGAAATTGGATCTCATGGTGGATTATGGAAGTACAATAAATGCATTTTGAGAAGGAATTCATGCATATCATTCACTATGTCACATAGTCCGGATGAAATTCGGCAATTACTTATGGTTTTGAACCGATAAAGCCAGGGTGATTACTCTGCATTATCATTTCACTTGGTGAAAAAACAATTTGATGATATCCTCCTTTTAATCTCCATTATAGGAGGTTAGAAATGTCACTAAGACGACGTGATGTTGAGCAGTGGATGAAACATCGACGTTTGCCACAAGATCTAAGAAGGTATGGTAATACTATCTTTCCATTGTTTAATTCAAATTTTCTCCTGCTCTAAATTCTATGTAATAATTGCTCATTTCCTTCTAATCACAAAGTCATATTGAGCCAAAAAGTGATGAAGATCCTACCATGGAAAAAAATTTGTGAATTAGCAGTTAAATAATTTCTCTGATAAGTTGGTCTTAGGATTGAAATTGTCGGGCTGTGAAAAGTTCAACACCTAATAAGGTGCCCAGGTGCAAATTTGCTGACTCCATTATCTTCTTTGGATCCTGAAAGGTGACCTGATTGTTAGTGTTGTTAAAGGACATAACCAAGTGGTTGTGTAACAATAATGTACTCTGTAATCTATAAGATGTGCTTAGAACTTGTCAACAAGAGTATCGTGGTGTTGGACTGATGGCTGAAAAAGGATTGTAATGTTTTTTTTCCGTTTAGTGTCTCACGGCATGTAACTTAAGCAGAAAAGAAAATGGTTCTTACAAATGGATTTCAATCTTTTTCCTCTTAGTGAGAATCCAAAAATAGCAGATTTCGTAGACCTGGACAGTACTGGACACGTTTAATGCATATGAGGGCAGCAATGGAAATGACTTTTGCTTCATAGTTCAAAAGGTAAAGCGCTGAGAGGACATGTGCTTTAATAATGTATCCAATGCTGCATAAGAGATATCTGAAGCACAGAAAAGGAGGGAGAGGACAAGAGAGAAATCACACCGATGAAGAATGTCTTCAAGAAAAAGTTGTGAAAAAAAAAAAGAAAGATATTGGGAAGAAGAGAGGAGAGTGTTGATAATTGATCAAGTGATCTAAGGGAAAGTGATGAAGAGATAAACTTTAAAATGAGGAAGTACTAAAAAGTTCCATGGACCAAAACCACCATGGCACTAGTAAAAAGACATGCTTACATGTCTTGAAAATTTTGGAGTAAGTAGATGTGATTGCTTGGTACACTAGAATGAATGGGCCTTGTAGCATAAAACCTACACAGTTGTGTGGTATGCAACACTGATATGCTACTTGAGCAATCTCTATGCTGTTATACAGGAAAGTGCTAGAAGCCGAAAGATATAACTGGGCTGCTACCAGAGGCGTAAATGGAGGCATGCTGTTGGAGAGTTTGCCTGAAGATTTGCAGAGGGATATAAGAAGACATCTCTTCAGATTTGTTAAGAAGGTGAGCTTCCAGAGCAATGCCATGATGAATAATCTATGTCATACACAATCACAGGACTGAATCATCAGGCATTTTCTGAAAATTTGAAGAATATACATTTTTAGGTTTGGATTTTTGCCTTGATGGATGATCACATCTTGGATGCCATCTGCAAGAGACTACGATCAACAATATACATAAAAGGAGGTGAAATTTTTTATCATGGCGGTGCAGTGGAGAAGATGGTTTTTATTGTGCGTGGAAAACTGGAAAGCATTGGTAAAGATGGGAATCCATTCCCTTTATCCGAAGGGAATGTTTGTGGCGAGGAACTTATCACATGGTGTCTTGAGCATTCTTCTGTCGGCAAAGGTATAGTCATGTCTTTAATGTTAATAGTTTTTTTTTCCTTCCCTATTCATAGAAAATTGCAGGCACAAACATTTAAAATGTGGACGAGCCAAACTTGTAGTAGTGATTTTTGGTTCATCAAAAGAAGCCTCACAAACTGAAAGGAGCTAACTTGGGTATTGCTGTAGATGGAAAGAAGATCAGGACTGCTGGACAACGATTGTTAAGCAGTAGGACTGTAAGATGCTTAACAAATGTAGAAGCCTTCTCTCTCCGATCAGCAGACATTGAGGAGGTCACCCGTCTTTTTGCCAGAAGCTTACGAAATCCACGCATTCAAGGAGCCATAAGGTTATATCAATGACATGCTCCCTGTAGATTTACTTGTTCATTTATTACTTGGAGTTTTCTTAGCACAAATTTCTATTATGCGCATTGACAGGTATCAATCCCCATATTGGAGAACTATGGCAGCTACACAGATCCAAGTTGCCTGGAGATATCGGCAGAAATGTCTAAAGCGGAGCAGCACCTCGCATGCAAACCATAGTTCCAACTAAGGGATTCTGCCGTTGTAACATATGCATATGTACAGTTTTTGTTCTACATCCAATTCCGAAACCACGCTGCGTCTTTCGTGTAGCAGTCCATGTAAAATATGAACACATTGTATGAGACATCCCGTCAAAGGCTCCAAAATGATTTAGAAGAGCTGTAAGTGAAGATGTTGGCTGCCATTGTGTGGAAGGTGATAAAAGATGAGAAGTTTTGCTACCGGGCTACAACCAGTTGTCTGGTAAATGCACAAACCTAAGATTTTTAACTCATAGTCTTCTTTCCAACTCAAGTAACAGTTGTTCTTGGATAATGATATTTGTCTGAGCTCGTCTCAACATGCAGTTTAGATCTTCGTACTGTAATTTCAAGTTTAATTAGGGCATTCAATGTCGGTATTCAACGTTGTCAAATTGTAAAAGCCCACCAATAAATGTTAAGTTTGGCGATAAGAATCTCCTTCGGTATTATGCTAAAAGTCATGAGTTTGATTTTTTGAGTTTGCTGTATTAATGACGTACAATATTTTTTGACAATATCGTGAAGTATTAATCTTATTTTTCTATTTTAATTATTACTAGTCTTTTTCAATTGTCACCCAAAGATCTGTACTGGAACTTTCAAGGCAAATCAACATTAAAAAGATAATACATTGCTTTGGAATAAGAAGCAACAATTTACAGAAACTAACTCGTAAAAGTACAAAAAGTGTTGTGGACCCATTCATCAAATTGTAGTTAAATCTCTTCCCAATTCCAATGAGTACACAAACATTTGATAAGCATATACGTGGCCATCATTACTGAAGATAATCTAGACAAACTAAAGATAATCTCTTCCTAGTTTATTTCTCTAGTACGGGTCGTCCAATTGTGTTACCCATCTTACATTAATGTTAGCAAAGGCACAGCAAGCGCTATTGGAAGCTGAAACAAACATAAAGTGACCAAAAAGAAGTTCGTGGGTTGGCAACATGTCTCACACTTACGATAAAAGTCATAAAGATAAGATAGGCTGCTTTTTTGCCACGAAATAAAGGCTGCTTCAAATTGACAATGCGCTTCTTGTATAGGAAGGATTTTTTTTTTTTAATAAAAATTAAGGGTAATTTATTATAAATTTATTATTAAAAATTACGCTGTTTTATTGTACACATAAACTATAATCGCTATACTTATAATTAAAAAAAGTATATTCTTATAATTAAAAAATAGCCACTAAATCATTTCACAATTGGTAAAAAAAATAAATATACATTTAATTATACTAAAATTTTGTGCCAAAATTCAGATTTCATGATACAAACAAATTCCTTAATTTTTAGACCACAGCCATCGATCAATAGGTATGACAAGAATCTCCAGACAGTGGTTCGGCGACGGCGACGGCGACGATGAGACCACCACGGCGGCCAACATTGCAAAGATAGAAATAGACGAGGAATTCGCTCGGAGATATGAGCACAAGAAGGAGAGGGAGGATTTGCACAGATTCGGGGAGCTCCAAAAGAAAGGCCTCATCGACGACGACGACGACGTCGTTTCAGATTCCGAATCCTCCTCCACACTGACGACGACGACGATTATTATGATGGCAATAACGAAGCTTCAAAGCTGTGCGGAAAACATGAAGTGGAGTTCTTTAAGAATTTAATCAAGGTACGCAACCGCTATCCCTCTATCTATCAGAATGTCAGCCTTTTCGGCTCTGATAGCAGCGAGGCCGATAGTGATATTCCTCCTGATGGTGCTTTCAATGGAGAACGGGAGGGGGAAGGGGATAATGACAAGGGAAACATAAATAAAAAGAATAAAAAGAAGAAGTCTTTGTAATTAAAGGATGTAGTTGCCCAGCATTTGATGGAGGAAGGCCCCGAATTTGATGAAAACGATGAGCCCATGAATAAGAAGAAATATAAGACTTATGACGAAGAACAACTGGAGCTAAAAGAATTCGCTATTGGATGCGATCCAATAGGCTGCTGAGGAGCAGGAGGACGGTGATGGGGATTTCTTGAAAGTCAAAGAGAAGGAGAACATTGCTGGCCGTGACAATGCAGAGTTTGAGGAGAAGTTGAGCGAGTATTTTGGTCAGGAGGAGGAGTTGGATGAGAACAAGTTGTTTTTGAAGGAATTTTTCCTGAATAAGATGTGGGTTGATAAGGGCCGTAACAATGGGAAGGCTGGTTTTGAGAATGATGACGTGTCTGACCTGTTGAGAGATGAGGAAGACGTTGAGAAGCAAGAAGAGTACGAGGAGAACTACTATAAATTTAGGTATCAGGAGAATGCAGGAGACAGGGTTATGAGTCATTCCAGAAAAGTCGAAGGGTCGGTGAGGAAGAAGCCGAATGCTAGAAACAGTCAGAGGCAGCGCAAGGAGGAGAGCATGAAGATTGCAGAGAAGGAGAGAAAGGAGGAGCTGAAGCACTTGAAGAATGTGAAGAAGAAGGAGATGAAGGAAAAGATGAAAAAGGTTATGGATGCTGCTGGAATTAAGGGTGACAGTGATTGCCTGTTGGATTTGGATGACCTGGAGGATGAATTCGATCCCGAGGAGTATGATAAGATGATGAAGAAGGCTTTCAATGACAAGTATTATGAGGCAGAGGATGTGGACCCACATTTTGGTGATGATAGTGATGAAGATGATGAAATTGGGAAGCCAGATTTTGATGAAGAGGATGAGATTCTTGGACTTCCCAAAGATTGGGATGTACTTGATTCTATTGATTGCTTTTTAGCTGCAAGAAAAAAGAGTCTTAGAACAAAAATCCAAGATTGATGTTGAGAAGGATAATGACAAAGAAGAAGCGGAAGAGGGAGAAGAAGAAGATCATGGTGAAGAAGAGAGGAGTGAGGAAAGCAAGCGGAAGAGGAAACATAAAATGTCACTTGTGAAGAAAGCTAAAGAGGAGATGGTGGAGGAATATTATAAGTTGGATTATGAAGACACAGTTGGGGACTTGAAGACGAGGTTCAAGTATGCTAAAGTGGATCCTAATAGATATGGATTGAAGACATATGAAATATTGATGTCTGATGGTAAGCACTTGAATCAATATGTTTCTGTCAAAAAGCTTGCACCTTACAGGGAGAAGGAATGGAAAGTACCTAGCAATGAGCGCTACCAGTATAAGATGATGCTTAAGGAGCGTCTCCGAGGAAAAGGGAAGGATGAGAAGACTGTAAAGAAGAATCAAAAGATTGAGGAATCAAATGTTGATCTGACCAGTCTATCCAGGAATGCTAAGAGAAGGCGCCACAAAGCTGAACTCAGCTTGTCACGAGGACGGCTCTGCGCATATGGAAAGATTCCACCTGGAGCAAAGAGTAGAGGGTAACATTAAGCAGAAGTATTAACCTAAGCATAGATTTTGAAGAGGTAATTTGTTGTTATAGAAGCAGTTCTAAATTATTATTTTTCGCCTTTCTTTGTTTGTTGGTACTCTCAAAGCAGAAAGAATCTATCTGCAATTTATTGGAAGCTGTGTTTAATCTCAGTGGCTAAACTATTTGATTTGAAACGTCAGCATTCTGCAGTTATCATAGTCGCTCAAGTATTGACAGTTTTTTTACTTGTTGTTAGTGAATTGTCGGGAAGACATATCTTTGCAAACCTTTTTGGCTGATTAAAAGTTGAAAATTGTTGATTTCTGTTGACCCTTCAATCAAATCTGAGTACTTTTCATGTTAAATTTGACAAGTACCCAAAAATTTCACCCTTTGTCACCTTGTCAATGTGTTTTACGTTTGGCTGTTAAGTCCATTGTTTTTGTATTGGCTATAACAAAACCAAAGCTGCTCTTGGTTAAACTGTCATGTGCTCTATGCTCAACTCACCTTTAATTTCTTCTGTACCTATATGTATGGTTAGCTTGAGTTACTGTAATCCTATGTATTACTGCCATAACTTAAATGCTAAAAGTTTTTTGTCTAGATAATGATGCTTGTTGGATGCTCGATGTGGATCGGATGTTTGTTGGCAAGGAGGACTGTGCATGAAGAAAGAGATGATGTCGGCTTTTGGGCTATCAGTAGAGGGTCAAGAATACAGGTAGATTCTTTTTCTTTCACATGTTAGAAGTAGAATTGGCGCTCGTAGTCGTTGTTGTTATGTGGGAAATAGAATTCTCTTGAAGTGCATTTTGAGGGAACAGCACATAATTGTGGATTATGTATTGGTTATTACCATTTTTTCCATTTGATTGTACCTGTCCATTTTTTTTTTTTTAAAAAAAGAAATTCTTCTGGACTTTTAATCACCTTTAGTTGATAAGCGTTGATCTTTTCCAACCGTTAGCGTGCTAGTGAGTTGAGCGTGTTGGTTCCTTGGCGTGGCCTTGTGTTGTTTGATGATTGTTTCCAAGAGAAAGATGATTGTTGTTGTAGTTGTTGGGGAGTTTGGTTTGGCAACAGATGCTATGCTGAGTATGCGTGCTGTGGGTTTTCGCTGTACAGACATTCAGACCTGATATTCTGTATCTGCCCACATTGAGGAGCCTGACAAATTTGGCCAACAGGTAGAAAAGGAAATAGGTTATGAAAATTGGTCTACTTTTTTGGTGGAGATGGAAGTGAAACATGCACTGGAGCAGGTTTTTGGCTGATTGTTTGATACAGGTGTACATGCGCTGGTGGTCGTCATAACAGGCAGTGATATGAATGACTTTATGCTTGATCTTGTTTGTTATATGAAGGATATTTTTCATAATATTTAATCATATCATTGACTACATGTCCATAAGTGATCAAAGATCCCCAAATTTTATATAAATAATAATTTTTTTTCAAAAACAAGAAAAGGGAAAAATTAACATTGTGTTATCAATAGATTCAACTGCCTAGTTTTCAGTAAAAATGCATTACCGTTATAAATGCTATCTTGCAATGCAAAAATATTCTGTACAAAATATTTAGTGTAAAAATAGATTAGCGTCGGAAAATGAAAACCCTCATCTCCGAGTTCTCTGTTGAGTTAACAAGGAAGGCTTATGAAAAGATAGCATTTGCAGAGTAGATATGTTTAGAAATTGAAACCATGTTAATGATTTCAAAATTGAAAGTTTCAACTTACATTCTTTTGTAGCACTTGTATGAAGTGGCGAATTTAAAGTTGTTGAATTTACCTTGGAAAAAAAAAAGGAAAATTTTAAATTGCATCAAATTCTTGAGAGGACCAGGGTCCAATATAGATTTTCTTCTTTCATTTCTGATATGGGTCCAAATCCAAACTGGGATTTGGAAAATGTTCTTTTCTGTTGTTTTAATTATTTGTTGACAAAAGGGGTTATCTTGTATGGATACCTTGCAGGGACTACCTTTTTCTTCCTCCATTTTTTTTTTTTTTTTTTGCTTCTCAGGTCAAGAAGTTGACTTCAAATTCAACAGTACCTAACTAGTTAGTTTGATCCATTTCAAGTATTTATACTTGAGGCATCATCGAAGGCATAACTGTAAGCTGAGGGACAAGAGGCCTTGAATATCTAGGAATAGTTGGTGGGCTTGCATGTGTTGGGGTGTTACCATAAGCGCCAGTGCAAAAATATTCAGGCTCTTGGAATGCAAGGCAAGCGCACGACTCGCCCATCCCGTCTCTCCTGCAGGATACGCCTGGGCAAATCCCGTTCAAGTCTTTGGCGCACCAAACAGCCTTGCATCCCCGAGATCCGGATTCACCTGCACCACCAGGCACTATAGAGCCTGGAATACTGAAGCCGTCGACAAGGCTAACATCGTAGAAGTCAATTGGACTGTTAAAAAGGTAAACTCAGGCAAGAAAAGCTGGTGGTACGCCACCTGCCCGACCACACCTCAGTAAGTAAGCCGCCACAATCACTGGTGAAGCATTTTCCTTGGCCAGATCCGTCAGACGGGCATCCACTACGACCCCCAGAAACGGCCTGACCAGCCCTCGCGGTGCATCGACCTTTTATAGCTTCGCCGGGCCTCAGTTCGACGCCACCGTGATTTAGTGCAGGTTTTCCCGCTCCTCCTTGAATTCCAGGCCATACCGTAGTCGTGCATTTGCTTTGTAGAGTAATAATTGCAGTATCAACACAAGCTGAGAAAGAAGTAGTGTAACTCTCCAATTATTATCATCTAATGTTGGTGTCTATCTCTTAAGAAACAATCATTATTAAACGTTTAGTAAAAGATTAATTAGCAAGGTAATTATTTAGTTACATGAGAAAAAGATAAAAACCAAGGCGTAACGAAGCAGGAGACGACGTCCCATTAGATTTAATTAAATGTGGAGGGGGAAGGGATAGTTCCTTTGGGTCATCAGCATGGAGCTTTCTGGGAAGGATGTGGTTTATATATATTTGTCTTAAGAATGAGAGAATTGTCACAAAATAGTGATGACATTGATTTGCAGAAACTAACAGACTATCAAGGTTTTGTTTCCACAAGCCAAACGCATCCCGGAAAATTTTATATTCAAGTATTAAACTTTTTAATTTTTTTAATTGACTTTTATATTTTTTAAATTTTTTACAATGAGTCCCTTCTATCATCGACTTCTATCATTGACTGTTAATCGAGTCATTTAAAATGTAATTTGACCAAATATATATGAATAGAAAAAAAGTTTAAATATCGCTTCTTTCTTATTTATATATTTATATTTGTTTAGTCAAAATATGTTTTAAACAGTTCGAAAAATAATAGTTGACAGAAAAAATTTAATTGTAAATGATAAGTATAAGAATTAATTAAAAAAAATAAAAAATTTAAAAATGATCTTATTCCTTTTAGCAACATGGTAAATCCCTATGAAAACACACAAATGGTTGCAAAATATTAATCTTCTTTGCTTCTTTTTGTTTTTAAACTCATTACCTTTTTAGATTTTATTTAATATTCTACGATGTTAAAAGATCCACAATTCTCCCTCCACTGAACCCCTTTCCCCTCCCCCATTCGATTGAGGTCAATCGTCGGGGTCACCTTACCTGCGAAGAAACTGATCTCCTGGATCGCTTAATGAAGAAGAAAAAAATCTGATGATGTGTCATTGGACATAGCCATGCAAGACTCTCCTATGGAGCAACATGAGCCACCACGGATCATATACAAGGACAAGGTTCAAGGTGCACTTTTAAATGGGATGCCTGTACAAGGTCAATCTTCCGACTGCCCCACTGAAGGTGTTCAACCAGACGCTCCTGTGGTAGCCATTACCTGTGAGGATGGAGTTCCCCATTTCCGATGTTCCAACGCAAAGTAGGCAGCTATTCGGCAGCCATGGAGAGGCACACTCATCGTCAAGTTGTGGGGACGCTCTATCAACTACACTCATCTCAAAAATCGATTGCATGTGTTATGGAAACCAAAAAGTGAACTCTAGATAATGGATGTTGAGAATGAATATTTTAATATTACATTTTTTTATGCAAATGGCTACTTAACAGGTCTGTGAGGAGGGCCCTGGGTCATTCACGGATACTATCTCGTGGTTATTGAATGGGAGGCTCTGTTTAACCACGTGAAGCTCAGATCAATTCTGCTATTGTCTGGGCTCGCTTTCTGCATATGTCTGCGAAATGTTACAATGAGGAGATTCTTGTTGTTACTGGCAATGAGATTGATAGGCCTGTCAAAGTTGATCCATTTACAAAGATAATTTCACGTGGAAAGGTTGCGAGACTTTGTGTTCAAATTAATCTTAGCAAGCCTCTTCTTGGCAAGATTATTATCAATGATTTATTGATTAACATAAAGTATGAAGGGTTGCCAAAAATATCTATTTTGTCTGCGGCAAAGCAACACACTTGAAGGAATCTTGTCCTCAGCAAAGTAGGGCACCCCTAGCTGCAAATACCACTAGTTTTTTTTTTTTTTTTGGTCGAAAGGGAGGGCCAAAGCCTATGATATGAAACAAAAATTACGCAATCAAACCCCTAGGCCATGAGACGCCTAGGCTATCCTGCCAAATTAAAGAAAAAGTAGTAGCTGGAGGGTGTAGGAGCATATGGAGCCCCACAGGTTTGGAAGTGGCCAAATTAGCCAAGCTGTCAGCCAACTGATTGGCTTCTCTAAAAATATGCAGCAACTGCACTTGCCACTCCCGCTGCAGCAATTCTTTACAGTTTAAAATCAGATTGGCTTGTGGGTGGGTATTAGAAACTCGATAATCAGCAAGGGCACACCACGGCTCGGGGTTCAGGGTCCAACCAATATGGTCTATGGATGCACACTCAGAAGCGGATCCGTAAGACAAAAGGAAGAGCATATACCTTATGTAAGAAAGAAGAATGAAAGCAACAGGATAAATAGTCCGATTTACCTGACAACTGTATTATGCATAATTTTTAATTAATAAAAATCTTAATCGTACCCCATTACCTACCTTAAATTATCGAAAACAGCATGCGTGTGGTTGCGATCCTCTAATTACCTGCTCGATGTCGCATGCAGCACATTTACACTTCCTTATGAAACAAGCACCGAAAGAAATTGCAGTCCAATTCCATATGTAAACGTAATTGCCCCCTACTAAGTATAGGGGTTCTTTGGTTTTGCTATTGGCTATTGCTTACTGTTGTTATTATTGCTGAATGTTAGTACTGATCCTTGATTATTTATTGTTATTGACGATAAAAACGAAATTATAATATTTAGTTAAATTGACATTAAATATTTTTTATTTAATGATAAAATTATCATTTTAGACATTTTATTTTATTTTATTATAATAAATAATTTTTTATTTCTAGTTAATTTAAATTAGTATTATTAAAATTTATCTTATGTATTTATTAATAAAAATTTATTAAATGTGAGATTTGAAAATCAACTACAATTTATAATTTTAAAAAAAACATATTATTATTTTATTAAATAAATTATTGTTTTCACATCAAAAACCAAAAAAAAAAAAAGGAGGTCCTACTTGGTGCCAACATCCTTTTATTATATTGTGGACAATCAAAAGTTAAAAGCTACAAATGTCAGTGGGACTGTCCCCTAATCCATATTTTCAGAGAGGAAAATTACTGCATTGATTATCTAGTAAATATTTGCCAAGCTTCGCTTGATAATTTGGCTCTTTGTGCCAATCCTCCGCGCCCGCTGCATCTTCTTTATAGGGATAAAGTGAGCATTGAGCTACCAAGAAAAGGTTAGAGGAGCTTTTGGGCTCGATTAGCTATACTTGGTTTGATTTTTCTTCTTTCTTTTCTCTTGCCCTGTGTTTGTTATGCGATGAGATAAAAAGGAGATGAGAGAAAAAAATGTATGATTATTATTATATATTTTTTTATATTTTTTTTTTATTTTTTATACTATTTTAAATGATTTTATTTTTTCTATACTTTTTCTCTCACAAATTATTATTTATTTTTTTCACCATATTTTCTTTCTCTTCATTTTTCTATCACTTCAGATAATTTTATTTTTTCTTTACTTTTTCTCTCACAAATTACTATTTACTTTTTTTTTCATCATACTTGTTCTCTTCACTTTTTCTACCACTCCAAACAATTTTATTATTTTTATTTTATTTTCTTTTTTCTTCCTTTCCCCACCCTTCCACTCACCCAAACACATCCTTTATGATTGAAAAAAAGGTTAAAAACTAACGATACGTTAACGTCGTTTATTATATTGCAAAAGTGGCTTTAAAAAAAACAAATGATAACGTTGTTTTCCCCAATAATTTATGGTATTTTACAACTTGAC
Source organism: Carallia pectinifolia (assembly GCA_037832335.1). Taxonomy (NCBI): domain Eukaryota; kingdom Viridiplantae; phylum Streptophyta; class Magnoliopsida; order Malpighiales; family Rhizophoraceae; genus Carallia; species Carallia pectinifolia. The sequence continues at coordinate 19,865,134 of CM075448.1, read as the reverse complement.
AATGTGGCAGAAGAAGAGGCAAGGTGGTTTTCAAAAGTTATTTTTGCAGTTGTGTTATTTATCTGTTGCTTGAGAAATAAAAAAGTATAGGATTTTTATTTTCTCAAAAGAAGTTGTTTTTAGAGCATATTAATAACATCACCTAAAAAAAATTAACTAAATATTTTTATTCTTACTTTTCTATACTTCAACAACAAAATAGCTTTAAAATACAAAACCAAACACTTTTTATCAGTGACTACCAAATTTATGACATTGAATTAAATTCCCTTTCTTCACTCTTATTAGACCCAAAAATAAATGTAATTACCGAGTGATACCTATTTTCCGTTGACTTGGATGTGAAGATTATTATTTATTATTATTTTTTTAGATTATTGATTTTAAATGAGACTTAAATTCAAAATATTTGATCTTGAAAATAGTTTTAATATCTATTGAACTAAAACATATTAGTGAATATAAAATTTATTCTAACAAAGCTATGATTAAATTGATGGGCTAATTAATTGTCATTTTTACAGATAAACACTAAGGTTCTTTAGGCCAATAGTATTGTTCGATCTATAAAGCTACAAACTATTGTTAATACTCCAGTACGAAGCTTGATGCATATTGCTTTTGAATAAGAAGCAATAATTTGTAGAAACCAATACAAAAAAGTTGATAAAGTCCCGTGGACCCATTTATCAAATTTGACAGGAAGGAACTGCTACTGATAGTTAAATCTCTTCCCAAATCCAACGAGTACACAAACATTTGACAAGTATGTATGTGGCCATCATTACTAAAGATAATCTAGATTAAAAAAATCATTACTAAAGATAATCTCTTTCTATTTTATTTCTCTAGTACTGGTCTCCCAATTGTCTTACCCATCAAAACTATGTTAGCAAAGGCATAGCCGCATAGATAACATTGGCAACATGTCCCACACTGAAGATAAAATCATAAAGATAAGATGAGATAAAGTAATAATGGTTTGCTTTATTTCGCATTCTGTCATTTCACATGTACGATAAAAAAACAAAAAAGATGAGATAAGCTGCTTTTTGCCACGAAATAAAAGCTACTTCAAATTGACAATGCGCCATGTGCAAAATAAGGACTTTTCTTCTTCCGGAAAAATTAGCGGTGCTACGTCGAAAATCTGTCTTAGAGGATTACACTGCTTTATTACATACGTAAAGAAGGGTTGTTATACAAAATTACAAAAAAAAGTATATTCCCATAACTAAGAAATGGTCACTAAGTTAGGTTAATATATAAAAATATTATTAATTTTATTTAAAATAATAAATTTAATATCAATTTTAAAAAATAACAGTTTATCCTTCTTTAAATATTTTTATAACAACTTTAGTACCTAATAATTTTATATGAATAAAATCTGTCAGTTTTGATAATAAATTTATAAAAATATATATGTTTTAATGACATGATAATAATATAAGTTAGTGCAACATTATTGAAACAAATAAATTATATTCAAGAAAATTCATAACGGGTTAGATTTATTAAAAAAATTTAAAAAAATATAAACTGTTAATTTTTAAAGTTAGTATTAAATTTGTAAAGTTAGTGATATTTTTATATATTAATTCTGACTAAGTTATTCCTATAATTGTATGAAAATAGACATATATTTAATTTTATTGAATAATTTATGTTAAATAGTTTGTGTTAGAATTCAAACTGTATAAATAAATTTTCTAATTTTCGGATCACAACGATCCATTGTTATAATAAGAATCTAAAGATACTGTTTTGGTCAAAATTTGCCCTTTCTGCTCATTGTTTTTTGGAAAAGATAAAGCGTGTAATTACCGAGAAAAAGTTAGCCCAACAAACCCTAATCATGCATGCAGCTGTTGGGCTTGGGTCCCTTTAATTAGGCATTCTTTTTTCTGCGGGACCTTATTCTTTTGTTGTGTAAGAATCTCATTGAATGGATGAACCTTTGCTTCTCGTCAAAGAAAAAAAACAAAAAAGGCATCTTTTTCCATTCAAAAACGCTTCAGAAATTTCGCCTAAAGTTGAAGAGTGGGAGAGACCCATCTTTAAATCCAAAAAGATAAAGTTTTCCCTTGTGTGTGCAGTGATAATCTGTAGCCTTCGTTTAACGTTAGCAGCTAACAAAGCTGCTCACACTAAATTCAAGGTTCAGCAGTGCTAGAATTACTTCAACTCTTGTCAGTTTAAACATAAACTACTAATTTTTGTACAAATTTTATAGTCAACTTTGCTGTTGTTTCAGGTTCTCCGTTTCAAGTTTGGGAGTCTCTTTGCCAAGATTTTACAAATTTATCTTTGTTGATATAATTGGTATAACTCTTCCGCAGAGCAAGGCTGTCATTGAAATTTTTTTTTATATTTTTTTCTGGTTATTTTTTATGATCCCATTAGTCGTCAAAAAAGAAAAGAATTACTTAAACTCTTATCTCCAAATTAATTTTTTACGGACAAAAAAATGCTAATAAAAATGACATGTGGACAAATGCCCCCGGATAACTATTTTATATATTGTTCATAAAGAGACTATTTATTTTCAATCAAGAAGAATTTCTTGCATTAGTCGTTAGTTAGTATGATCTTACTCTTGTAACCTTCATTTATTAATCATATTATAGTTGTGAAATTAAAAGAAAGTCAAATATATATGTTTTAGGCATCTCGTAACATAGTTTCAAATTCGTCCTTATCATTCGGACTATACCCTTACATAAGCCTTCACGATTATTTACTTGCTGATCATATCATTTAAAGTAAATAATATTGAGTCCATGATCGATGTCCTCGTAATAATGCATTCATTGGGTACATGAATACATGAGGAACAAGCGTGATTTTCGTTCAATATTCATAAACTGGACGAAATTTCTCAAAAGAAAAAGATTGGTGGGCGCCAAAAGGGGGCCAGCACTGTCACGGCTCACTTAGTTAAAAAAGTTTTGAATTTTTCTTTAAAAAAAATCAAGATTTAAGATAAATAAATAAAAAGAGAAGTGGGTAAAAAAGTCGGCCCACATAACATTGCCCCTTCTCAAATTTGTTTAAGAGCTGAAATGTTTTTTTTTTTTTTTTTTGGTCTCAAGCGCTGAAATGTTTTTAATTTAACGAGAAGACAAAGATGACAGGATTAATATATAGAGGCTAATAACGTAAATACACATAGGTGAACACATAAAAAGTATGTCTTTAATTTAATAATATTTAATAATTTATCTATTTTTTATTTTTTAAAATTTAATATACTTTTTCTAATTTTTTTAATATTTTATTTATTACACTATTTATTACAACTAATTTTTGAAAATATAAGAATTTGAAAATAAAACATTTTGAAAAAGAATCTGAAAAAAATGGTTGGACGTGATGTTTTTAATTTATGTCGATATGATGTTTGAGTTGAATGATACTATTCTAACTGAATCGTTACTTATAAAATTTAACGGTAAATTAATAAAAAAAAAATTATAAATGATTGAGCGAAGAAATATGAAGAGTAAATTCTTTAAAAAAATGAGAAGGTTATGAATAAAATTTTTAAAAGAAATTGTGGTAGTAAATAAAATCTGTATTTTTGTCAATTAAAAATTAATTTCTTTCCTGATCCCTTCTACCTTTTTCGTTTTGTTCCGGTCATCACTTCTTCCTTCTGCTACTTTTATTCTTATGATTGGGGTGGCAGCCGCTTGATGCTTGCCCCTTTTTTTGGAAGAAAAAAGAAAATTGGTTGTTTGCAATTTGCACGTCATGGAAAGAAATTACAGCAAGGGAACTTGGGAGCTGCCTGCAAGGTCTTGGTGCCCCTCTGCTCTCGACACTTTTGTCTTTTTTTTTTTTTAACTGAAACAAAATTATTGTACTAATACGCGAAAGATTTGTATGACCGCCGTGAAGTGGTCAAACACACATGTATAAAATAAGATAATAAATCAACACACATAACTTACACATTAAATGATTAATGCGATTATTATTAAACAGTGCATCATGCCTAAAAATTATTAAACTGTTATTAAAATTATCTAATTACGAAGTATTAATTAACTCTAAATAAATTAGATAAAGGTATATATAATAGTACAGACTGCATTTCAACGGACCAATGTTAGACAAGTGACATCTCCACGGACCTGTACGCTTGACGATGGTTTCTGAAATAGTTAAACTAAAAACATTAAAATAATCACAATCTGGACAAAACACCAAATCCAAAAGTGGTCAACAGTAACACATTCTATCAGTGTCGGCAGTAGAGGCAGGCGGCAAAGATGTTGCAGGCGATAGACGAGACAATGGCGGAGACGCTGGAGGCAAAGGCTGTTGCGCCGCTTGAGGCATCAACTCTAGGGACGGCACCAGCAGCATTAGTTTAAGCTGCAGCAAAGGGTGCTCATGTGGTCGCGCCGGAGACAAGTACGGCGGCTCCTGCAGCGAAGACTGAATAGGAGGCTAGCTCCCTGGCGGCCGATATGGCGGCACCGAAGGCAAGGACTGGGGCAGAGACGAAGGAGGAAAAAGGAGAAAAAAAAAAAAGAACTAGGGAAAATGCAAGGGAAGTCGTTTGGTGGCTGCTCCGTGCACTTGCATCCAAAGCAAGTATGCCAAAATTTATAAAAGACGCTAATCTCTGACGGTCCAAATAATATGAGACTGTGTTCTTTTTAAATAAAATTTTAAATTTAAATTTTGTATATAAAAAAATAAATATTATTAAAATTTTATTTATTATAATTTTTTTCACTCAATTTTGATTTAGTCAAGATTAATGTAATTTTTAGATAATTGAGAATATCAGATATAAAAATAATATATAAACAAAATTAATTTAATAATAAAATAATATAAATAATAAATAATTAAATTTATAAAAGGAAATGAATAAAATATAAAATTTTTGGGCTATTAAAATAACGAGTTCAGTCTCAATTCTCGGGCTTTATGTCTTTTTCATCTTTGATTAAAGGCTGTTTGATTTTTTTTTTTAGTAATTAATTATATTTAATTTATAATTGCTTGAATTTTAAGTGTAATTAAAAAATAAAAAAAATATTATTTTTTATATATAAAATATAATTAATTGTATATTAAATTTATTTAATTGTATTCGATCGCTATTTTAAAATATATATTTTTTTTAAAGTATAACTTTTTCTTTTTTTTTCTTTCTTTACTGCCCGAGCAAACTGACACCGAACTTGGCTTGTGCATGGTCTCTGTGCTCTCTCTTTCTCTCTTGGTCACCTGTTCTCACTTCTCAACTCTCTCTCTCTCTCTCTCTCTCTCTCTCAATTCTCTGTTTCTTTCTTCCCTTTTATGCTCAAGTGGATATAGTTAGTTGGAACTTGGAACTCTGTTCTTAAGCGGGTTTCGCTTTTAAAGCTCTGCTAAATTTTCATAATACTATAATATTGTACTTAAAAATGGCTTTTAACATTGTTGACTTGCGTCCCATCTGATAAAATTTTGGTTCTTTCGTTCCAAAATTCACCAATGAATGAAGTAGATGTAGTATAAGATGGCAGCTAGTGGGTGCCGGTTGATGTGGAAAGATGAACATGTAGCCTTTTCTTTCGGCTTACAAGCAGTCCTGCTTCCTGCTGAACAAATTGGAATTTGTTGTTGTGTTATAAACAAGTTTCTGTGTAATGGTTTCTTAATAGTTTCTTACTTCCCTTGATAAGTTGATGCTGAGCTTTCATGGGCTATTGCTAAACTTGGAGGTTTTAAAGTTTTTCTTGCTTTGATACATGCCTATTCATCTAATTCGTGGATTTTCTTCCTGTTTAATAAAAATCTATTTTTATGTCTTATTTTCTTGAGTTGTCTTGAGATCTTCTTAACTTCCTTATCAGGTCTTGTTCCTAAGGAATGATTAGTCACGAAAAGGATAAAGTTCCTATGTCATCAGACAGACATCCACGGTCAGTGCCTGAAAATGCAGATTCTCAATCTCAAGCATTCACTTCCAGTGATCGGAGTGAGTCATTTTCCATTCCCATGAATTATATGGAGTCCCATAAAAATGAAAGCAACCTTGTTGGCTTTACTGGTCCGCTGCGTGCTCAAAGAAGAACTCCAGAGCTTCAGATGACTGGTCCATTGTATATTGACCGCAAAGGTTTAGCTCCTTTCGGGGAAAATCAGTCTGTAGCAGGTCGGCAAAAAGTGGAACTCAAGGCTGAAAATTTTTCTTCTTTGAAAGGAATTGATCAGAATGATTGTAAAGATGATACTTATGGTAGAAATGAACATTTACTGCGGTCTGGGCAACTGGGGATGTGCAATGACCCTTACTGCACAATATGCCCAACATATTACCATCCCAAAGCAGCGCAGCACACAAGAGCTTCAAGTATATTTGACCCCAAGGTGAGTTCTTATTTCGTATAAACAAATTTTTTAGCTCTGAGGTTGTTGATTTTACATCTATTTTCCTGGATGATTAGTTCTCTTTCTCAACAATCTGTTAAGCTACACACATTCTAATAAGTTTTGCTTGATGACCACTGCCATATCTCTTATTGTTTTCTTATATGAACTGAGAGTCCGTTAGGAGCTTAGGGGACAAAATTCCGACTGTGTGCAGCTATTGTTCTTGAGCTAATTCACTTGGATTCCTGATTCTAATGTAAAAGGAGCAATTTTTTCATCATAGGCTTGAATGTTCATCGTTTCGATTGCTGCTCAGCACTTCCTTCACATGTTTTGGCTTATAAATAAGCAACAGATTTACACAGATGTCCACACAACACCCTCACACGCACACACACAAAAACACTCATGCGCTCTTTGTAGCCAAACTTCTTGGAATCTACTGATGTTTCATGAAAGACAATAAGAACGCCGGTGTACCGTTAGGTTTGACATCATTTGTGGGGACTGGCTGTTAGACTCTGTGTTGCGGTTGACAGAGCCCTGTTACCTTGTTGTCCTTATAAAAAACTCTTACTGTCAGAAATTTTTAACAAATTATGAAGAAAGCTTTTGGACAGGCCTTTTTCGTCGGATTGGGGGACCTATATGCACTTCTTCCTTAGGTCCTTTTTCTTTGCTGTTCTTTTTGATGGATTAGATTTGAATGTGCCATTATCTTCAATTGGTGAATCTCGGTTGTTTTCATTCTCTTGATAATTTAAAATTTTAAACTTTTTCCATCCTTTGTCAATCGTCATGTAAATTACTCATTGTTTTTAACTTTATAAGCAGGAAAGGATTTTTCGCATTGATTGGGTTATATTCTCATTCTAATATGCTTGGTGTTGCAGGATCACAATCCTGCAAATCTATTTGTTAGTAACAGTGTTACCTTTTATTCTCCTGAAATTTTTATTACCAAATGTAGGGTATCTATGCAGCTATATCTGCATGGTCATGGAGTTTTCTGTATGTGGTTATTTGCAGCTTCATAGTGTTCTCTATGGGGATGCTAAAGGTTGGGCAAAGCGGTTCGTCTCATTTCTGAAGCCATATATTCCTGGAGTTATGAGTCCTCATGCCAAAGTTGTTAAGCATTGGAACCAATTTTTCGTTATTTCCTGTTCGCTGGCAATTTTCATAGATCCTCTATTTTTCTTCTTACTGTCAGTGCAACAGGTAGGGTTCTAGCTGTTTTAAGTTCTGGAATTTATGAAAAAGAGTGAACTTGTTGTTGCGAGGATACAATGTTTATACCTTCCAATTTTTTATTGCTTCTGAACCAGCCAAACCAAACCATACACATTCTAGTAATCACCACATCTTGGAGAACGCCACTGCACTGAATTCATTTGTAGTCAGGAGACATTCATTGCAACTTTCAACAGCACAGCTGCAAACTTTCCTGATATTGCACCGAATTCAGCACGAGAGATTCCATTTACCAAGATCCTTGCTTACCATACCACATTGTGCTCCTGTTTTTTAACTTCAATTCTTGCAAAATTGTATCCCAAGTTGCATGAGCTCCTCCCTCTTTCTGGGACCTCAAAGATTCAAACCCAAACATAAAAGTATGAGATACGTTAATTCACATGTCTCACTACATTTCTCCTCACCCTTAGCCAACACCACTATTTGCAGTATCAATGCCTAACTGTTCAAGTTATCAAAGCCACAAACTCCATATTCCATCGAAGTTCAAACAAAAAATTTAATCTCCTCTTAGTTCGTTACCTGGGCATCGATTTTTCTCTTTTCAAATGCAGAATAACAAGTGTATAGTCATTGATGGGCACATGACTACAGTTATGGTGGTTCTTAGGAGCATAACTGATATTGTTTACTTACTAAATATGCTTCTTCAGGTGCGTTGCCTTCTTACTCAACTCTCTGTACTGATCCTCGGATTTGTTTTTTTTTTATTTGTTTCACGCAGTTGAATCTATCATATTTACTTGCTGCTATAAATATTTTGCCTCCAAGAAGTTGCCCAACCCCAGAGGTCACTTAATGCGACATCTGCACTGAACCTGTGTAGCTAAACTGCTTAATACACTTATTAAAAGGATCATACAATAACGCTTTACTTCTGCTAGCATTACATGTTTTCGACGCATTCAATTCAAGATCAAGATCATGAAATGCACTGCAAGATAGTGTGCACAATCATGAAATTCAACTGTTGCCATATGAATGAGATGCACATTCTTTGGATGTTTTGAAATGTGGTGTCATTTTGGAACTGCCGTACAAACTATCTCTGCACTTTTTGTGAATTTCTGCAACGCTGGTAATGATAAATATATTTGTGAAGGACACAAAATGATATGAATTGTAAATATTCTATGGGATAAGTCTAGATTGCTCTGTATACAAATGTCAGCTTGATGTTCAGGAGGAGTAAAATTGCCAGTTAACGCTGCTATGGGATCCACTTAACATTATTGGGAAAGAAAAGGAAACGGAGAAGAAGGAGAATATTCCAAGCTGAGAGCCATCAAAGAACAAAGCATTCTATATTTTATGCTTTCAATTTTATAGTGTTTCTCTGATTAGTTTAAAGCTACAATAGTTCCTTCAAATAGAATTATTACTGGAAACTATATTTTTCTCTAATTATGATTCTGATAAAATTTTCCCTTCAAATTAATTTTTTCCTCCAAACTTTAGTGCTTTGATATTTATGATTTTCCAACACATCACTGTTTTGTAAAATTTGTTTTGTTTGGGGCTATGTACAGTTAGCCCTTCAAGCAAAATTCTTTTGGAACTTATTAAACAGAATGATTTGACTCATTGATTTGTAATGTTTCATTTATTTTGTGCAGTTTAGATTAGCTTATGTGGCTCCTGAGTCTACAATGGTGAGGACCAGAGAGTCAGTTAACAATCCATTGCAATTTGCTCCCGAGTATATAGAAGTGACGGCTGGAGAGTTAGTTGACATTCCAAGGAAAATTGCCATGAACTACCTGCGAGGATATTTTGTGATTGATTTATTATTAGTGATACCACTTCCTCAGGTAAGTTCATTTCATTCCTTGTCTTCTATAACTCTCTTTAAAGTTTTTGCCAGCTCAAATTGCCATATCTGTGGAACAACGTTTCATGTGCTTTCTGTTGTTTTTTTTTTTTTTGTGGTGTTGGGTTTGGGACTTAACTGATATAAAATAAAATGTTAAATGAGAAAAGGGGAAGACTTGGCTTTCTTTGTGAACCAGAAATAAAACATTTTGAAAATTACCTTAAATCATTTTTTTCCATCAATAATGAAGTGGGCAAGTTATGTGCAAGCTCTATTGCTTAGTTGTTTAAATGAGCATAGGGAAGGTCCAAACAAGAATCAAACCATTATATTTTGTGCCTTTCTCCAATTGTTATTCTATCAAATTGTTTTGTATAAGCACTTAGCTCTTCGCATGTTGGTGAATATAATCTATTTTGTTTGGTGCATCTGGACCATCAGCTTGAAAATCAAAGGTTGAGGTTTAATCATGGATAGTTGAATAAATTATTTCTATAAAAAGTTTTCAAAATGATAGGACATCAAAAGGTTAATAGTCTAGATGCACATAACAGGAGAACTCCTGTTAAATGCAGCATGAGAAGTCTTCTGGGCAAGCAACAATTAGCCATCACCAAGGAAGTTTCCCCCCTCAAAATCAAGTGCATGCTAGTGCATGGAGCAGCTAATTATCAGGATGCACAAGGAGGCCCAGTTTAAGGAACTGGGAATAAAAACATATGATTAATGTGGAAATTATACTACCATCTTATGGATCATTGAATTTTTGACATAAATCTGCCCTTATGAGCTTCTTTATCCTGCCAAACTGTTTAGCAAACAAAATGTTTATTGGGGTGGGAATTTTAGGCACAGCAGTTCCTGCATATTTTCTGGTATTGTTAAATGCAGATTAAGACGATCATAATAAGAGGAGAGAACATAGAACACCAAGATTAACGTAGTTCAACAATGTGTCTGTGCCTACAGTGCATCACCTGTGTTCCCATTTACTGTAAAAACTGGCAGTAACCATACCATCATGTAATAGGATAAAATAAATGTTGAAATCTCAGTACACCACTTCTGCTCAGCCTCTCCCTTGCAGTAGCCATCCACCCCTCAACAGTTCTTTGACGTGCAAGAAATGAGAAACAGAACCAAAGTACTTTCAAAGTTCCGAATACATAATGCCAAATACATTGCAGTATAGCAAATCATAACAATCAAGGATGCTTCGGCGCAGCAACATCAAAATGTGGAAAAGAAGAGTTTTGCTGAACTTGAAGGATTGACCGAGACCAAGGGCTCTTATGACTTTCACGTTTCTAATAATTTGTGCCTATTATGTCTGAGTTGGGGTTGAGGGGAGGGAGAAAACTAAATTTTAAGTTGGGTTTCATTATTCATGGACGAAGAACTGAAAAATTTGTTAATCTGATCACAATAATATTGAGAATGCAGAGAGAAAGAGTCAGAAAAGAAAGATTCTATGCACCACCTCTTTTGACTGAAATAACTATGTCGACAGTTATGCGCATGTGAAATTGAGTCCTTGATCATTTTGCTTTCTTATGCTCACCCTCGCTACTCCCTCCTCCCCCTCTCTCTTTGCACTCTGCAGATCATTATATTATTTGTCCTGCCTGACCATTTGGGTTCATCTGGAGCAAATTATGCCAAAAATCTATTACGGGCAGCAGTTCTCGCTCAGTACATCCCCAGATTGTACAGGTTTTCGCCACTTCTTATTGGTCACTCTCCAAGTGGCTTCATATTTGAGACAGCATGGGCAAACTTTTTTGTGAATCTTCTGACCGTTATGTTGTCGGCTCACATTGTTGGGTCATGCTGGTACCTCTTTGGATTGCAGGTAAGCAAAATGATTAGTGATCACAATAGTTTGTACGTCTTTCTTGAGCTCTCTTTCTTCAACAACTGACGATTCATCTTGGTTTGTGAAAGCTTTACAACTTAGATAAAGTCAAATGATTTCCTTACTTCTTCTTTCATGACCTCAATAAGCGATGAGCTACTTAATATTTTCAGCATTCTTCAATTTTATGCTGTTTTGGTTTCTCTTATAGCATACATACTAAATTATGACTTTGTAATATGTCAACAATGTATAATGTACTTCCAACTTAAATCATGATTCCTCAAAGTCTATGACAAATGCAGTGTTCCATCATGGAAAAGTATCGCAAAATCCATGTGTGTATAGCAGAACAAATTTCTGTATGGGTGATAGCTTGGTTTGCCTTCATACGTTTGTTTTATAAAGGACACATGTATCAATATTTGAGCTTGTAACAGAAATCAAACTGGCAGTAATCATATACCACAACATTTCACAGTTAAAGAGTGTCATTGTCATAAATACTTGGTTAAATGCTGATGCAATAACTGCTCCCTCCAGGGGCAGTGAATCTGCAATATATATTTTTTTTTTGATTTGTTGGCACAACATCTGTTAGGTATGAGGGCATATTATCTCCTTTTCTACTGATGTTTTGCCTACCATTTCAGTTACAATCTTATTGAGTTGGAAAAAGTTTTGTGAAGTTATTACTAATTCGTAATATAAATGTATAACGGTATCCAAATGATCTCTTCCCCCATTCCCAAAAATTTATCCTGGCAGCGGGTTAATGAGTGTCTACGGGAAGCCTGCCATAATACTGATATGAAGGGCGACTGCATGAGTTTCATAGATTGTGGACATGGGGATGTTGGAGATACTGCTTCCAATCCACTACGGGATAGCTGGAAAAAAAATACAGGTGCTGATGCTTGCTTCACAACAAGTGGTTTTTCTCACGGAATCTATGCCCAAGCTGCTGCTCTCACTTTAGAACCTGTGATCACTAGATACGTATATTCGTTGTTCTGGGGATTTCAGGTAATTGGAAAATGGAATCCTCTTTCTAGCTTATGTTTAGTTATTAGATTAATTATTTATTGGAACTTCTCTCTAGCAAAAAATATGACATAGTTTACATGCTTGATAGAAGCTTGCTTCAAAAGTTCTCTAATCAACTAGAAACATGCCCTGCAGCGAGGTGTAGGAAACTTGTCACCAGAAGGTATCTGTTGGCAGCAAGTATATTAATGTTGCCACATACACACTCATCGACCTGCCTTCTGTACGAAACTTGTCACTTGATGATATTCTATTGATAGCAATTATATTTATTCAGGCACACCACACAATGCATATGTGCCCCTTGCACATATATACACATATGATAGCTACCTAGTTTTCTTTGATAGCTTTCCTTGATCAGCAAAAATCGATGGATTTCTTTCAGCAATGAGTAAATTTGGTTCTTTGTTAGTTTATCAAATTAGTTATTTTGGTTCTTTTGATAAAATTTGTGGGTATCACAGAATGGAGAAGTTTCTAAATGCGGAGAAGAAAACTTATATATTTGCATGCAAGTATCATGTTCCAGAAAAAACAATCTAGGATTTGGAGTTTTCAATCAAAAGGCCTTTGTTCCTTATTTTCAGTGTCTGATATATCACCAATGGGAATTGACATTTCTGTATTGTGTTTCCGTTTGATTTACATTCTTGCCTGATATCAAAAGATCCTCTTATTCTTGCTCTATAAACACAGTTAAGGAATCTGTATTGACTATTAAGTATGCCGTTAATTTAGGAGCTAACCTTATTTCCCATTGACATCAATTTATGTTTTTGATTCAATGAAGCAAATAAGTACTCTTGCTGGAAATCAAATCCCAAGCTACTTTGTTTGGGAAGTCATCTTTACCATGGGCATCATTGGCCTTGGACTCTTGCTTTTTGCTTTTCTCATAGGAAATATGCAGAACTTCCTCCAGGCTCTTGGTCGGAGGTAAAATTCTAGCTTTTTTCTTTCAGCATTATCCACTTCATTCATAGATGTTACGTCTGTGGTCCAATGAATTTTGATTGGTGAAAATGGTAATCTTTCACATATCCAGTAAATTATTTCCTCTGTATTAAGCACAAAATTATGGAGGTTAAAGTATATACATTGACAGTTGATTTTCTTAAATGTGCCTGTGTTCCTCCTCTGGGTTTCAATATGTACTCTAGCGATTGGGGTTAAACACATCAGGTGAAGTTGTTGAAAGTAATGAGGCAAATGTCTACATTATCAAGACAATCCAATTGAGTGTGTCCTATGACCTCTGCAAGCAATATCTTCCAGCACTTACTGCTTTGCATTTTCATTTCTGAAATTGAATCTCATGGTGGATTATGGAAGTACAATAAATGCATTTTGAGAAGGAACTCATGCATTAAGATGTCATTCACTGTGTCATATAGTCTGGATGAAATTTGGCAATTAATTATGGTTTTGAACTGTTGGAGTATAAAATATAAAAGTCTCATATTGGAAAGGAAGAGAGGAGTAAAGCAATATATAAGTGTGGTTAGAAGACCCATAACCTAAGTCTTAAGGTTTTAGGTAATATGTGGTGTTCAAAAAGCCCATTTAATATTGCTTGCTTCTTCCTTGTTGTTATCCGTTTAAATTGTTGGGCCCATACTTCTACAAATCTTTACATGGTATCAGAGCCCGAATGTTGCTGCCTCTCACATTTAATAGTGAACTAGAGCCAGCTTAAGTGAGCTGGATCCAACTCAGGTGAGTTGGACTTTCGTTGTTTGTTCACGCTTCCAGTTCAAGTGAGCTGGACCCATCCCAAGTGAGTTGGGCTTTCGCGTGAGGGGGCGTGTTGGAGTATAAAATATAAAAGTCTCATATTGGAAAGGAAGGGAGGAGTAAAGCAATATATAAGTGTGGTTAGAAGACCCATAACCTAAACTTTAAGATTTTAGGTAATATGTGGTGTCCAAAAAGTCCATTTAATATTGCTTGCTTCTTCTTTGTTGTTATCCGTTTAAGTTGTTGGGCCTATACTTCTACAAATCTTTACATGAACCAAGAAGGCCAGAGTGATTCGTCTGCATTACCATTTTACTCGGTGAAAAAACTATTTGACAATATTTTCCTTTTAATCTCCATTCTAGGAGGTTAGAAATGTCACTAAGACGACGTGATGTTGATCAGTGGATGGAACATCGACGTTTGCCACAACAACTAAGAAGGTACTGTAATTTTATCTTTCCATTGTTTAATTCAATTTTTTCTCCTGCTATGAATTCTCTGTTATAATTGTTCGTTTTCTTCTAATTACAAAGTCATGTCGAGCCAAAAATTAATGAAGATCCCGCTACAAGAAAAAACTTATGAATTAGCAGTTAAATATTTTTTCTGATAAGTTGGTCTGAGGATTGAGGTTGTCCGGCTGTAAAAAGTTCAATACCCAGTAAGGTACCCAGGTGCAAATTTGCTTACTCCGTTATCTTCTTTGGATCCAGAAAGGTGACCTGATTGTTGGTGTTATTAAAGGACATAACTGTGTGGTTGTGTAACAATAATGTACTCACGTAATTGATTAGATATGCTTAGAACTTGTCGACAAGAGTATCTTGGTGATGGACTGTTGGCTGAAAAAGGATTGTAATGTTGTATCTGCATTTAGTGTCTTATAGCATGTAATTCAAGCAGAAAAGAAAATGCTTCTTTCAAATGGATTTTAATCTTCTTCCTCTAAGAGAGACTCCAAAAAACAGCAGATTTCATAGGACCTTGACAGGACTGGACACATTTAACGCATATGAGGGCAGCAATGGACATGACTTTTGTTTCAATGTTCAAAAGGTAAAGTGCTGAGAGGACGTGCTTTAATAATGTATCTGATGCTGCAAAAGAGATATCTGAAGCACAGGAAAGGAGGGGGAGGACGAGAGAGAAATCACACCGATGAAGAATGTCTTCGAGAAAAAGTTGTGAAAAGAAAAAAGGGAGATATGGGGAAGAAGAGAGGTGAGGGTTGATAATTGATCAAGAGATAGAAGGGAAGGTGATGAAGAGATAAATTCCAAAATTTGGAAGTATTAAAAAGTACTGTGGACCAA
Organism: Carallia pectinifolia; assembly: GCA_037832335.1. NCBI lineage: Eukaryota > Viridiplantae > Streptophyta > Magnoliopsida > Malpighiales > Rhizophoraceae > Carallia > Carallia pectinifolia. The sequence continues at coordinate 19,849,725 of CM075448.1, read as the reverse complement.
AAGGCATACAATGGCACTTATAAAAAGAAATGCTCGTATGTCCTTAAAATTGTCTTTTTTACGGTGCTGTGTCTTGAAATTTTTCACTGCATAGAAAAGTAGATTAAGTACTAAACCATATGTCTAAAACGATGATGGCGTGTAGTTTCTCTCCTTCCATATTGCTGGAGGCGTGAAGAGAGACTCTATACGAGTTCATGTTCTCCTCCTTTATTATGAAACCACCTTTACAGTCCGCAGTTAGATCTCTGAGGCCACTCCCATGAGGTCTTGTGAATATTGGAAACAAGGGGCTGTCATGCGCTTCCATGCTAGTAAAGCTTGGTATCATCCTTGATATATCGAGGCTGTTACATTGATATATCAAGGCTGTTACATTTTGAGTTTTCTCTTGTTTTATATACACAAAGACATTTCTTGAATTGTCAGAATTAAAGAAGAAAAAAGTAGATATGATTGCTTGATAAACTAGAATAAATGTGCCTTGTAGCATACCTACGTAGTTGTGTGATATGCAACACTGATATGCTACTTGAGTAATCTCTATGCTGTTTCACAGGAAAGTGCTAGAAGCCGAAAGATATAACTGGGCTGCCACCAGAGGGGTAAATGAAGGCTTGCTGTTGGAGAGTTTGCCTGAAGATTTGCAGAGGGACATAAGAAGACACCGATTCAAATTTGCTAAACAGGTGAGCTGCCAGAGCAATGTCATAATGAATAATCTATGCCATACTCAATCACAGGACTGAATCATCAGGCATTTTCTGAAAATTTGAAGAATAAACATTTTTCAGGTTTGGATTTTTGCCTTGATGGATGATTATATCTTGGATGCCATCTGCGCGAGACTACGACAAACAATATACATAAAGGGAGGTGTAATTTTTTATCAGGGCGGTGCAGTTGAGCATATGGTTTTTATTGTGCGTGGAAAATTGGAAAGCATTGGTGAAGATGGGAATATATTCCCTTTATCCGAGGGGAATGTTTGTGGCGAGGAACTTGTCACCTGGTGTCTTGAGCATTCTTCTGTCGGCGAAGGTATAGTCATGTCTTTACTGTTAAATAGTTTTTTTTTTTTTCCTCCCTATTCAAAGGTAATTGCAGGCACAAACATTTAAAATGCGGACGAGCCAAACTTGCAATAGTGATTTTTTGGTTCGCCAAAAGAAGCCTTACCAACTGAAAAGGAGCTAATTTGGGTGTTGCTGTAGATGGAAAGAAGATCAGGACCGCTGGACAACGATTGTTAAGCAGTAGGACTGTGAGATGCTTAACAAATGTGGAAGGCTTCACTCTCCGAGTGGCAGACATTGAAGAGGTCACCAGTCTTTTTGCCAAAAGCTTACAAAATCCACGCATTCAAGGAGCTATAAGGTTATATCAATGACATGCTCCCTGTAGATTTACTTGTCCGTTTACTACTTGGAGTTTTCTTAGCACAAATTTCTATCATGCACATTGACAGGTATCAATCCCCGTATTGGAGAACTGTGGCAGCTACCCAGATCCAAGTTGCCTGGAGATCTCGGCGGAAGTGGCTTAAGCGGAGCAGCACCTCGCATGCAAAACATTGTTCCAATTAAGGGATTCTGCTGTTGTAACATATGCATATGTACAGTTCATTTGTTCCACATCCAATTCTGAAACCATGCTGCGTGTGTCTTTCTTGTAGCAGTCCATGTAAACTATGAACACATTGTACGTGACATCCCCCTCAGAGACTACAAAATGATTTGGAAGAGCTATAAGTGAAGATGTTGGCTGCCATTGTGTGGAAAATGGTAATAAAAGATGAGGTGTTCTGCTACAGTCCAACAACCAATTGTCTGGCCACTGCACCAACCTTGTACGCGGTTCAAGAAAGACTCTTTACTCATAGTCTTCTTTCCAACTAAGGTAACATTTGTTATTGGGATAATGATTTGTATCTGAGCTTGAAAATTTTAATTATTGACATTCAATGTTGTAAAAATGTAAAACCCCTTTGACTCAAAAACAAAAATAAAATATTGTAAAATTGTAAAATCCCACCATTGTAGTTTAGTGGTAGGGAGTTTGTCTGTTACCGTGCTAAAAATAAATCATGGGTTCAATGCTCCTAGTTGGCTCTTTTGATGATGTGCAATCCTCCCTATCGGCTGTGAAATAAAAAAAAAAGAAAAGGGAAATCGTAAAACCACAGTAGTCTTTTTCAGTTTTCACCACTTGTGTTCCTACTGCAGGCGCTTGTATGTTATAGAACAATTATAAGTTTTAAATCTGATGATGCTTGTGGATGTTACATATTTACATTTTAATTTCGAAACACTTTAATTTTGGGGTTCTAGAGTGTCAGACGGAAATATGACATATAACAGAATCGGGAATTGAAGATCAATGTAGAATGAACTTTCAGAATTCTTTTTCAACAATAGTTTTAAACCCCCATGTTATTTACTTTGACTGAATAAAAAATTTTAATTTAAGAGAGACGATAAATTTTAGGTAAAATGTAAACATATTGGGTTTAACATTTTATAGAATTATTTGTGCCTTTATTATTATTTTTTAAAAAAAAAACTTGCACTTATTTGTTAAAATAAAATAAAATTGGTTTCAGGACTAAACAAATTAATCCAAGTGTTGACGGAAGCAGACGTGGCTGCATTAACAAAGGACGTTGCAGTTCGAATGCAGCACGTATAATAAAAAAAAAAATAATTATGCAAATTTTATATTATTAGAGTCAAATAAAATAAAAATTCATATTAAATTAATTTTTATGATTTGGTTTATTTGAGGTGCGAATTAACCACATATCAAACATACTCGTACCTTTTCAGCAACACACAAACCCAATGCCAATGTGAGGACTTTATAGTAAATTAATCAGATCAATAATTTTATTGCATTAATTTTACACAAGGTTTGATTTAATTTCGCTTTATATATCTTTATTCTTTTTATATGATGACGAGTTTGCAAATGTAATAAAAGAGGGATTATTTATTTTTCTAAAATTTCACAATTTTGATTTTGACGGGTGTACGCCAAAAAAAAACTAATTTTATTTTTAGTATTTCATCCTTTTCCTTCCAACTTCGGATTGAATCCATGGAATTGAAAACCGGACCGGACCGACCGGTTCAACCGGAAAAATCGGGAACCGGTCCTAGGTCCGGTCCGGTTCAAGTCTAAAAATGGAATTCGGACCGAACCGGAAAAAACCGGTCAAGAACCGGAAAAACCGGTCAAGAACCGGGAAAACCAGGAAAACCGGGACCGGTTGAACCGTGTGAACCGGTTCAATTTAAATTAAAAAATTTTAAATTATAATTTAACCCAAAACCTTATCTAAATTATACTTAAAACTCTAATTTTAACTAAAAATTCTAATTTAGTCCTCAATTGATTAAAATTTTCAATTTAATCTTTAAAATTTAAAAATTAATATTTAATCACTATTTATAAATATTATTTTTTAAATTAATTTTTATAAATTATATTTTGTTAAATATACTAATTGTAATATCTTTAATGTATGTAAATATTAGTATAATTCTTAAAATACACTTTATTTTAAATATTTATTATCATTCTTATATAATATAACATTTTATATAATTATATAAGTTATATAAAAATTTAATTTTTATATATTTAATATTAAATACCGATTTTACCGGTCGAACCGGTTGAACCTTGAACCTCTCAGCTTTCCGGTTTAATGACCGGTTCGGTTCTGAGAACCTTGGATTGAATCACAAGAATTTGACTTCTGAACAACCAGGTTAAATTTACTAAAATGCAAAATCTAAAGCTTAATGTATGTTATTTTCTATTCTGGCTAGGCACAAAATTAAGCTGTAGCTTTTTATTTTTTTTAATTATTTTCCAAACATGCGTTTTTTTTTCTTTCTTGTCATTTTTTTTCTTTTTACTTTACGTTACATTATTTATAGTTCCTTTTTTACTTAATCTTTTAAAACTGACAGTCCAGTAATTGAAGTAAAAAAGGGTAAGAATATGAGCAAGAGATCGAGCCTTTGTTCATGTGGTTGAGACAATAATTCAACTAACTCAAAATCTCATAATTTGTGGTGTATATTTACAAAACGTGTATCTAAGTATACCGCCTAAAGGTCCAATATTCATTTTATAGTATTTTAAAGATACGCGCATAAAAACTGAAAAAACATCAAGTTAAATGCTCGTGAATTACTTAAGATATTTCTAGGGAAAGTTGATCTCTTTCAAAATTTCTTGAAGAAAATGATATCCGCAACTATTGATAGTTAACATCATTTTTTTTTTAGCATCGGTAATTAACTTCTTATAGATACTGTGGTTTCCACCTATTTATTCGTTGAGATATACATTTATTCAGTATTAAAATTTTATATTTTTTTTCATTTAAATCTTAAACTTTTTTAAAATTTTATTTCAGTTTTAAACTTTTTGATTTTGTTCTAAATCAGTCCTTTCGTTAGTCAAATTGTTAAAAATTACTATTGACTAAAGGAAATTTTTTTAAAAAGGTAAAATATATTTGTTTAATTTTTTTTGTTATTAAATACTTGTATTTTACTCTGAAATAATAACATGTAAATTAAGATTTTGAATTTTTTTTATTTTTTTATAAGATTACACAGTGTATTACTATTAACTGGTAAATTAAAATAGTGTATTTTATATTTTTTTAAAAAAATTTCGTTAATCAACAGTAATTTTTAACGGTTTGACTAACAGAAGAACTGATTTAAAGCAAAATCAAAAGATTTAAAGTCGAAATGAAATGTTAAAAAAATTTAAAATTTAAATAAAAAAATTTAAAAATTTAAAATTAAATAAATGTATACCCCTTTATTCGTTCGTGACAACATATTACGTACGGATGTATACAGGAAAGTCTGACAACACGTAGAAATTAATTACTTAAATTATCTTGTTGTGCTAGTTAAGGTCGGGAGAGTAAGTGGGGCAACCAAATTCACCAATCAAGAGATTGACAACGTTATAAAATTAATTATTATATTTTCGATTCAATTCAACTTTTATTTTCATTTCAATTTTGATTACCAACCATAAACTAAAAGGTTTGTAAATTTGAAGTGACATGCAGACCTATATGTGCATGGATGGACCATCAGATTTGGTATAGCACCTTTATGAGAGAGAGAGAGATGTCGAGCTAGAAGCACATAAATTAATGCCTTGGTAGATGTACAGTTAAGTTTGCTTGCATTGTTCCATAACGTACCCAGTGCTTTGAAATCCAAATCATTTTAGAAGCACAATGTCTTCATGTTATTCATACATTTAGTGGTAAAAAACTACAGTTTACATTATTAACAAATTTTTTTGGTATATAATTCTTTATTTCCTTTAGAATAATGTTGTTTATTGTTATCCAATCTTTTGATTTTTTCCAACTTTTTAACGCTGAAAGTTTGAGGTAAAAAAAGTACTTCATAATTGAAATAAAAGAGACTTTATAGAGGAGTTTTTGGTTTTTTTTTTTCAAGAAAAGGAGAAAATTTTATTTTAATACAGGATATTAGAAAAAAAAATTGAAAGATAAATTTGATCTTTAACATTATTCTTTCTAATATATATGTTTTGCTTCTCTTGGGGTGCTTCAGAGGTCACGCATGCATGCCTCTTCACATCTTCATTAGTGATGCTTTGCACAAATTTGAATGGCTTAAAATTAGCTTATAATTTAAGCAATAGATGTCACCCAACAATGCTTCCCCCGCTGCTTTAAAGTCCGTATGTTGCAATTTATTACCATTGACTAAACTGCAACCACTTGTTTAAATGATTTATCATTTTCAACACTGTTTGAGTATAAATTTGGCACATCTTGTTTCGTTACAATCGGATGGAGACTTGTTGTCTAACTTCTTTTTAGCCAAGTACAAAGAATAAAAATAAATATATCACATATATATTAATTATTATACTTAAAGACTTAAGTCGAAGTTTACTCATTGTTTAACTTGAACAAATTAATGTACTTATTGAATAACTTAAACAAATTAGCAAAACACCCCTTTTCTTCACTTCAATAACTGGTTTGATACCATCGCTGAAGTGTATGATCGACAATAGCAATTTCTTGTGAAGAATTTTATAAAAAGAAAAAAAAAAAAGGAGTTTAAAACTCAAAACTTTTTTGTTTCTTTTTTTTTTTCGAACAATTTTTTATTGTGGCTCATTAATCCCACGATCTGCATTCTTAAGAAAAAAAAATCGATATATAGTTCTAAATTCCGAGAAAAATAATGGGGTTTTAATATTTATTGTTGGTGTCTTTTTTTTTTGTTTGGTACTACGTAATTAAAGGAGGACGCTCCTTATGCAATAAGAAAAAGTAAGTAATTTCACTTTATTGAGGAATATATACATACACAGTAATATAAATTATTTTATTATTAGAATTTTTAAAAAAATATATGATTTGTTAAAAAATTTATTAGATGAACTGTGTATTCATTTATAATCTTTTATAAGTGAACTATCTAATAATACTCGTATCGTAGAGTTGCGTACTTGTAGAAAGAATAACCACTAAACTAAGCAAAATTTTACCCATAAATATGGATTCTCCTTCTAGAGTGAGTAAAAGCATGTATTTAAAGAAAAATTAAAGAAGATCATATATATAATTAACTATAAAGGAGCGTATTATTATAAAAAAAATCTTAATTATACCTCATTACCTACCTTAAATTATCGAAAACAAGCATGCATGTGGATACGATCCTCTACATTGAGTATTCGATGTCGGGTATAACAAATTCAGACCAGCTGATAAAATGAGCACTAAAAGAAACTGCAGTCAAATTTGACATGTAAACATAATTGCCCAGTGAAATCAAGCATTAATCACTCTATATTCCTTCGTGTATAGGAATCAAAGAAGTTGAGGAATAATTACATAAGTTTAGAGGTTTGAATCATCAACAACCACCGCCCAAGATACCAGGTTTAGTAGTGATTTAACGTGTATTTTATATAGTAAATGTAAGTTTAAATTTTTATATTATTATTTTCTCCCCATATTTTAATGTATGTGTTTTCTCACCCATATTAGTTTAAAGGATTGGTGGGTGGGCTGTTAAATTTATATTCGATAATAATTGTGATATGTTATAGTAAAATTATATTTAAACTCATTAGTATTCAGATATTGAATTCTCGTTATAAAAAAAAATTAAATAAAAAAATTAATAATTTAAAAATTAACTTTGGCCACATATATTATAACTATCGTACTTATAAATATTTTTTTTTCTTATAAAAAAAATCACTAGAGACAACAAACAATATATCCAACAATGCTTCAACCACTGGAGAAAGTAACTCAGTGATAATCTAGTTGGCCTAAGTTCGACGTATGTTTATGCAACAGATGTATCAGCGTTATCAACTTATATTCTCACTCTCACTGCATTGCTATCAACTTTTTGCGGGCGCCAAAGGAATCAGTTGTCCTTCGAACTTTGAGTGTATTTGGAGTGCGAAAAAAATGAAAAGAAAGAAGGAAAAAAGGAGGAAAAAAAAAAGAAAGATGAAGAAAAAATAAAATTATTTAAAGTATAAAAAAATTAAAAAAAAGAAAGTACGATAAAATAAAAGGTGAATAGTAATTTATAAAAAATAATAAAGAGAAAATAAAATTATTTAAAATAGTAGAAAAAAATGAGAGAAAAAAAATATGGTAAAAGAAAATATAAATAATAATTTATGAGAAATAAAGAAAGAGAAAATAAAATTATTTAAAAAAATAAAAAAATAAAAAAAATAATAATGATACATTTTTTTCTTCTTAATTTTTTCTCGCATAATAAACATAGTCGAACAGAAATGCCACATAGGAAGCATACAAAAGCAACCAATAGTTAGGGACTGGTCATTTCTTTCGTCTTGCGATTTCCTTTTGGCTATTTGTACTTAAACGTACTCAGCGGCCACATCATTTCAACTATCAATCAATTACAGTTTGCACTTCTTTTGGACGATATCACAATATACACTCCTAACAAATTTAGACAAAAAGAAAGGACATTATTAGGTAGTCGTCACTTTTAAAGAATTTTCATAATTATTATATATAATATAATTAAAAAAATTATACAATATAATAAAAAATTAAAAATATATACAATGCATAATAAAAAATATACTACGTATAATTAGTTATTAAAAATTAAAATTTTTTAATTACTTATTACGACATTAAAAAAAAACATACGATGTGTAACTAATTATTATAAATTAAAATTTTTTTTACATATTATATAATTTAGTTTAACACATTTTATAATTTTTTTTATCATATCGTATATACAGTTACAAAAACTCCCTAAAAGTAGAGTCACTTAACTTTTTCCAAAAGGATAAAGATTAATGTCAGGAGAGTTGGTGTTTAGAAGAATTTTTAAATTATAATTTATTAGATTTATTATATAACTATATAAATTATAAATATAATAAAAAAATAATAATTTTTTTTTTGGTATTGCGTTTGTAATTCATGTAATTGGACAACAAATTTAGTGAATTGTAATTCAAAAATTCTTCTAATAAATTTTCTCCCACCACTAAATGATACTCAAAAATGGAAAAAGGGTTAGTAGAAAAATTGTTTGCAATGGATAAGAAGAAGACATATGGTAGATAAATAATCATTTAAATTGTTAAATAATAAAAATATATTAAATTTAATAAATTAAAAAATTATTAAATATTATTAAATAAATTATATATTTTAATTAACGTATTCATATACTCGAATTCTTATTAGAAATTTGAACGCACCACCTGTCACGTACAATTATACTCACTCGTCGTGCTTCTGTCCAACACGTTAAAACTTGTATAATAAAAAATAAAAATAAATTTATTGAGACGTACACAAATATTTCGAGTTAATATATCAGCCGCATTGCTGGAATAATTTGCACTTTTTTTTTTAACAACTGTACGTGTGTTAGGAGCAAAACAGGAAATTTTTGTTAATGTTTTTATTTATTTTGTTATATAAAGAACTTATTATTTAAATATTATTAAATTTAAGTAAATTTTTTTAAATTAATCATGATGTTAATGAATTTATAATCTATACTGTGTGCACAATTAAATTAATAGTTAAAAGAGAAAAATTGTCTTCATGCATGCTAAGACTCGAATTTAAGTCGAACAAAAGATAAATACGTCAAATCACTTTCAAATTACTACTTCATATGAAATAATTTACGCTTTAATTATAACTGAAATGTAAAATTAAATCATTTAAAGAATAGCCACGTGAAAGTGTACCTTAAGCGTAGTTAGAGATTTTTAGGTTAAAAAAATACTAATTTCAAAGTAAAGTAAAACAAATAGTTTAAAATAATTATTTAGTCTATTTAATGATTTAATGTATTTCTCTTTATATTAACTCGAATCTCTGTGGTTGTGTTTTAAATTGTCAGAAATGTTATACACTGCACGCTGTGGGTTGTAAATTCATTAACATTGAAGTTAGATTAACATTGAAGTTAGGTGTAAAAGAGTGTCACTTAGATCTAACAATACTCGTGTTGTGGGTTTTCTTTATAGAAAAAATTGAATGACAATAATCACAAGTAACTTTTAACCTCAAAGTTACAAATGCGATAATTTACGTACCTATAAAGTATTTTCTTACTAAAAAGAATTGTAAAGAAATGGATGATTATAGAAGTTATTACATTTCTAATATGATCTCGTTATTTTATTTTAAAAGTAATGGTAGAAGGCGATTTTCATTTTTCATTTGTAAGGTATGTTAAAAAATCATAATAAAAAATACAGAATTGTTATAATTCAAACATAAAATTAAAAAATTTTAACAAAATATACCAATCAATTACATTAAAACTATGAGATAAATGTGAGTTGGAAAATAAAGGAAAATATATTTACGGTTTCCCAGCAAAAGTATAGCAAGACTGACTGCTAATTGGGAATGAATAAATATTAGTGGTTAGGTAATTTTTGTATCGAATTATGTGCTGAATAAAATTGAAGTTGTTATTTTTAAAATTAGAAGTAATATTTTTGAATCAGTTATTATTTTTATATTTAAAAAATATCAACTGTAGTTTTAAAAATAACAACTGTAATTTTATTCAGTACAAAATTTCAAGATAAAAATTTTAGGATATGTAATTTCACTCTAAAATACTGTAAAAAAATTGGTATCAAGTTTTGACTTTTTTTGGCATTACCTTTTTAGCCCCTGTTCTCTGAGGACGCGCAAAGACAGTTTCTTTGTACTAACAATAAAGTCAGAAGGACGGAAATGCCCTGCCCCTCGGATTGAACAAAATTAAAAAAAAATTTATCGTACAATTTAATTTTAAATTATAATAAAATAATTATATAATTTATTTAGTAATATTTAATAATATTTTTAAAATTTTAATAATTTAATAATTTATATTACTTTATTATTAATTTATTATTATTTAATTAAAAAAAATACAAGACCAAAGAGACCAAAAATTTGCTGTTCGTGCAAAGTAATTGTCATTCCCCACTTCACATGCGTAATACAGGGCATTGGCATAAAATAATAGTGTTTAGTTTAGCTGTCTGAAAAATTATTTTGATAATAATAATACTGTAATTTTTAGAAATAATATATATATATATATAATAAAAAATTAAGTGATAAAATTTTATTATTAAAAATATAAATATTATTATTTAAAATTTGATATTTATTACTTTTTAGGTACTTTATTAGACTAAAAATCACCGTTTACCCAAACTTTTCCCAAAATAATAAGGCATATAAAGTGAGGAAAGTTCTCCGATGCTTCTCATAAATTTCCGCAGATAAATTCATTTTGTTAATACAATTTGGTAGATGAATTTGATGACTAAATATGTCAATGGGAACCTGTTTTTTTGTTTGTCTAAAAAATATAAGAGTAGAAGTGGTGCCTCAACGGTTCCGCAAGGAAACATTAGGCCTCCTTTCAAATAATATGAACAATCTAGATAGTCACAATATAGTCAATGAAAAATCTACTCATACGAGATACGCTTAAATACTAGATAAGTCACTAATGAGACTTAAACTATTGTAAATTTTTTTAATATATTGCTTTATTACTTTTGGTTTTTCATTTTGATTATAAATTTTTGTATTTTTTATTTTAGTCAAAATTTTTAACAAAATTTTAATTTTTTCAAACAAAATTATCTAATCAAATATTTTTCATAAATTGAGTAATTTTTGTATAAAAAATAGACTTATCTAAAATAATTTATAAATATATAAAACTAAAATAAGAAAATTTATAAAAATGTAACACTGATTTTTAACTTATTCCAAACCATATCAGTGCCGGGCGATTGGTTGGCACAGAGCTCCCAAATCGTTAAAGACAAAAGGGCACATAGGTAAAAACCAAAAAACAAAAAAAGACAACGAGGAAGAAGGGAAATCGGACGGTGGGGAGTGGAAATGGTTCAATATTTTCAGCGGCCGACTGACTGGTGACTGGTGAGTGAGTGATGGCAGTGAGTGAGTGAGTGAGTGAGTGAGAGCAAGCGACTGCCGCTGGTTTTCAATTAATTTAAAGCATTGTCTGGTGGCACGCACACCTGGCTGGCCGTGAGCAAGCGTTTTCTTTTTGTACCACTCCTCTCTCTCTCTCTCTCTCTCTCTCTCTCTATTCTCTCTTTTCCTACTTCTCTACCATAACATAAAAGTCATAAATACGTAATAATAACTAGGGAAGAGAGAGAAACGAGAGACTGTGGAAGCCTCTACATAGTGAGAAAATTGGAGCACCCCACCAATTGTTCTGTCTCACACCTTCTTTTTTTTTTTTTAAATTTTTTTTATCAAGTAACATATATTTTATATGTCTATAGATTCCATTGGATTGAAGACATGTTTTTCACCTAATAATTAAATTATATTCAATTTACCAATTTGGCCAAATTAAAAACACGATCATGGGTGGTTAGTCTCATGGTAAATATGAATTTGAGATGATGTAGATTTATAAATTAAACATGTTGTTCCGTATTTTCTTATTTGTTTTTCATGCAATCATGATAATGTAGCAAACATGCAAATATAAATTAGAATACCATTAAATTAATTATATATTTATTATATCTCACAAAATATTTTTACGTAATCTTCACTTATGTCATATTATAAATAAAGAGTTAATTCGACATGTGTCTTGTTAATTCTTTAAAATTTATTAGAAAGATTTTTCGTCAATAAAAAAAAAAAAAAAAGAAAGATAAAAAGGCCTTCTTTAGGCACACTGGTACCTACCTACCTATCACAAATCAGCAAAAGAAGATTTGTACTACATATGCATAGATACATTGTAGGAGGAGTGGGACTGCAATAGGGGCAGCAACACTGTAAATACTAAATACTAGCAGTGGCATTGCTGTGACTGAGTGTGTTTTTGGTTTGGGGTGCTGTTGGAATGAGAGGGAGAAGAGGGGAGGGAGGGGAAGGGGGATATGGTGATGGACTGATGTCTGGCGGTGCTGGAAGTTTTTTTTTTTTTTTTTAATTTATTTTTTAATTTTGGGGATGGTCTTAATTAGAGGCCAAGATTTAATCAGCTAATAATAATCTTTCTCCTTAACTCCCTCACCAGAATCATGCCAAATTCTTTGACATTTCAGCCGTTTCACTCCCCCAGTGATACGTGCCTTTTTGGGCCCTTCAAAACCAAAATATTCTTTTGCTTAAACCTCTCCAAAAACCAATAATCAAGCTCAAATCTTTTTCCACTTCTTTCTGCAGTGCACTCTTCTTATATAACTTATAATAACAACCGTCTCACTGTTATTTTGTAATAAGACCGTAACTGTTCATTCTCTGCACACCCACGGCTACATCTTCTTCTTCTTCTTCTTCTTCTCTTTCTAGTAAACAAAACAATAGAGAAATAAACAAAAGAAAGCGTCTTTTAGAGGAAAATGGAGTATGCCGGCGTTGGAGGAGGAGGAGGAGGCGGCGGCGGAGGAGCAAGTAGTGGCGGTGGGTCCGGAGGGGACCATGATTCCTCTGACCCACAAAGGAAGAAGAAGCGCTATCATCGCCACACTAGTTACCAAATTCAGAGGCTTGACTCGTAAGAACACCCCCCTTTCACATTTTTCTTTCTCGTTCAACTGTAATCTAGTAGTTAGTTACAATATGTTTTTTTTTTTTTCCATCTTTCCTATGTAATGCATTGGTTTTCATATTTTTATGATGATGGGGTTTATGGGTTGTTGTTGTTTTTTTTTTTTTTTGTTGGATTCTTTTTGTCTGCTTTCCGACAAAAAAATGAAGTTTGTTCAAGGAATGTCCGCACCCGGACGAGAAACAAAGGTCACTGTTAAGCAGGGAGTTGGGACTATCACCACGCCAGATCAAGTTTTGGTTCCAAAACAGGAGGACTCAGATGAAGGTGAAAGTCTTCTCTTTTTTCATCGGTTTATATTTGCTTATCTGCCAATTTTGTTTAGTGACAGTAAAAGTTGTGTTCTTTGTGCTTGGAATTCGATTTTAGGCCCAGCATGAAAGAGATGATAATCGTGTTCTTCGAGCAGAGAATGACAAGATCCGATGTGAGAACATAGCCATTAGGGAGGCACTCAAAAATGTCGTCTGCCCGTCTTGTGGGGGTCCTCCTGTCACGGAAGATTCCTACTTTGATGAACACAAACTTCGAATGGAGAATGCCCATTTGAAAGAAGAGGTTTGCATGTTTTTGAGTTCACCATCTGTTTTTCTTTTGTCATTATGCGCTTTTCCAAGGAATTTCTCATTATCTCGTATTCGTTATTGTTGTGAAATTAGTGTCTTTTCTCTTTTCTTCAGCTTGATAGAGTTTCCAGCATTGCAGCCAAATATATTGGGAGGCCAATTTCTCAGCTGCCTCCGGTGCAACCCATCCATATTTCTTCATTAGATTTATCGATGGGGAGTTTTGGGGGCCACGGATTTGGTGGTGGCCCTTCCCTTGATCTTGATCTTGAACTTCTTCCAGTTAGTTGTGCTTCAAGTTTGCCTTTTCAGCCACTAGGCATATCTGACATGGATAAGTCCCTCATGGCTGATGTTGCTGCAAATGCTATGGAAGAATTGTTAAGGCTTATGCAATCCAATGAACCTTTGTGGATCAAATCATCCACTGATGGCAGGGAAGTCCTTAACCTCGACAGCTACCAACGACTTTTTCCTCGGGCTGGCAGTCAGTTGAAGAATCCAAATGTTCGAATTGAAGCTTCAAGAGATTCAGGAGTTGTCATCATGAATGGTCTGGCATTGGTTGACATGTTTATGGATTCAGTAAGTGCTTTTACTTTCTGATGCTATATTTATTTTTTTGGCCCCTGAATTGTTTACTGATTAAGGATTTATCTGACTTATCAATAATTGGAGTTTGTAGAGCAAATGGCTTGAGTTATTTCCCACAATTGTTGCCACGACAAAGACAATTGAAGTAATTTCATCTGGGATGTTGGCTAGTCATAGTGGTTCTTTGAAGCTGGTACTTCAATTCTTTTTAAAATGAAGAGTTCTTAAAGAAATTGTTCTAGGCTTTGATATTCTGTTCCAAAAAGTTATTGTCATTTGTTTTTGGATGGTGCCTTTTGCAGATGTATGAAGAGCTGCAGGTGCTATCACCGCTGGTTCCAACTCGGGAATTCTGTATTCTCCGTTATTGTCAGCAAATTGAGCAAGGCTTATGGGCAATTGTTGATGTTTCCTATGATCTTCCACAATTCGCTTCTCAATGCCAATCTCGTAGGCTTCCTTCTGGGTGCTTTATTCAGGATATGCCAAATGGATACTCCAGGGTTGTTATATTCCTTTTTAGCTGTTTATTATCTGCAACCAAGGTCTTTTCATGCTACAAGTCAAGAAAGTTGCAGCGAAACTTATGCTCTGTACTGTTCTATATATGAATGCAGGTTACTTGGGTTGAACATGTGGAAATAGAAGATAAAACCCCAATTCATCGGCTTTATAGAGATCTCATCTATAGTGGAATGGCCTTGGGGGCTGAACGATGGCTTGCTACCCTGCAGAGAATGTGCGAAAGGTTTGCATGTCTAATGGTGTCAGGCCCTTCAACTCGGGATCTTGGTGGAGGTAATTATACCACTCTATGCTGGGGCACTGTTTTGATTCTGAAGTCATGAATTTATTTTTCTACATGTTTTTCAGTAATACCATCGCCTGAGGGAAAGAAAAGCATGATGAAACTTTCCCAAAGAATGATTAACAACTTCTGTGTTAGCATCAGCACGTCTAGCAGTCACCGATGGACCACACTTTCTGGGTTGAATGAAGTTGGAGTCCGAGTTAGCCTTCATAAATCATCGGATCCTAGCCAACCCAATGGTGCAGTTTTAAGTGCAGCTACTACCTTTTGGCTTCCAATTTCTCCACAAAGAGTGTTCAATTTCTTCAAGGATGAAAGAACGCGTCCTCAGGTAATATAAGTTGAAAGCTCAAATTGGAATGATTCATTGCAAAGTTGATGAGTTCATTTTTACTGTTTCATTTATTAGATTTCACGCTGTTTCTGCAACAATGCCTTAGCTTTTGATTCTTGTTCTTTTAGTGGGATGTCCTCTCCAGTGGCAATGCTGTGCAAGAAGTTGCCCATATTGCAAATGGGTCACATCCTGGTAACTGCATATCTGTTCTTCGAGTAAGTCTATTGTAGTTTCGTTCTCCAATTTATTCGTTTTTCGGTTTTTTTTTTTTCACCTTCAGTATCAAGTATGGTATATTCTAAATTGGACTGCAGACATTTAGAGTTATTAATGACACTATGGGATTCTATGTTAGGCCTTTAATACTGGTCAGAACAACATGTTAATACTGCAAGAGAGCTGTACAGATACATCGGGTTCGCTTGTAGTCTATTCCCCAGTCGATCTACCTTCCATCAACATAGCAATGAGTGGGGAAGACCCTTCTTGTATATTCGTACTGCCATCGGGGTTCGCCATTTCACCCGATGGCCGTCTAGACCACGGGGACGGTGCATCGACAAGCTCTAACACTCAGGGAAGCATGGCTAGGTCCGCCGGTTCGCTAATTACAGTGGCGTTCCAAATATTAGTAAGCAGCTTGCCATCAGCTAAGCTTAACATGGAGTCAGTAACCACGGTTAATGACCTTATTGGCAAGACTGTCCAGCAAATTAAGACAGCCTTGAATTGTCCTAGTTCCTGATGTTCCGAATCGGTTTTTACTACAGCACAACTGTTTTTCTACTTCTCTAAAGGTCTTTAAATAGGGAAATCAGAGAAGTTCAGTCTCATATGGGGCTGGTGGTATTCAATGCTGAAGAAGTTTCAGGGTTAGTTGGGACTTTGAATGCCCTCTCATCAAGAGCAGGAGGGGTTGGAGGTGGTCTTATTTACTGCTGCTGCTGTTGCTGATTTTGCTGCCAAACCTTCATTACAGCCCTACACCAACTAAATTTTATGTTAGTAACTGCAAGTCCCTTTTTTCGGTTTCTGGGAAAAAGTTTACCTCAGGAAAAGTAGCAGTATTCTGGTCATTTTTACAAAGGGGGAGTCAAGAACGCACCATACAGACGTGTTTCCTGCTGATGGGGTTCGTCTAATTGTTTTTTAATTTTTACTTTCACAGCAAGAAAGAAAAAGAATGTGTGGTTCGGGTATTGACTTCTGTTCATGGACCTTTTTTGCTTATAAATCTATCATTGATTATTTTTCAACTCATTGCTAAAAATGTATCCTTTTTTCTCTCTTACACTTTCTATTAAATGTGTGTTATGTGTGTCAATGAAGATACAGCTTGAGGTTGAAATTCATGGGGAAGTGGGGCAGTCATTGAGACGGTTTTGGATATCTAAATATTGCCATCAATGTTGGGCTCCACGCCCCCACGGCCAAGCTTTTTCTCAAATTTGAAGTAAAAGTGACCGAACCCAAAAGATCAAATTTATCTGCATTAGCCTTGAAAGGATTTGTCAAGTCTTTAACTAAAATGGGTTTGGGAATTGGGACCAATAGCTATTCTAGATTCCATTGAAGGCAAGAACCCGTCATCGATGTGGACCATTTTATCATCTCAAAATTACCAAAACATTCGAACCTCGAAGCAGACCAATTAATATTATTAGTTCTTTAGTTGGTGGTAGTGATCTACACAACGCAGCATACCTTTTCATTTCCATTTGTCTAATATTGGCCTTAGATAGTCATTAACAAGTGACTTGATGACGACTAGAGTCAAAATCAGATCGATAATTGAAACAATAAAAATTTAAGGATCATGGATTAACCGGTTCAATTTGTTAAGTGAAGTTTGCGGTTCAAAGGTTAATTTGTTCTTTAGTTTGCGGATTACCGTTATATATATATATATATATATATAAATGATATATTTTGGCTGAAGATCATTTTGAGTTGTCAAATTTAAAATATTAAGGAAAAGAACCATAGAGAGACTGATTATACATTAAATTCTGGTTTTAATATTTCAATTACAAGTTTACTTAAAATGAGTCAATTGCAAGTTTACATAAAATGTAAGACTCAATTATAAATAGGATAAAATTTAAGAATCAAATTACTTTTTTTGGTATTTTAAAGTCAAAATTTGTCTGATCATGAACTAAACAAATTTTTTCATTTTTTTTTTCCGTTTTTTCCCATTTTTCCGGTTCAACCCACCTTTTTTTGACCGGTTTTTCTTTCTTTTGACTCTTGTGAATTATGATCGAAACGGACCTACGGTTTCGGCTTTCCGCTGGAACGAACGACGCCGGGTTTTCAAAACAATGACTGAATTGTGAAGACGATCCAAACGCCCAACAATTTCTTTTTTTTTTTAACAATTAAAAAATGTGTATTGTAAGTATGTTGACCATTTTACCCGTAGTATCAATAATTTTGTTTAATATATAGAAAAGATAGTAGTGCGTCGTTAAAGAAGAGTATTATGCGAGGAAGATTTGAATTATAGAATCTCATAATTAAAAACACATATTTTCAACCATTTCAATTCAAATGGATCCTTGGTCCAACAGTTTTAAATCCTAGTGTAATTTGATTGGATCACTTGTAAAGTTCTTGATTTTGAGCATTTGCATCATTGCATGCGTTACATATCAATCCGGATCACAAAGCATGGCAGCCCTGTCAGAATGGGCAAGTTTTATAAAGGTGAAATTAATAGAATGATTATGAATTTAAGCAAGCAAATATAGAAATATCTGGTATTAAATTATAACTGTAGGAGATGTCTGCTGAACACTTGCTCAACGCCAGGGAGCCATTAATTTGCCACCATTCATCAGATTTGCTGGTATCAGAAATATATGTAGCATTAATCTCTGATTTTTGCGACTTTACTTTTATTTATTTATTTTTTATTTCAAATCAGCTCGAACTTGAATAACTTACAATGATAGAACATCGGAACAATGAGTTCGATTTCCAGTTTCGTAGCTTCAAACACTAAAAAGACATACAATGATAAAAATCAAAGAAAGAATGACCCTTTACTCTTTATCAATCCAATCGTACCAAAATGCAAAAGCAGTACAAACTCAATTTACTGCCTTGCCTCAATTCAAAGTTACTTGCAAATGTGGCTACCAGTGGTTCTGGATCGACTCATGAATGCTCATCTTATATGCAGTGTTAGTTATTGAAGCATTCAGTAGGGAACCATTATTGCAATGCAATATCTCTCTCTGCGAAGTCCAAAGAACCCATGTAGTCCTGCCACACTTTTTTTAGTTTCCTCGTCTCCATTGAAGAGCGCTTGAAAGAATATATGGGGATTTTTGCTTGTTAGTGCTTATAAAGTATCACATGGAAATATTACTGAAAAATAGGCAAAGAATGCGAAGATTGGCCCAAGCAAAGATTTCTTGTCATCTCAGGATAAATTAAATGCCTTGCTTCAAACGGAATGGTACTATACTTCTCATCATATGGATCCGATCGACAACTGGAATTGCACAAAAATATGCATATCTGCTTAAAAGACAACTATTGTATAAAGTTCTTCGCGGACACTCAATGGTTAAGATTTTAGACTCATATCTTTGAGTTTCTAACCTTGAAAATGAAATGTGAAGTTTATGATAATAGAAAAAACAGCCTTTGCTTTTATTATGTAGCTCACCGGTCAATAGGCCAACAAAAGGAGACAAAAAAAAAAAAAAAGAAGAATATTGCACAAATTAATTAACCAGTGGTGTGAATTAGAAAAGTTGAAAGAAACATACCGTATAATGAATGCAACTTGCTTGGCAGATGAAGAAAATGACCCCATAATTTATCAACATTACAGATCTCCAGTGATTGATAAATGGAGATTGGTGAAATTTAAGGGCATGTGGTCCCCAATTTCATCCTCCACTTCTGTGCAAACGGACCAAGTCTGGAAACTTGAGATTCTTACTTCGTTATTAATGTTGTACGTAAAGCCAGTAATTTTTAGGACAAAATTTATTTAGACTTTATTGGAAGCCTTTTCAAACAAATGAATGAATAGAGGTGCCACAATAATTACTGATTATAACCACCTTAGCAGCCAGCTCTGCTAATAAATAGATTTTCATAACATCCCTATGTTTACCTACAGTAAAGCTGTTTTGTCAACCTTCCATCTCTGATATTCTGCAGAACATATCATGAAGGAACTAGCATTTTTATGTCCACCACCACCAAATTCCTGTTAATCCACCAGCAAGCACATTTCAGCACATAAACATTCAACCACAAATTTGCAAAATTTATCTTGTCTATAGATTATGTCCTACCCGTGATATGGACGTCGTGTCTTCATTCTCCACACTTCTCAGACTAATTTTCAGCAATTGATCATTTTCAAGCTCCTCTAATCTATAAACAACAGCTCCGATGGCCCTATATTATTCAATGAAACCCAATGATCGAAAAATGATTTAAATAGCAGATATGAAGACAGTCAAAGATATGGAAGAGAAGTTATGGAAACTAAACAAATTGAAGAAAATCCACCAGAGGATTAAACCAATTCAATTAAGCAGAGGACGAAGAGAGCGAAAATGTCGTGATCTGCATAGAAAAATATTAAGAAGCACGCAAGGCAATCCCATAACCTCATCTCCATATAGAACACTTTTTAACTTCAAGTTGCAAATCAAGCTCCACAATGAAAACAAACTAGGCTCCTTTGATTCTACTCCATTATCTCCTTGAAGAAAACTAGACCTTGAAATTTATGAATAAATTGTGCATCAATGCCTTCAATACAGTCTTGGGTTCATTTATTAAGAGAAAGCTATTTTTTTAATCCTGATTATAGATAAGTGACAAAAGTATGCTGTCTAGGTCCATTTACATCTCATTAAATTAAATGAAAGAAATAAAATGCACATGATGAAATCTGTTAATGCATCACAACCAAATTTGAATAATGCAATTCACTAACCTCAGTTTTAGATCACGACTCTTGGTAGCTAACTGATGTCCTAGTTCACTCCTCAACTCTGAGACTGAATCTGCATTAACAGCCTACGAACATGCATTGTTAGATATTTTCAGTAGATTAATGCATATCTGACAAGAATATTTATCACAAGGGTTTAGAATCACTCCTAGAGAGAGACAGCATTGTACTCTAGTTTTTACTAGTGAGCAGAAAACTCATTCATTACTTCCTCACAAAAAAATTCACAAACCCATACAAGTAGACTTTGCACACTAATGATTCTTGTAGAATTTGGATTCCTTAACATTAGCAAAAAAGATTTAAATCTTACCAAATAAGAAAACCTAATAAAAGTAGACAAGGCTACACTAATTTGAAATTCAATTGGACTCCTTAAAAAAATTGAAGAAACAAAACTTCTGGCACTGGTCCCTGTGAATAGCCCTGCTAGGGTAGTACTCGAGGAAAAAAATCTACAACAAAAAATATGCAATCTAGGCTATGACTCTGATTTCCTTCATTTGTTAACGTCATTTTTTCCTTTTCTCTCTTGAGGTTGGTGTATGCATCAAGTTCCTAAAAAATGACATAAGAAAGAATGTGTATAATACCAGGCAGTGTCCAAAAGCTCCACCCCCAAGTGCAATTTCATATGACTGATCCAGGGTGTCATCTATTAACTTTTGCTTCTTTGATAAACTGGATATTCCTTGACTAATGGTAGCCTTCAGATCCAAAGAAAGTAACTGAAAAATATCAACCAAATGTCATCGCTATTTTGCATTTCAAGTGCTGTCCATACCGATACCACATATAGATTCAAATGTGGGAGGCCAAATTATCTATGCACACTCATAAAACAAATGCGTGATGATGATGGAGAAACGAATTAGCTCAAACTACAGAGAAAAATAAATCTACCATTCGCAAGATTAAATACAGTAGATGCAAAGTTGCAAACAACTCGAGCAATGCTAGGTGTAAATTCACAAGGCATAGCCTGTTTAAAGATGTTTCTTTTTTGATTGATCAGAATTCAATAAACTAAAACCATTTGAGTCACGGAAACAACCACATTGCGAGAATGTAATGCTGTGTACGTCTGACTCTCCTCCAAACTCCGCAAAAGAGATCATGTATTACAAAGAATTACCTGGTCAAACAAGGAAGGGTTCAATTGGACATTGAATTCAAAATTCAAATCTTTCAATCCACTGCTAAAAGCTTTGCTATTTTCAAGTCTCCACTTCCAAAGATCTCCGTCTTCTATGTACTCGAAGATTGGCCTAACACGCTCAAATTCACTGATTAGGCGATTAATACGGTGGGTATTATTGCTATTACAAGTAAAAGCAGAAAGCTTTTCTTTGAAATAATCAAAAGCAATGGTAGCCCCGCTTCTATTCATGTCTATAACTTTATTAACATTGCCGGCAACCGCAATTTGGCCATTGCCGCCGCCGCCAAGCATCTCCAGCGCCGTCTTGTGGTGATCCAACACGACCACACTGGAGATATCAGCACATGACAATCATCAAATAACGGAAAATATTGGCAATGGGAAAAAAAATAAAACTGAAAAACGAAGTGGACCCGCCTGTCAACTAGGGAGGAGAGTCGGTGGACGAAGCCGGGCGGCCCCACGAAATCGAGAAGGTAAACGTGCGTGAGCTGATCGAGCGGAAGCTTGTCTATGGTGATGGGGCTGTAGACTGGATTGGGAAAGAAGAGAGCGGAGGAGGAGGAAGTTCTGGTGGCGGAGAAGTAAAGATGGGCGGCCAGTGCGGCGAATGCACCGTCTGGGCATGGGTAGTGATACAACACCGCCGCCGCCGCGGCCGATTTTTTTACGGCGCCTCGTCCCGACGCCATACTCTTCAGAATGCCCCGTTGGACAATTCAGACTATCGGTCGGGTCGGTCCAAACTCACCAATAAAAAAAATAAAAAATAGTTAAATTATAATTGACGGATTGAACAAATGGGGTACGGCAATTTTGTGCACTTTTGTCCTAACTATTACGTCGAACGTGGTAACATAAAAGACTAATTACAATAATGAGTACACAAAAAATATAAAATAAAAATTAAGAATAATATATGCGAAACTAAAAATTGTAATAAATATAAATAAATAAAAAGGCACGAAATTACCAAAGATTAATTATTTTGTATATAATGCAATAAATCAAGTGAATAATAGCAATGTGTTCAAAAAAAGTTGGATATTAATAATGATTTGATTTGATTGTAGATTTAAATTTTCGAACACACGATCCAAATATAGGTCACTTTTTTGTTTTGTTTTTTAACAAAAAATCCCATTAATACAATTTTTTGTGGTTTAGTGTGTTCAAATTGAATTGAGTTGTTTAGTCGAGTAAGCAACTTAAACGATTTGATGAATGCTCTTATCATGCGTTCTTTTGATAGCTAATCTAAAGTCGAATGTGAAAAAGAAAAGACTCGAGCTCTTATTATTTTGTTTTTCATTTTAGTTGGGAGGTATTTTATACGAATGAGATTCGCGTACGAATTCTCATCCCAATTAAATAATTTGATATATAAATAAACGAGTCTATATCTAGTGATTATAGCTTCTATTCCACTTCGGATTTTTAATGGGTCTTATAATAATAATAATAATAATAATTTGATAGAAGGAGACCTTATTCTATTACAACAACACTACATTATTGAACAATATTGTAGGCACAATAGGGTAGTAAATTAATTTTTTTATATTCAACTTTATTTATTTATAAGATCAAACGAAACATGATTTTTATACATTTTTTTGTTGTTTTTGTGTTACTTTTTAAGTATTACTGCCTAACTTTTCTGAATCAATACATAATTAGTATGCTAAATATTATCTTAATAATCACCTACTCAAAGACAAAACTGTGTGAAAATATTCAAAAGAATACATATCAACAGATGGAGAGAAACATGGGAACAACAAAAAAATAATACAATAATTTGTTTGTATTTAATTTCATTTATTTGTAAGACTAGGTAGTATATAATTAGTTTGTGTTTTTTTGTTACTTTAGCAAGGACGAAGGCACCTTATGGCAAGGGGGCAAATTTGTTGTGAACTATTTTTATCGTGTAATATTAAGTTTGCCTCCATTAGTTGTGGTAGTTTGCCTATTTTTCGTGCTAGTTTGCCCACGTGTTGTACTTCTTTAAGTTTTGTTTGCACCATTTTTACTTTATAGTATAAATTTGTTCCCTTAATTTTTTTTTTTGATTTCATCCGTATACTCTATGGTCTATTTGGATTATGAGAGTTTGGTGACAAAAAAATTATAAGAAAAAAAAGTTGTGACTTGTAAAAAAATAATAAAAAAGTAAAATTTTATGTTTAAATTTTATAGAAAAATAATAAGCAAGAAAAATATAGAGATAAAATTACAAGAACGATTGTATAAAAGACTAAATAATAAGTTAAAATTATAAAATATTTTTATAAATAATTGAATAAATAGAGATTTTTTTGTTCATTATATTTATATAAATTTATTTTTTCCAAACCGTTTGGCACATTTTTTCTGACACATTTTCTAATCACTTTCTCATGAGTTGCAAAACAAAGAAAAACATCTCGATTTCTGAAATTTTCTTTATAATTCTTTTCTCATAAGCTTTCCAAACACACTATTAAGCTGCCTAATAGAAAATAATAAGAAAAAAAATGATAAAAAAAAATATTATTTGGATAAGTTAAAAATAAGTTAAAAATAAAATAGTAAGAAAGTAAAATTGTTGTTTAACTATAGTAAGAAAATGTGGGGAAAGTAAATTTTATATCCTTAAATGACAGTTTTACCCCTCAAATTTATGTTTAGAGCAAAAAGTTGATGGACTCGAAATAAGGGTAATCTCGTAATTCTATATGTGACAAGTTGACTTCTTTATTTTTTTTAGATTGGTCAAAGAGTTTGTTGGTGGGACAATAAGTAAAAACCGATTTATTTTCTGTGCACATTTATTCTAAGCAAAGAAAGTTTCTTGAATTCTCTATTTTCTTTCTGTTGGTATTCTTTTCCCACTATTTTTCCCCACCCAAACGGACCATAAATATTGTTAGACAGTTTTTTTTTTTTTTTTCTTTTTCCGTTTTTTGGTGTAATTAGATAGTTTTTTTTCATGCGTGTTTCCAATCCCATCTTTTCACCGGTGGGATCAAGCTGACCATCTCAAGCCATCGTGGGCAGTTGCGACCATCCGAAACAGAATTTTGGGCCGGGCCGGGCCGCCAACACATGGGCAAAACCGCTTAGCCCAACAAGCATAAAATCCAATTGAACTTTAGGAAAGAAAAAGGCTGGTATTTATAATTTTTTTAATTATATTTGATATATATATTATAACAAATTTATTTATTTTTATAATAAAATTATTAAAATATAATATAAAAAATTAATATATAATTTTTTATTTTTTTATTATACAAATAATAAATATTATTATATAAATAATTAAGTTTATTATAAAAAATTATTTTATATGTATATCACGTACGAGAGAGTATGTATATAAAAATAAACTTTTTACGGAAAAACAAATTCAAGTAATCCTGATTATGCCCATTTTCCTTCCCGGAAAAGATTTCTGGAAAAATGGCAGGCAGCGCAGTTTTAGCAGTTGCTGCTTCTCTCTCCTCCATTAAAATAGAGACCATAGCTCGAAGTAGTAGGAGGCGGAGCCCAGCAGAGCCATGGCGGAAACGAGTACCTGACTCGTTCCAACTGTCGCTGTCAGGCGGCGGCGTCTGCGGCAGGAGCAATAAAATAATTTGGAGTGGTGTTAGAATTGGAAGAAGGGGACGGCGCGAAGAAGACAATTGCTTCGTGTTGGCCGCCTACACCTCTTCTTCTTCTGCTTCTTCTTCCTTTTCTTCTCCTCCTCCCAAACCCAAAACCAAACTTTTTGTCAGCGGTTTGCCATTTCTCCTTATTTATTTATTTATTTATTATTATTATTTTGTGTGGTCATTTGTTATTAATGGCTTATGATATTGCGCTTTGCTCATTAAACAAATAAGTTAAAGATACTAAAGACACATTTTTTCAAATGTAATATAAATCTATCGGAAAGATGAGCTGAATATAATGGCATAATGCTCATAAATTTGAGTTAGGAAAACAGTTTTTTTCGTGAAAATAATGTTGTATATTATTTAATGTGAGAGTCTCGTATACTGTGACACTTCTATAAATCTATTTGTTAAGCATTTATGGATCACTTTACTTGCAGCCAAGGAGGCCCACATATCCTCCTTTGCCCTTTTTTTTTTCGGTTTTTTTAAAAATTTTTCTTTTGTTGTATTGTATAGTGATGGGAAAATGTCCTTATGAAAAGCAATGTATGCTGCTTGCTTGGCGCAAGACTGAGCGGTGTAAATTTTCCATTGCCTTCATCCTATAGCTGCAACATAACTTTTGGTCTTTCTCAATTCAGGGCTGTCTTTTCGAACCACTGAAGAGAGTTTGCGAAATGCTTTCCAAAATTTTGGCCGGCTTGTTGAAGGTGAGAACAGTATTGGATACATTGGTGCCTCGGTGAGCCTGCTTAATTGCTCCGGGGTATTTGGTGTGCCTTATCTCTTCATTGTACGCTCTGGCTTCTCTTACGGAATTGTCTTGTTACATTGCAGTGAATCTGGTGATGGACAAAATGGCAAACAGACCTAGAGGATTTGCGTTCCTCCGATATGCAACTGAGGAGGAATCTCAGAAAGCTATTCAGGGAATGCACGGCAAGGTATGTACAATCTGTCATTATTTCTGCAAATCATATTCGTACATACAACTTGAAATTGCTTATGATTTTCATATGTGGGGGTCATAGTATTAGATACCAGCTTTGACGTAAAATAGGGAATAGACGATAAGTTGATGGTGGGGTAAAATTATCTCAAATGGGTCTATGCCACACAAGTGGATAAAGAAAGTGATATCACATTAGGAAAATGGCAGCTGCTGTCAATTGTTGACATTTCTGTTTAGACTGTCATGGTTGCGATGATCAGTAAACTTGCATTTTCCTAACAGCTCACAATTTCCTGCCTGCATTCCAGCAATTATGCTTTCACATACGGGTTTCCCACGAGTTGCAAATGCTTTGTAGTTGTCCTAGACGTGTCTAATATTTCCACCACCTTCGTTTGTTAACCATTTAACTTGTGGCCTGGAGCAAGTCTTTCTAGCTGACTTTTCTGTTTGGATCTTTAACATCTCCTTGCTTAGCCAACATATTGTAAGGAGCTTGTTCTCTTGCTTTAGCAATGCCTTTATGCCGCACAAATTTTCCATTGCAGTGGATCATAAAATGCTGTTATGCCTACTCAGATTTTCAAACCCAATAAGAATCTAAAAGATGCTGAACTCATGTATGGCATTTTAGGACAATGAATGAGCAAGCAGGAATCGGTCCCTATTACAAATATATGAGCCTAGTCTATGATGTGATTTTATGCTCTGGTGAAGTTGATGGTCACTATTATGCCCTCGTTTTCTACACAATGCAGTTTGACGGTGCACCACAAAACTGTAAGGGTTTAACAAAATAGTTTATCGTGGACCAAGTTGTCAGCCCTCCATATGTTCTTTATTCTGATACATAATTATGTGTTAACTATTTCAGCATCTGAGTTGATTTCCTTGTATTAAATTTATGATCTAAGGTGTCTTACAGGATTCTGATTCCCACAAAACCATTTTCTTCTAGTTTTTGGATGGCAGGGTAATATTTGTGGAGATTGCAAAACCCAGATCAGAACTCCGCAACCCAAGACAGTTATGAAGAGCGAATGATGACACACTTTCAGTATCTACTCATTGAGTGCAGTTGAGAGATAACTGCAGTACTTATGTCGCGATCTCCATCCTCCATTTAGGAGCTGGAGGACAAGAACAATTGATTTCATTAATTTCTTCTTAAAATGATATATAAGCATTCAGTATATCTGATCTGCCAAGTCTGCTAGCTGGGAGAGCGTTGAATTCTTGGATTATGGTTTAACTTTGAACAAAAGCAATCCGAGACTGAACGGGACATTGCGATACAACATTCATCCTTGTTGAACTAGTTGTTGCCGTAAAAGACATGATGCCAAGATGGAGATGTTTCGCTTCAAGCATGAAATTGCTACTCTGTATTTGCATCCCCGTCCAAAAAGGGACCGCTAGAGAGATAACAATCTTTTTGCCTCTTTCATTTACCAAACCTTGAGATGGCCCGTCTCCTGTCCACCTACCAGTGTGGAATCCGCTCTCGGGTCACGGCTCTACTGTGGTCCTCAGGTACCTAGACATTGGCTCGAGGCATTTTCTCTACGGCTTACCAGTTTCTTAATTTTGGTGGAAGAGAATTTATTAACCACTCATGAGAAAGGGCTCGAAGTTTAGTTTAATATGTTTTGTCAAGCAAGTACTTTCAAAAGGGGAAAGTTCAACAGAAATTTGTTTATCCGACTGAAAGCAAAATGGAAGATTAAACTGCTCGAACGGTGCAAAAAAATGATATAAATTTTAATTTTAATTTTTCTCAAGCTTACCTTTTACTTGTGCACTGAATTGACAGCAATCGGGACTGTCTAAATCTCAGAGGTCTCCGTATGGCCAAATAATCAAACTCTTATGCTGTGATTGTGATTGGATAGTGAGAATTTAAGTAGAAAATGGATAGAAAAGAAAATGAATAAAAAATAGTATAGTAATAATAATAATATAATTAAAAAAAGTAATGATTAGAAAGTTGTGAGAAAGAAAATAAATAGTAATTTGTGAGAGAAAAAGTAAAAGATAATTGTTTGGATTGATAGAAAATGAATAAAAAAGAAAATGAGTAGAAAATTTTAAAATTTTCTTTTTCTTTCCTTTTTTCTTAGAAAATATCCAAACATGGCCTTAAACTCGGTTCTTCCGAAATGATTCGTAAAGTCTTTCCCGAAGCCCGGAGCCTGGGGGGGGGGGGGATAGAGAAAAAGAAAGCCTCGTTAAGTGTTTTTCTTTTTTTGGTCAAAATTTTGTTTGTTTGTACTTTGTAATGAAATTTTAATTTTTTATAATTAATATGATATTTTTTATAATAAAAAATATATTATTTTTTTATAATAAAAATTTATCATTATAGTTATAAAAAATAAGATCTCATTGTAATTAGATAGAAAATTTTTTTTTACATAAAAATTTGGATAAAAAATTTTTGGTACTTACTTTTTTACTTAGAAGAGAAAAAGAAAAAGTCAAAAGAGGATTGGCAACGATAATAGAAGCGACGCCGTAGCGTAATGTTTATCTTGTGTACTGTGGGGGCATGTGTGAAACTAATGGAAACTATTTTATGTTATGCAGCTTTTCATTTCTCTTAACTCTCCACATATTTGCGCAATAAGTAGGGATATATAATAGGAAATTGTTTTTACGATTTTTTATAAATTGATTTTTTTTGTTTATTTTTATTTTTTAAAACTAAATCTTTTATTAAATATTATTTTAAAATTTAAAATTTTTTATAAAATTTTGTAAAAAGATTTTCGTTGTGTTCTTGCTAGATTTAGTTAAGGTGTAAAACATAGTTTCTTCATTTTAGCAGCTAACAATTAGTCACAGATTATTATAGGGTGAATATATTAGATTGTCTTTGAGTGGTCATAGGTATGAAAAAATTAATAATTTTTCAAAATTAAATCTTAAACATATTTAATATTATTCTAAACATACTTAATTTAATCTTAAATCTTAATTTTTAATTTTTTTTTCATACATGAAGTCACTCTATGGCCATTTTTCGTATTCTCTTAGTTTTTCCTAAAAAGAAAAAGAAAAAGAGCAAGATGCAAACCTAATGGTCGATTCGTCTTACCCGAAAATTAAAAGTCAACGGTTCAAGGGTTGGTAACACAGATGCAATGTTAATTATCGTTGAACTATTTTGCAGGATTATCTGTTGAATTTTGTATTTAATTACAATTAGATTACTAAATTCCAATTTAGTGCAACTGAATCAATGGTAGTCTCTACTGGCGTGTTTGGAATGCTGTGGAAAGGTGGAGGAAGGTAGGAAAAGAAAACGATAACGGTGAAAAAAATAAGTTGATGCAATAAATAGGAAAAAATGAAAAAAAGAAAGTGTAGAGAAAGAAAAAATAAATAATAATTTGTGAAAAAAAAATGATGAAAAAAATAAATTATTTACATAAATAAAAAAATAAAAAATAAATAAAAAAATAAATAAATCTTTTTTCTTTTTTCACATGAAGAAAGCACTCCAAACATGGTCTACGTGTGTTGGGAAGTCTGCTCTTTCCAGGCTGTGGTTTATCCTAAAAAGAAAACTTAAAAGATAAGAAAAGCCAAGAAAAAAAGTGGGGAAAAAAAATAGAGGGCCCCACCTGGCCAACAACGTCTACTGTAGGCTTGACATTTCTCGAGTTCAATACTGTGTGTGTGTGTGTGTGTGACGCTCTTTCACCCATTTTCACCCATTTTTCATTTTTTTCTTCTTCTTCTTCTTCTTCTGGGTCATCGTTTAGATTGTTGAAGCGACGTCGTTCGTTATGGCTGCTCAAGGGAAGAAGCTCATCAACGATCCCAACGGTTCGCATTTTTGTTTCTTTCTTTTTCTTGCATTTCATTCTCTGCGTCTATTTCCTTTTTTAACTCTTTTTTTTTGGGGGGGGGGGTGTTTTGTCTGGGTATCGGTTTTAGTTGCCGTACTTTCCATTTCCTTTTATTTTTTTTTTCATTTTTTTTGTTTTTTTTTTCTCCGTTTGATTTCTGAGATACCGAGAAGAAGATGATGAAATCTTTGTTCTCTCTTTTATGTTATTTTTTAAAAAAAAATTAAAATTTGGAAATTATGTGGGATTTTTTTTTCTTTTGGGTGTGTCTGTTTAAACGAAAGAGAAGAATGTGGGAGGAAAGGACGATTCAAATGGCTATCTTTGATTGCCTTGCTTCCAACTTCTGAACATGAACTGATTTTTTGTTGAAATGGGGATGATCTTGGGAATAGGAAATAATTCTTTTTTTTGGGAATCAAAAGACTGTTTTAATCACAAGTTCTTGTTGTTTTTTTGAGGACCCACTTAGGTTTTCTCTGGGTTGGATCATTTTAAACAAAAAAAAAAAGAAAGAAAAATTGGCATTAGTCTAAAGGCTGAAGGTGTTCAATGGAGGATTTGTGGTAGGCAAGTATTGGAGTCCCTATTCTTAGTTTTTTTTTTTGGTCCTTATACGTGAGAAAGTTTGTGTTATATTCGGGTTAATTGTCATTCTTACCTACAGCTTTCTTTATTTTTTCTTGGCTGTCAGAACAAAAAGATAAGTGAAAAATAATGTAAGCGGTGTTTTCATTTGTCCCTGTCTTGATTCGTGATTGCTGCAGATGTGGTGACTGAGTTTATTGAGGGACTTGTGGAAACATATCCGGGGCTGCAATATTTGGATGGATTTCCCGAGGTCTCTGGCTTGTGGAACAATATGGATATGTAAAATTATATGTAGGCCTTATGCAATTAAAGTTGCAATTAATTGTGTTTTTTTTCAATTCGTGGTGATGTAGGTGAAGGTGGTATTACGTGCTGATGTGTCAAGTTCTACATATGATAAGGTTGCAGTAATATCAGGTTTGTGAACACAGCTTCATTTTGATGTTCAAACTCGAAACTCTTGATATAAATCATGCTGTCATTGAAGATTTGGATGCTTCTTTGTGACAACGCTTTGGATGATAGACAATTGTGGATGCTATTGGTACTCTGATCATTTTTCTTCTGAAGGAAACAGTGCTTGATATCGTCAAAAGATATGGATTGGAATATCAGTTAAATTAAGTGTAAGGCTTTGAAGTTGATGTAAACTTGAAAAAAACTCTCCGTCTCTCTCTCTCTCTCTCTCTCAGTTTGTGAGTGTTCAATATCTTTTAAAAACAATGGTAGTTGAATTACAGTTCCGACACATGCATGCAGACACGGGTGTATATTTATGTAGTAATTTGTCAGGATTTGTGAGCATGTGCATAAATAGAAGAGCTTTTTCTTAAAAATCTGTTTTTCGTGGCCGAGTCTATTGGACCTCTGAATGGCTTGCTCCCAGTAGATTTATCATTAATTCACATATGGATTGTAATGTGGGCATATAAAATTATTGTATTGTTTGTCCTTGCTATTCTGATTTAGTGCTTTCCCACCATTTATTGTGTTGTGAATGACACTTTGTTCTGGTTATATGTCGCACGGAAAAGGGGGAGGAAGTGGGCATGAACCTGCGCATGCTGGATTTGTTGGAGAAGGGATGCTCACAGCTGCTATATGTGGAGACATTTTTGCCTCTCCAAATGTTGATTCAATTCTAGCTGTATGTTTTCAATTTAGATTTTCATTTGAATAAGATTCATTCCATCAGTTATTAATGCCCTTTTCCTTTCAAAGTAGCTGTATGCTGACATTGTCTAATTTTAGGGCATCCGAGCTGTAACTGGTCCCAAGGGTTGTCTTTTGGTTGTCAAGGTAATGTTATTTTGAGAATTAGCTAATCACCTCAAAGATACGGACTGTGGACATTATGTACCCTTTGCATACCTTTAAAAGAGTGACAAGGACAACGAAACCAACAAACCAAACCCCCCTGCACACCTTTCCCACCTAAGAAAAACTTGGGGGGGGGTGGGTGGGTGTGGGGTTTGGCGAGGGACAATGAGGAAGAACCATGATTTGTTTCAATTGAATGCTCAACACCCTATTAAGATTTATCAATGCAGCTTTGTTTCTGGGATCATTGAGTATAATCTGGATGTTGCAGAACTATACTGGTGATCGTTTGAATTTTGGTTTGGCTGCTGAGCAAGCAAAATCTGAAGGTTATAATATAGAGGTAATTTTTCATTTAGACTTCTTCCTTAATGCAGTGTGTTTGAGATCATGGAATCAAAGAATAATCACTGTACTTGCTTTTGCAGACAGTAATCGTTGGAGATGATTGTGCTTTACCTCCACCTCGGGGTATAGCTGGACGAAGAGGTTTGGCAGGCACTATTCTAGTTCACAAGGTTCTCTCTCCCCTCTCTCTCTCTCTCTCTCTCCCCCCCCCCCCCCCCGACCCAAACTGCACTTCTTGCACCTCCTGCCAAAACCCATGTTCCAGAGGTTTGGGTTATAGTTACTAATTTTGTGCATTCTAGATCCTTTCATGTTGTTATCTTTTCCTTTTTGCTCTGTTCAACTCTACAAATGATGTTTTTATCTTGGAGTTCTTGTGGCCATCTTATCCAAGTATTCATCGTGGCCACAACTTTTGTCAGCCAATTTTATAATAATATGAGATACTTCAATACCATTTTACCGACCTCTTCTCTATATCTGCAAAGTTCATTTTCATAAGTTTGAATTGAAATGGTGCAAACTTCTGCATTAAGAAGTAGAAGTCTTTTCAACCATGCACTTAAGCACTGGTCTGGAAAATGTTGATATTACTGTTAAGTATAGTGGAAGAAGTAACTTACATGGACATTGGTTGCAAAGAAGAAATTTTCTGGGTACTGTTGCCAAATCACAAAAGCATGTTTTTTTATGCTATTCTCATCTTTTGTGCGTCTTTTTTATGTTTTGTATGTGCTTGAAATTTAGGGGGTGTTTGAAGTGGGTAGATATTTGAATTTGGTCACCTTGAGAGAGAGAGAGAGAGAGAGAGAGAGAGAGAGAGAGAGAGAGAATCTTGAATAAACAACCTTTTGGCTCCATGGTTGCTTTCCTGTGACATCTTTTCCCCCTTGTAAAGGTTGCCGGAGCTGCCGCTGCTGCCGGGCTTTCTCTTTCTGAGGTTGCAGCAGAAGCAAGACATGCATCTGAAGTGATTGGAACAATGGGTGTTGCATTGTCGGTTTGCACACTGCCTGGCCACGTCACATCGGATCGTTTGGGCCCCGGAAAAATGGAACTTGGTCTTGGAATTGTGAGCTATCTTTTATAAATTGAAGTGCAATGAGCATGTTGTATTTTTAGCTAGGTGAATCATATCTGGTGAAGGATTTAAAGTTTACTAAATTGTTATACAACGCAATGTCATGATTATGGTGCTGATTCTTTAAATTAATGCTGCGCACTTCCCTTATTAGCTGTCTATTTCTTTGTGGTAGCATGGTGAACCTGGTGCTGCTGTTGTGGACCTTCAGCCCATCGAGGTGGTGGTTTCTCACGTTCTAAAACAGATTTTGTCACGGGTATGCATTAAAATTTTAAGGCTAAGCATCATAATCTACTTATCAGACACTCAGCGTTTCTTTAAGGAATAGATGTTGCCACCTTTTTGCATCAAGCCTTTAAGTCTAGCCCCTACAATCTGCCGAGAACATATTTCTGTGGCTGGCAAGCCCATATGTTATTTACATCCTCAGTTATATCATTTATTTGTTTTCAGGAAACTAACTATGTTCCAATTACGCGGGGAAGCAGTGTGGTTCTCATGATCAATGGGTAGGTTTTGCATTTTGTCCTTGCTTGAGATTAAACGTGCCTTGTTATGTAGACTTAACCCCGGCCTGGCCCAGTTAGGGTTCCTGGTTCAAACTGCCAGTTATGGCACCATGAAGGGGTTGAATTGTGACAGGCCCATGGTCGGGCACGCCAGTTACGATTCTAAATCATGCACAGTTATGTTTCTGATTTTGGTTCTGATTTCAGTTTGGTTCTAGTTTAGTTCGGCTTGGTTAGGTCCAACTCGTAACCTTTTTCAAAAAAAAAATTGTAAAACATTTTGGAATTTTGTTAAAAAAAAAAATTTAGTGTGCAAAGATATGAAAGTTAAGGAAAAAGTTAAATAAATACAAAGTTCAAATATAATCCTTAATTAAGTTGCCTATGTTTTTTTATTATTATTATTTTTTTCGAATCTGTGAAAGGTTGTTTCAAATTGGCTGTTTGCGGGCAGTTCAACTGCCGGTCCGGTTACCATGTCCTGATTGGTGAAAAAACTGTAACTGGATTGGCCTGCTCTCCAGTTTTGGCTGGGCCTGGGTTGGGCCGACCTGAAGCCTGGGTCGCGTCTACTGTTATAGGGATAAATCTTTATGACCTCATTTACTAGCTCGCGATCAACTGCTGTTTGGATACTTCCCCCTTTTTTGTTGAGGTATTGAGACTAGTTTCAATTTACTCGAACTTATCAGCAATCCCTGTTTTTCCAATGGGTCAAGTTGCTGGAATGCTGCCTTTACTTGTCTGCTCTTTAACCGCTCCTTCCTACCGGTAGAAATGATCATGATCAATGGGGTCTCTATTTATTAAAAATAGGAGTGTTAGCAACTAGGAGTACATTCAAACATGACTATATACTTTGATAAAAACTTTGAAAATATCTGAATATCAGTAATTCAAGAAAAAAGGAAACCAGCCATTCGAAGAATGCTTTTTGAAATCAAGCATCTGTCACATTTTTTTTGAGGATGGTTTTGCTCTATTCACACCGTTATGATATGTTTTTTTATCGTGTGTCCTTAGCTTCAGTGGCATGGGTTGGCTGGACTTGTCTGTAGGTAAATGTGTGATTTTATTTATTTATTTATTTTTGTAAAATTAATTTCCCTGCAGATTAGGTGCCACCCCTCCAATGGAGCTGATGATTGGAGCAGGAAAAGCAGTCCATCAATTGCAGCTGGAACATGGACTTGCCATAGACAGAGTTTATACTGGGTCATTTATGACTTCTCTTGATATGGCAGGTCTGATTGAGATGAGAGTGTCAATGAGCGTGCAAATGAACATTATGGTTGTAATCTCAGTTCAGTGGTTTTTTTTTTCAGGATTCTCAATTACCATAATGAAGGCGGATCAAGCGATTTTGCAACGCTTGGATGCTGCAACTAGGGCTCCATACTGGCCCGTTGGTGTTGATGGTCTGTGATGATGTGCTGAAATATTTCTTCTTTCGTTCCTGTATAGAAGTGAATTTGAGATGATTCTTCATGAACCCTTGATTCTGCAATCAATTAGCAAGGATTACTGAACTATTAGTTGTTTTATGATCTTGCATATTTTACTTTGTTATCGATCTGGGTGGTTGTCTTTACTGACAGGTAATCGTCCAGCCGCCAAGATACCAGTTTCACTGCCACGATCTTCTTCCACAAAGAATGATGAGGTACTTTGACACACACTAAATGGTTTAGGCCGCCATTTTGAACAAAAGGGGTTTGGCTTGTATGCTTAAAAATTTTAACCTCATTAACACAGGGTGATATGGGCAGGATATCTTGTGATTGGTAAATATGTTCTTGTTTGGCACATTTTAATTGTAATACTTAAGTATGACCGTTTCTACTGAGGGCAGAAAAAAATTTGGTGTGGAGGCATATCCAGGTTACTGCTTGTGTTGTGTGCAAAATCTTTCAATTTTGCTTATACAACCCTTTTTTTGCAATATGACTTTTTGGGATGAGGCACTAGTTCTGAAAGAAAACGAAAAGACAGAAGGGGTAGGATTTTTGTGTGGAATTTCACATATGCTTTGTTGATCCCTCATTTCCCCTGTTTGCTTTTATTAGCCATTGGGTCGGCCGCCACAGCTGAGTGAACAAGGACATCTTCTTGAGGTTGCTATTGAAGCGGCAGCAAAAGCAGTTATTGACATTCGGGACAGTTTAGATGAATGGGATGGCGTGTCAGGTGATGCTGACTGTGGATCCACGGTGAGTATCCTCCGACTGTCGTTGTTACTAATTGGTGCTGCTACGTGGCGAAAATTCTTATTTTTTGCAGATGCATAGGGGTGCAACTGCCATTCTGGAAGACCTGAAAAAGTACTAAATTTTATTCTTCAGCCTTTTGTGGTTAGCTTCTCTATGATTGAGGATTTTTAATTTTGGATCTTGTACAAGTGTAAAAAAATTGCAAAGCATTTTCTGTTTGCTGTATAACTTTTCCTTCTTGAGTCACCTTATTTTTTGGCTGCCAGTTATCCTCTTAATGATGCTGGAGAAACAGTAAATGAGATTGGCTCGACTGTTAGAAGAGTTATGGGAGGAACAAGTGGGATAATGTATGTTTCTTATTTCATTTCCTACTTCCATCATTCCTTAGTGTTCATTCATGTGGTCAATAATTGCTTCCTCGCTTCCTTTTAAGACAGATACAACATATTCTGTAAGGCTGCATATGCACAGTTGAAAGCTAACAACCAGCCAGCTGTTACACCAAAACAATGTAAGATGGTGCTTTATTATTATTATTATTGTTTTTCCTGACATGCATACCTTGATATTGTGTACTCTATTAATCAGGGGCTGAAGCACTTGAAGCTTCGATTGCTGCAGTCAGCAAGTATGGTGGGGCTAAAGCTGGTTATCGCACGTTGTTAGATGCGCTTATTCCAGCATGTGAAGTTCTTAAGGAGGTAAATAACTTGATTTTTCCTACATGCATGGTTAATAATATGGCTGTATAGTTAGGTGATTATTTACTTTTGCTGTTTCACAAGCAGAAGTTAGATGCTGGAGTTGACCCTACGACAGCGTTTGTTCTCTCATCTGAGGCAGCATTGACTGGAGCTGAATCTACCAAACAAATGCAGGCGCAGGTGAATTTATTTTTTGTTTCGTGTTTCCTTTTCCTTCCCTTTTCTCGAATTTGGGCTATGTATGCCCTCCCCTTTCATTGTGTACAAGAGGATTGCCTTGAACTAAACAAACAAATGAATTTAATTGATACATGGCAAGGAGTTGTGCCTGGCGAACGTAGAATTCTAAACCTAACCACTTACCTCTTCTTTAAACTTCCAAAAGGAAATTCTCCTTTGTTTTACAAACCAAAAAAAAAAAAGCTCAGAGCTGCTACAAGAACAGTGATGATTAAGAGCTTACTTCTGAAAGTGAATCAACAAAATTGTGTGGGAAGACTGCTGGATTAGGTTGATAAGGCTTCTAGCAATCATAAATCATACTTTGGCTGAATGTTTGTTTCTTTTTCAAATTAGAAGGAATGCTTTATTTGGATGTGATGAATTATATAAACAAGTATACGGACAGGGTTACCATCCATATGATCAAAGGATTATAATAAGGTTGACGAAATAAGAATTAAGTTTAATACTCGTATATCATAGAATAAATGCTGTGTACAAGACATGTTGTTTTTTGCCTAAAATTACGCACCATCTTGTGAGCCATAGGTTAGGTTGGTAAGCATTGGTGTGCTTAGTGGACTGCCTTGGCATGCTGACTGTAGTTGCTGACTGCAAAATCAACTTCACAGTTTTGTGCATTGAATTGCATTTGTACCTTGGTTCTTACCATATGGATTGTACAGGCTGGCCGTTCGTCTTATGTCTCTGCAGATATCGTTGCATCAGTTCCAGACCCTGGGGCAATGGCTGCAGCTGCATGGTACAAGGCAGCAGCTTTAGCCATCAATAACAAGTACCAGCTTCAGGCTTAATATCTAACATCTGATGTATCTACATCCTACAACCCATACATTTTTCCTAAGCTTTAGTTTGATTTTACATACTAATGGGGCTTTCCGCTAATGCAAATCTTGCATAACGCCGAGAGAGCGATTTTTACATATCAACATGACACGTGTTTTAGTACACGACGAAAATGTAATACTGGAGATCGATGAAGTGCATAAAGATTTGATGAATATGGAAGTCATGGTTGTAATTTTCATGACTGAACCATGGAATTATTGTTGGTTTCTGCTGGCTTTTGGTATGCCTATTTGGCCTATTGGATTTAACTCATGGCATGCTAAAGTTACTATGTCCGGTTTCTGTGCCATTTATTGTATTAAATAGTTGATTTTTACAACACTAAAACTGTAAGTTCAGTCTAGTTAATAAGCTACTTTTGGAGAATTCAGAAGGTTACTAAAACTGAAAGTTACTATATCAACATTTCTTGGTTCAAAAGCATAAGCTCCGTTCTTAGGTGAATCTGCTGTCCAATTCCAAGATTCAGTTTCGGGGGGACTCGGATATGATAAGAGTTTTTCAAATTAGGAGGGGTGTAAGAAAAGAAATTATTGTTTATATGCATGTAAAAAGGTGAATCATCTAATTTGGTTGGTGATTTAATCTGTTTTTCCTTGTATTGACCTAAGTTTGAATATTTTTACTATTGTCCGCTTTCAAATAAATGAGATTTGTTGTGGAGTGTGCGGCGCTAAGTTCTCGACTCCTTAACACTAAGATTGTTGTGGAGTGTGCGGCGCTCTAAGTTCTTCACATGAAAGAGGTGTACTCAAATTTAATATGCTCAGGTGATGTATTTGCTTTTTGGAGATAGGTGATGTATTTGTTTTTTTTGGAGATAGTTGAATGAGAAATTATAAAATATGATAGAACAGGTAGGTCTTCACTCACAAATACTTTGACTAATATATTTGTCAAGGTTTTTTTTAAGTCTTTCTTGATGAAAATAAAAAATTAAAGGTGAAAAAGTTTTATAACAAAAGTTAGACATCAGTAAAATGGATGAGCCTCTCTTACTCTTTTTTAACAAACAGAAAAGAATAATTAAAAATCTAAAAAATATAATAATCATGCGAAAACTAAGTGGACCACTAAATATATATATAGTAAATAATTTCATTTAATGAGGGTAGTTGATGAAGTATTAATAAGTTTAAATTATCAGGAAATAATTTCTTAAATGTCTTGGTCATTAAAATGTAAATTTTTTGTTTTTTTTTTGGTTACAATCAAAATGTAAAAATTAGCTTACAAGTCTTTTGCTCAAGAAAAAAAAGAACCTTTTACCAATTTTTTTCACATAAAGAAAAAAAAAAAGGCAAACGGAAAAGTGAAAAACGATTGGTGACTGGCAAAAAAAAGAAAAAACGGAAAAGGTAGGTGACCAAATGTTAATGGTCCCAAATGATTTTTAATTTGTGTAATAAAATTTATATTTTGTATATATATAATAATAAAAAGTGGTATAAAAAAATATTAATATTTTTTATGACTCAATTTTTATAATTACGATTACATAAAATATAAATTTTATTACATAAAATAAAAATATTTAAATGCTGTTTGGTCAGTTGAGTTTAATGGATTCCGAAGAAAAAAACGATGGGTGACGCGGTGACGTTATCCGATGCGCCTAACCAAGGGACCCACCACGGAACTTCGATAACGGCTAGTTTTTTGATTTCAAAATCAGTCTCATTTGATCGGTCAATTTATTATTATATCACTCTGTCTTCCAAAATCAACGGTC
This sequence comes from Carallia pectinifolia, assembly GCA_037832335.1. NCBI lineage: Eukaryota > Viridiplantae > Streptophyta > Magnoliopsida > Malpighiales > Rhizophoraceae > Carallia > Carallia pectinifolia. The sequence continues at coordinate 19,810,029 of CM075448.1, read as the reverse complement.
AGAAGAGAAGAAAGAGAAGACGACAACGCAACAGACGAAGGAAGAAGAAGAAGAAAATGGAGAAGGAGGAGACGATCATGATGATTAATAAAAAGCAGAGAGTAGAAGGAGAAGAAGAAGGAGGAGGAGGAGGAGGAGGGAAAGAGTGGAGGTATAACAAGAAGAACATGATGATGATGATGGTAGATCCAGAGACGGAGTTTCTTGCGACAAAGCAAGAAACGGGCAGCGAATGGGAACTCTTCAAAGAAAACGTCAGGCCATTGAAGAGAGGCCGCAACGTCCTTCTCTTGAATCAAGCCCTTCACGCTTCTTCCCACTCTCTTCTCAAGAACTCCCTTCTTCACACCCGCAGGCACGCCCTTCCCCCCACCCACTCAATCTTTAATTTTAATTTCCTTTTTCCCTTTTTTTTTTCTGGGTTTTTTTCTTAAAATATTTTTTGAATATAGTTAAACCCTAATCTTTAATTTTTAATTTTTTGAAAATAAATCTTCAGGAAGTTGATCGAGGCGATTGATGCTTATGAAGGGGACGATCCTCTCCTCCCCTGGCTCCAGTTAGTATTTTTTTTTAATTTTAATTTTAATATTATTTTTATTTTTTCCCCTTCTTCCCCACCAAAAAAAAAAAAAGGGGGATCGATCTCTCGAGTTGGGTTTGGACTTGGTTGGGTTAATTCAACTGAATTGAAGTTTTAACCTTGTCTTTTTTTTTTTATTATTTTAATTTAATTATGATTATTTTTTAAATTTATGCAATGTGAAAAAGGTGCATCAAGTGGGTACAGGAGGCATTTCCAGCTGGGGGAGACATGTCAGGTTTGATAGTGATCTATGAACAATGTGTACGTAGTTTCTGGCATTCCGACCAGTACAAGGATGATCTCCGTTACCTCAAAGTTTGGTTAGAATATGTCCGTTCTTCTTCTTCTTCTTCTTCTTTAAACTCTATGTTTGCTTGCTAATAATAATACTAATAATAATAATAATAATAATTCTATGTGCATTGAGTTGCGTTTCCCAATTATTGGTGTCATTGTAAAATTTTTGGGAATTTCCAGGCTGAAAACTGTGTTGATGCCGAAGTCATCTACAATTTTCTTGATGCAAACGAAATCGGAAAGTCTCATTCCGTGTTCTACATAGCCTATGCTTTGCATATGGAATCCAAGTCTAAGATGAAAGCTGCCAATGACATATTCTACCTTGGGATATCTAGGTACTCTTTGGACTTCTTTGATTTGATCTTTTCAGCTAGAGAAATCTTCTCGTGGAAGAATTTCTACCCAAGTCATGTTTCAATAGTTATGCGGATCATCATTAATGTTGGGTGCTGAGATACACCATTTTTGTTTAATTGAAGGAAGGAGGCATTGGTGGTCTAATTAGTAATAGGTCATTCTTATTTCAGACCTAACTAGAATTTGTAGTAGGCTAGCTATTTGCGCCAAAAGGTTAGCTATTTATGTGTTTGGCTAGTTGGTTAGTTCAAATTGTTATATTAATTGGATCGAATTTAACGTAGAAGAACTTGGAAAGGCTAGAAACCTTCGAAGAAAAAAAAAAAAAAAAACAAGAAGCAGAATTCTGCAGCGCCTGAATCAATTCACAGTTGTGTTTCTTGTGATAAGATATCAGCTTCAGGTTTATCATCTAGTTAGAATGGATGTGGTTGTCTTGGCCTTTTTAAAGCACTTCATGGCCATGGAATCAGTTCTGCCAGACTGGTTGTGTTGGAGAAGTCAGTTCTTCGGATTTGTTGCGAAAGCTCAATTCTTTATGGGAACTGTTTATCTCAATTCCACAAAACTTATTTCTTGCTCTTATGTTATCATACCCATTTCAAGCAAAAGCAACCATCATATGAATTGTAAAGCCTAGTTAATCAACCTTCAATTTGGGGTTGAATTCATTTATCTGTCTAATGATCCGACGGACCTGCTTTTTTTAACTATTAATTTTTCCTCTACAGAAATGCCCAACCAGAAGAGAAACTGAAGGATGCCTACAAGAAATTTCTTCTTCGATCAGCAAGAAGACCAAAAGTCATGGAGGTATGTGACTGTTACGAATAATTTATTTATTTATTTTTTTAGTTATCATCCAGGCAAGGCAATTTACTATCCATGGCATTTTGATGCTTAGGAGGACACTGGGGAAGGTCAATTACCAGTCCGAAGCTTTGGCACAGTCTTGGCTAGTGCAGAAAACAGTAAGCTTCTACTGTCTTTCTCTCCCTTCTCATCTTTGAGTTCTTGCATGCTAAATTTCTCTTTATGATGTTGCAGGAATGCAAAATATGGGGAGTTTTAATCCTTCCAGAAAGGAATCAAAGCCAAGCGGGTAAGTACTAGGATTTCACTTTTTGTTGGTTTTTTGGGTAGAAGATACGATTCTTGCATCTTGGGCTGTACCTCAACTGCTTATTTTAGTCGAAGAATTTGCCCCCATGATTCCTGTGTGTTGGCTAATATTGTCAACGTTTCCTTCGGACTTTGGACTTCACATTCTGGCCTATGATGAGTGTAGCTTCTCAATGCTAAATGTGGCTCTGAGAAGGTGTGAGGAAACAAGGTTGCACACCTCAACCTTGGTGTGATGACAAACGTTTGATCCTAACATTGTTTCTATCAAAATGGATGATGAAATACGATATACTGTGATTGTTATTCATGTAGATTATACAAACTTTGTTCATAGTTCTCACATTTATTGTTATTGTGGTTTCAATTTCATTTTATTAGTGCTCAAAGGGCTCCTCTTTCAATTTATAAAGACTCAAATGTTGATACCATGATGCAACATCAACCAGGCAAGCCAAAGACTGATTCGAACCCTTGGCAGGCCCTTGGGGCTCGAGCCGAGAGAAACAAAGAAAACAATGCTGTACCTACCAAGTGGACAAAATATAAGGTGGTGCGCCCTCATTGAAATTCTTAAACTGTCAGTGATTCAGTCCTAACAGAAAACAGTCTCTCTCCGTGCATGCCCAGAAGGCAGGGCATATAATCTTTAGTTTATGACTTCTTTCAGATTCCACAAAGACCTGTGCCCGCAGCTGGAGGAGCAACTGCAGGTGCTTGCATTGAAGTGTTCGTTGACGAGGAATGTGCAGGGTAAGTTAAAATACAACACTTTTCTTTCACCAGTGATATATGCTTTCCCTGTTTGTGTGCATAGCAAAAGTGCCCTTTCTGGGGAAAAAAAAAAGGGTGGGCAAGTGGGGGCAACTACTTTGGGAATTAGAGCACTAAGGTTTTCTCCTCTCGCAACAAGTGTCTTTTCCAAGTGCCCTTTCTAATGGCACTTCTTCAGTATATCAAATAAATTAAGTAACTTTGATATTCTTGTGTTCTTTCTTAATCTTTGATGTATAATCTATAAAAGTGTGAATTTGTCACAAAATCATCTTGCTAGTATACCCGTATATTTTGTAGCTTTTTGACTAAAATAATCTTAACTTTCAGCTCCACATTTTCATTAGATGAAACTTAATATTAATTTATATTAAATTTGAACTCCTTGTGGTTTGGGTACAATTATAATACAGAGCATTACTATTATATTCTTTATCTTGTTACAGTTTATTGACTACCTTAGATTTTTGAGTGAAAATCTTTATTAGTTGAAACTTATTATTGACTGGCATCAAAATTTAATGAGTTAAAATTTTACTTTTGAAAATTTATTGATTAAAATTCAATAACTGCATGATGATCATGCAAATTTTAGTTCTAGAAAGAATAATGCTTACTGAATTTACACTTTTTAAAGTTTTGGTTCATGAATTCTAGTAAATTTACAAAATTTTCTTTATTTCTTTTACTTCTCTATTTTTTTTTAGTGTCCTCTAACACATTCGCTATCTAATTTCTATTACACATTTCTTTTATAATTTGTCTTTCAATTTAGAACTTTAATGAGTAATGTTTCATTCATGCCAAAATATTTTGTGAAAGTTATTTAGTGTTTAAAGAACATTGTGATTCATGTGTCTTCGTACGTGTGCATGTGCACAAAAACTGGTAAACATTAAAAGCTTAACTAGAATGCTTTCAAACATGTTTGATCAGGATGGATAGATCGCATGGCAGTGGTAAGTCTTCAACATTGCAGCTCAGAGGGAGAGATGGCCTAGACATCAAGAAGTACGTAGTTACTTCAGCTGTTCAATTATGCAAGCCACTAACATGGGCTGAACTAGCCAAGCCACTAAGAAAAAACATGGGATTGATTTTTTTTTTCCCCTCTTATTTTGTTGAACTTGTGCAGGGAAACTGAGCTGTTGAGGGAGAATCCGTTACGTAATTTCCCCGTCAACAGCCTTCCCAGATGATCAAAAAGTTTTTAATTATAGCCAATTTCAGCCTTCCCAGATATCCGGCTTCTTTCTCTGAAGCCTGATAATCTCTGATTTTAAAACCCACTTATTTGTTTGTTGTTGTAGCAAATAAATGTGTTTTCAACTTTGATCCACAAAGCATGCCTCGACTTAGTCTGTGCAATGTTGTTGTTTCCTTCAATACATTTGGGGTTTTGATGCACCGCTGTTTTGACGGGAGTCAGAAGGTGACATTGATTTCATAGTTATAATTGACATTGTTGAGTGCAATCATGCATTACAATAAATATATAACCTTACATATATATAGGGCAGGGAGATTGGTAGGAGATAAAATTGAAACTATGTCTCTTACTTAGATATACTGTCCGGTAACTAGTTGGCAACTTCGGCTGAGTTGGCAACCTACTGTTCAAGATTTGTATTATCAGCTTGCACGCCTGATTAGGCAATGGCAATGGGCATGGGCTATTGTGATATTATGGACTGGGCCCAAACATTCAACCAAGAAACTATGGGGCTGGGCTGCTCATGGAAGGACGGGTCTCACATTGTTGGACCAATGTTGACAATTACTTTTAAAATTTGCCGATGTGCTGCCAGCATTCGGCGAGAATTGGTTGTGTTGGCGGGGCTTCGAGATGAGGTCCAAATATTGGCTGTATTAATTTTTTTTTATCAACAAAAATTTATATATATCACCTTTATGTTGGTAATTTACGCACGTGTGTCGAGATCGAGGTCATCTTTTGATGTCTTCATTTAATTTTCTCTATAAAAAGAATCTATCATTTAAATACTGTTAGACCGAGATAAATTTCCTCACGTTTAATTTTAGTGTTAATGAATTTGAAATTTAACACCACGCTCTTTGTTTAAATATCTATTTGTTGAGGATGAACGATAATGGGGGACTCAAATTCGAACCAACGAGGAACTCAAATTCAGATCATTACCCGAAAAAATATATTAAATCACCAACTAGACTATCGTCTAGATAGTTTGGTCATATCAATTGAGGTTTATGTATATATATATATAAAAAAAGCGGTCTTAATGAACAAATGGATGGCCATATCACTAGGATGGGTTGCCCATTGTGGGGTCAACATGTGGTTCAAGGTAACTGTGGATCAGCAAGGCCAAGGAACGCTAGCTGCCTTGCTGATGCTCTTTGTTCTCTCCATTCCTTAACAAGATAATGATTATAGGAGGACTATGGGTAGAACCACTCAAAAGAACCTGATTAAAACCATAAACAACAAGATGTGTACATGCTTTTTGAAGAAGAAATTTATCACTATCCCCTCCATTATTAGCACTCCTCCTTCTCTATCTGCCTAGAGAACCTCTCTTTCAAGTTTTCTTAGTTAAAATACTTGATCCTACAAGAAAAGGCTAGCATAAATTGCACCCCCAAAAACTTTATAAATTAAAAGTTCTAATAATAACATGAATGTAAAAAAAAAAAAAAAAAAGACAAAAAAAAGGAAGGCCAAAGATAGACTAAAAGGAACTAATTAAGGATGTGACTTGCCAAGATAGATATTAATATATCTTTAATTTCTCTTACTAATGATTAATCAGTGGTAAGAGAAGATGCATTTCCAGTTGTAGAGGCAAAGGAAGAAGAAGAAGAAGAAGAGTTTTTGTGATTATGCATCCAAACCTTGAAAACCTGTCTACTAACCCCAACCCCTCTGCAGAACCTCTCAACCTCATCCTCCTCATCTTTCCTCTGCAGACTCCACCCCAGCTTCTCTGCGAATGCCAACATCTTTTCTTTCTGCTCCACCGTGAATTTCGTCCTGAACCTCTTCTTCCCGCTGCTGCCCCCCGCCGAGTGCTCCAGCAGTCTCCTGCCGCCGCCAGCGTCACCACCGCCGCCATAGTCTATCATTTCCAGCTCTGTTGTTGTCTCCGGTGGATGAGTGGTGGTCATGATGTCGCGGCTGATGAGGTTTCTGCTGCAACCTGCGGTATTGTCTGCTACCCTGCGGTGGAAGTTGCGGTGGCAGCCGCACGCTGCGCATTGGAGGGTTGAGGGAGACGTGTTGTCCAGAGTGAACTCGCCGCAACCGTCGGTTGCATAGCTCCCCAGGTTGGCTGCATGGTTCCTCAAGCACTCCTTGTATAGCTTGTTTATGTTATCTTCTTCCATCTCTCTCTCTCTCTCTCTCTCTCTCTCTCTCTCTATTGTAATTAAGGAGCCCACTCTTTCTCTTTGATTTATATATATATATATATATATATATATACACTCCATAATACAACTGAGAGACTTTGAATTACCGTCAAGGTCTCAATGGCATCGTCCTGCTCTACAATGATATTTTGGTCTTACACATGCGTTTGAAACACTCGGATAAGCCACTTGGAAGTCTAAATTTTTGAAATTTTTGCAATTGAGTTCCGAACAGTTTTGAGTTTTAAAACTAGTCCTAAACATTTAGCTTTCCATTCCACATGAATTATTATTATTATTTTTTTTACAGGAATTGGTCAAACTGGTGTATACATAGGTTTATCTAACTGAAACCGCGAACAAAAAAAAATCAAAACATACTTTAAAAACACATATTTATGTCAATGTGTATATTTCATTGAATTTTTCTTCCTTTTTCAACATATAAAGAGGCAAAAATCCTAAATTTTTCCTACAAAAATTTATGGTTCTTACTTTAATATGTGGAAGAGAGAAGGAAATTTAGCGAAATACGTACATTGACGTAATTTTGTATTTAAAGGAGTGTTTTTTCAATATTGTCTCGATTTGTCTAAAAAAGCACTTAAATGGAATAAAAATTAAGATTTATAACTAGTTTGAAAATTAAAAAAGGATTAGAATTTGCAAAAATTTGCAAAAGTTTATAACTTTCCAATAGCTTACGCTGTTTGAAATTCGTGGTTTTTGAAGCGATGTTCTATATAAAATGTGGTTTAGTTTAATTAAAGATATACATAATAACAAGACACTTAAAATGTATGTAAACAAAACCAGAGAGGTTACATATGCCCCATAAAATGTGTCTCTTATAAGGACACTCTAATTATTAAAGTTTAGATTTAAGTCTTCAGTTATAATATTAAAAATGAAGGATATGATATTTCTAAAAGAGAAAAATTATCTTTTTGTATAGTTTATAATTTAATGAATTTTTTAATAAATAAAAAAAATACATGAAATGCAATTATGTTAATACAGTTTAGCCTAAGTTTAGAACCTGTCAATTTGGCTGAGTTCATATAATAAAGCATAATAAACACAAAAAAATGATTTGAAAGGGAGACGGCACGTCGGCACTCAGAATTATACAAATAAGGGATTTGCTCCCATTTGAGAGCTATTGACATAGGTGGGATTTGAACCCAGATTATGCCTCGGGCTGAATGCACAAAGTTAGGCGAGTTGGTCATAAAACACATAAAATTAGACTAATACAATCCTCCTGATCGAAGTACTGTTCATCAATTTTTTCTAAAAATGATTGAAAGAATAGTCGTTTACAGAAATATTTGAATGTGGATGGTTGATAAACCACATCATGAGAATTATTCTCATGCAAAAAAAAAAAAAAACAATGGTATGGTTGAAAATGTGGGGAAGAGAGCGAGGGCTATAACAAGAAAGAGACAAGAGATTTTCTTGGTTCATGAATGAAAACACGAAGACTAGACACTAAAAAGTTACTAAATGGAGAATACAAACGATATGTACAAAACAAAGACATCTTGATTTCTCTATCCTAGTAGGATCATTCTGTGGCGAGAGATGAGTTGGAATCTCTGTCTGGAAACATATAAAAAAATGAAGAATGATGGGCTGCATGCACTGTCTACCTATGACATAATGCCAAAGTTGAAATTAAGATCAGCTAGAATAATAAGAAGCGGGGCCCCAGGGGGCATGGAGCTAGTCCAATAATTGACGTCCGGGATTGGTGATACTGAAGTCTTCGTGGAACTTACAATAGCTCAGCTCGTCGAGAAATGTTAGGGAGCCACAACTTTTAATTTACATTTATTTTAAGAGTCTCTTTGTTGTTACGTGGAGGCAAAAAAAAAAAAAATAAAAAAAAAAAAATATATATATATATATACATATATATATATATATATAGAATAAATTAATAGTAATTAATCGATTAATTTATATAATTTAATTAATATTTATAATAAAAAATTAATAAAAAATATATTTATTTTCACTACACACATTAATTAATTAATTATACAAAATAATCAATTGATTATTATTTATTTATCCCGTATTTACATTTTCCTTTGTACACTTATATTTTCTTTTATTGTGAATAAGATTTTTTTTTTTTGGGATTTTCTTATTTTGAGGGCCCTTTAAAATAAGTTTTGAAGTAAATATGGAAAAAAAGGGTGCGTCTTTCTAATAAAATTCTTTTTAATTTCGCAAGTTGAATTGCCGGTGGTTTGGTCTTTATAACTAGAAATACTAATAAAATGAAGATTTTATTTTGGAAAAGGAAAAAGACCCACCAAATTCTTGCCAACAAAATATGTAATAGATCGGTAAATTATGAGTTCTCTGATCTCATGTTACAGTCTCATTGTCCAAATATGATTTTAACGTTAAGCTACCTAAGTGTCATGCATTTATACAAACGCCGGTTAATTAGGATCTATAATGGGCAATAACATTCTATAACATAATTAGAAGTTAGAGAAGTAATAAACAAGGATTCAACAAACCACCCTAAATTCGTTGGCCAAAAGTGAAAAGGCCTCGAATCTGTATGGAAAATTGAGACTTGAAATTTAGCCTTCTACAAATTTTTGACGGATTTGAATTCAATTTGATGTACTAAAAATAAATTTAAGCAAGGATTTTTATTTTTTGGGCTGGAATAAAATGATGTCTGATTGGAAAAGTAGCATGGGCAATGGGAATCACACACCATCATGATCAAATCGTAAGTGGGGATCAAAACTTCAAAAAAGGGGGCATAGCTTTGCTGCTGGTGGTTCACTTGATATGTCGGCATTTACTGTAAAGCAGGAAATTTATAGTGTGTTTAGATTGAGAGAATATAGATAAAATAAGAAATTTAAATCTCAATTTTTTTTTAAAAAAATACTTGTTAAGTGGGTTTGGAGAGTTTTGTGATGCACCCATTTCTTATTTTTATTTGACAACTAACAAATTAATTATTAATTATTTTTAATGTCAAAAAAATATAAAAAGGATGCGTCGGCATTTTTGTCTTTTTGATTTTGGAAGCATTTAACCCTTTTTTATTCGTTTTCTGCACCCCTTTTTGTCTGTTGGATTTTTGGAAGCATTTAACCCTTTTTTATTTGTTTTCTGCACCCATGTCCATTCAATGCTATATGACTCACATGTAATCCGAAAGACACATTTGGCCCCCCAAAGAGGCATACAGGCATGCGTCTCAACTTGATTCTTATATGTAGCCATGGTTCACGGGGCTCGAGCTCCTTTTACATGGAGAAGGGGTTTTTTCTTTTTCTTTTTTTTTTTTATAGAAAATACATGGAAAGAGGGTTTTATTTATTATTTTTTTTTTATCAATTTGTATAAATCAGATTAAGTTTTATCGAGAAGATATAAGAGATAAACTATTACATAACTAAAAAAATAAAGCAGGATAAACAAAGCAAAAGATTAGGGAAAAAGATTGTAGTCAAAAGATTTACTCAATATTTATTCAAAATGATGTAAATGATATTATTATGAGTTGTTTGTGAATGAAAAATAGAAAATATGCAGAACGTAAAATAATATCAATATAACATTATTTTGAATGAATGCAGGCCAAATCCTTTAGTCGTATAACAAACCTCAAAATTAGAGTAGGACAATAAACTCAGTTTGCCATATATGTAGTACTTACATCAAAAGAGTTGACAATGCTTATATGACTGATGAATTGTTGCTTGGGTAGGGGAGAGAGAGAGAGAGAGAGTACACACAATAGAGACAGGAAGACCAACAAGGGCAAGTAAATTCATATAAGATAATGATAAGATGGAAATGGGTGTGATCGTGGCCAAGCTTTAATCTTGTTGCTTCCCTGTTATTTTTGTCCTTTCCTTTTTCTTTATTTTACTTTATGAATGTCGAATTCTTTTTCTCTTGTTTCCTCTTGGTCTTCCTTTCTGTTACTAGGAACGAAATTTGCTGCTCTTGTGATTTTTATTGCCGCTAGCTGCTTCGTGGCCATCTTAGGATAAGGTTATACCTTATAAAGCACTATTACAGCATCATAAACTTTTGTGTCCAATATTGTAGTATAACGCCTAGAATTTTTATAACTATTGTGATACTTTTTGTAATAAAAAAATAATCAGATATACTTCCTTTTTTGTTGTAAAAAGTCTTATGATAATTGCAAAAAATTTGAGCATCATTACATTCGGCACAAACATTCTAGTGCTCTACTTTTTTTTTAATCTTATATGAGATATTTATTGTACCATCTCAAAGCCATGGGCATTGGTAACTTGACCATTCTAGCTGATCTCCACTCTATGAATATTATTCAACTATTCTTAGAGAATATGCATATTAATTTTGTTCGTAAAATGAGAAGCATAATAGTATTCCATAATCCCTGTAGGAGAATTATGCCCTCACACCACATATTGGGCTGGCTTGATCTCCCACTTTATAATCTTTAATGTGGAAGCAACTATGATTGACCATGCTAATTTTAATTTGAGTGGAGCCCAATGTTAGGAAAAGAAAGTTCATAAAGAAACTTGTTTTTATCATTGTAGGTTGTTATAAACTCCATCGTGCACAGGTGCAAAATGATAGATTCCATGCTTCAATTTAAAACTAATGACAGCACAGAAGTTCAAGAACAAACAGGCCAGAATCTGCAGCACTTACATTGTTTAGAACTCAAGTGTTGGAAACATGATCAAGAATAATAAATAAGAACTCACTTTTCTATTCATTTTTTTTTTTCAAAGTGTTGAAGAAAAGAAGTATCGAAGACATAGTTGCAGAGATTGTTCTTTTTATTGTCTCCCATTGTTCCATCAATTAATTCATGCATCAATGGTCAATTGGTATAGCAACCCTCAATTCATGAATCTGATCAAGTTTTTACACGTTATATTACATATAAGAACCGGAAGTTAATATTTAACTCTTGATTCTTGCTGAAACATGCATGTGATATAGATTTGAACACATCACCCAAAAAATAGTAAAACAATTTGTAACTGAGTTAAGTACACTCACTATAGTATTTATTTTGAAAACAACTTGCCAACTGATTTTATTAGGGATGTTTGCTATTTTTACTCATATTTTTTGCGGTTATAACTCATTTACGATCTTGCATTACACATGCATTTTCTATATGGTCCATTTGTTTGGATTTCCTGATTGGCAAAGACCCGAAAGGAAAGGAGGTAAAAAAAAAATACGAAGCACACACACATATATATAGTCATGCAATTTAGTATTAGAGTATCTTGAACTCTTAGGTTCATGTTAAAAGTTGAAATCTTAGTCTCTCTATAATAATTTTTTTTGTAAACATATATGCATGTCCTTCAGCACATGATTCAATTCATGCATCAAACCCTCTTTGCTTCATGAAACTGAAAGAACAACTTAATATTCTATAATTGCTAGTTGAAGTGGTAGCATATGCATACATGTATGAGCTGTTCTTGGCTAGGAAACCGGGAGTCAATATTTCGGTTTTATATAATGGAAATTGCTTGGCTGAAAAATGCATTGCTGTCAATGCACCTGCTTGTAGTATCAGACACTGCATTTTGGCACAATTGAAGAGAGCATTGATTAGCTTTAAGTAGTGGAAAGAGGAAGACTGAGAAAATTGTGTGAAAAGGGAAAAGGGAGAGACCAGTGCTGTGGCAAGGAGAGGCTAGGTGGAAGATGAATGGCAAATGTGTCGCAAGATTTAAGGAAATTAATTAAATTTCTTGGAAAGACTTCCATCAAAGAAAAAGAAAATTATTAGCAAGAAATCAGTTGCCCTCTAGCATTACTATCTCTTTATATGAACTCTCCTTACAAAAAGACAATAAAATAAAATAAAAAAAAACTGCATAAACCATATGCAATAGACCTCAACAATAGACCTCAACATTAGGTATCGATATCATCACATATTCGGATACCACATTACATGCATGTCGAGTTTACTACACGCAGATTAATTTTGATAAATCAGTGGATACTTTAATAAAGATACTTGCTAAAATACAGATTCAACCTAATATCCCTGCAAAACTCACCAACATTTACCACATGCAGATAATCTGTAAGCTTCTTGCACTCGTAACATTCTGGGGGGTAATGTTCCACAGGCTTTATGACCTCCGCAGTACCATAAAAAGTTACATTAGAGCTTTCTTGACCTTGAGATTTTTAAGGCCATACCCATGTGCGAAGTAGAACAGTTACTGCAATATTGTGTCTATCATACCATCAGTTTTTTCTTTCCCAGGAAAATGTGATAAACTAGAGAATAATTGTTAGAGAATCTTGAACGATCCTGCCTCAAGTTTGGCCTGTTAGGTCACAGAGCTTTCTCTATAAGAACTTGGCTAACCAATAACTTCTGACTTACTGGTACTATATAAAATTGTCTCCAGAGCTAAAAATTTTTGATTTTGAGTCCAGTTGGAACCAATTTAAAGAAAAAAAAAAAAAAACAAGAACTTTGGCTGAAAATTCTGCTACTTGATAGTAAAACTTTTGGACATAAATGACATACAAACACAAATGGTAGACACTTATAATAATAATATTATTTTTTATTTGAGAGCACCCTTATAATAATATTAATAGTTGAATGGAAGCTTCCAGAATCTAAACTTTTGATATAAAACATATCAAATGTGTGAATTTATTAAATAAGATGAAATTGAATTTATCTTCTGACGTTGTCTAATTCTTTATGAATCTCTAAATAAACCAAAAAAATATCAAAACAATGTCTGTACACAAAAATAATAATAATGATGACAATACTGACCATTACATATATTGGCTAGAGAAGAGAAGAAGCTGAAAGGTAAGTCTTATGTTTTAATGCGGTACCTAATAGTGTACATGGGTTTTTTTTTTTTTTTTTTTTGTTATGAGAGTCATCGATATTATGAACTGTACAGTAAAGCCTTTAAATTTTTATAAATCTTATATTCTTTCTTCTTAAAATTTTAATCTGTGGCTTTTATAATAAAAATTTAAATCACTAAGGGGGATGCACCGGGTCAATTGCCTCCCGACTTTCTAATTTATTATTATTATTGATCGTTAAAAATCTAACTTACCGGTCAGTCTATTGGTCAATCTTCTTGCCTCCTCCCTTTAGTCGGGAGTTAGAGATTGCCCGCTGAAGGTTCGAATTCATATTGCAAATCATACCCGTGGCTTGCTTGCAACGTGCTGTTAATATTTAGTTATTTTTTTACTCTATTTATCTTATTTTTAAGGTTATTTCACCTTTTATTTTTTTTTAAATATATCCTTATATTTTTGTTTCTTATTCCAAGTTAATTTTACTAGTTTTACGATTTAGTGGAAAAGAAAATTTTTTCTACCAGGAACATCATAAAAAATTTACTGTACAATTATATAAGAGATAAAAGACTAAATAATTTTATGATTTCTTATATAGAAAATGAGATATTATATTATATAAAAAATAAAATAAATAATTTTAAAACATGGAGACTAATATGAAACAATTAAAATACTTATTATAAAGAATATTTAATATTTTTTTATGTTAAACCCTAATATCCAAAAACCACATTGAATCCTGACTAATACAGTTCAAAGAAAGAAAGACTCACTAAAAAGTAAAACTCTCTCAATACTTATTTTTTTCATACATAAAATTTGAACTGTAAAATGTTTTATTAATTTCATTTTTTGTCATATATATTAATTTGATTTATGTCTAGAAGTGAAATTTGTCTCTTCTAAAAATTCTTTCGGGATCAGTCCCGTAAAGTATAAAACACAAGCTCCTCAATGTACATATGTGCTCGGTTGTAATTAAAAGTTTAACTGTTATTATAAACCCATGCGTATTTGGAGACGGATCAGTAAGCAAGTTCGTCCATTCCATTGGGCTTGTGTTCGGCCTTCAGCCATTTTACGAGCCCGGATGGGGGGGTAAAAGGACTCTAGAGGAAGCGGATTCTATAGTTGGTTGGAACTTCCTATTGCCTTTTGGGTTTTGGAATGAATCATGAAAAAAATAAAAAAAACGGAAAAACAGCACAAAACAATGCCAAGAGACAGGCTTTGGTGGCAGCTCCAAAAAGCCTTTGGATGGTCTCCGCGAAAAATGGAAAGATGCTATGCTACTAATGCCATGCTGCTGCTCCTGCATTCTGCAATATTGTGCAGCTGCTGCGGCCCCCCGCCCCACCTGTCCCCACCCCATCGCAGTCCCCCCACCTTGCCAAATGCCAATGGCTCTGATTTTTATGCAATTGCTAGAGCCAAAGATCATCGATGACATTGATGAATGGAGTTTGTTTTGTGTCACTGCGTGTTTGGGGACCTTGAGAGGGACGACTGAGTCTGTCATTAAACCTTTCAACTGTGGCACTGAAAAACATGCTGCTGCTTTTCCCTCCTTTATTATTATTATTTTTTAACATGAGAAAGAAAGAACACAACATCCAAGATATAAAAAGGACCGTCTCATCCATCCATCTCTCTCTCTCTCTCTCTCTCTCCGTTTGTCCATGGCTTTGCAATTGTTTCTTTGAATTTTTGTTTTTTCTTTTTACCGTTACAAAGTGGTCATCCCGGGGGCGTAGTAATTGATGGGTCCGGCTACATCACACTGAAGACACAGGCGATACCGAAATTTTTTTTTACTTCGTAACAGCGATTTCTCAAAATAATAATAGAGTAACATAATCTTAAATAGCTGAATTTATGAAAAAAAAAAAAAATTATCAAGTATCATATTTATTGTATAACCATGTAGTCTTACTTTACGTAAAAATGTCAATGCATACATGAAATTTCAAACTTTGGCGGAGTGCGTGGTGTACTAGGAGTAGGACCAATCACACTCACACCTCCGGTGGTGGTAACCAGTGGCGTTTTTTAATGCTTGAGATGTGTCACCTTCATTTTCCTGAATCATGAGCTAGGTTTCAAACATATATCCAAATAGTCCAAACAGAAAAGCCAAAACTAGTAAAAGTTGAGGGAAGAGAGATGCAAGTCCTTTCTGAACTTATTCAATCAAATAGTTTGCAGAGGTATCAGAGGAAGGGCAATGAATGCAGTCTTTATTGTGGAAATTTATTATAAAGAGAAACTTTGTGCACAATATCCAAGCATCATTCACTTTACTATATATCATTCATGAAAATTTACATGATTGCTAAAGCAAAATTAAAATTACTGAGAAAGCCCTCAATTGTAGCTTTCTTATACATGATATGACCAAACTAATCAACAAAATTACAATGGCACATACATAGCTTACATCAAGCTGAGAATTTCACAGTCAAATTTAATAACACCCATTTTTGTAACTTTGCATTATTATGGATAGATAGAGAGGAAAGTATCAATATTCAAGAAAGTGGAAAATGGGAATTTGGTTAAATTCTTCTTAACTTAGAGGACTTTGCCAAGTCATTGCGATTATCATTCTCCACTTCACCTTCAGTAATAGCAGATGACATGTAACTACTCAAAACCAGAGAGTTCTCATCTGGGGGCGGCGTTCTTGCTTGGAATTGCTGTTTGCAGGAGTGGCAAGTGATCTCGAGGATAGTAGAATTGACTTGTTTTATTGCATGGTTTTTTAAAGCCTGCGCCCTATCTAACTCAGCTAGAGCTTTCTGCCTGATTCTCTTGGCATTTGCAAATTCCTGTTCGGCCAATTCAAGCTGCCTTTTTGCCTGTTGCCTTGCGTTTTCAGCATAAGCTCTCTCCGCCATGGCCAGCCTAAACTGTTCGCGTGCTTCTCCTATGATTCTCGACGCAGCCAAATGTTTGTCTGTGCCACTATCGCTGTCCCTTGGAGAGGAGCTTTTTCCAGCATCTTTCTTCGTGCATGTCAGCATATTCGAGTTACTGCTTGATGCCCATCCAATTGAGAGCTGAAGTTGAGTGAAATTTTTATCATCTCTTTTAGCAGCAACTGAGGCCTCAGGGGCATTTGATGTGGTCGTGGTGGTCGTCGATAGTTGGAGATCCAAATTATGATATTGTGAACTTTTGGAAGAATCTTTCTTGCTATGATCAACAGCAGAAGTAGGAGTAGGACTCAAAAACACTGAATCAGTTGTTGGCTTCGGGATGATCAGTTGTGGAGGCCAAGGAGCGGCGCAGAAATTGGTGTCACTAGAAGCGCTTGGACTTGAAGCAGTTCTGGACAGGCATGCGGCTGGCTGCAGTGACTGTGAGTCTGATCGGAGACGCCCCATGTTGCAAGCATCTTGGTGTTCAATAAAACTCTCAACTCTATGTATATATAAGAAACACCAATCTCATCACATATGGATCATTTTGAGCAGGAGTGGAAGTTTTTGATCAAAGTAGGGTTAATATTTGATTAATTAATTTCAGGATATTTGAAAAAATAAAGTAAAAAAAAATAAAATGTAACCACTAAAGAATATGGGTGTGGAACTGTTTTGGGTGTTGATGAATGAGGAGCAGTCAAAAGAATAACAAACAGCAGAAATACCAAAGGCATTTTGGCAACTGATTTTGGGAACCGTGTTCAAACAACTGTCAATAAACAGTTGTTAAAAGCTGGATTAAGGTCCCATCAGTCAAACTCAAAATAATAATAATAATGAAACTCAATATTGATTTTATTGTTTTTGCCAGAAGATACTATTTTGTTTGTTTTTTCCTCTCCCTTGGTTTCTCTTCTCCTTTTTGCTTTTTAAAAGCAAACCAAAGTTGGGGGGAGGAGTACAAAAGGCCTAAAAATGTGAAAACACGATCATTCATGGACTTGAATTTGATGAGATAAGCAATGCCAAAATGATAAAAAAAAAAGGTTGAAAAGAAGCACCCAAAGCCTAAACCCCACCAAGCAAATTAAGTTACTTTAATAATATTAGATCTAAATCTGTTGCTTTCAAGATTCAAGAAAGCAAAAAAGAAAGGAAAAGGGCCATGACTTTAAAACATAGATAAACTAATTAATTAATTAGTGAATTAATTAATTAATTAATGAAAAAAAAATACCTTGAGAAAACACGGCCACAATCACAAGAATGGCCACGAGTGCCACAGGTCTTGAGATGGGCCTTGTAATCGGACTGAACTGCATAACCTTTAGAGCATTTGTGGCAGACCCACTGCTTGTGATTGCTGTGCTTTCTTCTGAAATGCTTCTTTATTCCTACAAGATCCCCGAGTGCGTGGCAGGGGTCGTGGTGCAAGCAAGTCGGCTCCGGGCACACGAAAACCCTCTTCTTCACCGCCGGGGTCTCCCGCTTCAGCAGCTTCCACGGAACCTTGTGCCGCCGGCGATGCATCTGTAGGTTTTGGTCCCTCTGGAAACCCTGGTTGCAGATCTCGCACACGTAACGATCGGACTCCAGCAGCGTCTTTGGAGACAAAGATACCACTTCTGCATCCGGATCTACAACAGCCCATCATCCACACATACACACACAAACACAAAAAATCATCAAAATGAATACTTGGGCATATGGGCAACTATAATTTAGTATTCAGAATTTGCCTCGATTTGATACTGCTCTCGCGGCTTGCATCGAAGCAGTGCTTTACCTCTTTGATGTCATTCCATATTTATATATTAAAAAAAAAAAAACAAAGAATAATTGAAGAAGGTTTAGTGCACAAAGGATTACAGATATAAATGTAGAGAGGTGTGTTGCAACTATGAATACTTAATTGGATTATAGATATATTCTATTTCTATATATATGTGTGTGTGTGTATATATATATATATACCTGGAGTTCCAGCTGGTCTTCTTTTCCTTTTATTAATGTTGTTGTTTGAAGTTTCCAAGCATGAAAATGGCTCAGAAGAAGGGGCTGAAGAAGAGGGAGAGTTATTGGCTAACATGGGCTGATTCTTTTCTTGGTGCTTGCTAGCTAGCTGCAGCTTCTCTTCAGTACTCTTGTGTGATTGTGAATGATGGAAGAAGCCCTGGCTCTCTAAGTGGGTAATAATAATATAACCTAATAATAACAAGTATATATAAATAAAGCAAAACTTTACATCTTAATTAGGACAATAGATAAACTGATTGGGAGAGATATTTGGGAGGGGGGATGGGGATGGGGTGAGAGAAGGCAAGAGCTATAGCTATAGCAGTAGTAGCCAACTAGAAGATCACCAGAGAGAGCATGATAAAAAGGGCAAAAAAAAAAAAAAAAGGTCTTCTCTTTTTGCTCCTTTCAGTTATCAGCTTTCTTTCTCTCTTTAGGCTTTAAAATTTTCAGCTTTTTTTTTCCTCTCTCTATGTCAGCTTTCTTCTTTCTTTTCTGCAACACTCATCTTCATCAGGTATTGATTGTAGACTCCCCTTAATAAGCTTCTTCAAAAAGGAGGGTGGAAGAAAGAGAGAGAGAGAGAGAAAGAGAGAGAGAGGTGAAGGGACAATCACTTTGATGGAAACTTGATCCCACAAGCAGAGATATGGGCCAGAGAGAAAGGAAAAACATCCCTCAACAAAGAAACAAAAGGCTCATTATTTAGGCTCATTGTCACACAGTAAAAATAATTTTCATTTGCATGCATAAATACAAAACATAGACATATGCCATTGCCACTTTCATTTGTCACCACGTTGTGTGATCTTCTGCTGCGTACTATATACCCCTGCTTGCTCAACCTGAAGACGACTGAAGGTTTGCCATTGACCATTTTATCCCTTAATAATTTGTAAGAGCAAAACAACATAGATACAGGCACGCAGTGGATATGAGCATGCAGTTTATTTGATTGTACCTTTTTTTATTTGTTAAATTTAATATATTTTTAATAATTTAATAGTATAAATTATTACACGCTTCTCACAATTTCATGCCTATAAAATTTTTTTGAATTTATAATGGTTGTTTAATTATTAGGATTAATATCAAAAAAAAATTATCACCTTTGTACTATTTAATGAATCTAGCACAATTTTTAAAAAATAATAAATTTAATATATTTCAATTATTTTTTAATAAATTTAGTCATTCATCAATTGAAACTAATGAAATCCGTTAATGTGAATATGAAATGCATCTACGTGTAACAAATTAACCACCTCGAGTGCCACAAATAGTTTGCCTTTTCTTTTCATTTCTTTTAAATTTAATCTATTTAGTATTCCATTTCTCAGTTGATTTCAATTTTTCGCTTCATCATTTATGTATAGTGATTATTGATGTCGATCAAATTTGGATTTGGATTGGGGAGGAGAAAGAGGAGGTAGCGAGGGAGGAGAGAAAATCGAGGTGGAGAAATGATTATTTTTAATTTTTTGTATTTAAATTTAAATTTATTTTTTATTAATTTTAAATTAAATTGTATAAATTAAAAAAAAAATTAAAATGACAAGTGACATACTATGCGATTAATTTTTTACACATAGACATATCATGTGTGTATACTAACAGATTCTATTAATTTTAATTGACGGGGTATTAGATCTGTTATAAAATAATTTAAGTGTGCTAGATTTATATTATTTTAAAAGTTGTACTAAATTCGTTAAATGACGTAAAGACGGTGATTTATTTTGATATTAACCCTAATTATTATTATACCTGTTATTATTACTTTTTTTTGTACACTATTGTATTAAATTATCTCTCTTTTTTTAATTAATGGGCTCAGTCTGGGTACAATTCCAATATTAAATTTTCTTTTTTTTTTATGTAATAAAACGCCACCATTATTACCTTTTTTTTTTTTTTTCTGGGTACATCAAAATAAATGGGCTCAGTCTGGGTACAATTCCAATATTAAATTTTCTTTTTTTTTTATGTAATAAAACGCCACCATTATTACCTTTTTTTTTTTTTTTCTGGGTACATCAAAATACAAGCCACCACTCTGCATAATAGGGTCATGCTAGTAATATTTAACTCAGAATTAGCTTGGAAGGATTTTCCCGGATGGAAAAACAGAAGCAAGGCCACCACAGCTTTGGGATTTTTATGGCTACTACCTCAAAGTCATGCCATGCCATGGGACTCCTGGCCTTATCTTAATTTGACAAAAAAATTTGAACTTTAAATGAGTAGTTTTAAAGTAGTAATAAAATAATATGAGTAATTAAAAAGATTGAATTTAAAAAAAATAAAAAGTTAACTAATTAAATATTGTTAATTGAAATTATGTTATTAATTAAGTGTAGTTACGTAATATTACTTTATTTCATATAATGAGAACTAGTTTCGCTTAATAGTTAACTAGCGTAACTTTTCCTATAGTTACTTTTAACGATTCTATATCTGACGCTGGCTTGCTGCACTTTTGTTTTTTCTTTTTCATAACTGCGCCAGATAATTTTTCTTTTCTTTTTTTTTTTTTTGAGTCAAGGGACATAAAATATAAGTTAATTTGGTTAAAAAGACAAAAAAATTGACTTATGAAAAGCGGAATAAGTTAACGAGTTCATTTTATTTTGTTAATGCACGTAGCAGCCTAGCAGGGAAACAAACTGATATGCTTAACAAAGGTTTTTAAAAAAATAATACGATAATGTCACCTTCAATGCTGAGAAGTGGATGAAAAGTCAAATATTGATTTTTACAATAGTATTTCCTTTTTCAGATTTTATGTATACAACAACCAAAAAAAAAGACAAATTCCATCCACTAGTGTCTATAATAATTCGATAATTATCGATATAAGGAAAAGTTCTTATTGAAAGTGACTCTAAGGTCATACGCTAATCTTTGACGTATCATGTTGACTATGTAGTACAGTATTAGTTTTAAATTTGTTTGTTGTGGTTGGTTTGAGAGAAGTTTACTTGAGTCCATCATTATATGTGAGGAGAATGTCTTTTTTTTAGGTTGGGTTGAATTAATATATATACAAAAATTATTTTAATTTTAACTTAAAAATTTAATAATCGACATATCGATAATAAATTTTTTTTGTGTTAAAAAATAAAAGTCATAAGCCGCCCTCTTAATTGTGATTTATCAGTCAAATAGAAACAGAAATCATTACTGAAAATAGTAACAAAATTTTTCTATTTTTAACACAATTAATTAAAATATTTTATTAAAATCTTATTTGAATCTTTGTGGCTTTATTATAATTTCTTCGGCTTCTCTTGTAACCAAATAAGAAATACTGCAATAGTACCAAAATTTTTATTTTAAAGAAATTATACTCAGTTTATTTTGGAAAGGAGATGATTCGTTTCGGGTGGGGGGGGGGAGTCAGTAATTTGGTTGAATGTTCATTTATTTAGAAAGAAAATCATAATTGTTACTTGGTAACTAAAAGATCATTTTTGTTTTCAAAAAAAAAAAAACTAAAAGCTCATTTTGAGGATTTTAATAAGGGAGGATATATAAGAGATTTTAAGGAAGGGTTATATTTGAAAAAAAAAAAAAAAAGGAAAAACTTTAAGGAAGGATGAAATCGTCCAAACTTAGGGGTAATGCTTGGAGTCTTGTCCTAAAATTGTGTAGATAATTTTTGCATTCAGATATCATTTAGAATTCAGAATTACGAATTATAGAGTTTTAAATTTGTGGGGTTGCGAAATATCTCCAAGAAATTGGATTGGTGATCAATATGTGTACTGTATGTTAATGTTATATAGTAAGAATCTAAAGTACCGTGCTGTGTTTTTTCAATTTCAAATCATAACGTGCAAATTCACATACAAGCGGCATTGAAATCGATTGAGGCCTTGAGGGTGTGCATATTCTAACAATAACATCATTGCGTGGCACACAGTGACATAAATGAATTCATTAAAGAATATACCAGACAAGCACTGGTCTGGGCCTGTCCCTGTTCTGATCCCACCACTTGGCCCATTTGCAGGTATGCCTTTGCTGTCAAAACTCCAATCAAGATGGACTCTGACCGTTGGATGCGCCGAACGGGGATCAAAAAGTAGCCCCAATTGGGTGGTTGAAATTTCATAACATTTTCCTTTATAGTCTGCTTAAGTTGCGAGAAATTAGGGAGGCAGAATATTATTAAAAAAGAAATTATGATAAAAGAAAATTATGTGAAAGAATGTTGGATGAAAAGAAATTGTATAAAAAATGAAGAGAGAGAAAAGTGGGTAAGATAAAATTATAAATATATCTTTATTAATAATATAATAGTGAGTTGAATGAAGATGATATTAAAGATATTTTTGTCATTATACTTCAAGTGAGTTTTCTTTTTTTTTTTTTTCCCTCTTTCAGATGGGTTCTTTTTTGTCATTATACTTCAAGTGAGTTTTTTTTTTTCTTTTCAGATGAGTTTTTGACACAGATTCAAATATATATTCTTTTCTCTCATGTAACCAAATAACAAAAATATGCTTAAAATTTGAGATTTTTTTACTATTGAGTTCTTTCCGCTAAATCAAACACACCATCATGAATTCTCACGGCAGTAGCAGAGTAGCAGGATTGTGTTATCTCTTCATGAGTGACAAAAGAATTCAATTACAGACAAAATTTCCGACACCACAGTAAGGCTTCCTGTTTGGTGGCTGCCGGTACTGAGAAACAGTGGAACCGGACTCATAATTATTTTTTCATCAATTTTTTAAAATAAAATTTAAATTCAAAACTTTCAATTAAAAAAATATTATTCTAACTCCGACATTTTTAAATCAAAATAAATCATAAAATTTTATCATAATTTTTTTCTGCAAGCAACGTCACTTTTTTCCTTGTCCATGAATCAACTAAAACGGAGGCTAACGAGAACTCTACATAATTGAAGAAAATGATTATGAATAAATTACAAATGAAGCTGCCTATTGGACTGTGACGCTCTGAGACATACATTTGATGGGGTTTGTTGCACTTAGATTGATTAATTAATTATGTGCGAAGCAACAAGGAAGCTATAAAAGGTGTCTGTCGTTTTTCATGCACTTAATTAATGGATAAGAACTTAAAAAAAAATTGAAAAAAAAAAGGTATGATTAGATTGGGAGATCTAGAACACTGGGGAAGATGATTGCAAAGGACATTCACTTGTGATGCTGCATGTGTTTGAGAATCTTGCTCCCGGCATCCCACCACACCCTTTAAGCCTAAAAAAGCTTCACTTTTTTTCATGCTAATTATGATACGACGCAAATCCATCATGGAGAAAGCAGCGTTGTCTGTCTACTGACAACTTTATAAATTAAAAGAGTTATATTATATCATTATATTTTATATAATTTATTTAATAATTTATCAATTATTATATTATTTTAAATTTAAATTTTAATGCCTTATATCTTTTTGATTTCACTTTGATCCCAGTTTAAGATATGTGTTGAATGATGTTAAGACGTTAATTTGGATTTGGATAAATGGAACGTTCAAACTTTTTAAATGTATTACTTAAATGCTGTTAACCAACCTTGTCCAAAATCCGATGATTGAATGGATGTGTTTATTTGCTATTTTTGTTTTAGTAAACTTGCTTATTTAATGTTTAACGCCTTTTATAGTATCCTAGAAGCCAAAAAAAATGCTAAACAAGAAGATAAAAGTAATGATAAACAAGTAGAAAGGACCTTGAAATGGATGCAATTCAATGAACTTGCATATTCGATCGTTCTCAGGAAATGGGACATTTCCGAGACAATCTTTTTAGAAATTTCCATTTTCAAATAAGTTTAATTTGAGAAGAGAAACGCCAAAAACATACCGTACTTAATTTAATGTTAGTAATTTATTATTCATTTTTTTTGGGTGCTCGTTGTTTACTCACTTGTTTGGCTTTATTATATATATATAATTTTGAGGGTATGAATGTTGGCTGCAAATGGTACCTCTGTCCCCTCACAATTTCAATTTCTTGATGGAATGCCAGTAGGCTTGGTGTCCACTTACGGCACTATTCCCTGATGCCTTTGTCTGTTTCAGCTTTGTTTATACTTATAAATCTCTACTGATCTTACATATGTTCTTGTTTTTGTTTTTTTGTTTTAAGGTGGAGTAGGGGAACCGGGAAATAGGAATTTAACTAGTGATGATGCTTAGGATTCGAACATGAATTTTGCTACATGTTTTGTATTTCGTGGCTACTCAGTTATACTTAGTAGTTATGTTTTTATTTTTTATTTTTTATTTTTTGGTAGAAAGGAAACATGTTTTATAAGGCTTTTTTTTTTCTTTATTATTGGTTTATATCATTTCAATAACTATTACATATATGCCTTTAAAATTTTATCCAAAGAAATCTATAATTTGAACACAAATTATCTCTATCTAAAACGCCAAAGTTCAATTTAGTTTCTAAATTTCTCTTTATATTATATCATTTTGATCACATTTCAATTAATTTTAGTTGTTACAATTTAGAATTTTATCAATAATTTCGGACTTACGAATTTTATCAATAATGCATTTAGCCTTGTTTGTTGTTTCTGAAAATTTCCAATCAAATCATAGAAAGAGTGATGCGTGCATTTTGTTAAAACCTGCTACATGAATTAATACTCGATTCTCTCTTGCATGATGTTCAGTCAAAGATAATAAATAAAACTAGTTATGGGACAAAATAATTGAATTGGCTAAAATTAATTAACAGTTTATTTGCATTAACTTTATCCCAAAAAAAAAAAAAAAACACCAACCTAACAAACAGCTATAGTTCGGTAATCTAATCTAAAGACTCACACGAGTCCAAATTTGAGTTAGTCATTAGAAATGGCCACATTACAATATTGAATTTGTATTATTTTTGCTATTATTATTATTAGTATCATCATTATTATTTTCACTGTTAATATCATTATTAATCTGTCAATAAAAAAATATATAATTTATAAAATTTTAAAAAATTAATTCACAATTTTCAATTCAATAAGTCTTCTAATAATAAAAAGAGCGCCGTGAATGGAAAAATCCAAAAGACGGTAATTGCCTACGGTTCGTCCCGTCACAAAAGAATACATACAAACCATTAGGTGCAATGCACATAGGTGTTTTGTCTGAATGCCAAACCCAAGACTTGGGAGAGGCCCACCGAGGCAAGGGGAAGGGGCATCAAGTGGGACCCAAGGTGATGCACAACTGTCCGCATCATGGACAATGATGTGGGCATGTGGCATGATGATGGATGGATGGATGCTTCGTGCACCTTCTCCAGCACGATCAGGTCGCGGGTGATTTATCAAGCAATGCATCCTCTGTACTTTTTTTCTTCCGAAAAACATGCACAAATAAAAAAAAAATAAATTAAAAAATAAATAATTAATTAAATTATATAATTAAATAATTATTTAATAATTATTTAATTATAAAATTTAACCAATTAATTATAATATTACTTTATCTGCTCTTATTTTTTTATCAGTGTACTTGAAGTTTTATTTATTTTTTACTCTGGGCCCCATCCATGTTCCCACGGTCCCACTGCACGCCTCTCTACGTCCTTAATTGGCTTGGCTTGGCGCTTCTAATTCAGAAGTTTCCCTTGTCATTTTCGTCATTCCATGTTTGATGTTTGCAGAGATGGAATAGAACAATTATTTGCAGTGTGAGTATCTTTTTTCCGTTTTATTTCAACTGAAAAATTTTTTAAGTACGTAATTATAAAGTAAAATAAATACATAATAATATAAATTATTAGATCATTATAAACATATTAAATATGAAAAGTAAAAAAATACACATATCGTTGAATAATTTTAAATTAATAGTGTGTCTCATTAGGTATGTCCATTTAATTTTACTAATATTGAATATTAACAAAGTAATAAATAATAATAAATCATAGGATTATAATAAATTATGTATCTATGAATTCATTTTAAGTTAAATAGCTCACTAAAATAAAAACTTTATCATCACTTTAGTAAGATGGGGACAAAAAAATTTGTAAAAAACATTAATTATTTAGCATTACTCTTTCAAATATATGTTTAATTACTATCGATATGCTTCTAAAATTATGGTCGATACAGCCATCAACATTTAAAGTGCATGGATGTCTCAAGTTTTAAGAACTATTTATAAGATAATCAATAGTTACTTTCCATTGTATAATTTAGAGATTACACACTTATAATTATATATCCATCTATTAATAAATTTTTTTAAAAAAATACTTTTTTTCATGCACAAGAGTGGAAATTCTGATTGCTTTGCTAATGTATAAATTGGCCGAAATGGGGTTTGAGAGAGGGGGGAGCATCAATTGGCACCATGCATTTAGGGAAAGCAATTTGTGGGTTCATGGAATATCATGTATCATTTGGCATACTCCAGGAGCAGGATGATGTAGTGTCACCACTGTGATAGTAAGGGAACACGGCTATGTTTTTTCTTTTTTTTTTAATCAATCAAAACATACTTTATTATACCCCTCCAACAAAATACAAATAGAGAAACCCCTAAAAAATGACAGAGGAACCTTGCAATGAGTCGTCCCCTACAACAATCATACAAAAAATTCATCCCGAATGAGTACACAGCTAAGTATTTATAGGAGTACAGTGTTTGATAAGTATATATGGCCCTGTAAGAAATGGATTCTTTTGAACAAAAACACAAGGGTGTTTGGATGAGGGAGCATGCAAATGGGTGAAGGATGAAGTGATCTTTTGGGCATCTTCCAATGTATAATATTCTCATGTTGAATTGTCTTTTTTATAGTTTTTTTTATTATTTTCAAAAAAATAAAATTGTATAAATCGATTGGTAGCATAATTATTAGAAAGAAAGAAAGGCATAGCAAAAACACTCCCAAGAAGTGCTTGGTCTTGTCTTAAAATTAAAGGGCCCTCTACGTCCTTAATTATTAATCTCTGCTCTGTCAATACTATCATTGTTTTCTTTTGGAAGTAGGTTATGATTGAACCCAAATTTCTGTCAATGTTTTCATGTTCATATTTGAAAAAAAAAAAAAAAAACCCTTCCCATCTCTTTCCTTCTCGTTCTCCTTCTTTTGTTCTTATCTAAGTTGCATTAATTGCATGGTAGTGTATAGACAAACATAAGAGATGTTCTGATCCAGCCAAATGATTTTAATTATTGAGAATGCTTGCACAGTATTTTGTTCTCATCAAGACAAAAATATCTTCTTCACCCATACTGTTTATACATATAAATCCGCTCGACAAATTATGGTGATGATCAAGAGAGCAGTGGCATGTTGGGTGTAGCCATTGCACATCTGTATTTTAATTCATTTGATTTGTTTTTTCTTTGGCCAGTTTGAGATCTTAAATATATTTCCCATCAAACTTTGTGACAACACAGAACGCCAAAGTTATGAAACAATTTTCTTTTTTTTTTTTTCTTTTCAAGGACGGATGCCCTATTTTTTTGACCAAGTTGAACTAGGATATGTAAAAATTGATTGGTGATATATCATTTGACCGTAATATAATAAAACTAATTTTTCTCAAATTTTTTCCATCGCCCGGTTGGCAATCCATCTGGTACGTGCTTACGGGTATCAGTGGTACAAGGGCTGGCAGCAACAATGAATTAGAAGGATATATATATATATAACTGATGTAGAGCTGTAAAGTTCAGAAATTTGTTTCACAACAGCAGATGATCTTCTATAAATCAATATTTTTATAGAGTCCATGTAAGGGTTCAACAAATTTACGTGCGTGTGAGTAAGGAATAATACACATGGGATCGTGGATAACAACTTGATGGCCGTTCAAATTATTTTTATGGTGAGATTAATAAAATTAAAGGTGTTGAAATTTACCCATTTCATATCAAATAATTCTGAGAAGTTTGGCGGTAAAACTAACTTGAAATTATTTGAGATAAACTTACTGTTATAACTTTGAATTTCCTCCTTTAAGTACATTCTACAAGTTAAGCAATAAGCAACATGGCCAAAGAGTTCCTCATCATGAAAAAAAAAAGGAAACTTCTTGATTCCTCTGATTGTACTTAACTAGCAGCCCGCAGCAAATAATGATGTGGCAACGTTGCCCATGCCATGATGACTACAATTGACTATAACAGCAACGACCTGAAACCTTGTCGTGCGCCTAAGATTAGAGATCAGTTTTTGAGAAATCCTTACGCTAGTCCTCTTGCCGCAACAAACTTGTAACTCCTCTATCTTACAATAAAACGAAGATATAAAAAATAGGCACAATTAAAGATAAGGACTCACAAATGTACAATGATAACTATTAGTTATAGTTTTTAAGTATTTTTCATGCATAATAATCATTAATTATAATTAATTAAGGTCGTCCAATATCTATTTTTCGTGTCATTGTAATGAAAGTTTATTTTACAAATGTGAGTGTGGCATGTAACACGAGATCATTATGGTAAAAAATGAAAAGTACGACGAGATGACTTATTTGGTTGTCGATTTTCCATTGCCCAAATACAAAAATTGCTTCCATTCAATTCTTGGTCGATATATTGAGGAAATTTCTGCGCAGCTTCAGAATCTATTTTGAATTTTTAACTTCAGTTGAACAGCTCATGTTTGGAGGTGGGTGGACAATGAGTTATGCAGGCAAGACCAAAATCGAATGCACAAATGGACACAAATTTACATGGACTACTGGATACCAAGAGAAGATAATGTGTGTTCCAAGTTTCAGTCTTAATGAATATGAGCCAAATAAGAAACAACTGGATGTAAATTCAACAATTTTGGTAAGTTGCTTGGAAATTCTTGTCATTTCATAGAAAAAGCTGGCTGCGTGGCTGGCCCCTCCCAATCAGCATCTCCTTCTGATCTGGTGTAGCTTGTAGTTGCACTCACAGAATTTGCCTTTTTAATTTTTGTTTTTTTGTTTTTTTTTTTTTTGTTGGTTTTAGAGGAGATGGCACTTGGCAATGTTAGGAAATGGAGGAAAGTGAAGAAGAGATCAATTGTTCGAACCATTAACCTCACAAGTGGAAGATACTTCTTCTAACCAACGGCATTTGCTCTTTTTCTAAAAGACCTTAAAATAAATTCCTATGTATCCCCTTTCTGAATGATTCCTTTATTCTTCTCTTACTAGAAGGAATATAAGGAATATATATATATAAGCATGTTTGGAATTGCAGTTGATCTATACTGAGACAAGGAGCGTGGGTTGTTCTGCTTATCTTTGTATCCCTTTTTCTCTTCTATCTTTTTTAGTTGTAATGTCTGTCCTTTTTTGGGAAGATGACATTTTAGTCTCCATGTGCACCTTTCACCTTCAACCAAGGTAGCAGATCAACGATCCCAAAGACAAAAATCTAAAAGAAGTGGTGGTATGTCGATGCCAATCGAAAAGCTCATACATAGAGTAATAATAATTAAAAGAAATTTTTAATTTGACTCATAATTTTAAGTGAGTATAACTTATTTATAATTTTATACCACATAATAAGTGGGTCCAATACAAATAAAAAAGTAAAAAAGAGATTATATGATATCAGATTATGAATGAATATTACTCGCCCAAAAAAAGAGTAAAAATTACAAGCACCCACAATTAATATTTGCTGGGAATTGTAAGATGCTAAACATATATAGCAATAGTTGGGAACAATTATTATAAGATAAACATGTAAGTGTGCTTCTTCATCTTTAATTATAATTAATTACTTGGGGATTATATCGGTAAAAAAAATTGGTTACCACTACAAACTCTTAATTACTTTATCGCAATGTTTTATTAAGTTCATGCACTATTATTTTTCTTTTTGAGTTTGAGCACTATTACTTGGGGATTTATATATATATATATATATATAGAGAGAGAGAGAGAGAGAGAGGAGGGGATCGTTAGGAGGTGAGATTTAAATTTTAATCTCCACCTACTGGCAATGTTTGGTAACTAAGTGGATACCAGCGAGGTAGCACTAGAATCTTATTACCCAAAAACTCACAAGCCCATCAGGATAGTACGTGATAAACTCAAGGCCTCTCAATTATACGATTGTACTATGTCAAAAAGAAAAAAAAAAACGTTTAACCTAGAAATTTAGACTATTGGGTGAATGTTAACAATGAATCAAATATTAAAGTATAATGATAAATTGTGTTGGCTCATACGCTTTTTGCATTGTTAAAGCTTCTTGATAAACCAAAGATAATCTCTCCGTATTGTATTTATCTAGTAGGGATCTCCCAATTGTAATACCCATCTAAAATTATGTTAGCGAGGGCATAGCAAGCGCTATTGGAAA
The DNA here is from genome assembly GCA_037832335.1 of Carallia pectinifolia. Lineage (NCBI taxonomy): Eukaryota > Viridiplantae > Streptophyta > Magnoliopsida > Malpighiales > Rhizophoraceae > Carallia > Carallia pectinifolia. The sequence continues at coordinate 19,779,378 of CM075448.1, read as the reverse complement.
GTAAAACAAACAAAAAGTGACCAAAAAGAAGTTAGTCGGCCGGCAACATGTCACACACTAAAGATAAAGATAAGAAAAGCCGCTGTTTGCAACGAAATAAAAGGTTCTTCAAATCGACAATGCGTATAATAAGGATATTTTTGGGGAGAAAGTAGGGTCACACCTCAAAAATCTCTCAGAGAGAATTATGCTACTTTACTGCACATAGTAAACAAAAGGTGCAGTATTAAAGTAACGAAAAAGTATATTATGGGGTAACGAAAAAACTGTCAAGTCATTTTACAATTTTATGAAATATTTAGTTCTACTAAATATTCTGAGTAAAGATTTAAACCCATGACCTTATAGTAGGAATAAATTCCCTGATTTTTAGGCCACAACGATTTGGTAGTTGTAATAAGAATCTAGTTTGGCCAAAATTTTCCCCTTCTCCTCATTGTTTTTGGAAAACATAAAGCGTATAATGAAGGAGAAAAAGTTAGCCCCAACAAACCCTAATCATGAATGCAGATGTTGGGCTTGGGTCCCATTAGTTAGGCATCTTTTTTCATTCACAAACCCTTTAGAAATTTCTCCTAAAGTTGAAGAGTACGTGCGATAGCTCAAGAAACAAACCATGTGAGTGGGGGAGACCCATCTTTAAATCCAAAAAGAGAAGTTTGCCCTTGTCTGTGCAAGTGCAAGTGCAAAAGTCAAAGCATCAGGTCCAAAAGATGAAAAGTCCTTTGCTTTACTGGAGAACCCATCTGCGGGGATAATCTGTATCCTTCGTTTCACGTTAGCAGCTAACAAAGCTGCTCACACTAATTATAACTTTAAGGTTTAGTAATAAAAAAATTACTTGAACTCTTATTTTCAGATTAATTTTCACGAAAAAAAAATGCTAATAGAACTAACACATGCATTGGCCTATGCAGTTGACGGTGGGCAATTCCTAACAAAAAAAAAAAAAAAAAAGAGATGTACTTAGGTGTAATTTTTCTTCATTTTACTTCATTGTCCTTATTAAAATTAGAGCTTTGCCCCTCATGAACTTTATATTCACTCTCTTTTATTTTTTTTTCCCTGTACGTATACAAGTTTTGTCTGCTCTGACAATAATTTCTAGATCTATCATTAGACACATATCCGAATATCTATTTTATTTGTTGTTTATTAAGAGATTATTTATTTTTAAATAAAAGGAATTTCTTGCGTACAACTTTGGGAGTAGTTACCTAGCACGATCTTACTCTTGTGACCCTCATTTATTAATTTTATTATAGTTTTGATTTTAAAAGAAAACCAAATTAATATGTTTAGGCATCGCGTTACATAGTTTTAAGTTCGTCCTTATCACTCAAACTATAGCCTTACACAGGACTTCACGATTATTTACTCGTTTCATCAGCACCAAATATCTTTATCATTTGAAGTGGATATTGGCTCCATGATCAATGTCCTCGTAATAATGCTTTGCATTGTACACATATGTGCTTGAGTAACAATCGTGATGTTCTTTCAATGTTTGATACATTGGACGAAATTTCTTAATTTTGTTTTAAGTGCTGAAACGTATTTTATTTAACGAGAAGACATAGATGAGAAGTTTAATATATAAATCTAAGTGGGAGTACATCCATAGTCAATGTCCACAAGATGTATCACTTGAGGTACAATGTGTAGAAATCTATCTGTTATCCACCTTCCCACGATAGGATTAATAAATTTAATAGTTTAAAAAAAAATTACTCCATTGTTTAAAGATGCCATCTTCTCATAATCAAAGCACTGCTGGTCCTATGTAATGGCTGGCTTAGTCTTCTAAAAAGAACTTAAGGTTTTTTTTTTTTTTTTTTTTGTCTCCAGTGAAAGTGGTAGTCCATTATTGGAGAGAAAAACATATGAGAGAGAGAGGAATTAGAATTCAAATTCCGATTAATCTTCTGAAATGTTTTTTAAAATAGCATATAATTGCAGTTAGGAATGACCCTAGATTTGGCACTACAGCTAGATCATCAGAAAATTATCAACGGGAGAAACCTCTTTGAAAAAAAAAAAAAAAGGTCTACAAAGCACAGCTACACAAACAAATGCTTTTTAAAGTTGGCCCAGTCAAATCCTAATTCTGACTGGAGATATGTCCAGCCCAACCTGGCCTGAGGGTGGGCCATCTTGTTACTGGGCCCGTATCGGGCTCAAGTTTTGTTTTCGCTATAGATAGATACGCCATATTTGAGACTGCAACTCGTCTCCACTCTCCTTACAACTCCGACTGAGGTCTAAATTAGGCAACTAAAAGGAACTCCACCTAATATATTATAAAATACAAATATTTATTAGAATTTTTATTTAATAACCTAGATGAAAGGTCTAAATTTATAATTATAACTAGATAAAAAAATGAATCCATGAAATATAAAAATAAATACCTTCTCATAATAGCTCTGATTAAGTTGTTGCCAAACACTGCAAAACAATAACAATCAGGCAACTAGGAGTTACCAAAAAAAAAAATAATAATTATGCCCACAGAATTTTATTAGCATATTTACCCATTAAAATCATCAATTTTAAATTTTCAGTCAGCCCTTGCCTGTCGTTTGCAGGAAACAACCAGTCACCAACAATTTACTCAATTATCAATTGAACCAGACAAGTGCCAAGTTTATCAACTCTGATGAAACCTAAAACATTAACGCAAAGGAGGAAGACACTACAGTTACGTACAAACAAACCTTACTCATTGTCATCTCCATGTCAAAAGGAGAATCGGACTCAAATATCAAAAATATATACAATAAAACAAAATAAAGTAAAAAGAAAATGAGCTATAGCATAATACTCAACAAGCTAAGGGGATCAAACTGGCCATCGAGAAACACATTTGACATGCACCGAACTGGAGCTCTCAAAAATGTTTACTGCTATCTTCTGCCTTTGATGTTATCAGATGGTAACGCATAGGCGCGCGTGATGCGAATCTGAAGCAAAAAGAGGAAACTCAGCGACCATAACCAGAACGAACATGCTTGTTGAAAGTTGATATATAATGATAGGTGTTAATTAACTATTTACAATAATCTCCCCAACCAAACTTGATTTGGATCCACGTAGAATCACATCAATCTTGCAGTCAGATTCCATCTAAAGTTTTGGCTCCTTAGGACTAGAACATGTAGCATAAGACAATAGGACAGTAAACATAGCTAGGATATAGTTGGTGGAATTCAACCACAAACCTGCTAGGTTAGAAAAGGGCCAAAATTATTCATGTCACATAATTTATTGCTTACAAATTAACCATGTTTGAGATAGACCAAAGTCTATATTTCCATCAGGACCATCACATAGTTCCTTGCTTGAAGCCATAACTAAGCCAGAATCACATAACCATAGGGCCTTAGCGTTAATTTCTTTCCCACTTTGCTAATTGCAGTTTTGCGTTGCTATATTAACAGTTCCAGTTACGGTGGTATTCAACATTATGAATTTCTACACATGCAACATAATGGTTCGTGCAAAGTACCTTCAGAAGGATCAGTGTCCCAATGCAAAAGTGTGAGCCTTGTTAGTGTGCAAGTGCATGCATGCTTCTGTAGTGGAAATTTCAGGAGAATGCTGAAGGGAGCAGGATCTGACATGGCTGTAAATACAATAATATGAAACAAAAGGAAGACATTACCTGTGCAAGAGAATAAATTGCCCGTAAAATTCTGGCATAATCAGTTCCAAGCATTTGAATAACAACATCTGCCAGAAAAGTCCCCCACATGCTGCAGAAGAAACCAATAAATGGTAAAATAGTCAACTGTATGCCATTTTTCTTCCTCATTTGCACAAAGGTCAGGCTGCAGAATAGTCTTTGGGGAAACCAGAAGCTGAAAAATGTCAGGACAGGTAAAAGCAAGCAAAAACTCTAGATTTCGATTTATGAATTGACCAGTTAAGAGAATGCAATAAAGCTCTTCGGGTCTGGCAACAAACTAATTAATTGACCAAATAAGCTAAAGAATAAAGCTTGGGCTCTAGCAACAAGATTTCAACTCCCACAACTTTTACATCTGCTGTCACTGCCCTTAATTTTGACAGTTAGTATCACTCTTCAGGAATGTGTTTGCATGGTTTCCATCAAAATTAAGCTTTTCTCAACATAGACAAAAACTCGAATTTTTATGAAGAATTAACAACATCAAAGGGTAGTAAAAAACATCAATGCAAGTGATGAAATACTTTAATTATGACATTAGGGCAAGAGAGTTCTTGATGAAATACTTTAGGAAGAAATCAAGGAATTAATTTTAAGATTCTCTTTAGAGATTATTGACTTCTATTTCTTCACTTTCATATTTGCATTTCCATCGTGCCTTTAGGGTTTAGAAGTACTGTGTAAGCTATGCTAGCGGGTGAAAGACACAAAATCTAATTATAACATTGACAACTGAATTAAGGATTGTGCTTTTTCCCAGTCTTCGTGTCTCTTCTCTATCTATTTACCTCCCCTTTCTTCACTTCTCTTTCTTCTTTCTCTCTGTCTCTCTCTCTCTCACACTATTGCTCTTGCCTTGTTACTGTTCTACATCAGCAACTGGCAAACAGAAACAAAGATTGGTAACAAACACAGCTTGAACATAAATAAGTTGATTTCTTCACAGAAAGGGGCAGTACATTGGCCCAAGTAATGACACCATGCTTCTAAAACCCAAATATCTTGATGCAGCTCCAGCAAGACCCTGTCCACAGCAAGAAGAAAAAAAAAAAAATGCATTTGTAACATAGAGAAGCACAACAATGTTATCCTTATATCACACTACCAAATGCAGAGAAAACACTAGTTAGTCATATCGCATCATCAAATATCAAATCACTAGGACAATTCATGAAGTTAATTACTAATTTTATCTTAGTAACTAGCAGCTACACTGATAAAGGTGCATAACAGGTAGACACAATGGGTGAACAATGAGTGAACATGCATTCTTCACTCCTGACAAAACTTGCCTGCACAACCATCCAATTTCAAACGAGTGATCATGAGTGAAAAACATCGAAGAGCAGTTGGAACAATTTCACAAATCACATAATGCCATAATCACCTGCTTTGCTGCAAGCAAGGCGGCCCTAGACTCCAAGTTGCTAGCAGCTAATTGTCCACCCTGAGCGCAAAAGAAAAATTAGATAACATAGCAAGTATTGCCATGCATGGTAAAGAAAGAGAAATTGCTTGATGCACAGAAACCAATAAACTAACACAGAGTTGATCTACGTGTTCATAGGTCTTCTCTCTTTTAGTAAATAGAAATCAGAAATGATATTTTCTTTCCCTTCTTTTTTTTCCTGATTGCAACTTCATGTAAAGAAGCCATTCATAAAATAGCTTGACAAGATCATAAAAAGTCATATATCAGTGGCTCCATTGCCAAACAGGTAATATGCACATGCCTTTCACAACAAGGAAAAAAAAAAAAAAGCGAGAACATTTACTTTCTTGATGACTTCCTTCTTTATTTGATAATTGGCAGCCTCAAGGAGCACCTTCCCAGTCAATCTCTTTGCTAACTACCAAAAATATAAACTAAAATTAGACACAAATAAAAGCCTCAAGTAAACCAAAATGATAAAATTCTTATCTTACAAATTGATAGATTTTTGAGAAAGTGAGCATGCTGGCACCCTGCACATAAATAGTGAAAGGTAAATGCCAATGAAGCAAATAAAAACACCAACAAAGCTAGCCTCAAAATGAGTACCTTCAAAAACATTAACTGGAGCTCTGCTACACCAAGTTTCTGGGCAATAGGGGGTTGTACATCACACTGATTAGGTTCAAGTTCTAGAGGAACTTGCTCAATGGAAAAATCCCAAATGCCTTCAGAAGTTTCCGATTCCTCACTATATGAAAGAAACAGCAAACTTTTAAGTCATTACACAGCATTCAACACAAATAGTGGGAGGGTTATGCAAAGGGAACAAGCCCACTTATACTAGGGATGGGAGGGTTATGGAAGAGGGAGGACTATTCATACTGTGTAGCCATGGCCCACTGCATCCCAAATGGAACCATGGAAAAAAGAAAACAGAATAAACCCATTATGAGTAAGTATTCTCTTTTTAAACAACTTTGGATAAATTTTTTTCTTAAACAAAAGGCTTTCAAATTAACTGCATTTCCCTTCAAGAAAAAAAGAAAGGAAAAGAGAGAAAACGGTAAAGAAAGGTACAATAAAACATAAAGTTCTAAATATCCATTAGTATACAGTGTATGTCATTCACAGCCTTGTCTTTTTCTAACTTCCTTCGTGCACTCTTGAACTACATCAAAATTTTGGGGAGGCCCAGTCTAGCCATAAGGGTAGAGGCTAAGCCATCGATCAAGCATGCCAAAAACATCTGCAGTTCCTCCTGCTGTTGCCGAGAGGACAACTTCAAAATCCTCCGCACCGCAGCAACCCAGCTTATTCTCTGTGCTCCATCTAACACATTCATCACTACTGCTACTGCTACTGCATATCTGTCCCTTTGTTTTGACTACCTAATTCAGGCCCCATCCCCCACTCCCCTCTTGTTGTAAATTCCTTCTTTCGGTTTTTTTAGCTCTGCCTGCTTTTGCGTATTGGTATCTTTCGTTGTTAGTTAGAATCAGTTGAGCGCTCAGATTGAAATTACTGCTAGGTACTAATGCCATACATCTGATTTATTTACTTAATTCAAAAATATTTAGGTCATACAGTTCATAATGATTTATGAGACCAAGGTACAATGGAATAAAAATTACACAAACAACATATAATTTAAAAGTAAATCAGCGTAGGCTAATCATAAAAAACAAAATACCTGGTAGAAATTTTAACTAGGTGAAGGAAAATTTCTGCTTCTAGGTCTCCAGTTGACAATTTGCTTGAGCAAGGAATGTTTAACTTTTTCCTAATAGTAAGCAAAACATTTCTATACGAAGGTCTCCAACCCCTACCAGAAAAAATAAAATATTATCAGTCCATATCAAATTTAGTACTGCTTATCTCAGTTACTTTGCACAGAGGGTGGAGTCAATTCACCATGCTACTATGCATCACAAAAGACACAAACATATTCATTCACACAAATATATAGACGTCACTGCATTTCCCCTACAATGCAGAACATTATACAATAACAAATGACTGAACAAGCTCTTAACTTACAAAACTTACGGTACTTGAATATCAACAACTTAGAAGTCCAGCCTATCAACAGCTAATTTAATCACCTCAACGTGGACCGGGCATCAGCAGCAAGGAACAAGAATCGGGACTCAAGAGCTTCTATATAATATTCTCGCTCTTCGAGGTCTTCCTTAATCATGGCATAATCAACATCCACTTTCCTTGTCACTGACTTCAACAGAGGACTGAAGTAACTGAACACAAAATCCAAAACAACATCATGTTTTTAACTTCAACTTTCAACAATCTCTCTCTCTCTCATTAAAGCAAAAATTTACACGAAACCAAAATCAAAAGCAAGAATGACCTAGGACCGAATAAAATCCTTTCGAGCTCATACAACTCCGAGTCAGTGGCCAATTCGAGCGCCGAGCGGAGGTCAGGATCATAATCATCCGCTGTCAAAATGTTGAAGGAACAAGTAGCTTAAACACGCAAACAAGAAAAAAACAAGAAAAGAGAAGCCAAACGCACACACACACACACACAAAAGTACAGAGAATGCAGCACCTTCGTCTTTTGTTGAAATCGCGCCGTAACTGCAGCGGGCAAGCCCTAATCTGCCCCTGGCACTCCGCGAGCTAAGAATCTGCAAGACAGAAACTATTTCAGTCACAGTATCGCGAGAAAATGTGGAAAAGTGAAGAATAAGAATTGACGATTACGAGTGCTTCTGATACGAAAGTATCTCTTGTAGGCGTTGAAAATGAAGGCGGCGGCCGCAACGGCGGCCGAGGCGAAAAGTGAAAGGGAAGAGCACGAATAGCAGCCATGCGCGCAGAACGCCCTCCTCCAAGCTAGTCACCACTCATTTCGTTTAACCAATACTGCATTGGAGTTCTTTTTTCTTTTTCTTTTTTTTCTGGTTCCCACGGGCTTTCTGTGTTTTTTTTTTTTTCCCTAACAAAAAAAAAAGCAATAAAGATGGCACTCACGATCAAGATTGTCAGAACCGGACCGATTATCGAACCGAAAATATTAGTGGGTCAAGGTTCAACCGGTCGAACCGGTATTTATTAATATATATATTTATAAAAATAATTTAAAAAAATAATACTTATACATGATTATTAAATATTATTTTTTTAATTTTTAAGGATTAAATTGAAAATTTTGATAAATTTAGGACTAAATTGAAAGTTTTGATAAATTTAGGACTAAATTAAAAATTTTAATTAAATTTAAAACTCAAATTATAATTTAAATAAACATTGGGATCAAATTATAATTTATAAAACTTTATACCAGTTTGAACCGGTTGAATCGGGTCCGATTTTTGACCGATTTTCACCGGTTTTTGACCGGTTTTGACCAGTCCGAGTTAAGGGGTAACTGTAGCCATTAACCGGTCCGAACTTTTGGCCGGTCACAGGTTGAACCGGTCGGACCGACCGGTCCGAGCCGATTTTGAAAACATTGCTCACGATCGCACAAAAATAGGTTGAAAAGGTTGTGTTGATGGACATTATAATTTGGGAATATTAATATTTTTAATTTTTAATTTTTAAATTTTTTTATATTTAAATTTTAAATTTTTTTGACATTTTATTTAAATTCTAAACTTTTTAATTTTCTACCAAATCAGTCTCTCTGTTTACTAAAAATGATCAATCTATTAAAAAATAATTTTAACTTTAAAAAAAATAAATATATGAATTGAATATCTTTTTTATCAAAAAATACATATTACCGATTTAATTCGTATATTTGTTGATTAAAAAAATATTTAATGTACATATTTTGTGGATGAAAAAATATTTAATTCATATATTTAACTTTTCTTAAACGATTTTTATTAAGTTAAATTCATTTATTAATTGATTAACCACTTTTTATAACTTAAAAGACTAATGTAGTATGGAATCAAAAGGTTTAGGAGTTAAATGAAATATCAAAAAAATTTAAAATTCAAACGTAAAAAAATTTGAAGGTTCAGGATTAAAAATATTGATATCCTTTTAATTTTGGATTAGATCCATAAAAGAATCAAATTAACTATATTTTACAAGTGTGTCTGAGTATTTAATATTTTAGAGAGAATTAGAATTGATGATTTATAATTTACTAAAGAATTTTTTGTGATTAAATTACTGAAAATTGATGAGAAATAAAATTATTAAAAATTAATTAAAAAAATTTTAATAAATAAAAAAAATACACAAAAAATAAGTAAACGAAAATAAATAATAATTTCCCCTTTTATCAATTTCTTTCCTACACGTTTCTGTCAACCCAAACAGGCCGTTCGGTTTTCTTGGAAACGATTTTGTGCAAACGAGCACTGATTCAGAACCATTTGGAACGGTTCGATTAGACAGTCCAGTCACTCAATCCTGCGGTCGCAGACAGCAGCAGAAATGTTATCAGAAAATAGAAATAAAACTTTGCAGTCTATTTTCGGATTTTTATTTTTTGAAAGTTTTGATTAGGAATATTGATAACTGGTATCGCTATCTCGAAAAACAAAATAAATTGAAAATTTTACTTCGTCTCAATTTTTTTTAACTGCTTAAAATTTAATTTTAAAAAACATTGAGAAATTTTAATTTAAGTGATAAGAAAAAAATTGATATATTTTCTAAGAAAATATAATCTTAGTTATATGTGAAATAAATAAGTAGATATTTAAAAATAATAATAATAAATTAGACACTAAAAATTGTGAACTATTTATAAGAATATATTATTTTTTTAAAAAATTTTTAATTTGACTTTTTTTTTAAGAAAGTATAATATATTTATAATTTTATAATATATAATAAGTGGAGTCTATTCGAAAAAAAATAAAAAAATGTATGGTGTAATATAATAAATTAATTTTATTAAAAAGTAAAATTAAAAAATATTATTTTTTAAATATTAATTTATCAAAATTAGGTAAAGATAATAGTAATAAATTAATAATAATAATAATAATTAAAAGCGCTTGTTCGGCTTTGGCATATGGTTGGCATAAGACACACGAGGTGTGAGAAAAACTGCAGGCCAAAGTCTAAACTTGATTTTTTAATTAAATTTTTTATTTTTAAAAAATTTTACTCCAAGAAGCGGAAAATTATTCAAAAAAAATAAAAAGAGGTCGCAAATGGTGAATCGCTTAGTTTAAGCAGGGGGGGGTTTTCTTCCTTTTGTCGGAGTTGGCCATGGAAGCTACACTCAACAAAGCTCTTCTTCTTTCCCTTTCAGACAAACCCTTTAAGTTTTGCTCCATCTTGATCTGTAAGCTTTTCATTTTCTTTCAATATTTGTACAAAAAGTGCACTCTTTCATTCACCTTTATCTTTATTCTGTTGTTCTGGTTTCTTTAATCCGTTTATTTTGTGGAGTTTTTTTTTGGGTCATCGTTATTTCCGCTGTAGTAAGCTTATATGACTTTTTTTTTTTTTTTGGGGTGTGTGTGTTAGTGGCTTTGGATCTTCGTGTAACTGTGTATTGAATTAGCTTTTGGAATCATTCCCTAGGGTTTTACCTTTCTGGGTATTGAGCCAATGTCGAGTGTGAACTTATCTTGTTTTTTTTTTTTTTTCGTTGGGTTTTAAGAGCTTGTTGTTGGCAGTGGTTTTTCAAGTTCGTTGGGTGAAGAAAGAAATGCAACATTTGTGTTTGCTGTTTGTTTGTTTCTTCTTCTGTTTCGATGTTCTTAGGCTTCGGAATCTGCATTTTGCTTTTTCCCTGACCAAGAGGGAATTCTGGGCTATGCAGCGTATTAGAATTTTGTAGTGTTATACGAAAAGTTGTTACCTTTTCTGTTTATTTATTTTAATGGCTGAGTTGGGTAAGTTCCATTCTCTTTTGTTTCAAAAAATATTCTTCCAGGCTTGTTGAGCTTGTCTTCCTGGTACCACGCATTATATTGTTAGCAGCTTATTATGGCAGAGACCGGCTCAGTTGATGTGATTTTGGAATTTCTGCGAAGAAATGGGTTTATGAGGGCTGAGGCAGCATTGCGCAGTGAGCTAGGTAACCATCCTGACCTCAATGGATTTTTCCAAAAACATATCCTTGAAGACAAGGTCTCAGGGAAGGTATTGGATGACGAGAGTGGAAGAAAACTGGCAACTGATAATCGCGGGTCAAATTCTCAAAACAGTGTTGAAATTTCTAAAGAACTTATTGTGAAAGAAATAGAGTATGGGACTGGTAGAAATGGGTTTGAAAGCAAATGGAGAACTTCTGCTTCAGTCGGAGCACACAACAGTAGACCAAACGAAGAAATTGGAGCAACAGATTCTGAGGATACTGTGCTTGATTTGTATTCATGGAACTTTAATCCTAGCAGTGGCCCTTCCGAAGTTCATCCAAATAATAGTGGTACAAATAACCATAAATTCTCTGCTAGAGAAAATGTGAAATTTGCTGAAGAAGGCATCTTCTTTGGTGAAAAGAGAAGCTCATGGCTTGGGAATGCTAGTACTAGCAACAGTAATTCCAATGTGGAATACAAGTATGACAAGAGTGAACCAAAGGAACTTGGTCAGCAACAAAAGACCAATCTTGCGCCCTCAGCAGAAAGCCTATGGTCTAGAACTGAGCTGCCTACAAGCACATCTGTGGATTTATGGAGAGACTGTTCTGTTAAGACTGTATTCCCATTCCCAAAGGTTGATGTGTCGACCAGTTATGAAGCAGGCAGTGGATTAGATAAAAGAGAGGGCAAGAGCAAAGCAGATGTGAGTGATGTTAGGACAGCTATCAAAGAGCAGGTACATGATGTTGGAGGAGCATTATACTTTGGTAAGTCTCATGTGGTTAATGACCAGACGAATTTGAGCAGCTTTGGTTATCCTCTTGTGTCTGATAATCCAAGGGAAGAATTTCCTAGACTTCCACCTGTTAAACTCAAGTCAGAGGAGAAGTCACTCAATATTGATTGGCAGGAAAAGTTTGACCAGGACAGGCTTGGTGCAAAGCTTGGCAGTGCTGATAATGCATTGCATATAGGCTCGTATCTTGATGTTCCTGTTGGACAAGAAATCAACTCTTCAGGTCAGCTCGTATGATGAACATGTATTATATTACACATTTATTGCTAGTAGTTTCGTTTAAGTTGGGAAGCATAGGGATTTTTATTTTTTTCCTTCTTTGGATTGCTTATTGTCTGGTGAGTCTAGTGAGACTTTAGTCAAGTTACTCATAGTTCTGCTAACATCAAGATAAAGAAATTATTTGTTGTCCATCATTAATGAACTTTCTTTGCATGGAACATTTAATTTTTAAAAGCTGGTTGAGGTTTTTAAAGTGGCTACCTAGTTTAGATTGAATCATCAAGAGGCATTATAGACTTATGTTTTGTACCTTTCTTCAAGCTAAAAGACTGGCACAAATGATACACTCTCACTTAAGATGGCAAACTGTCTTAATGAGTATAATTGATCCTCCGCCTACCCCTCTCTCTCAAATTTCTCTGAAAGAATTTGTGAAAATGGAGCCAATTATTGTTTTCTGAAAGTTTGTGTGATGGCTCTTGAAGTATTTCATTTTGATTGAGCAACAAAAAGTCCAGTTCATGATGAGTTGTTTTCTTAGAGGGGCATTTACTGTTGTACAGTGTAAAAGAAAATATTCTAAAATTAATTCCTCTTGGTACATTTTAAGGGGAAAAGACCCTGAAGGCCATATGAACAATTGGGAAACACTTAATTGCTGGTATCATTGATAACCCTTAATAGTGCTTAGGATGCGGTAGATTTGGCTCTCTCTGCCATTTATACTTTAGTTGCACCCGCTTGATGCTGTAATAAAAATTTGACCTGTTGATAACAGACCTTCGTGATTAGCTTGTAAATAAATTGAAGACTCTTAGATTGTGTTTAATATGTTTGAGGTAGCTCATTCCATAAACCAGAATAAAACAGACAAATAGTTCTATTTTATTGCTGAGGCCGGAGAGGATTTTATAGTTAATCAGCTGATCTATTTTATGTTTTGCACTGGATGTGACAAGACAACATGCAAAAATGATGATAAAACTTCGCGTGTATCAAAATGACATAACCATAAAATCCGGCTGGTGGTGGCTCTGATCTGCAGGAAAGAGAAATTAGTTGAAGGAATTAGTAAAGCGCCAGCTAGTTTGGTGATTAGTAGTGCTTTTGGTCAAGTCGCTTGGATAATGGTCTTCTTGGCTTCCTCTTGGTTATCTAGTCTGGGGGCTTTAAGGATTTTCTAGCAAGTTGGACTGGGAAGCTCTTACAATCTAGTTTTTTCAGCATTCTTTTGGGCTATTTATCTCGGTGTATTTCGATGTATTTCCTGTCTCCTCTTTATTTTTTCTATGAGTGAAACAGTTTTTTTTTTTTTTGAAATAATTGTTTTTAACTTATCAAATTTCCTGTTTCCTTTTCTTTTCCTCTTGAAAAAAAAGATTATTATAGATGGCTCTTGTTGCTAACTAGACTTTGGATGGTTGAGGGTCTGAACAGGCTATCTGAGCATTTTCCATGACACCCAGCATTTTCTTTGCATACTATCTAAAGAGTTAAGGGAATTCAGACCCTGAATCCATGATTTTTGAAGTGTTTCAACGTTTTCTCGGCCTAAGTGCTTCCCATACTAGGCTGCTCTTTTTTTTTTTTTTTCAAGTGTTTCTTCTCCATCCATTACCTGATTAGTTTTTAGTGATTTGCCTTCTCATTCACCCGATATGTCCAAATTGATGTTCCAGGTGGAAAAAGGATTGCAGGAGGCTGCTGGCTATCTGTAAGCCAGGGAATTGCAGAGGATGCATCTGATCTAGTTTCTGGATTTGCTACTGTTGGTGATGGATTGAGTGAATCCATTGACTATCCAAATGAATATTGGGATTCTGATGAATATGATGATGACGACGATGTTGGGTACTCAAGGCAGCCTATTGAGGATGAGGCGTGGTTTCTAGCTCATGAGATTGATTACCCTAGTGATAATGAAAAGGGAACAGGACATGGGAGCGTCCCAGATGCACAGGACAGAGGTGTTGCCAAAGATGAAGATGATGATCAATCATTGGCAGAGGAAGATTCTTACTTCTCTGGCGAACAGTATTTTCAAGGAAAAAATGTTGAACCACTTTTAACTTCAGATGATCCGATAGGGCTGTCAGTGACTGAAATATATGAGAGAACTGATGAAAATGATTTAATGGCTCAATATGATGGACAACTGATGGATGAGGAAGAACTGAATTTGATGCGGGTGGAACCAGTTTGGCAGGGATTTGTCACACAGACAAATGAGCTCATCATGTTAGGGGATGGGAAGGGCCTGGATGAGTGTGGAAGGGCAAGAATAGAGGATATTTGTTTGGATGACAATCAACATGGTTCGGTGAGATCAATTGGTGTTGGTATTAACAGTGATGCTGCTGATATTGGCAGTGAAATGCAGGAAAATTTTGTTGGTGGCAGTTGTGAAGGGGATCTAGAGTATCTCCAAGATCATGATGATTTGACTAGTGATTTCTGCTCATCTCACAAGGAGTCTGATAAGAACTATGTGAATAAACTAAACAGGGACAAAAATAGAACCAATAAGCAAGATCCCAGTAAGCATATTATTGGGAATGACAAAGTTGCCTCGCCTCTATTGAAAAATTATACAGACGGTGGATTTTCATTCCCCCCACCAATGACGGAAGCACACTTAGTGCCAACAGGGTCAAGTAAATCTTTATGGTCAAACACTTGCAGTGCGACTATTGGTGATGAACCTGATGAATGTTTGAATTCTTTGACTGGAAATGATGACATGCTTGCTGCATGGAAGCAAAAGAGTAGCGATTCTTCAACTGTCAAGAGTTCAAGAGGTGAAAATAATGCCAATCATCTTAGATCTATAAATTCCACTCCCTCTACGCTTTCAAATTATGTTTATGCAGAACAAGAACATGCCAAGAAGGAAGAAGATGACAACATTGGCATCGTTAGGCAAGAAGATCCTGGGACATCACTTGAAGATGAAGAGGCGGCTGCTGTACAAGAGCAAGTAAGGCAAATCAAAGCTCAAGAGGATGAATTTGAAACTTTTGACCTCAGGATTGTCCATCGGAAAAACAGGCATATCCTCTTTCTTGATGGATTCATTTGAATTGCAAAATTTTTGTTATTTCTTGTTGTTTACTGGCCTTTAATGTATCCTAGGCTTAAGTTGCTTCCATTCATGTAGTGGTAGCTTTGTGACAACTGTTTCAAATCTACGGTGATATTTCTCCTCGGAGCTTTATTTTGTTAAATTCTAAGCTATTAATTGACTGAACTCTTTGTCTCCATAACACGTAAAGCGGAGTTGCAGAGTCTTTATCTGAGAATTCCTTTCTGCCAGTTGGACCTGGTAACCTTGCTAAATGTACACCATAATACCAGATCCTGTTACAGATTGTTAAGCACATCCAATGGCATGAATCACTATTGAAACTGAATTGCAGTACTTGGTTGGAGCTAATTTAGTAAATGAAGTGCTTTTAGGATTTTGTTATATTCATTTTTAGTTCTACATGTTTAAGAATTCGCTAATAGGGTTAAAGCCACTACCAGCACCAACCCAGCAATGGCCAAGGAATTACTCCTGTGTCAAGAAAGCATCTTGCTCGGTATTGGTAGAAGCTGTAATAAGTTGTTGACAGATCCATTCATTAACTTGATTTGAAAGATATCTTTATCAACCTGTAACACTGGTGGTTTTTTTCAACTTTCAATGATATGCTTCTGTGATGATATTCCTTGTAATCACCGTGGCTCTTCCAGTCTCAAATGCCAAACATTTTTTTCTTCTTTCTTCAGTCAAATTTTGTTTCAAGTCTTCTTGTCAAACTTTTCTTTTTGTCAAAATTTTCACCAGCTGTGTGCCTTGATTATTAATGAACTAACTTAGATGAACTATTGCATTTGTTTCTCAGAACTGGATTTGAGGAAGACAAGAATTTCCATGTTGTTTTGAATTCTGTAATTGCTGGGCGCTATCATGTTACTGAGTATCTCGGATCGGCTGCTTTCAGTAAAGCCATACAAGCACATGATCTCCATACAGGCTTGGATGTCTGTGTAAAAATTATAAAAAACAACAAGGACTTCTTTGATCAGAGTCTTGATGAGATAAAGCTCCTCAAGTATGTCAACAAGCATGACCCGGCTGACAAGTACCATATTCTCAGATTGTATGACTACTTCTATTACCGAGTAGGTTTATGTTTGCTTTCATCTTTGTGATCTGTTTGCGCTAATGAGCTAATATCTTGTCACAATAACTTTTTCATATTGCAGCCGTTTCCTGTCTCTTCTTTTGAGTGCTTTGCTCTAATGATATTGAGATTAGTTTTATCTGTTGCTAGTCATGGTGGTTCTTCAACTGCTTGATGGTTTACTAGGTGGTTTTTCTGTATGCAGGAACATTTATTAATTGTATGTGAACTTCTTAAGGCAAACTTATATGAGTTCCATAAATTTAATAGAGAATCAGGAGGGGAAGTTTATTTCACAATGCCAAGACTGCAGGTATTTCATGTGCCATTTTGTTTGCCAGAGTTATTTGACCATTCTTGCATGCCAGAATAATATCTTTTCTGTCTTTGCAGTCTATCACCATTCAGTGTTTGGAGGCTCTTCAGTTTTTGCATGGTCTTGGCCTCATACACTGTGATTTGAAGCCTGAGAATATATTGGTGAAAAGCTACAGTAGATGTGAGGTGAAAGTCATTGATCTTGGGAGTAGCTGTTTTGAGACGGATCATCTATGCTCCTATGTACAATCCAGGTCCTATCGTGCACCAGAGGTTATCCTGGGACTCCCATATGATAAGAAGATAGATATCTGGTCCCTCGGCTGCATCCTGGCTGAACTCTGTACTGGCAATGTAAGTTCTAGTCCCTTATAGTTTATTATTGAAGCATTCAGCCATTTGTCCTGCTGCTTTGACATATTTAAAAGTGCACCGAACACTACAGTTTTAGAGAACAAAAGATGGCTTTAGGACATCAGAAATTATGGTGAAGCAGTCAACTGGGAAAATTGAGAGACTCATGACTCATGACCAAATTCCAAGACGTTGACTTATTTTTGTGGACGTCAGGAATGCCAATTTGCCATATGCCATCTGCAAGCTTCTTGTGGGGTTTTATGTGAAATCTCCTCCCAAGTAGGAAAAACTACTAAAATAAGAATATGAGTCTGATTTTGATCAGAACAAGATTTTCTCTTTTTGAGAGGGCAAATGCTGAGAATAATCTGAAATAAGAAATACTGAAAATAAGTTGGAAAAATAATTCTTTTTGCATCAGAAACGATTCTTTGTGATATGAAAACACTAAGATTAATCCTAAAAAATAACCGAAAATTAAGATAAGAAAATGAATAATACTAGAAGACTTGATCTCTTAGAAATTCTTCCTGCATCAAATCCCCTGTGGTTGGAAAGGACTAGTCCTGCAGTTTGAACTATTTTATTCTTTAGTACAAAGCATGTTTGCATTGATATTGCAGGTATCCTACTAATTCTTTCCAACCTTTTGTTCTTTGTCGCGCAAAACAATAAACTATGCTAGTCATCAATTCCAATTTACTTATAAATCTTGCAAATTGATTTGTGAAGAAAAACAGAAAATGGGGTCCTTCATTAGGAACATTCTCTACCACCATAGCTTCCATTTTACTTACTTTCCAATCTTTGACAAGAAAATGGTGACACTAAGTTTGGTTCACAATTGAACCAGAATTATAATTCTTGTGTTTGGGTGTGTAAAGATGAAAGAATTATAATTCCATTGCTATGGGCCATCACCGTCACCAACCACTTCAAAACTGGCCATCACAAGTTTCAGTGACATTTAGTGGCGTTTTTGCTAGCGCTAGTGGCATTAATGACTGTGATGTGCTAAAGTATGCCACAGGCAATGATGATGAATGTTGGCAATGTCATTTCCATCACCGGTAGCAGTAGCTGTAAGTTGGTAGCAGTAGACGTAAGTTGGTAGCATCGAGGACACTTATTGATTTGAGTCAAAAAGATAAATGAGGCTGAATTGACAAATGTAGTATGGTTTAGAATTTTGAATCTTCATCACAATTAAGGAGGTGAGATTTGATTAGTACAACTATGATCCAATTCCTTTGAATTAGATATGAAATTGGGATTCCAATCCTCGGTGATTATCAAACAGAGAATCACAGATGTCCCAAATGATTTAAATTTAATTATTTTACAACTGATTCTTGTTAACCTAAAATCATGTCCACCTTTTTGCTAAAATCTGTTCCAATCCTTATCATGTTCTCAATTGAGGATGAACAGAAACATTATGCTTTCATAGCTGCTATTCAATTTTGACAGTCGATAGTTTTGTGGGGAGAATTTTCTGTCTTGTGCTGAGAACTTGCATTGTTAAAATCTATGTAGTAGCTTACCTACATGTGACTGGTGTAAATTCACTTAAATAATACTTCTTTTAGGTTCTCTTCCAAAATGATTCTCCAGCAACATTACTGGCACGCGTTATTGGAATTATTGGTCCCATTGATCAAGGCATGCTAGCTAAAGGACGGGATACATACAAGTACTTCACAAAAAATCACATGCTTTATGAACGAAATCAGGTAACAGTCTTCATATTTATGTAGTATTTTTGAGCTAGCTTAAAATTTCCCCTTTAACTGTCCTTTGTTCCCTTGCACCTGAGCTTCAGTTGTTTATCATTGCTTGAGTAAAGTTAAGGTGCTATGATCTGATTTTTACGCTTATTGCAAATGTGTGTTTGTTTACTTTGGTATAGTGCCTTTCAAATTGACTTAGCAACATATTTTGGGTATTAATTTGCATGCTTGAAGTTAGAAACTAGTCATGATTGTTAGCCCTCCCTCTGTGTGTGCTTGTGAGTTTCTCGTGTGTGTGTGTGTGTGTGTGAGAGAGAGAGAGAAAGAGGGAGAGAGAGAGAGGCAGAGTTAAATTATGGTTGGTGTAGAATAAACGAGTTGACACAATTCCATGGTGGTTTTTTTAAGGTAAAGTGTTATACAATTAGCCATTAGATTTAATGTCCCGACTAAAATTGCTTGCTAAAAGCAAATTGGTTGGTATCCTTGTTTTTCGTTGTCAGAACATTCTTTTCTTTTTTGAATGAAAATTATATTGTAGATAATAGTTTCATAATTCTGGTTCACGCCTAAATTGTTTTATGATGCCTCTAATTCCTCAGGAGACAAATAGACTAGAATACTTAATTCCAAAGAAGACATCCTTGAGGCACCGGTTGCCAATGGGGGATCAAGGTTTCATTGATTTTGTTGCCCATTTGCTTGAAGTAAACCCAAAGAAACGCCCGTCTGCGGCCGAGGCTCTAAAACATCCATGGCTCTCTTATCCTTACGAACCTATATCGTCTTGAACAGACCAATGAAATACCACGGCAGAGACAACATGGTCCGGCTGGTTTCAGTTTGAGCATCTTGTTGGATGTGAGAGGCAACTGATCTGTGTTGATCTGATTTGCTATTGCAGATGTGCTGAAGCGTGTGTTTTGTTTTTGTTTTCTCCCGGCACAAGTTGTAATTTATGTTTTACCTTTAGTCACCCTTTGTGTATTCTATTATCTTCTTTCTTGGTTTGTTTCATATGGTGCAAAGGGAAATTTTAGATCTTGTTGTACATCTCATGATTACCTTTTTAGGCTCTTTAAGCTTGTGGAAGCTGCTGATTGTTTGATTTTCGCATGGTCTAACGTGGGACAAATTTGCTGCCAGCATTAAGTTTTGGAGGTAATCGACGGTGGTGATGGAACTACGATCATTTTAGGAATTTACCTGACTTATTATGTTAGATACCCATTTAAAATTAATTTTGAAAATATATTTGATTTGTACTTAATTAGATGAGTTGGTGGATTTTTTGCATTTTTGTAATAATTAAATCTTATGTTATTGTACAGTTGCAGATTAGCATTAAAGAGTGGCTTAATTCCATGACCGTTCTCTTTCACTGATTTTATAGCTTTTTTGATGACCAAAAGAAATGAATATTTTTCTTTGTTTTGAAAATAAACCGAGCTCAAATTATATAAATAACTTTGAAAATTTTAGTCCCTGTATTCAAGCATGTTTCTTCCTTCCACTCAGGCTGTCAAGCGGCCTCCTTTGTAGCCAATATTATATATAGATATGTGTGAGTGTGTGTAAGTGTGTCAATAAATACAACAATCAGTAGTTACATACCATAGTTAGAATAAATCGTTACACCTTAAATGTCAACCAATAAGTATTGAATAATAAATGGTTGTGAGCATTAGGCATAGCCTAATTGGTTGAAGCTTGGTGTCTCAAACCTCCAGGTTTGGGATTCAAATCCTATACCCAAGACACACTCTTCTTCCTCTCCTTATCTCCTTATCGTTGGGTTATCAGCTTTGATGGATCAAAAAATAATAATAATAACAATAATAAATAGCTGTCCCGACTTACTAAGTCGGGAAAAATAGCATTAGTCAGGGGAAGGGGGCAACCACTAGGCTAGTACCAGCAGTTCTGTAATCTTTTTCCTCATGTCCTTCCCTCCTGAGAAACATTTTCCGTTTGCAATGGTTTATGTTCTGGACTTCTGAGCTAATGCATCAGGGAATACAAAGGAAGACGCTGGGCCTGTATCATTTTTTGCGGTATTGTGTCTTAATGCATAAAGCTGTTGCTACTAGCAGTTCAAAACTTAACCAGGAAGCCAGGTGTGCACTCATCCAAAGGTATCTTAGAACTGAGAAGTGACAACAGAAATATATACATAGTCCACTATCAAACCTCAGAAAACCTATCTCTGATCAAGCTGTCGAGTTGCTAGGCACTTCCAGTTCCCTATATTTGTGCCATTTTTGGTATCTTTGATTTCCAGGAAGAACAGGTCGAATTCGTGGTGCAGTTGTGCATGTCAAACAGCAACATCCTCTTAGATCCTTCAAGCAGGCCATACAGCATCTGGAAAAAAAAAAGGTACTGAATAATTTGACAGGTTCTAGGTAGCCAATGTGATTAAGCCACAATAAGTCTGATAGGCTTTTCATACGCTCACTTGCTGAAATTTAAGTATAACTCACTGACCCTAGCATGTTAATCTGATTGTGATTGACTCTGGTTTGTTCCACAAATTCTTGGTTTCCAATTGCATGTTAGGTTACCCAGACTTGAGTTTTTGGGCGCCTAGGGGGCTGGCCTCCCACACAAGTTATTGGCTACGCCACAAACCACCGCTTACAATTTTGTTTTGACTACAAGTAATTGTTTTGCCTCCAAGTGGAATTCACAAGGCCAAAAGACTAAATCAGAAGAAAAACAGAAGATTGGATATAAAGGAGAGGAGGGTACTTACAGGAAAAGCAGGTTGCAGTCAAGATTAGCACAATTCCTGTGCCTCAATTCACGGACTTGTGAACCACATACATAGCAACTAGCAAATGAATTTCTCTTAGACCCTTGTTTCGTATTGATTTCTGGAGTTCTAGCTTCAGGTTTGAATGCCAGAGGTGGAAGCGAAAGACGGTCGTCAAACACAAACAAATTCCCAACCCACTGTAAAGGACCTTCATTCTTGAGGCAATGAGAAACTCCTCCCTCCAAGGTATATAAGTTTCGAAAACCCTGTTGTCTGCCATACAGAGACTTGAAATTGTCAATGGACAGAAAATTGAGAAGGAAAAGGCAATGAAGATGAAGGGTAACAGACCCAGTGCTTCAACACATCTCTCCAATTTATCCCATTAGTCTAACATTGCCTGTCATGTTAAACCATATATCCACACTGGGATGTTAATCCATCCATATGAAATTGCTGTTCTCAGTTAGAAGTAGTTCTTGACACTTAGACATTAGAACCTTGTACTCAAGACCAAGTGTGTGATTACCTTTGAAAGTGGAGAAATTATACGTTCGATTGTCGGATTTTGAGACTAATTCAATTCAGATTCCCTATTCTGCATTAGACTCTGTGAAGAATTTTCCTCGAGCAAAATAAATCAAAATCTTTACTTGTGTTTGATCAATTCATTCACGCTATTTTCAGCTTCATTTGAAAATTCACACTCCAGTCCACAAATATTCCATTCATCTAGTAATTAATACACATTAACTTAATCACAACAATTTTCCTGTTCTCTACCCTTCCCAAAATGGGGAATCCATGTTTTTTTTTTTTTTAATGTATGGATATTGTTCCTTTTGGCAACAAGTCTTAAAATTAAAAGTTTTGATAACAAACGAGCAAAACAATAATCAAAAGATAACCATTAGGATTGCAGTAATAGAGTTGTGGCCATCAAGCACCAGTTCTGAGCACTTGAAAATCAATGCGTAATTAAACCAAGGAGGCTAGGACTCTTAGCACGGAAAATAAACAGGCTTTTCTCGTCTTGCAAAGCCCAAGACCAAAAGCAAAAAACTAGATTAGACATGATTCATTACATTCCTTGGTCTTTTGTATATTTAAAAGCACTCTTGCTATAGGGAAGATGACGAGCTATAGGGATGATGGTCTTTTGGTCCAAGAAAAGAATGTATATATCTAAATTAGTTACATACGGCTATAATTCTTCACAAGAATTCTCTCCGATTATTTGTTGAGCTTCTCCTACTACAACCAAACACTTTAATGTAGAATTTGGAAAAAAAGGCAAGTGGAAAGGAGATGCAGCATACCTTAGGATGGC
The DNA here is from genome assembly GCA_037832335.1 of Carallia pectinifolia. Taxonomy (NCBI): domain Eukaryota; kingdom Viridiplantae; phylum Streptophyta; class Magnoliopsida; order Malpighiales; family Rhizophoraceae; genus Carallia; species Carallia pectinifolia. Next base: position 19,756,550 of record CM075448.1, on the reverse strand, counting down.
AGAATATACATCGCAACGAATGCCTCCTGTGCAATACATCAATATGTCTGTTTTGTCTTTATCAGCATCTGCTAAAGGATCTGAAGAAATAACCTGACAATGCATGCCTCTAAGGTATCAAATGAAAGGATCAAGAACAAATTGTATCCGAAGCAATGAAGAAGAAATTTCAAGCCAAAAATTCAAACCAAGATTTACAAGAAAAACATGCATGAGCTTCATGTTCTTCAGTGATACCAAAGATAAAAAAATGACGCAAAATGATAACATAGACATCAAGCTATCTAGACACTACTTCCTAATTAGTCCAATATTAAATCATTTACACAAATAAACTGACAGTTAATTAGCATGCCATGTTACAATATCAATTTCTTAAGGCTCACATATCCTACCCCTTCCCATGCAAACTTTCACATTTTTTAAATCATAATTCCATATACCATCTGTTAGTGTTTCTGGGAAATTAAAGATGCAAAAGAAAAAAAAAAATTTGAGAAAATTGCTAGAATGGAGAATGAACTATACATTTTCCAAGTAATGATACTGATTTGCTTCCTAACAACACCAGGAGACTGGCTATACCTTAGTATAAGATAGCCCAAAAGAAGTGCTCTTAAAGCAGTCCACATCAGGTCGTTGAGCACCAAAAAAATGACCAATATCCCATTCATAGCCTGGTCCAGAGAATAACAATGATTTTAATATTAATCAGTAAACTATAAGCTTATGAATGTCAGGTAATTAAGAAAAAACAAATATACATCCAAAGGGTTTTGCCCCATCCCAAGAGTAGTCAAATGGATCATCAACCAATGATTAGGCCGAAACTAGCATCCATGGACAACACCATATCCAATCCCAGTGAATTTGGTTGGACCGTAAGGAATACATCGCAATTTAATCTTGATCAAACAGAAATTAGCACCTTTTGATGTTGTTTATAATCTGACATGAAATGGATGATAATGTTAAATTATGCATGTAACAAAAAAATATATATATATTAAATTATGCAACATCATGAAAGTGATTGAGGATTAGAAAAGAAACCAGAGGAGAACAGTGAGGAAGGGGAATACAAAAAGAGAGACCAAAGGATAAAGTAGAATAACATGAGGAAATCGACAGAATGTTTTCATATCACCGGGCAGAATTTTGCAGACCAAATGTTATGGAAATGCTCTAAGTCAAAAAAAAAAAAAAAATCTTCATTATCCCCCATCCAAGTTTTAAGTTGAGGACTTTGAGGCGCTAACAGAGCCATATAAATGAGTTCTTTAACTAGGTGAAATTTGGACGGAAAGGAGTAGACACTTTTCCAGTAGTTCTTGTTTCAAATTTTCTCTCTCTTTTGTTTGAAAGTAAGCCATTTAGGGATCCCCAACATTCTCCTGGAGAAGCTATAAAAGAAGGTAGATGGATAGAAACAAATGCGGATAGTACACCAATATAACGTGTAATATGTCCCAGAACCTGTGTCCAGTGTTTGGTGACTTTTAGCAGACCGCTCATAACCTAAACCCTAAGCAAGAGATAGTTTGGATCCTTTGGGAAGCGCTTAAACATGAATAGTTAAATACCATGTTGAAATCCATGTAAATAATCTCAACATCGTTTTAATTACTAAACAAAATCCTGTTCCCTTCAAAGCACTTAGTCTCCCATATTCAATACCTGTACCAAAATTCTTTGACATGTCATGAACCTTTGGCTTAAGACATTCTACAATCCAAACACATATACGGAAACTTAAAATAAACCATTGACTCATCTATGTCCTGTGTAAAATGTGCATACCATTTCTCACATCTAGTAGAACATAGTTTGACTCAAGGGTTGACTTTGATGTCTCGGCAATTTCATGCCCAACATTCAATCTATTTCTCCATTCAGAAGGTGCAAGGGGTGTTGCTCGCATTGAAGGGTCGAGCAACGGGAGATGGGAAATACCTCCTTCCATCTGGAAAAGATAAATAGACACCAGATTGGCAGAGTGATATGTATGCATATAACATGCACAAAGTTACACCTAAATTAGCAAGGGAAATGCAGTTGAAAGATAAGTTTTTAATCTGAAGCCTCAAGGAAAAAACAGGTTCCAGTATTGTATGCAAAAGCAGCCAATGAAAACCATGGAATAAGCTTCCAACTTAAGGGTAAAATTTAGAAATTTCTTGTGCACCATACAAACTGCCTCATGATTAAAAACTAAGAAAATAAACACACGCACATGTAACACACAGGTATATAGATGCATAACTGTTTTGATAATATCACATGCCAACTCAAGCTGAACCTACAGAGAAAAAGAAATAACTCATGATATTTACAATAGTAATCAGCTGGCAGCAGCAAAGATAATTTATAACAAACAAAACAACAAAAGAAAACCACTGAACAGAACAAAAGAATTTAAAATAACAAGGGCATATAAGAGGGAGAAAAGATCATCTTACCTGCACTAGGGAGGGCTTATACCGCAGCTTCAATCTTGGGAAGGCATGACCATTCAATGAGGGAGATATCTGAACCAATATATCTGAAAATCTTGAATCTTCTTTTAACCAGTCAACATATGCAAGTGCATCACTGAATGGTCCACTGTACTGCAAACGATGTGGAATGGCATAAACAGCGGAGAAAAAAGACCAGAACAGACTACCCCAGGAAACCAAAGAAATGATATATCTTCAACCTTATGAGGCTGATAACCATTCACATTGCCGCATAGGAATACTTTATTTGACAAAAATACACCCTCATAACATAGCATCTCGATAAAAAATATTCCCGTTTTAACATTCTTCTGAACTCTAGCAAGTTAACACCCCGTATAACATTAATAACTGCAGTTTCATGTCACACAAAAGATAACCCCAAAAAAGAAAAAAAAAAAAAAAAACTACGGGAGGACATCCTATTGAAAAAAATTTAGGTCACTTTCACAGGACAAACGAAGCACGCAGGCTTACAAATACAAACCCCACCAAGGTAATCGAGAGTCTTTCCCAATATACAACAAATTCGAACACAGACATCTAAAATTTCCATCTTTCAGCAACAGTTCAGCCTCCTGAGTCAATCAAGACCTGATTTAGGAAATTTCTTGAAGTGGAAACACACAGAAATCGAAACTCCTTCCTCTTAAAAATAATTGTTTAAGAGAAAGAAAAAGCCATACCTGAGCATTAATCCCCTGCTCATTCAGGTATATTCGGCCATGGATTTCCCGACCCTGAAAAGAGATCAAGGTAAAGATGCAATCGTTAAGTACCCATCAGGCACTTAAACGCTACAGAAAATGAAATAGAACCAACAAAAAAAAAAAACACCTTGAAAAAGGAGAGGTGCTTGGCAACTTCTGCATGCGGGTCTTTGATGAACACAAAGCGATAGAAATTGACAACAACGAACTCATCTGAAGACTCTGGAAGTTCAAATTGTGGGAGTTGAGAAATGGCGCAATTGGAAGTCCACGTTTTCTTCCTCCCCCTCTTCTTCTTCCTGAATTTTGGTTCTGGTGATTGTGGAACTAGTCGAATTGGGTTGGTTAGACAAGTTAAAAACCGACATTTTGTCAGTTGGTATTGGTGGACAGATTGATGACTGGCGGAAACAACGTTGTTGTTGCTGGAAATTGTAATAATAGCAGAGAAAGGAACAGAGCCAAGAGCACGGCAAAGGCTCATCTTCCGACCCCTTTCCGAGGTGGATTTGCACGAAGATAAGTTTGGACAGCGGCTGCTTACGTTTAGCCGTTGGATACATGTGTTTCATTAAGTCCGGGATAAAAATTTGGGTTTTGGAAGATCGTAAATATGTCGGTTATTAGATTTGTAAATTGAAGTTAATTATTTGAGTTATTGCATTATTTAACTTACGCCATCAAGTGGACCCACCTTTTAAGTATCGTTGGAGTCGAGTAGATCTCCTTCGTATCCGATTATAGTGTTAACGAATTTTGAACCAGCTCATTACACTTAACATAAATCTCCACTTATCTGTAACAGCAACAATACTAAAATTTAAATTCAAATTAATATGAGAGAGGTACGCTAAATAACCACCAAATTATTATTTTAAATAGTTTTCTCAAATTTTCTTGAATGTAGAATTAAAAGATCTTGTGGATCTATTATGGGTTTTCTGTTAAAAGTACTTTTTACAGTAATATGATTGAAAAAAGAAAGGAATATTAGCATTACTCTTCTAATTTTAGCTTATAAATAAAATGTCAGTTATGTTCACCTAAACATGTGCAACTAAAACTTAATTTATTAGGGACAATTCAATTATAGTTTGAAAGCGGCAAACTTTTATTTAAATAAATTAATAAATTTTTATTTGTAATATTCATTGAAAAATCAATATGCGTGCGTGTGTGTGTGTGTATATAGTTATATAAGTAATTTTGTTTAAATAGGTTAAAACTTTTATTCTTTTAAATGCTTTTCAAAAATTTTGCTTTTAGTTGTGAGTTATGAGTCGAAAACATAGACCAAAGTACCAATCTGTCCCCTTCCTCTTCTACAGATGTTGTCACCTAATAATTTTCTTTTTTTTTTTTTGAACCAAGAATATTTATCCATGTAAGCATTTAAATTTAAAACTAATGCCTTTACTCTTTTTGGACTGACCAAGTTTCAAATTAAAGGACAAAGCATAACGAATATTCAGACGGAGCTTGACATACGTGGCCCATCCAAACCACCAAATAAGGCTAGAATGGGATGGGTCATGAAACTTGGTTCAAGCCTACTTTGTGGGCGAGAACCAAGAACAAGCCCAAGTGATAGAACTACTCGGCGCCATCTTATGCCAATTTTCTTAAAATAATTTTTATTTTTATTTTCTTGGTCTCGAATATTCAATCTTACAATAGGTAAAAATTATACATGTTTTATAAAAATAAGAGAAATTACTTTTATTATTTACCTTACAGTCAAATAAAATTTTAAATAAACCAAAAAAAAATACTGTGAATATTTGGATACTTAGAAAGTCTACACATATGCTTTTACCATCTTCTTTTTTGTTTCACCATTTGTGGGCCAAGGGTCATTTTTGACATATTTATTTAAATTATTGTATAAGAATGACCCACCATATAAAATTATTAGATTCAAGTAAATCTCTCACGTATTCGCTCGCAATATATTAATAAGTATTAAATTTAATATCATGCTATCGATATAAATACTCGAATATTAAAAAACGGACGACAATAAAAAAACTCAAACTTAAATTAATACTCTAATATTAGGAAACGAACAACAGCAAAAAAAATTAAATTTAAACCAATACAAAAGAAAGACACCTAATCATTGACTATATTACTACCTCAATGGTGATTGAACAATTTTCATGGACTAACAAAGTTGAAATATTATTTTTTTTTAATTAAGTTCAGCAAAATTAGTCCTAACTCTAAACAAATTGTTAAAGTTCCATATAGATAATTTCTAATCTAGTTATTTCGGTTTGAAAGCGTTGGACAATGAGAAAGTAAAACAATATCACGTCAAAATATAAGAAAACAGTAAAAAATTAACATCAATTTTGTAATTATGCAACTGTAATTAACTTTGAAATGCTAAAGCGATAATGTATGAAAAAAAAATTCTTATGGATTTCTAATTCGATATAGATGATTTATATTAGACCGAAGTATGAAATGGCTGGCTAATCACAACCCTAAAAGATGCAGATTTTTTTTTTTTTGTTTATTCATAATCAATTGTGGATATAAAGGGCACTAAACGTTGTCAATAATGCATTTATCATCCAATGTTGAATTTCACCCAGCAAAGCCACAACCGTTGTGGATTCTGACGTGGGCGGACCTCGTAGCCTCAATGCTGTTTGTGATGATGCTCCAATTAACCCCTTTTTTTATGGATTTTTTTTATCTTATTATCTTATCCTAACAGCTTTGGTTTATCAATTAAGGAGCTGTACTCTAATTCTAATAATTACAACTTAAATTTTGAGACCGACGGACGGAAAACCAAAAAAAAAAAACTGGACTTGTTAATTATCCTTTTTTTTTTTTCTCTTTTGAGCACGTTTTTATCCACTAAACTCAATCTTTTTATTGTGTTACGGACGGTCGACGGCAGCGTGCGACGTGTACCAAATAAAGATCTCAACTAGATTACAAAGTTAATTACGTAAAAGAAGGTTGCAGATCAAGATCCCACCGGATATTGGAATTCCATATAGATAGGCCCATGGTCTGGGAACACCCCTCTATCTTTAAATTTTGTTTGACAAAAACTTTATTATACGCATATATTTGGTGAGACAAGTAAAATATACGTTATCAATTTAATTTTTTATTTTTTAAATTTAATATATTTTTTATTATTTAACAATTCAGATTATTATGTGTCCATTGTGCTCTCACCTATCTATGCCCATTAACTATTTTCGTAACAAAAAAAATTTGTTAAGAAAAGAAAAAAGAGCATTATTTAGGTAATATTAAAATAGATAGACAATCTATTTTACATAAAGTTTAATAATTTATTTAATTTTTTATTTATTTAAATTTAATTGTCTAATAATTTACCCCACTTTAATCTTATAATGATGAAACCTCAAAGATTTCACTAATATTTCTAAAAAAAAAAAAGTAAAAAAAATTCATAATAAAATAACATAATGAGATCGAGCTTGCTAACGAAGGAAAACTTCTGGAAAGCCTTTTTCCCTGTTTCCCGATTGTAAATTGAACATCCAAGTCGACTACTACTCTACAAAAAAATATTAGTTAAGCGAAATTTTAATTTGAATTATATTTTTTTAATAAATATAATTTATTTATAATATTATATTACATAATAAATAAAATTTACTTAAAATAAAAATATTAAAATAAAATATATCATAAAATTATAAATAAATTTTATTCATCTAACAAAAAGTAAAATTAATAAACATTACAAATTAAATTAGGGCTCTTTACGGTGCAATGTGGTCTGCCAAAGTATATGCAAATGACCGTTAGATCGCTCTTAGTTGATGTGCTGTCATCGCATCTAGCGTTTATAGCGTTCGTTAATAAGTGTGCCTGCTTACATGTAATTATTTCCAATTAAAATATATTTTTCAATGACAACCAGCCACTTTCCAAAACTGGCGTAGATATCGATGATTCGGACACCAGACCAGAGTCATTGGCATGAGCATTTGCCTCCTGCCTGCCTGCCACACGCGCTTTGCACTCCCGTGGGAAACCATGAGGGGCAATTCCGTAATTTCGCGATGACAATACGGCACCCATCAAGGCCTAAGGCCGAAGGTGTCTCCTTGCAGTGGGCACAAATCTTTTTTTTTTTGTTATAATTTAAAAAACAAAATCCCTGCTTGTTCCACGAGAAATATTATTTTACAAATGTATTTCAAATTTTCCAGCATTTGAAATATTAAAAAATTTTAGTCAATAGAAAATAATATTCAGTTAACTAAAATATCTAATTTTTAAAGCAAATGACATCTCATTTTTAAATAGAATATCATTTTACAAATTTAAAGCCTTCCAAGTCCGAAGTGAGAACATGATTTTTCGAACAATAATCATGCGTACATTAGAAAGTAAGCACATCGGAACCGGCACATCTATCTGGAACTCCACCAAATCATATTTGAGATATTTCTATAAAATTTTCATATTTACGCAACAATCACATAAAAATGAAATTTTTCGTTTTATGTCGCAAACAAATATTAAAAGAAATGCTTTTTTGGTTAAAAAGATTGTTATTGAAAAATATATTCGATAGAATGTTGTTTCAGTAGAGTACAAAATCAAAAAATTTTAACCATTTTAATAAAATATTGTAATTAATTATATTAAAACAACAAATTACAAAAAATATTTTAAAAGCAAGGCAAGGACGGATAAGGTTGCGCAACGATTTTTGGCATTTTTTTTGTGGCGCGTGTGGGGAGACCGCGGGATTCTCGTGGGGCGATGCCTGATCATCCCTTCGGCTAGTTTGGCTCCGACCCAAAGTCCGCCCAACAGTCCCTCCAACTGAGCTAAAACCAAAAAGACCCCCACCCAAAGATTTGCCCAGACGTACTCCACTTACCGCTGCTTTGGGTGGTGTAAACTAGGAAAAAGGGTATAATGATGTGACTCCATTTGTGCTCACTAACCTTTTTTTTTATTTTTTATTTTAGATAAATTTAAAATATGATGAAATATTAATATTTTTAATTTTTAATTTTTTAATTTTTATACGTTTAAATTTTAAATATTTTATTTGAATCGTAATTTTTTTAATTTTATACTATATTAGTCTTTTAAATTATAAAAAATAATCAATCGATTAATAAATGAGTTTAACTTAATAAAAATTATTTAAAAAATATCAAATAGATGAATTAAATATTTTTTTTATCAACAAAATATATATGAATTAAATAGGTAACATGTATATTTTTGATAGAAAATACATTCAATTCATATATTTAATTTTTTAAAATATTTTTTGTAAAATTAAAATTTTTTTAATAGATTGGTCACTTTTGATAAACAGAGAGACTGATTTGATAGAAAATTAAAATGTTTAGGATTCAAATGAAATTTCAAAAAAATTTAAAACTCAAACGTAAAAAAACTTAAAAGTTTATGATTAAAAATATTGATATCTCAATATATAATCGTATATAAAGTAATAATGTATCAGATAATGGCTGTAAATGTACGTGTCTTTTATAAAGGTAAATTAAAATTATAATTTATTAGTTATTATATTTATAAATTGAGATTGAGAATAATTTATTAATATTCTTATTCAATTTTTCTTATCTGAAAGGCTCATCGCTTGATCACTGATAGTTCAAATAAAACTTTGACACAGCCAACGTGCTAACTTATTTGAAATATGACCGTCCACACTTCAAACATATCTTTCAAGCCTATTTACAAACGAGCTACCTTAGCATTTTAGCCATAAGAGGGAGAAAGGGAATCGAGATTTGAACCAAACTTAATTGCCTAAACCACATGTTGGATCACCGTCAAGGCTCCTATCTTGGATGGTATCATACGCACCATTTAATTTGAAGTCTAACACGAATTTACATCGTCTTTCTAAAATTATTTGAAGCATAAATATGATTTGTAATTATCTATGAAAAAGTAAATGTGTAGACAATAATGATAATAATAAAATTATAATTATAGATACGTGAGTGAGGTGTAAAGTTGAACGCACTCATATAATTTAACTTCTTATAATTTTGTGTTTGAGTGGTGGTTATTAGTAATGATCACATGACATGTTTACACTTATTAATAAAATAGAATACTACCCCTTTTAACTATTAATGTTTCAAATTTTCTTTTGGCTTAATCCAATTAAGTAAAGGAATTAAAATTATTTATTTTAAGTCCCAAATCAATTAATAAAATAATATGTTTTGATTCGCCATTGAGAAAATTATACACGTGTGTGGCAGTGAGATGAAATTATAAGATACTCGTGTGTTGGGATTTTTTCTAAAATGAGTTAAAAGCAAGTCATTTAGGTATTATTTGGTTTACTTGTTATTTATTATTGTTATTGTTATTAATTGTTGATTGTTGTTACTGATTATTAATTATTAGCACTAATTATTGTTATTGATTATTAAAATAAAAGTATAACATTTAGGTAAATTGAAATTTACTTGTGACTATTTAAGTGATAAAATAATTATTTAACACATTATAAATCTATTTTATATTATAATAAAACTCCAAGTGTACTGAGATTATCATTCTTTTGCAACTAACAACGAAGGCTAGCAGGCCAAACCAACAACAAAAATCAAATTTTTTTTTTATTTGAGAACACTTTTCAACTTTGTGGGTGCTGGTCGCGTAAAGGACAACAAAGGTGATAGGTAGAAATTTAGGAACCAAATTTGGGAATAGAGAACCAAAATTGGAGGAGAAAGGAAATCAAGATTCAAAAGGGTTTGTGTGTTTGTGGCAGCAGTACCGGTAAGAGACATTGCTAAAGAGATGCTGTCATTAAACTTGCCCAAGAACTGGTAGCGAGAAGGTTGGACCCTGTTTCTGGTGGGGGCAGTTTTGGATTGATGGATTTAGTCTCACAAGCTGTTCATCGAAGCAGAGGCAACGTTTCTGGGATCATACCTAGGACTCTAATGAGCAATGAAATTACCGGTGAGACAACAATCGGTTGAGAGATGTGAAGTCTCTATACAAAAAGTCTGATGCAAAAGGTAATCTGAATGGGGTCTTTTGGTTAAACAAAAATTTATCAGTAGTTAATAGATTAAAAAAATAACATTTACCTACTTTTTTTTTTTGTCAGTTGTTAATTCAAGATATTTTCAACAATTAACACTTAAAAAAATTTACTAGATACTCTCTCTCTTATTTTTTAAAACTGAAAGCCAAATGCATCCTTCAAAAGCTACTCCAAATACCCTTTATGCTGGAATTTCGAGGTTTATAAGGTACTATCACTAAACTAAATTAAACGTTTGACAACAATAATACAAGCAATTAAACAATAACGAATAACTACATCAGAAACTACGTACGATATCTCTCAAAAAAAGAAACTATGTACAATAGATAGGGGAGCTTACTTTGGTATACATACCCTCGTACACAAATGGTATATATATATAATATATTTTTTATGACGAATTTAATTATTTTTATAATAATATTTATTATTTTTGTGACAAAAAATTATGTGTTAATTTTTTATATCATATTTTATTAATTTTATTAAAAAATAAATAAAATCATCACAATATATATACTAAATATGACTATCAACGTATACACATCAAATTTTTTCCCGCGTAATAAACGTTTTGGCCCACTACATGGCATGGCTTAACTCGGTTAACTTTTCAGTTGGAAAATGGCATTTTTCGGTTCCAAATTCCAATGTAATGCATCGTTGGGAATTTTCCTAACAGTGGGCTTGGGAAACACGTTGGAAAGGGAAGCAAAAGAAAATTGCAATTTCAAAAGAACTTTCATTCGTTTGATTTTCATGAAAAAACTATGAGAAAACACTCTTAGGACAAAGAAAATGTGGCACTATACACTGCAAGAATCCCATGAAAAGCCAAAAGACAAAAAAAAAGAAGGAAATTAAGTGAAATTATAATTAACAAAATAACCCCACCCTTATTAATTTCAAACCACTAAAAAATTGTATGTAGGGACAGTTTTGTAATTTCATTAATTTTCTCATCATTTTCTTTTACATTTTCTCATTTATCCAAGTAAGGAATTCTCATACTTTTCTTTCTCATAACTTTTTTTTCTCATAATTTTTTTTAATATTTTTTTTTCTCACCAAAATCTCACAATCCAAATAAACCATAAAAGAAAATTTTAACCTAAAGTTATTTTAATGGAAATAATTAGCAGTAGAGTTTGAAATTTGAATATGCTGTCACACATATATAAATGTACATAAGATTGCAACTTGGAATAGTACATTACACAAAAAAAAAACCAACAGTTTTGTATTGGTTATCAATTATGTTGAACAATGCTTGGCGTAGTAACTCCAAAATTTTGCAAACAAATATATTCTTAGAAAGTAACCAATCTTAATTATCTATAAGACTTGGTTTCTGCATTACACGGCGAGACCGTACAGAATCTTTGCACTTAAATCCACAAATCTAATTATTTACTAATAAAATATAATTATATCGATAAAATATATAATAATAAAATTAAAATAATAAAATTAATAATTAAAATTAGATGAATATTATTATAAAATTTAAAGTATGCATTCGCCTTATGAATTGTTGGATCCGCTTTGTAGAGATAAGATCCAGTTGTGAAGCGGGGGTAGCTAGCAGAGGCTTTTAGTTCATAGGGCTACACTAGTTTTTTTCTTATTATTTTTTACCATTCTTGTTGATTAAAAAAAAAAAAAAAGTATAAATCTCACCTAATATAAGTTAAATTTTTTTTATATAAATTATTAGTATAGTTATATTTTATTAATAAATAATTGAGTTCGTCACCTTCAATATGCAGACTGGTATGGTCAATGTGCACATGTTATAAACTATTTTGTTATCTATATTACACACGCACAAAACGTGTCTATACAAATTGGGATTTATTGGTTTTGATTCCAATTTCTTCCTAGAAACAAAAACTTATTATGGATAATGAACTAACGACAGTAATAAAAATACGTATAAAATTAAAAGTTCAAAATTTACCAATAGGTTTTTTATTAATATTATCCTCTTTTCAAGTTAAGTAGTTTCGGTGACCGGTGTCAACAATTTCAAGTTTTCAACTCAATTGCGGAGTCTTTTTTTTTTTTTTTCTGATCAAATAGCCGTGTCAATAAGATAAGTCATGGAATCAAATTGATCAATCACATTAGGTGAGAGAACCAGAATCTGTACAATTAAATAAGCGCTTAAATGTAACCAAACTGGAACGGTATGAATTTTTTTTTTTGGGAAAATGTTAGTGGCCATATTATGGTATTATATATTTTAATTATATGTAACAACGTTTATAATTTTTATAATAATAATTATAATTTTTGTAATAAAAATTTATAATTTATTTTTTATTGTAAAAAATATGTATGTCGTTGTAAAAAATTTGTGCGTTGTTGCAGAATAACTGAACGTATAATAAAAATATATGACTGCACAATGTGGCTACCTAATGGAACTTTTTTTTTTTTTTCTCCAATTGAAGTGCGGAGAGAGACTGTATGCTTAGTGACAACAAGACTATATATAATGAGTAAGGATAAATATTATAAAAATTATATAATAAAATATTTTGAAATATATAATTATTAAAAAAATTATCAATTTTTTAATATCCTTAAACCAAAAAAAAATTAATAATTCTATTTATAATCGTATATTTTAAAATATTTTGTGGCACAATTTTCAAGGTATTTATCAATATTCATATATGAGTAATATGTAGTTATTAGAATGATTTGAATTTTACCAACAAATAAATGGTATGGAAAAAGTGTCCTAAATGGAAATATTCTTAGATGGAAACAAGCTGGAAACAAAAAGGGTATACATTATCTTGATATACAATTCAAAAGATCTCTATTTTATGAAATTTAATAGGAATGTATATCCATATATACCCAAAATTTTCTCATAGTAGCCATAATAAATGTCATTGCTAACTTAAGGAAAATATAACCAAACATGGAATGTTGAAATGTTGAAAATCACTCAAAGTTATGATAAGATTAATAAGGATAAAGGTGTTTTTTATTTTTCGTAAGTAAAAGTTACACAAATACGATGAATCTAACTCGCCTTATAAACAAATATTATTGCATCTTAATAGCGAAAACCATAATGTTCATTAAACAATTATGATAGTACATGTAACCAAATTAAAAACATCTTATAGACGTACATAATGATATGTCAATAATAAAGATTGCAATGCAATTATAATACAAAGTCACACTTTTTACTCCATATTTATTATACATAATACTTATTTGCGAGCTGCCAAGTTCGATAATAATATGTATTCAACGATGATAATAAAATTTCAATAAAATTCAATGTATTAGTATTTGTATGATCAATGTAATCGGAACACAGTAACCATGTCAGCTAATTGGACTGGTCAAGAATCTGAAATAAGCCAGCTCAGCATCAACGTCCTTAATAAGGGGAAAGAACGTGATGGGGAAGGGGGAGAGGGACGGAGTTGTCATTTTCAAGCACCTACTACTTCCTTTATAAGCAATGGGGCCTGGCCAACTTTCCCTGCGCTGCCTATTAAAACCCAATTTCTTTTGTTTTTATTTTATAGAAACAAACAAACAAGCCTGCTAGTGTGAGGTAGCCCTTGTTCACTCTCTCTCTTTCTCTGTGTTTTTGTAAACCCTTGATTCTCCACTCCGCTCACTGGTGGACGACAAGCGGTTTTCCGAAGAGCGGTTTTGAGGTGATTAAAGCGGTTTTCAGTCTTGCTTTTAGTGTTCTACTCACTCTAAGCGCTGTTTTAGCTTGTTATGTGTTGTTTTCGGGTGTGGATCTGCTGTGTTTGGCCTCTGTCTGAGTGGTTTTGTACTTGATTTTTACAGATCTGTGCGATTCTTGACTTCGGTTAATCTCTGTTTGGATTTGATCATTTTTTTTCGAAGGTTTTAAGACGTGGTTTGCATTAATCTTGTCGTCGTTTGTTTTAGATTATAGATCCTTGGAAGTGGAGACCTCTTTTAAATTATTCTTGTTTTTTAGGGTTTTCATTTCGTTTTTGAGCCAGTTGACTGTCCGTTCGGAACCGTAGTCGGAGTTCTGAGCTAGGTCTTGTCGTTCTTTTTTTCTTCATTGTTGATTTTCCCGATGTATTATATATTATACACATCTTTTTGACACGCAGCTCTTATTTGTTTAAGGTAAAATTACATACAGAAGTAGTTGTCTGTACATATGGTCGGGTTTCTGATGTCATTATTGTGGGATAACTAGTAATTTTTTTTTTAATTTCTTGTGTCTGTACGAGTCCTTGTGGGTGTGTTTTGTGTGATAGAGTGTGTGTTGGGGGTGTGGGTGTGCGTGTGTTGGTTGGGGTTGGGGAGAGAGAGAGATGTGCTTCAACTGTCAGTCAGTGATTTTGCTATTTTGCATTCACATTAATGTGTTTTGTTATTGTGTGAGTTAGGTAAGATACCATTGTTTTTCAGAAATTAGTGTTCCATTTTTTTCTTTTCTTTTTTACAATTGACCATAGAAGAAAATTAGTTGACCAGTTCAAAACGCAGTTTTTTTTGGGTATTATATTTGTTTTGACGTCTAATTGTTTGTTGTAAATTTGTTTGATCTTGTATAATCGTGCCCCATGTTCTTTTGAGAAATGGAAGGAAGTACATTTCACCGTCTTCTGCCTTCATATGTCTGCAGATATCATCATGGTGAGGAAGAGAAGAACTGAACTTCCTGGAAGTGGAGGTGAAAGCTCTGAGACTCAGGAAGGTGGTGGGGGTGGCGGTCGTGGTTCCCAACGCCCGCCTCAGCAGCAAGGGGCAGGAAGTGCAGGAAGAGGATCTCAAGGTGGTAGGGGTTGGAGCCCCCAGTATCAGCAAGGGGGCCGTGGGGGTGGCTCCGGTAGTGGCCGAGGTCGGGGTGGGATGCCACAACAGCAGCAGTATGGTGAGACCCCAGAATACCAAGGGAGAGGACGAGGGTCACCTCAACAAGTTAGCCGAGGAGGATATGGGGGTGGTAGCGGTCGAGGAGGACCGTCTTTTGGTGGTCCTTCCAGGCCACCAGTTCCCGAGCTGCACCAAGCTACGCCGGCTCCATATCAAGCTGGGGTGACTCCCCAGCCCATGCCATCTGTGCCAAGTTCTTCTTCTCGGCCTCCAGAATTTTCAGCTGCTTCAGTTACAGAGCAAATGCAGCAGTTATCTGTTCAGCAAGAAGCTTCTTCAAGCCAAGCAGTTCAGACTCTGCCCCCACCATCAAGCAAATCCCTAAGGTTTCCCCTTCGTCCTGGCAAGGGTACGAGCGGCACAAAGTGCATTGTTAAGGCCAATCACTTCTTTGCTGAGTTACCAGACAAGGATTTGCACCAGTATGATGTGAGTTTGCTGTTTCTACAGGAAGTTAATATCAATATTATATATATTTTTTCTTTAAAATGCATAAGGTTACTCAATATTGACTATATAAATAGGTGACCATCACCCCAGAAGTGACATCACGGGGTGTCAATCGCGCGGTTATGGAGCAGTTGGTTAAACTGTACCGAGAATCTCACCTTGGGAAGCGTCTTCCTGCTTATGATGGGCGAAAAAGCCTGTATACGGCAGGGCCACTTCCTTTTGTGTCCAAGGAGTTCAAGATTACCCTTATTGATGAAGATGAAGGATCAGGCGGCCAAAGGTCATTATTTATTCCTTTTCTTTATTCATGGATGGGGTGTTTTGGTCTGACTGTGTTGGACTCGGTTTACATTTTTTTTCCTTTATGAGTTCAGAATTTCATGCTATGTTTTCGTCACTTTACTGTTAACAATTCTTGTTCTGGATGCAGGAGAGAGAGAGAATTCAGAGTCGTGATAAAATTGGCTGCACGTGCTGATCTTCACCATTTAGGGCTCTTTTTGCAGGGAAGACAGGCTGATGCTCCCCAGGAGGCTCTTCAAGTTCTTGATATTGTTCTACGTGAACTGCCTACTACCAGGTACTGATTTCTGTCCTTAATATGAAATTCTTGTGTTGCTTGGGCATTTATGCTGAATAGTGTGTTGTGATGTATTGTAGGTATTGCCCTGTGGGTCGGTCATTTTATTCTCCTGATCTAGGGAGAAGACAGCCTCTTGGTGAGGGTTTGGAGAGTTGGCGAGGTTTCTATCAAAGTATTCGACCTACTCAGATGGGACTGTCACTGAATATCGGTACACGATGGTTATCTTTTTTTCTGGCAAAATTTTTGGTTTTTTGTAGTTAGATCTCTACACCTGTACCATTTCCATACTCCCTTGTACATTGTTACTTTCCCTCTCTTCTCAGCTTAATTAGTTAATGGCATCATGTCCCTTGGGCAGATATGTCATCCACTGCTTTCATTGAGCCACTGCCTGTAACTGATTTTGTTGCCCAACTATTGAATCGAGATGTTTCCTCTAGACCATTGTCTGATGCTGACCGTGTGAAGGTTAGAACATGTTCACCTTTTTCTTATTCTGAAAACAATTTTGGGATGAATCTCGTGGCTATGTTAAAGTCTTGCCGTTATGGATTAATTCTTTGTCCCAGTTGCTGAGTGTCAGAACAAATGATTTAATATCTATAAAATCACACACACACGCACACACACACGCACACACACATATTTATTGCATGGTGCAATTTTTTTGTTTTATATTCATATTCTAAGACAAGCACCGATATGTATCTTATCAACAGATCAAAAAGGCTCTTAGAGGAGTCAAGGTAGAAGTTACACATCGTGGAAATATGCGCAGGAAATACCGCATATCTGGCTTAACGTCTCAGACAACACGAGAGCTGACGTGAGTTATGGTTTTTGCTGTCGCTTAGTGTGGTCCTTTCCCCAGTGTGATACTCTGTAAGCTGTTTCTCCCTGACATAATTTCTTGTTGTGATAGCTTCCCCGTTGATGAGAGAGGGACATTGAAATCTGTGGTGGAGTACTTCTATGAAACTTATGGTTTTGTTATTCAACATACTCAATGGCCCTGTCTACAAGTGGGGAATCAGCAGAGGCCCAATTATTTGCCGATGGAGGTAAGTGCATCTGAATGTTCTAATCTGGTTACCGTGATTGGATATGCCTGCTTACGATTACCATAAACAGGTGTGCAAGATTGTTGAGGGTCAACGGTACTCCAAGAGATTGAATGAGAGGCAGATTACTGCTTTGCTGAAGGTGACCTGCCAGCGTCCTCAAGAAAGGGAGTATGATATCATGCAGGTGTGTTTTTGTGTCATCTTTTAGTTAAATGGGTGCATTAAGAAAATGTTAGGATTTGAGAGTTCTTTTGAAGTTCAGATTGTGGTTTTATGGTGGTAGTTATGCTGTGATATTATCCAGGCTTGAATTTGAATGCTATTTTGGTGTTGTGTTCGCATGATTATTGATTGCGAGCATGTAGTGCTATACTGAAAATCCTTGTTGTTACATGACTGAGGCCCAGTCAACCACGATAATAACCTTCTGCAAATGTTGTTTGGTTTCTAATATGCACCCTTATTTCATAAACAACCGCCATTACTCAAGGATAAGCAGACTGAAATTCTAACATACTGAATTGCTTTTCTAGACGGTTCACCATAATGCATACCATAATGATCCTTATGCAAAAGAGTTTGGAATCAGAATTAGTGAGAAGCTTGCATCAGTGGAAGCCCGAATACTGCCTGCACCCTGGGTAAAATTTTCTTTTTTCCACTGACATTTGCTGAACTTCTAAAATATGCTTTTGGATGCCTGAATTTTCGTCTGTTGTTTGTGCAGCTTAAATATCATGACACTGGCAGAGAGAAGGATTGCTTACCCCAAGTTGGCCAGTGGAATATGATGAATAAGGTACTTCCTGGTGTAATATAATTAAAAATGTGTTCCATTGCCATTTCTAGTTTATTTTACGGATTATGCTCGGACTATTTATTTTTCCCATGATCTCCTGGAAGGGAAGAGAAGGGAAGGGGAGGTTCCAGTTTGAACTTCCAAGTATCCCCTTTCCTAGTAGGCAAAGGGCCATCAAGTCAAACACTGGTGGCCAGCATCGCCAGTTTAAATTTCTAGTTATCTTTTTTTCTGTGGCCATAGATGTGGATATTGCAAGAAGATGAGAAACTATTCTGGCAATACTTCATTTAGTGGATGGTAGACGAACAAGACGACATAAGAACTTAGGCCTGAATTGTAAGGTATAAAGAAGAGAAGGGTATGAGTTAGACTAGTGATGAAGAGCAATATGACGCTTTCAAATATCATACATTGAATGACACTAGCATTCATTCCCTTTGGTTGTATGAAACTTTTTGTGAAAGTGTTTTTTGTTTTTTTGTTTTTTTTTTAAATTATTGAAGAGGGCTGATGAGGTGGCTGCATGGTTCTGTTGTGTATTTGTCTTTGTTCTTTTGCATTGTGCTGATGTGTTTTATTGTGCTCTGGGGGAGGGATGTCTGCCTGTTGTTGGAAAGTAGTCACATTTTGAATACAGAAGGCTGTACCTTTTAATGTGTTCACCCTTTGTTTCAGAAAATGGTCAATGGGGGTACTGTGAACAACTGGATCTGCATTAACTTTTCTCGAAGTGTCCAAGACAGCGTGGCTGGTGGATTTTGCTCCGAACTTGCCCATATGTGCCACATCTCTGGCATGGTATGAACTGCTTTACACTTTCTAGTGTCTCTTGTGCTAAATTTCTGTTTATTATTCTGAGCATGGGTGTTGGTTATATGCAGGCATTTAATCCTCAACCTGTCCTCCCTCCTTTTACTGCTCGTCCTGAGCAGGTGGAAAGGGCCTTGAAAATGCGGTGCCATGAGGCCACACAGAAACTCCAGCCTCAGGGCAGAGAGCTTGACCTCCTTATAGTGATTCTCCCAGATAATAACGGGTCTCTTTATGGTATGGGCATAAAATCGGTTGGCCCCATAGCTATTGCTTTATATTTCATTCTGTGAGGGCATATTGACGTTTGTCAGCTCTTTAGTCCTTTTAAGAACTGATTGTGTCATAATTTATCTTTTCATTTTCCCTGGTTTTGTTTTACAATGTAGGTGATTTGAAAAGGATTTGTGAGACTGATCTTGGACTTGTTTCTCAATGCTGTTTGACAAAGCATGTTTTCAAGATGAGTAAGCAGTATATGGCTAATGTGGCCTTAAAAATAAACGTGAAGGTTGGAGGAAGAAATACAGTTCTTGTTGATGCATTGTCAAGGCGTATACCTTTGGTTAGTGATCGGCCTACTATTATATTCGGCGCTGATGTTACACATCCTCACCCTGGGGAGGACTCGAGTCCATCTATTGCAGCTGTACGCCGTCTGATTCTATTCTACAGTTTGTTAATGCTTTATAATGTCTTAACCTTAATGTAATGAAGACTCCAATGTTGAGCAGTTGAATGTTTCTGAAATTTAAATGCAGGTTGTGGCATCCCAAGATTGGCCAGAGATCACAAAGTATACTGGCTTGGTATGTGCCCAAGCACACAGACAAGAGCTCATCCAAGATTTGTATAAGACATGGCCAGATCCTGTCAGAGGGACAGTCTCTGGTGGAATGATCAAGTATGGTTCATCCTTCTTTTTTGGGTGTGTTATTGTGTGTGGCAGCTCCTATTGTGAACCCTATGATTGAGTCTGTACAATTTAATATTTTTGTGTGGATTGCTAAATTTAACAGGCACGTTTAGGACATGACTCTACCCTTTTTGTTATGTGATATTCTGTGGGAATGTTTGAATCATATCTGCCTGTCTTTTCATCTTGCAGAGAACTGCTCATATCCTTCCGCAGAGCAACTGGTCAGAAGCCACAGCGAATAATATTCTACAGGTTTTGTCCCGTTCAGTCTTCTATCTCATTTTAAATGGTTTTTTTTGTTAAT
Organism: Carallia pectinifolia; assembly: GCA_037832335.1. NCBI lineage: Eukaryota > Viridiplantae > Streptophyta > Magnoliopsida > Malpighiales > Rhizophoraceae > Carallia > Carallia pectinifolia. The sequence goes on along the minus strand of CM075448.1, from coordinate 19,736,430 downwards.
GATGTATTCTCTACATTTTCCATTTCCAGGGATGGTGTTAGCGAAGGCCAATTTTACCAAGTTTTGTTGTATGAACTTGATGCCATTCGCAAGGTCAAATAACTCAACTTATTCCTCCAGTTGGTTTTGCTCTCTCTGCATGTTCTTTGGTTAAATTTGGTGTACCTTCCTAACTTTACTTTTTTTTTTTGTTTTATCCCATCTCATCTTAATTTCAGGCTTGTGCTTCTTTGGAACCCAATTATCAGCCACCTGTAACATTTGTTGTTGTTCAGAAGCGTCATCACACAAGGTTGTTTGCCAACAACCATAATGATCCAAGATCTGTTGACAGGAGTGGGAATATACTGCCTGGTAACTGATCTAATTGGGGATTTTAATGTGTGAAATTTTGTTCTGATTATCTTAGTTCGATGTGATGTGCATGATGCTGAATCTCTTCTCTACATGGTAGGCACTGTTGTCGACTCCAAGATATGCCACCCAACAGAGTTCGATTTTTATCTGTGTAGCCACGCTGGAATCCAGGTAATACAGTTTTCCATTATTTTTGGTGGTTGGAATATTTGTTCACTGTCTATCTAATATTCCAATATCGGCACATAAGAAAATTTTAATATGGTGGAATAGGGCACAAGCCGTCCAGCTCATTACCACGTCCTCTGGGACGAGAACAAGTTTACCGCTGATGGGCTGCAGTCACTGACTAACAACCTTTGCTACACGTAAGTTCACGGTTCTCTATTGAAACCTGCATTAAAAGTAGTTTCTAGCTTAATATTTTATTCACCATTGCAACATAAGCTGCAACTCTTTTTCAATAATGGCAATTGATTTTTTGGCTATCTTGAGTTAAAATTTGGAATCGTTTTTACAGGTATGCAAGGTGCACACGTTCTGTTTCTATTGGTTAGCTCTCTCTCTCTCTATCTCCCCTCTCTTCTTTTATCTACCAATGTGTATGTGAGCAAAATTTTCTTATTTATCCATTTTGTTTTCTGTAGTGCCCCCAGCATATTATGCTCATCTTGCTGCATTTCGGGCTCGTTTCTACATGGAGCCTGAGACATCGGACAGTGGATCAATGACCAGCGGAACAGCCGCAGGACGCGGAGGCATGGGTGGAGGTGGTGGTGTGCGAAGCACCCGTGTACCTGGTGCTGGTGCTGCTGTGAGACCCTTACCTGCCCTGAAGGAGAATGTGAAACGGGTTATGTTTTACTGCTAAGGGTAGTGTGACCCAGGTCCCAGCCTAAGTACTATTTTGTTTTGGTACTTCAGGAAGTTACCAGCCCAGTGCTGAGATTGTTATCGAAATAGTAACGTAATTTTCCTTTTTAACTTAATGCAGTGAACGCAATTTATTTGCCTTGCTACATGCAAATTGCAAACAGCGATCTGGTAAATTTTGCCTTTTTTATTTTGCTATGGTGTATCCATCTCGTGTTAATTTAAATGCATTGATGTTTGAGGGTAGCCGGAATGGTTACGATGCAGTAAAGCTAAACAAAATGTGGACATGGCAACGAAGTTTCAGGTGTTACTTGGCATATGGTAACGGTGGATTGATTTGCTTCGTGAACTCATTCTTAGGCGAGGTTGAAAATGGGGTCTAAATTAAACTAATCAAGCAAATGATGCTTGAGGTTTAAAATAATCTTGGGACGCATCTCTGGACTTTTGGAGTGAAAGGCGGTGGGCTCTGTGCGGGGCACGGTTAAAGTTCTTTCGGCCGGATTGTTGGGTTATGATTGGTGTAGGGCACAATGTAGGATAGTATTAGATAGGTTAGTTTATTTTATTAGACTAATAATAGAATAAGATTAGTCTATTTTATAGTATTTTATATTATAAGGTCAAGTTTATTATCTTACACTATATTACGAAGAGAATGCACCTTCTTAAACAACATTTCAATGTTTCGAGGAATACAATTCTTATTTTGCGACCCTTAACGTGGGAAAAAGAAATAGATAAAGCACTGAAATCATAAATGAGACTAGAGAAGATGACTGACGACGGTAACCTCGTTCCTGAAGAAAAGCATAGCATATCATATACGTCCAAATCTAGAGGAAAACATTAACAATTTCCTTCTTATAATTCTTTTCCCTCCACTTCTATTGTGTGTTAGGAAAAAGGTAATCAAATTAGTCTCCTTCTATGATCTATGAATCAAATATACCTTTCTTTTATCACACAATTGCATTAAAGAATGTTCCTTTGCTCTCCTCTCCCTGCAACTTAACCGACTGCAGCACCCTACATAAATACAAGAACTCAAAACAATGCCTCGCTCAGGATTTGGGACTGCTCTATTTGAATCAAAAAGAAAGAAAAAAAAAATCCTGTGTTGTCTAAGTAAATTGGTTTCATTTGTTTTGTATTTATTTAGACGAAATGGCTTCCGCTGCACCAGCCCTCCAGCGATCAGATTCAGTAGCAGAAAGCATGCCCGATGCACTGAGGCAGAGCCGGTATCACATGAAGAAGTGTTTTTCCAGGTAGTTCTCCACGCAGCGTCTTGTTGAACGTTTAGCTACTCTTCCACTTCATTTGAACCCCATTAGTTTCCATTGCCACCATTTTGGTCTGATCCTATTTTTCTATCTTGGGAATGTTAAACATGCTAAAAAACAACCACACAAAAGATTTATTGCCATGGGGAAAAGGCTAATGAAGGGGCAGCACATTATGGAGGAAATGGAGAAATCAGTAACAGACAAACTTGAAAGACAAAAGCTCTTGGAAGGTCTGCTTGGTTACATCCTCAGTTCCACTCAGGTTCTCTCTCTCTCTCTCTCTCTCTCTCTCTCTCTCTCTCTCTCTCTCTCTTCCCTCCCCCTTTTTGCTTGTTTGTCTATTTTAGTGAAAAATTCTATGATCATGGAGCTAGAAATTTCTGGCTACGGCAAAATAAAAATTTTAGTGTGGACAAATAAAGGAAATAGCAAAAAAATAAAATAAAAAAATAAATGAGGTGTCGAATTATAATTTTCAATGGGAATACTCTTATGTTGCTCCGTCATGCATGTTCGGGGCCAAATCCAGGCAGTTCATTTTTTTGTCTTAAAAAATTTGTAGGAGGCAGCTGTAGTTCCACCTTACGTTGCTTTGGCTGTAAGGCCCAATCCGGGAATTTGGGAATATGTTAAGGTGAACGCTGAAGATCTCTCGGTGGAAGGCATCTCTGCTTCAGAATACTTGAAGTTCAAAGAAATGATCTTTGACGAAAACTGGTACCTACATTTATACATACATACATATATACAAGCCAGGACTATTTTTCCTCTTTCTTTAGCTATAAGCTTACTTTGGAGGATTGTAAATTACAACTAACCATTAACCTGAATGATTCTCTTGTTAATCTTCTTAAAACAAGGATCTTTATTCTTATGGTCTACTCCACTCAATCTTTTATTTTCATTTATTTATTTATCCATTTATATTTTTTATTCTTTGTTTTTTTTTTTTATCTAATTGAAGTATTAAAAACAATTTAACTATCGGTCAATTACGAGAGTTCAAACTAAAAACTCACCCCAAGCTTTAAGCTCCGGTATATTTTAAATTCTAGGTATGTGATGTATTTGTTAGTCTGGTGAGGACTAGCTTGTCCACGTTTTATTTTTCTTTATCTATTGAGTTGAATTACGTTACCGTCCCTCATATTTGGTCCTTACTTAGAGGTGTGACTTAAATTCATGTCAAGTGAACTAAATATAGTTTGGATCTACTAACAGGTAAAGCTCGGCACTTGCACCGAAGGCAATATAAAATTATTTTTAAAAAAATTAAAATTAAAATTAAAATTAAAATAAATATTATCTTAAAATATAAAATATAAATATCATATTAGATTCGTTAAAAAAAATTATTTTAAATTTTTTTTTTAAAAGTATATAAAAATAATAATATTTTAATAAACGTACATACTTTTTGACGTAAATTTTTTTTTTAAAAATTAAAATATTTATTTATTTTTTATTCAATTCAGTATGTTCAGTGCAGAGGGTTCTGTATAGGTTTATCCTGTTCAGATGTGCTGCAACATCTTGACGCTTTAAATTTTTTTTTTTTGACCAAATTGACGCTTTAAATTGAGTTGCAGGGCAAAGGATGAGAATTCCTTGGAAATAGACTTTGGGGCTGTTGACTTCTCTACCCCTCATTTGTCCCTTTCAACTTCTATTGGAAATGGAGTCAACTACATCTCAAAGTTCATGTCCTCAAAGCTTAGTGGGAGCTCTCATGCTGCAAAGCCTCTGCTTGACTACTTACAAGCCCTCAATTATCACGGACAGGTGATCACATTGACAACAGATTTGTTTTGACGTTTTTCTTTTTAAATTTTCTGAAAGACGAGTCTTAATGTAACAGTAAGTAAAGAGATCAAAGGTTGGATATCAATTTAAACATTCTTCTGACTCCACAGTTGATAAGGCTCTTGTGCTGGAAACATTTTTTTTCATCTAATTTAAGAGTTTCAAGCATTTAGTCATCAATCTTAATAAAAGGGGAGTGCAACGAACTTATTATGATATTGATATACGTTCATGACATTGTACAGAAAATTATGATAAATGAAACTCTAGATTCTGTGGCCAAGCTTCAAGCTGCTTTGATCACAGCTGAAGATTTCGTCTCTGCATTGCCAAAAGACACAGCTTATCAGAATTTCCAACAAAAGTCAGATATTCCTCCCTCTCTTTCTGTTGCACATTCATACGTGCATGCATGTTTTGTTAATAGACTGTAAACCACAAAAGTCTACCATTTAATATTTGATCATTCCTATGGTATATTTGTGTTCAGGCTGAAAGAGTGGGGTTTCGAGAAGGGATGGGGAAACACTGCAGAAAGAGTCAAAGAGACAATGAGGCTGCTCTCTGAAACACTCCAGGCTCCAGATCCAGTAAAGCTAGAGCTGTTCTTTAGCAGGGTCCCCAATGTATTCAATATCGTAATATTCTCTCCTCATGGCTACTTTGGCCAGTCAGACGTTCTCGGATTGCCAGATACTGGTGGCCAGGTGTGTGTAATATGACCAAATGCTCCGCCAATGTCCATCTTCAAATCTATCCATGGAAAAATTTTCTTGCTTTTGTTGTTTTTCCTCTTTTTGGAACACTGTTTTATTCATTCATTCCAATCATCTGACACTTCTTGACAAAGATGATGCATGATGTGTAGGTGGTATACATTCTTGATCAAGTAAAAGCTTTAGAGGATGGATTGCTCCTTAGAATCAACCAGCAGGGCCTTAATGCCACACCTCAGATCCTTGTGGTGAGCTGCGCATACAAATCCAGATGCTGACAACAAGATGTTTTGTTTCAGTGGAATAACCAATGCCCCTTTTGCCTTCCTTCCTCGTTTACTTCTATACACAGGTAACAAGACTTATACCAGAAGCTAGAGGGACAAAGTGCAACCAGGAGTTGGAGCCTATCCTTAACACAAAGCACTCCCACATTCTTAGGGTCCCATTCAAGACAGAGAAGGGGGTTTTGCCCCAGTGGGTCTCCCGTTTTGACGTGTACCCTTACCTTGAGAGATTTTCTCAGGCATGTTCCATTGCCTTCTGTCTTTCTCCGTACACTTCCATCTTCTGTCAACAATCTGCTGATTTTGGATTTCTGTACTTATTACCAATCACCAGGATGCTGCTGAAAAGATCATTGAACACATGGAATGTAAACCAGATCTTATTATTGGGAACTACAGTGATGGGAACTTGGTTGCATCCCTGATGGCTAGCAAACTTGGCATAACCCTGGTTTAGCCCTATCCCAGTTAGTTCTTTTTACAAGCTTCAGATTATTATTTCCTGTCTGAATATATTTGTGCTGTATATCCAGGGAACTATAGCTCATGCTCTAGAGAAAGCCAAATACGAAGATTCAGATGCTAAATGGAAAGAATTAGATCCAAAGTACCACTTTTCCTGTCAATTTACAGCTGACTTAATCGCAATGAATTCAGCTGATTTTGTCATAACTAGCACATACCAAGAAATTGCGGGGAGGTTAGTCTTTTGTCTAGTGTTATCATTCTAAAATTTCTCCAAATTTTGATGGATCACTTTGAGTGAAAAGATGCTTGTTGTTGTTGTATTGTTGTTGTTCAGCAAGAGTAGGCCGGGACAGTATGAAAGCCATGAAGCATTTACAATGCCAGGGCTATGCCGTGTTGTCTCAGGCATCAACGTCTTTGATCCAAAATTCAACATTGCTGCTCCTGGGGCTGATGAGTCTATCTACTTCCCCTACACTGAGAAACAGAAAAGGTTAACTGCTTTTCATCCGGCCATTGAAGAATTACTCTACAGCAAAGAGGATAACAGTGAGCACTTGTAAGTTTCTAAATTTTATCATCTCAAGCCCATAATCTCCACTTAGAAAGGAAACGCTATGTGCTGACCCATAATTTTGTGCGATGCAGTGGATACCTGGCAGATAGAAAGAAACCCATTATCTTTTCCATGGCAAGGCTTGACGTAGTGAAAAACATTACAGGGCTAACTGAGTGGTATGGAAAAAACAAGAGGCTAAGAAATTTAGTAAACCTTGTTGTTGTTGCGGGATTCTTTGATGCTTCTAAATCAAAAGATAGAGAAGAAATTGCAGAGATCAACAAAATGCATGCTTTGATAGAGAAATACCAGCTAAAGGGCCAGATAAGATGGATAGCAGCTCAAACTGACAGATATCGAAACGGAGAGCTCTACCGCTGCATTGCAGATACAAAGGGAGCTTTTGTGCAGCCTGCACTTTATGAGGCCTTTGGATTGACAGTCATCGAGGCAATGAATTGCGGATTGCCCACGTTTGCCACCAATCAAGGAGGTCCAGCAGAAATCATTGTAGATGGCATCTCAGGCTTCCATGTTGATCCTAACAATGGGGATGAGTCCAGCAACCAGATAGCTAATTTCTTCGAGAAGAGCAAAACAGAACCTGGATATTGGAGCAAGGTCTCAGCAGCAGGTCTCCAGCGTATAAATGAATGGTAATTAGCGTAACACCACGAATATATTACCATCTCCCCTATTGAATTACCCCATTAACATCTGAACATTATTTTTGATCTCCCTGCAGCTATACATGGAAGATTTATGCGAACAAGGTGTTGAACATGGGATCTGTTTACGGGTTTTGGAGACAGTTGAACAAGGAACAGAAGCTTGCCAAGCGAAGATATATCGAATCATTTTACAGCCTTCAATTCAGAAATCTGGTTGCTGCCTTACTTAACACAGATAACAATTACTAATATGAAGCCTCTTAACTATTATTCATTGAGATCTAGACTAATCCACATTGTGTTTGCAGGCAAAAAATGTTCCCATCCCAGGTAGTGAATCTCAGCAACCTTCCGCAGCTGTAATAACCAAACCCAAAGAAGCTGCACCAACTGCACCAAGTTCTGTAACCAAACGAAAACTTCCAAAGCCAGCCCAGGAAGCTAAACAGCCAGAGGAATTGCCAAAGCAGATAGCTAAACCGGAGCCACCCTCAAGGCATGCTATCTAATAACACAACTATCAAATTCATGAATTTATATATATATTTTTTTTCGGTTACTTCAGCTCAGAGAGACATTTTGTTTGCAGGGAAGCTGGTTTGGAACAAAAAAGCAATCGCACATTGAGCCCCTTGACTTGGCCATTCTTCACAATTTGCTGCCTCCTTTTGGTTTATTACATTCTAAGGAAGCTGTATTGGCTATTTGACGTGAGAAACGGTGACTTAGAGTAACATATTGGAATAGCTATTCGACATCAAGCAGTTGTATTTGGATATAATTCAAAATTCATATAGTTCCATTTAATAGAAGAATGTTGCACACTCTCATGAATGATCAGAGAGTGGTAAATTATTATAACCTTCATTTTCTTTTTATTTTTTGATATTCGAGTCAACTCTCGTGCAACTTCAATTCTCATGTAAGTAAACATAAAGGATTTTTCTGAGAGAAATGTATGAATCTAAACAATAAGAGTAGCCCTTGGCACATCGAGGAGAGTTGGTTCTGATCAAAACGTCTTCAATTTGATTCATTTTTTTGTTTTCATAAGAACTGAAAAAAAAAAATACTGAAATTTCTCTTTTTATTTTTATAAAAAAAGTTTTAAAAAATTACTTCCTTTTTTTTTTCTTAAAGAGAAAAAACTAATAATTTGAGTTCCTAAACTTCCTTTTCGTTTTTCTTTTTTATTTTCTTAGAAAAAATTATGCACAAATTCCTTTTTTATTTTTTCTTAAGATGAAAAACATAAAAAAAAATACACAATTTAAGTCTTTTTTTTTTGTTTTTTTCCCACCTTGTTTTTCTTTTTTTAATAAAAGTCTCTCCTTCATATGTAGTAAATTTTAAAGGATATTTCTCTTACATGTCATTATTTTTTTAAATATTTTATTTCATTTCTTGATAAACTCATATTCACATATTTTTCTTTTGTGGCTGAGATTTTTTCTGTTTCTCTTATATAATGGGAGCATATGACTTTCTCTACTACGTAGAAGCAACATTATTATTTTACATGAACAAATCTATCGCCGGATCATTTTAAAGTTTTGTTTAAGAGAAATATGATCGTCTTAAAGTTGAGAAAAGTTAAGCAACAATAAATAGGAAACAATTACATTTCACTTGGTCATATAAACCAATGAAGTTGAATTTGAAAAAATTATTTTATTGTCATGTTGTATCTACCATGTTATTTGATAAACGTTACTACATAGTATTGCTTTTTAAAATTTTTATTAGTTTTATTGGTATATTAATTTGTATTTGTCGAAATTTATTGCAATTTAAAATAGTAAAGAATTGTAAAAATTTAAAAAAGAAAAAGGCAACTTCTAATGATATAATGATATAAATGTTCTAAGAAAAAATAACCCACAATACGAAAATTGCAATTATTAAAAAAAAAACAATACGAAAAGTGCAATTATTAAAGGCGTCGTCTACGAGCTCTATGCATAGTGGGTTACATGTGGAGGCCGAAGAGAATATTCATTTTTTTTTTCAAAAAAAAAAAAAAAAGAGAATAGTCAAGTCAAATTTATAATATAAACATATGCAACATGCTGAAATAATAATAAATATGCTGGAAGCGGTCGGAATGGGGTATTACGGACAATTTATTCTTTTTTATGCGGCCAAAAATTCGGTCACAAAGAATTTAAGATAAAGAAAGAAAAATTAGATCCATCATTCACTACAAAGATGAGCACATAATTTTCATCTTTATTGAATTTTATTAGAATTAAGTTTAATTTGTTACTTTGAACATGTATTTTGCAAAACATCTTACGTGAGAAAAAATTATTATGTAAACTTTTTTATTGATATACGAGCAGCCGATACTCAAATTTTTTTGATTTGAGAGACTTTCTTTTGAATATTAATATTTTTTTTGAAGTTGATTTATTTGGAATAGTTATTTTTGGGGTGATTAGTTGAGTTTTTTTGTTTTCTCTTTGCATTTTTTCTTTTCTTTGTCTTATTGCCACCAAAAAGCTTAGAGTATATATATTTTATTGTTAATTATTTCGTTGTTTAGGTGACAATGTCCATCAGAAAACAAGAAGGTTCTACAAAAAAAAAATAAAATAAAAGACAGAAAACAAGACGTCAATGGTGACTTTTTATAAAGTTACGAACCAGAAAGACTACTTTGGCGTGTAATACAAAGTTAAGACTGATCAGCCGTGTGAATTTTTCCAGTTTAATTTGGGTGCAACGTCATGTGATACAAACTTTCTGTCACAATTTATTTGTTTATTTTATTTTTTTTCTTCTTATGTAGTGGCTTACTGGCCTAGTTCTTTTTTTTTTTTTTTCCAACTACTGGCCTAGTTCTTTAACAATGGAGTCAAAATTTACAACCTATGCACCAAACTAACTATAGAGGAGAAAATTCCTGTCTTGGATAATAAACAGTCATGACTTATAATCGTTAGTCGTAAGTATCGTTAAATTGTGAATGAGTTATTTTAAAAAAATAAGTTAAAAAAATGAGTTATTTGTTTATTCAATTTTTTTTTCAATAAAATAAACATCGATAGTTTTAAGATTATAAATAAATTATTTAAAAAAATAGATAAGTTAAATTAAAAATTCTCCTTAATTAAAAACGTAATTAAAGTTCAGTTGCAGTTGCAGAGAAATGTTTAGCCAATAGAAAATGGTGTCGGGACTGGGGATTAATGAATTTCATATATCAAACATTCTATGCTATTTGTTAAATATGCTTTGTGATAATCGTCCTTTTTTTTATTATTCCACACACTTTGGGCTACTTGTCTCCAGGATGAAATGTTTTTTATAAAAATTGGGGCCGTCTGAGGGCCCCCCCCTTGGAAGGGTCCGCCCCCTCCCCCAATAGAGTCCTTCATAAATGCTATTCCCTGCCTAATATATTTTTAGTTAATTAATTCCAACTAATACTCTCGATATTTTTATAGACAATTTCAGTTCTATTGAGTTGGAGCTTATTAATTCTCACTAATTTGTTGGTCCTCACGCTAATTCTTTTATTCTAAGAAGCCAAGAAGGGCTATATAATTGCAACTTAAATTTGTATATCTAATGGCTTCCTATCCAAAGCGCACGAAAACAAAGACTCGTTGACTTTTCAGGAAAAACAATGAATAAGGAAACGACCAAGGCATCCTCAGATGGCATAGCCGGTGGAGGTGGTGATCACTATTATCACACCAACCCATCAACTTGTTCTTCTGGCTGCAGCGGCAGCCTTATCCGGAGACCCCTTTCTGTGGTTATGGTTCTGCTTCTGGGAGCAGCGTTTTCCTGCCTTCTTTTGTTTCAATTTGCATACCCTTTTCAATTCCTGCCAGGAAGTTTTCAGGTTGGTTAATAAATCTTTGATTTTGTGCTCATTAAATGGTTTGTTTTGCTGCTTTTTAGATTTCCTTTTTTTTTTTTTCCTTTTTGTTTCTTTTCTTGGGGCCGGCCGGCTTCTTTGGTTGGATAAGACTTGGAAAGAATTTGTTCTCTCCTTTACAGTTAGGTGGTTTGAGCAATATTGCAAACTAAAAGAACAATAAGCATGACTAAATAAGAGAAGTCTAGGCGAAACTCAAAGACAAAATTCCAGGCCTATTGAGAAGATTTATTGAGTCGTAAAACTTTTATGAATTTCACATTTAGATCTCAAAAAATTATATATTTGAAATTTTAATCGCGAGAACATCTTCTTCAAATGAGAGTTTTGAAAAAGTCATCACAATCATAGATATCTCCTTCCACTTGTGTTGTCTGAGATTTGGTCTGGGACTTTATTTTTTTTTCCTTCTTGGCTTGTTTTTTTAGGGGGATGGGGCTTACAAAGAACCTTCCTTGTTAGTTATTTATGGATAATCGTTAACCTGACAGGTTATTAATCAAGTCTTGTAGGCAATAACTAGTTGGACTTTTAATTTTAGTATTCAACCACCACAATTCCAGATAGGATTCCTACATGGAGTCTGTTTCTCCTCCACCAGTGGAAACCCATGCCCCCGCTAGAGGAAAGAAGGGAAAAAGACAGTGCATGATGGGTGAATGGACTTAGGATAGATGTGAGTTCATAAATGCACAATTATTATTGTTGGATACATGTTTTAAGTAATAATCACAAATGTGCAACTAATGGTTATAATTGAAAAATATTGATTCGTGTCGATTTTGAGTCCAAAACTTGCGTTCAAGAAATACGCACGAGCTTCTTTGGGCCAGTTGGTGGTTTTCCAGGCTGGCAGGCAGCATCGGGCAGGCAGGAATGGGCTGGCTTGAGATAGGACAAAGAAGGGAAAAAACCTAAAGAAAGATCCGAACCCACACGCAATTTCTACTAAAAAAAACAAAGAATTGATGCTACATAAGTTTTCTTTTTCTTTCTTTTATAAATGCTAAATAAGGTTGAGCTTTTTAGGTCAGTGGCCAGACTGACCGGCGGGAGTCCATATTTAGCTAGGCCGGGGTTCTGGGGGTGGCCCACCTTCTGGGCCAATGCCCACCCACAAATTAGGTTGAGTTTTTTTTTTTTTTTTGGTTGATAATTAGGTTGAGTTTGAAGTGCCTTGTGAGTCTAAATTATGACATGGACTGGATTTAAACAAGACAAGAAAATTGAAATGCCCAATGACAGGGGCTGAGTATTGGGAGAACGTTGGTCCAATTGAGCTTAGGAGGCTCGGTCCGAGTTTAGAGGCCCTTCAAAATCACTGGAAACCAGGCTGGCCCATATGTTTCTTTTGAGGCCTTTAGTTTCTAACCCATAATTGTAAACCGGAAATTGCATATTTATTTATTTATTTATTTTTTCCCTTTTTGTGTTTAAATGTCTAGAAACCAGGCTGGCCCATATGTTTCTTTTGAGGCCCTTAGTTTCTAACCCGTAGTTACAAACCGAAAAATGCATATTTATTTTTTTATTTATTTTTCCCTTTTTTGTGTTTACGTGTCTAATTATTAGCATTCTTTTCTTAATGGGATCTCTTTATTCATCGTTTTCAGGGTAACACTCATCTGAGTTTGGATGAAGTCTTGAAAAATGCATCAATGAGCGACAAGACACTAATTTTGACAACTTCAAATCAAGCATGGGCAAAACCAGGATCTATAATTGATTTATTTTTGGAGAGTTTTAAAGTGGGAAACCACACGAGTAGGCTTCTAAATCATTTGGTCATAATATGTTTGGACCAAGAGGCATACCATCGTTGCCTAGCGATACATCCACACTGCTATTTTCTCAAGACAGAAGGCCTTAATTTCTCAAGCGAGGCACATTTCATGAGTTCCAAATATTTACAGATGATGTGGACCAGAATTAACCTTTTATCTTCCATTCTTGAGATGGGCTACAATTTTGTTTTTACGGTAATCTCACTTGCTCTCTTGATAATGACCATCCTTTTTTTTCTGTAATAAAATAAAGTGTTTTCTTTTTCTTAAATATTGTTAAAGCAAAGTTTGAGACAACATTTTTTATGCATAAAGTTACACTCCTTAGAATCACTTCAGAATTTACCAAATTTTAAGGTTTATAGTTACCAGATTCTATAAACCTTGAAAAGTATTTTCTTTAGAATGAAGAATAGATAAAATGAGATGCAATTTTTATACAATTTACAAAGTGACAATCTTAAAATATCTTAGTTTCTATACACTACTAAGTTTGATTGCCAAAAAATGTGTTCAGGACGCAGATATTATGTGGCTTCAAGATCCTTTTTTGCACTTCCACCCTGATGCAGATTTCCAAATAGCATGTGATTACCATATAGGTAACCCCTATGATATGAACAACAAACCAAATGGGGGTTTTACTTATGTCAAGTCAAACTACAGGACGATCCAATTTTACAAGTTTTGGTACTCTGCTAGAAAGATTTATCCCGGAAATCACGACCAAGATGTACTAAACAAGATTAAATATCATCCATTCCTTGAGAGAATCAGATTGAAAATAAGATTTCTTGAGACAACTTATTTTGGTGGGTTTTGCCAACCAAGCAAGGACTTCAACTCAGTTTGTACGATGCATGCAAATTGTTGTGTGGGTTTGGAGAATAAGGTTCATGATCTTAAGATTATACTTGAAGATTGGAGAAAATTTATGTCATTACCCACAAGTGCGAAAGCATCGTCACCCTCTTGGCGAGCTCCACAAAAATGGTATGTTGCCTTAGCATTTTAAATTTTTACACGCTAATAGGGAAACACATCGTAAAAATCCTTAAATCAAATTTGAATTTCGATACTGCTGCATTAATTATTTACTAGTAGAAAAGCTTGAACTTTGCATTTTAAATTTTATCTTTCAGTGGGTTAATTAGTATTTGATTTAACATTATTTGTATGCTTGTTTATGTATGTTTTTCTCTTATGGGTTACTACTTATTAATGTATCTTCTAATGGTTTAACATGCAGCCTGGGTTCTTTCCAAAAGTCGGCACCAAAATCAAGTAGAAATTAAGCTCCTATCCTCTGTTTTTTTTTTTTTGTCCCAAGAAATTCGAATAATTCTATTAAACTAAGGAATTTATAGTTTTTGTTTCCCCTTGTGTTTCTCTTGAACCACATTTTGGGATCACCAGCATTCCGTACAGTTCCAACCCATTTTGTAAACTTTCTGGTAGATTAAGTACATCTACTAGCATGACATAACAATCAAGTTATTTGTTGTTAGTAGTTTAGCAAAATCTTCACTTTTGTATTGACATCCACACAAAATGAAACATTATACTTATTGATGATTTGTTATCATACTGTTTAGCCACACTTTGTGGTTCAGTTTACTCTATCTATAAAACACAGTTTGGTTTTGGCAGGATTTGTGACATGGTCAACATATGTGGTGCTCCGGTATAAGAATTTTGAAATTTCGACAGGAATTAAGGAATTTACTTATTTGATTGAACTAATCTAAGTTGCTATGTATTTAGATATAGTTATGATATAATTTTAAAATTAATAAATAAAACTGAACAAGAGTGTTTTATGGTAATAAGCTAATTAGTCATAACTAGGAACTTGTGAGACCCCATACCCATAGTAGGTTTTCAATTCTTCCAAAATGTAAAAATTCAATTCTGTCAGCAGTATTTAGATGGTCTTCTCTTTCTTTCATTAGACAAATCAAGCAAAAAATTTCTCAAATTTTATTAAAAAAATTCAACAATCTTATTACAAAATGGCTCTAAATCCAAATAAATTCCCATGTTTGTACCGGTGAAATTGATACTCTGTAAGAACTGTTGGCTTTAAACTCCATCTACTGATCACCAATTGTCCTCAAATGCTGTAATGTTGCGATGCCAACTTATGCGCAATGAGGGGCGTAATGGCCGACGTCATAAGAGATAATTACATTTAGACCTCATAATCCTCACGCATTGACAAAACTGAAATTTCCAACCCAAAAAAGACAATAGATAGTAACATGGAGCATCCATGACCACAAAGCATGCAACCCACCCCATCGAAATAAAATTCGTCTCATCAATCGTAATGAAAGTGCTGAAGGAGCATTAGTGCCTCAGAAACTGTGGGTCACATCAAAAGCTACTCTTAGTTATTGCCTAGTGGTCATAAGTAAGAAATTTGGAAGATTTATATTGGAAGATTATGGCATAAAGATTAATTTTAATTAAAATTTTTATCTGTTTATTAATTTTTATATATTATATTATTTTGTGTAAAAATTAATTCAATACGTCTTTTTATTATAATAATTTTATTTAATCATTATTTTATTTATTAAATTAATTGACTTAATAATTAAAAAAATCTTAAATTAGTTAATTTATTTCTTATCAACTGTCACGTCATCAAATAATAATGACATAATATTTTAAATTTAAATTTAAATTTTAATTATTTTTATAAAAAAATTATACAGATTTAAAAAAAAAATCAATTTCTCTATTTCTCTCTCCTCCCTCCTTTTCTCTCTCTCTCTCTCTCTCTCTCTCTCTCTCTCTCTCTCTCTCCAGCCTCCTCTCGTCTTCCAAGTTTTGGTTTTCCTCCTCCTAGACTGAACCATCTCTTTAGTTTCTCGAATTTGACTCTATTTCCAACTGAAACGTTGTAACTAAGATTGCAAACAGCATATTCCCTTCGATTGTACTCAATCCCAGAAATTTGATTGCAAAATGGGGACATAAAGCTTTTTTCTTTCATTTCGTTTTCCTTTTGGCTGCCAAATTTTTTTTCAAAAAAAATAGGCTTAATATATAAATCTAACACTAACTTTACTTAAAATAACAAATCTAATATAAACTTTAAAAAGTAACAAATTTAGCATTAACTTTGCATATAGTAACAAATCTAGCATATTATAAAATTTTTTAAACAGAATTTATCTGTTTTGATGATATGACACTAACTTATATGATTATCATATTATCGAAACAAACATATTTTTATAAATCTGTCATTGAAACTGACAGATTTTATTCATATAAAATCATTACGTGCTAAATTTGTTACCATATGTAAAATTGGTATTAGATTTATTACTTTTTAAAATTGGTGTTATATTTGTTATTTTAAATAAAGTTGGTGCTAGATTTGTGTATTAACAAAAAAACAATTTCTCTCTTTCTCTCTCTCTCCCTCCTCCTTCCTTTCTCTCTCCTCGTTCCTCTCCTCTTCTCTCTCCTCCCCCTCTCCCTTCCTCTCTCTTCCCTCGCCCTTCCCTCTCTACTGTTTTGTGGTAACTCAACTTATTGTTGGTGGATTCAATACCCATGTTAGAGCAAAAGATCTTCTGATGGAATATTTGGAAAACGAGAGGGGGGGGGGGGAAGAGAGAGAGAGAGAGAGAGAGAGGGGGGAGGGAGGAGAGAGAAAAAAAAGAGAGAGGCGATGAGAGAGAAAGGAGGAGAGAGAAAAGGAGAAATTGATTTTTTTAAAAAAATTTGTACATTTTTTTTATAAAAATAATTAAAAATTTTAATTAAAATTAAAATATCACGTCATTATTATTTGATGACGCAGGAATTAGTGAGAAACAAATTGGTTGACGTGACACTCTATTAATTACCGCGTCAACCAATTTAACAGATAAAATAATAGTTGCATAAAATTATTATAATGAAGGTAACGCAGTAAATCAATTTTCACACAAAATAACATAATAAATAAAAATTAATAAATCAACAAAAATTTTGAGTAAAATTGACATTTATAATAAAAATTATCCATAGAAACTCGTTGAATTATTAACAACACAATAAATGTAATTTTTTTTAAAAAATAAATCTCTTACCCTTTTTTTATTATTAGAAATTAATAATTTCTTATACTATTAAATTACAAATAAAAATAAA
This sequence comes from Carallia pectinifolia, assembly GCA_037832335.1. Taxonomy (NCBI): domain Eukaryota; kingdom Viridiplantae; phylum Streptophyta; class Magnoliopsida; order Malpighiales; family Rhizophoraceae; genus Carallia; species Carallia pectinifolia. The sequence goes on along the minus strand of CM075448.1, from coordinate 19,719,579 downwards.
TTAATAATTTTTTTATAATTATAAATTTTAAAATATTAGGATTATATTAGAAATATTAGATAGAAATATTAGAATTATATTAGATATTAGTACCTTATTATTATATTATATATTAGATATTAAATTCATTTACAATAATTAGATTCCTTTCCAATAATTTTTTTATCACATTACATTTTATTTTACATTTAATTACTTTTACATTTAATTATTTTTATAAATTAATTTTTATAAATTACAAGTTTATAAACTCAAATTACAAGTTTATATTATAATAAAATTTTGGTAATAAACACCTTAAAATTCCACTGATTCTAAATTCCACGGATACTTAAATTCTTCTCAACTCTAACATGACAGTTGGGCCACTGACAAGCTGGATTTTGAATGAGATTTGCGGACATAGTAAGTTCCATATACAGTGAAATAAATTATTTATTTATTTTTTAATTTTTTAATTTTAATAAATTTTTTATAATTTAATTATTTAAATTATTATATATTCATTATGTATTTATCACACGTAAATCTTAAGTGTATCTATATAATTTTTTTATTTTAAATTTTTTTTAAAAAAAAATCAAAAGTCAGGGATAAAATTTTCCACAAAAACGACAAAGCAAGTTCACTCTCGGATCACGTTCCTAGTACGAACTCAATCTCCTCGCAAATATTTTCTTGCCCACTTTCACGACTTGGATTGGACGTGAGATGTTGTCGTACATCAAATAACGAAATTCCGAACAACTCATAAAAATATTGTAGATATATAATAATTTAAAATTATTTAAATGATAAAAAATATATTAATTTTTTTAAAAAATAAACAAAATAAATATTATTAAATTAATTATATATTTTTTTATACTTTATTAAATATATTAACGTAATAACATTCTATCAAATAGTTACAATTTACTAAATTGCTTTAATTTTTTTGGACCCAGAAAATATGGCAATTCTCAGAGAAAGGATATCATAATTGACCACAAAGACGGGTACAAAGGGGTATAGGGAGTGACTAGGTACAGAGAAAGAGTGAATAAGTGGAACAAGATTGATATAAACAGAGCTCCACAAAATTATTTTTAAAAATATATATTAGACGTAAAATAGATATAATTGACATACAATAAATACCAACTTTATATATAACAGACTTAAGATAAAATTATTAAATATTCAAAAATTTGAGTTCTATAAATTTTCCTCTCTCTCAACAAGTACCTTTTTTAAGTTTTAAATTATGTACCTTAATAATTGAATTTACTTAGAATCAATTTGTTAACCAACTAAAACAAACCTTTGTCATACTAATACACGTCCGGCTTATATAACCCAAGCGAACAACAAGCTCCTTGTAAGTCAGTAATGGTTGGTAGGATCTCCCAGTCCCACGGGCATTTCTTTAGGCCAATTTAGACCAAAAAAATTTCTCAACTTATTTAAAAAAACAAATAAAATATCGCTTTTTTTTTTTTATCTCTATTTCATACGGCCCAAATTACATGACCCCCAATATAAGATTCACATCCTAGGATTCCAATCCCACCGTCTCCAAGATCCCCTACTCCAAATAAAGCAGAAAAATGGATGGCCTTGGAGGAGGAGTGGATAGAGTAGATAATGGACTTGATTTGGAAGAAGATCACATGAGAAAGAAGAAGGATGATCAAAAGAAGGAGGAAGAAGAAGAAGAAGAAGGGTTGACAGTGGAGCAGATATTTGAGCGCCAGGAGGTGCCATCATGGAGGAAACAGCTGACTCTTAGGGCCTTTGCAGTTAGCTTTGTGCTGAGCATATTGTTCAGCTTCATAGTGATGAAACTCAACCTCACCACTGGGATTATACCTTCTCTCAATGTGTCAGCTGGACTTTTGGGCTTCTTTTTTGTCAAGACATGGACCAAGTTCTTGGAGAGGTGTGGGCTCTTGAAGCAACCTTTTACCAGACAAGAGAACACTGTCATCCAGACTTGTGTGGTTGCCTCCTCTGGCATTGCCTTTAGTGGTACAACAACCTCTGCTTCCCTTTTAGATCTTTAAGTCTCATCAAGTAGACAAACAGGTACAGTATAATAAATTGATTTTTTTTGTGCAACCAAATAATTATTATTTATAATAAAAAATATTTTTATTTTTGTTTAAATATTAACTATTTGGTTGCACAAATTAATCGGTTATTTGCACTGTATCTATTCCCCATCTATAATTTTCTATATTTGTATATATTTTTCCTGGATGTTTTAGAAACTATGTGATTTATTAGATATATATTTTTAAAAACTCTCTTTGCGATTCTTTTTTAAAGCAGTAATCCAAGAAAATTATATAGCTTTTGCTCTCAAGGATTTTCGAAAAGCTCTTTCTCTTCATTGAAAACCCATTAATGTGGTGCTGTATTTGTCTTTGTTTTCTAGAACTGATTGTGGATCAACGATTAGGTGACATCAAGGTTTTAATAACCGAACCGATCAGTGGATCGGAAAGATTAGTAGTTTAAGGTTCAACCGGTTCGACCGGTATAACCGTGGTTGAACTGGTAAAACCGGTATTTAATATTTAATATATAAAAATTAAATTTTTATGTAGCTTATATAATTATATAAGAATGATAATAAATATTTAAAATAAAGTGTATTTTAAAAATTATATTAATATTTACATACATTAATGATATTATAATTAGTATATTTAACAAAATATAATTTATAAAAATTAATTGAAAAAATAATATTTATAAATAATGGTTAAATATTAATTTTTTTAGTTTTAAAGATTAAATTGAAAATTTTAATCAATTGAGGACTAAATTGAAATTTTTAGTTAAAATTAGAGTTTTAATTATAATTTAGATAAAATTTTGGGTTAAATTATAATTTAAAATTTTTTGGTTTAAATTGAACCGATTCAACCGGTCCGATTTTTTGCCGATTTCTCGATTTTTGACCGATTGTTCCAGTTTTTGACCGATTTTTTCCAGTCTGGTCCGCATCCCATTTTTAGGCCAAAACCGGACCGGACCTAAGATCGGTCACCGGTTTAACCAGTTGAATCGGCCGGTCCAGTCTGGTTCTAACTTCATTGGGTGATATATTGACATGTTAGTTTCCTTGTACTTGATAAGTGGACATGTGTTAAAACAATTGAATATTACTAATTCTAAATTAAATACCTGGACCATAATTTTACTATAATCATGTTATTATATGTCATTAAATCCAAAATATTCTTTTCACATTTGGTTGGATTCTGTCTAGTTGAATTGGGAGAGGGGAATTAACTATAAGTGCAGCTTGAGATTCAAATTCAGATCTTACCCACAACCATAAGTTTTATAATCCATGACCTTGACTCCATACCTAATGGTTGAAATTAAGATTGTTCAGTTCACAACTTTTCTTATGCCTTTGGCCTTTCTTATGCCTTTGGTTGAAATTAAGATTATTGAGTCTATAATCCGCAAATGCAATGGTAGTTTGACAGACGTTAATTAGAAAAATTAATATAAGATGTTAATATAATTGGACTAATAAGTAACTTATGGATTAATGCAGCGTTACACATTTTAGTTATACTCCTATGTTTCAAATGAGAGCTCCACTGGTCGAGTTCATGCTAATCGCTTACGCTTTATGATTATTTTTATCTATTTTCCAGATGATTAATCTAATAATTTATTTATTTTTTTTAATTTAATACAATTTTCACAATTTGATAGTTCAAATCGCACATGCTAATTTTGTGCCTGCCTGCCCACATTGCTTTTGCTGTGCTTAAAATGTTCTTCATATCTACATTCTACGCTGATTTCCTTTAATTTGTGGTCATTTCTATATGTAAAATTAGGTGGCTTTGGAAGTTATCTCTTCGGGATGAGTGAAACTATTGCCAAACAATCAGACAACAGAGATTATAAGAATCCAAATTTGGCCTGGATGATTGGCTTTCTCTTTGTTGTTAGCTTTCTTGGTCTTTTCTCAGTGGTGTCTCTAAGAAAGGTAGCATCCAGTCCTGAAATCAATCAGAAATTCTTTCATTAAAAAAGCCTCCTTGAATCACAAAATGATAATACCAAGATAAATTTATGTTATGATTAATGGGAATGATTTACCTAGTTCATGTTACATTGATTGCCTTCAGGTTATGATTATAGACTTCAAATTGACATATCCAAGTGGCACTGCAACAGCTTATCTGATCAATAGTTTTCACACTCCTGCAGGAGCCAAGCTAGCAAAGTACATAATGCTTTAGCAAAGTTGATTTGTATTCAGTATACACTCGAAATTTTCAACAGATTAATTGGTCTTTCTTGTCCATAATTGTAGGAAACAGGTAAGAACGTTGGGAAAGTTCTTTTCTTTCAGTTTCTTGTGGGCATTTTTTCAATGGTTTTATACTGCTGGAAAAAATTGTGGGTTTGCCCAGTTCCCCACACTTGGGCTCAAAGCATATGAGAACAGGTTAGTAGTTAGTACTCTCATCCTTCCTTAATTTGTTGAGAATACATACGATAGAACAAAATGACAGAGAACATGTTCACGTAACCGACCTTAATTAAATTTGGGATTGTAGCTTTGTTGTTGTTGTTATATATGCACTTATTCAAGCCTTGTGCTTCCAAGTGTTTACAATTTTGCTCCCTCTAATAATTAGTAATAAACATGTTTTTTTTTTTAGAAGAAATTAGTAATAAACATGTTAGATGTACAGGTTTTACTTTGATTTCTCAACAACTTATGTTGGAATTGGAATGATCTGCCCATACATCATTAACATATCAATATTGCTTGGAGGAATTCTTTCCTGGGGTCTCATGTGGCCTTTAATTAAGACCAAAAAGGGTGATTGGTTTTCTACAGAAAGCAGCATGCATGGTCTGCAAGGTTACAAGGTAAGGTTCTAGTCAAGCAGTGAAAATGCCATTTGCAGTAGTCATCAGTTTGAGCTTACTGGAGCCTTTTTTGTTTGCAATGAACTCAGGTATTTATTGCCATTGCCATGATCTTGGGCGACGGTCTGTACAACTTCTGCAAGGTGTTAAGCAAAACACTTTCTGCCTTGTCCTATCAACTTCGAGGGAGAGATATAAGCAATGGACTTCCTGTTGCTGACCGTCCAACCTCTTCTGATCACAGCTTTAATAAGCTGTCCTATGATGAACAACGCCGCACCCAACTCTTTCTCAAAGATCAAATTCCAACATGGTTTGCTTTTGCAGGCTATGTTGCAATCGCTGCCATCTCTATAGCCACTCTCCCACATATTTTTCACCAACTCAAGTGGTATTACATGCTTGTCATCTACATCTTTGCACCAACATTGGCATTCTGCAATGCTTATGGCTGTGGGCTAACTGATTGGTCCCTCGCGTCCACCTACGGGAAACTTGCTATCTTCATAATTGGGGCCTGGGCTGGTGCCTCTCATGGTGGAGTTCTCGCAGGACTGGCAGCATGTGGAGTAATGATGAACATTGTCTCCACGGCTTCTGACCTCACTCAAGATTTCAAGACCGGTTACTTGACCCTATCTTCGCCACGTTCTATGTTTGTGAGCCAAATAATTGGAACTGCAATGGGTTGTATAATTTCTCCTTGTGTCTTTTGGCTCTTCTTTAAGGCCTATAAAGATATGGGGCAAGAAAGAAGCGAATACCCAGCTCCTTTTGCTGTTATTTATCGAAATATGGCTATATTGGGCGTAGAAGGCTTCTCAGCTCTACCAAAGAATTGCCTTTTGCTTTGTTATGTGTTCTTTGGTTCAGCCATTCTGATAAACTTGATCAAGGACTCAATCGGTAAAAAGTGGGGAAAGTACATCCCCCTTCCGATGGCAATGGCTATACCTTTCTATCTGGGCTCGTACTTTGCTATTGACATGTGTGTGGGAAGCTTGATTCTATTTATTTGGGAAAAGAAGAACAAGGCACATGCTGAGGCCTTTGGACCAGCAGTGGCTTCTGGTTTGATTTGTGGCGATAATATATGGTCTTTACCTGGTTCCATACTCGCTCTGGCTGGAGTCAAACCACCCATTTGCATGAAGTTTCTGTCAAGGGGAACAAATGCCAAGGTTGATAAGTTTTTAGGGTCTTGATGCATGCCAGATTCAGATTAGAGTTGATTGTCTCGTTAAGCCAGAAATGAAATGCTCTAGTTTCTGGGTTATGAAGTCTCCATCTTATGTATAATCTATTATATACTATGTAAGAAATCATCTAATATTCTGTGTGAAGTGAAGTAGCCTTGTCCCAACTGTCCTTTTAAGCATAAGGAAAATTTGTGTATATAAAATGAAGCTCTCTATACATGCTTTGTTTATATAAAATAAAGCTCTCTCTAAAATTTGTGTATATAAAATGAAGCTGTCTATACATGCTTTGTTTATCGTCCTCAAGAGACTTTTTATGTACATTTTTCTTGTTGCGATTTTCATAAGATAATGAAACATCTATGTCAAATAAACGTATAAAATGACATTATCGTGAACTATACATTTGTGATCTCATTGTAAGTTGTGATTGTTCGGAATCCACGTTATCTCATAATAACTAATATGATATCATCTAAGGTGGTAGTCTGCTGGTAATCCAACGTGTTTTTTCTATTCACGATCTAGATTCAAATTCCAGTGGCAAAGCCTGGACGTTTTGACCTTGAATTTGTTCGGTTTAACTATTGACTGTGCCACCTTTAGTTGTAGACTTGACAATCGTGAAGGTCGACTTAAGAGATACTTGCTCGGGTCCAATATTATTTAAACGATGATTCCCTTCTTATGGGTTGAATTAAATGAGACATACAAACTGAAGTTACTCTAACTTTATTCCGTAGATCTGATAATTAATATGTTCACGATAAATTCTTTTTTGTTGTTAAAATCAATAATAATAATAACTATATAATGCATATTTCGGAATTTTTATTGTTAACTATAAATTAGTGTAACTAACATATAGCGTGTAGACCTGCATTTGAAACTGCGTCGTTTTCCATAAACAAATGATACAGAGATGAAAAGAATCTTAAGAGTCTTATAGTGTAATTTGAGCCTTAGCCATCAGTTTTAAGAGATCTGGATTTGACTGCCAACACGTTTTGGCCGAACTCATCCTTGTGTGAAGTAGTGCCTTGTAATTCTAACACAAAATATTGGAACTTTGTTTTTATGAAATACAAAACAATTTACGGCAAGTCTCACACTATACAACATAACTATCAAAATTGCAATTCAAATCGTAGGATCATAAGATCCCACAAAGTCCCGCCGATCCGAACCGTTACAAAAATCGTTTGTAGATAAAATTTGCATTGGATCGCGTTTTAAGTTGCGATCCTACCATTCCTACAAACTAGCGAAACTTTTAATTGTAAAAAGGAAAAGTACGCAGCAGACGCGCTTGGCTTCCTCGTTCTGCCTTTCTTTTTCGTTCTTCTTCTCTTCTTAGTTCTTCCTCCTTAACAAACCAAAATTAGAGCATCCAAAATTAGAGCATCCAAACAAAGTGGTATACTGCTAGCTCTCAAGTTATCTGAGGTGAATTTTTCTCCTTTTCTTTTTATGGGTTTTTGTTTTATCTCGGTGATTTTTTTTTTCGATGCAAAAATGTTGAATTTTTGTCTTTGTTGGAATTTATGCTAATTTTTCGTACTTCTAGCTTTCAATTTGATATGGGTTTATGTTTTTGTTGCTAATTTTTTTGATTTCTTATGGGAATCTACCAGATTTGAATTTGGATTTAGAGTGGTTGCAATTTGTTTTTCTGTGAAAAGAAAACTTTGAACTGGGGAGTCGATGTTCTTTCGTGTGACTGAATGTTGGTTTATTGAGATTAGAATAATAGTTTTTAGCTGTTTAACTTGGTAACTGAAGCAAATGCAATGATTAAGGTGACTTTGTGGCATATTCTGCTGTTCATGGTTGTGAAATCCTGAAGAACAAGGTGACGAAAGAACTCGAAAGACCAATTGATTTTTACAGGGTGATCTATTCTTATTTGGTTTAGACTGAAATCATGGGGCTTCATGGGTTTCAAACTCCAAGAGTGAAAATCAGGTAAACGGATTAAATGACAAGGAAATGAGGTTGCAGTATGCATTGATCTTCTGTTTTTTTCTCCATTACAAGGATGCCCATAAGATTTTTTGGTTGTTTAGTCACATGGTTACAAACTATCATTTTAATGGCTATTACTTATTGTTTAGTGCCCGTGAGATTATTTATTTATTTATTTATTTTTTAGCTTTTTATTTGATATGAACTCATAGCTTAAAAATGTTTAGATAGGAATTACTCGGAGCAAACTGATAGCATGATTTGGGTTGTTGATAATTCCGATCTCAGAAGGCTTGATGATTGCAGGTTGGAGCTCGAAAATCTTCTGCAGGAATAGGTTCTTTGGAATCTCATTTGTTCCTTTTGTTGTTTATTTGTCATTAGTTCCTCTTTGATACCTTGATTGTTGTGTGTGTGTGTGTGTGTGTGTGTGTGTGTGTGTGTGTGTGTGTATAGTTTCCACTTGAATTGTAATTTAAGAAATTGATAGAATACTTAAAAATTTAAAATTTTATTTTTATTTTTATTTTTATTTTTATTTTTTTTATTAATTTTGATAAAATCTTACGATTTTACGATCTAATTTTACGATTTAATCCTGACATCTTTAAAATGATCTTAAATAGAATTTCGATTTTAACTACCTTCTTAGACAATCATTTATAAGATTCACGTCAAAAAAAAAAAAAAATCATTTATACGATTAATCTTATTATGTAAAATTTAAATATGTAATCTTTTATACGGACGGTAATCATTGATTCATTTCCAATTGAACTCACAGTACAGTACTTCACGGTTCCAAACCCGCCAAAGTCTCTGCGAACTCTCGATTTCCACACTCAACAACTAGACCCGCCCATTAAAGGTCCAGTCTTTACAGAAAAAACCAGAAAGAAACAAAAGAATGGAGAATTTAATGATCCCCCAATTCCTTTATTATCAATCGTAGCCAGCCTTTCTCTCTTTTTCTTTCTTCTTGTTTGTGTGGTTAATTTGGTGTGTCGGCCAAGATGGTCGCCGATCTGAAGATGGCGACGTCGAATTCCGATCTGTCGCTGTCTTTCAAGTCCCTGAAACGCACAATCAAGCTGAAGAACAAGCAACAAGAGCTGCTGATCCGGGTCTCCATCCTCTGCCTTGTCTACGTCTTGGCATTTATCACCCGTCTCTTCAGCGTCGTCCACTGTGAGTCCATGATCCACGAATTCGATCCTTACTTCAATTACAGGACCACTCTTTTCCTAACCCACAACGGCTTTTACGAGTTCTGGAACTGGTTCGACTCCGACAGCTGGTACCCACTTAGCCGAATCATCGGTGGGACCATCTATCCGGGCCTCATGGTCATGGCGGGTTTCATCTTCTGGACCCTCCGATTCCTCCGTTTCGCCGTCCACATGCGGTCTGCGTGCTCACCACTCCATTTTTCGCTTGCAACACGACCATTGTGGCTTATTTCTTTGGTAAAGGGATTTGGGACTCCGGCGCCGGCCTTGTTGCTGCTGCTCTCATCTCAATTTGCCCCGGTTACATCTCCCGTTCCGTTGCGGGTTCTTATGACAATGAAGGGGTTGCCATTTTCGCTCCTGTTGAGTTTTCACTTGTTTGTTTTTTTTTTTTTTTTGGTCTAAAGTTTTCACTTGTTTGTTAAGGCTATTAACACTGGTTTTACTTTTATTTATATGGTTTCCGCTTGGGGAGGCTATGTTTTTATCATTAATTTACTCCCTTTTTCTCTTGATAATGACTATCCTTTTTTTTAATGAAATAAAGAGTATTTTTTTTCCTTAAATAATGTTAAAGCAAAGTTTGAGAAAATTTCAGTTTTTCTTTCTTATGTATATTAATATATTCTGTATTTTTTATATGTTAGAAAAGAAGATGAGTCAAGTAAATTGTTCATACATAATGTTAATATCTATATTAGTTAGAATTACTTCAAAATTTACAAAATTTCAAATTTTACAGTCACCAAATTCTATAAACCCCTGAAAGAATTTCTCTGAAGCAAATGACAGATAAAATGAGATGCAATTTTTATACAGTTTATAGATTGAAAATTTTAAAATATCTTAATATCTATATACCAGCTAGTAATTTTGATTGACAAAACATATGTTCAGGACGCAGATATAATGTGGCTTCAAGATCCTTTTTGCACTTCCGCCCTGATGCAGATTTCCAAATAGCTTGTGATTACCATATAGGTAACCCCTATGATATGAACGACAAACCAAATGGGGGTTTTACTTATGTCAAGTCAAACTACCGGACGATCCAATTTTACAAGTTTTGGTACTCTGCTAGAAAGATTTATCCCGGAAATCACGACCAAGATGTACTAAACAAGATTAAATATCATCCATTCCTTGAGAGGATCAAACTGAAAACAAGATTTCTTGAGACAGCTTATTTTGGTTGGTTTTGCCAACCAAGCAAGGACTTCAACACAGTTTGTACGATGCATGCAAATTGTTGTGTGGGTTTGGAGAATAAGGTCCATGATCTTAAGATTATACTTGAAGATTGGAGAAAATTTATGTCATTACCTGCAAGTGCCAAAACATCGTCTCCCTCTCGGCGAGCTCCACAAAAATGGTATGTTGCCTAGTATTTTAAATTTTTACACGCTTGAATGGGAAACAGATCGCAAAGATCTTTAAATCAAATTTAGATTTCGATTCACATTAATTGTCTAGTAGTAGAAAAGCTTAAATTTTTCATTTTAAAATTTTATCTTTAAATGGGTTAATTAATATTTGATTTAACATTATTTCTATGCTTGTTTATATATGTTTTTCTCTTATGGGTTACTACTTACTAATGTATCTTCTAATGGTTTGACATGCAGCCGCGGTTCTTTCCAAAAGTCGGCACAAAATCAAGGAAGTAGAAATTAAGCTCCCGTCCTCTGTTTTTTTTTTTTTTCCCCTTTCCCCAGGAAATTCGAATAATTCTATTAAACGAAGGAATTTATAGTTTTTGTTTTCCCTTATATTTCTCTTTTTTTTGACTCAAAAAAGGATTTTATCGAGTATATCAGTCATTAGATATTTAAGTTTAGATCGGAATAATTTTATTTGTTAAAGACTTGTTCAGCAATCCTTAAGATGTCGATCTATCTCTAAATACCAACAGAAGCGAGTGCGACTCCACCAGTGTACATCACAATTTATACCTAAAATAATTCCTAATATAGATTAGTAAAAAAAGAACACAAACACAAAAAATCAAATTCAAAATACCAATATAAAAATACATCAACTTATTATTGATTTACTACTTGAGATAGTAGCCTTACGATTTCTCTTGAACCACATTTTGGGATCACCCGCATTCCGTACAGTTCCAACCCATTTTGTAAACTTTCTGGTATATTAAGTACATCTACTAGCATTGACTAAAAAAAAAAGTACATCTACTAGCATACTATAACAATCCATGGTTTTCAAACTCGGACCGGACCGGTCAGTCCAACCGATTGGATCGGTGACCGGTCAGAGGTTCGATCCGAGTTGATGCTTAAAGTGGTTATAAATCGGACCGGTTAAAATTCGGTCAACGGACCGGTTCAACCGGTCAGACCGGTGAACCGGTACCGGGTTGACCAGGTTGGTCAGTTTTAGTAATTAAGAAAAATTTTCAAATTTTGTAGAATTTAGATCTCGAACCCCTGACCTCCAACATGAAAGGTAAGTCTCATACCACTCGACCAATTTATAACTTGTTGTAATTTTTTTTTTTTACTTATTATTTTCTCAAATGTCTCATATAATACATACACTATCTTATGTACCTAATAAATTAACACTTATTATTTTCTTTTTTTGTTAAGACAATTATTAATTTTTTTAAATTGTTAATTTTACCTTATAATAAATTCTAAATTATATATTTTAAATTTACAAACATAAGTATTCTAATACATACATATGGATTATAATATTACATTTTACATATAAATTTTGATGTAAAATATATATAAATATATTTTTATATATTTAATATTAAATACCGGTTTTACCGGTTCAATTTCCGGTTAAACCGGTTGAACCGGTTAAACCTTGAACCACTAAACTTTTCAGTTCAATATCCGGTCCGATTTTTACAACATTGTAACAATCAACTTATTTGTTGTTAGTAGTTTAGTACAATCTTCACCTTTTGTATTGATATCCACACAAAATGAAACATTTTATTTATTGATGATTTGTTATCATACCGTTTAACCACACTTTATGGTTCAGTTTGCTCTATCTTTTTATAGCTAAGTTTGGTTTTAGCAAGATTTTTGACATGGTCAACATATGCGGTGGTCCGATATAAATAATTTTGAAATATTGACGGAAATTAAAAAATTTATTTATTTGATTAAACTAATTTAAGCTGCTATGTCTTTATATATAGTTATAACATAATTTTAAAAATAATAAGTAAAACTGAACAAGAGTGCATTATGGTATTAAGCTAACTCGGAGCTTGTGAGACTCCATGCCCACAGTAGGTTTTCAATTCTTCCAAAATGTAGAAATTTAATTCTGTCAGCAATAGTTAGATAGTCTTCTCTTTCTTTCATTAGAGAAATCAAGCAAAAAATTTCTCAAATTTTATTGAAAAAATTCAACAATCTTAATACAGAATGGCTCTAAATCCAAATAAATTTCCATGTTTGTAGCAGTGAAATTGATACTCTGTAAGAACTGTTGGTTTTAAACTCCATCTATTGATCGCCAATTGTCCTCAAATGCTGTAATGTTGTGATGCTAGCTTATGCGTAATGAGGGGCCTGTTGGCCGACGTCATGGGGTACTAGTACATTATCCTAATCCTCACGCATTGATAAAACTGAAATTTCCAACCCGAAAAAAGCCAATAGATCGTAACATGGAGCATCCATGACCACAAAGCATGCAACCCCATCGAGATAAAATTTGTCTAATCAAACGTAATGAAAGTGCTGAAGGCGTACATGTTGAAAGGTTTGTCTCAGCAACAGTGGGTCAGGTCAAAAGCAACTCTTAAATCTCCTTGCAAATATTTTCTTGCCCACTCTCACGCCTTGGATTGGACGTGAGATGTTATCATATATCAAATAAGAAAATTCCAAATAACTCATAAAAATATTTATTAATATGTAATAATTTAAATTATTTAATTATAAAAAATATATTAAAAATTTTAAAATATAAATAAATTAAATGTTGTGAAATTAATTGTACATTTTTCTCGTACTTTATTAAATATATTTATATAATTTTATTCTATCAAATAATTGCAACTTACTAAATTACTTTAATTTTTTAGACCCAGAAAATATGGTGATTCAGAGAAAGGATATGATAATTGAACACAAAGACGGTTATAAAGGGGTATAGGGAGTGACTGGGCATAGAGAAAGAGAGAATAAGTAGAATAAGGTTGATATAAACTGCGCTTCACATAATTATTTTAAAAAATATATATTATATGTAAAATAGATATAATTGATGTACAATAAATCCCAACTTTATATACAATACATCTAAGATAAAAATATTAAATTTTTTAAAATTAGAGTACTATAAATTTTTTTTTCTCCCTTAATAAGTACATGTTTTATTTTTTAAATTTTATATGTTAATAATTAAATCTACTTAAAATCAGTCTGTTAACTGACTAAACCAACACACTGTCCTACTAATACACTTCCGGCTAATATATGACAAAAGCAACAAGAAGCTCTTGTAAGTCCGTAATGATTGGTAAAATCTCCCAGTCCCACGGACATTTCTTAAAGGCAATCTAGACCAAAAAATTTCTCAACTTATCTTAAAAACCAAATAAAATATCGCCTTTCTCTCTTTATTTTGATTTTGATTTTGATCTCTATGTCATACAGCCCAAATTACATGACCCTCAATATAAGATTCACATCCTAGGATTCCAATCCCACCATCTCCAAGATCCCCTACTCCAAATAAAGCAGAAAAATGAACGGTCATGGAGGAGGAGTGGATAGAGTAGATAATGGACTTGATTTGGAAGAGGATCACATGAGAAAGAAGAAGGATGATCAAAAGAAGGAGGAAGAAGAACAAGAAGAAGAAGAAGAAGAAGAAGGGTTGACAGTGGGGCAGATATTTGAGCGCCAGGAGGTGCCATCATGGAGGAAACAGCTGACTCTTAGGGCCTTTGCAGTTAGCTTTGTGCTGAGCATATTGTTCAGCTTCATAGTGATGAAACTCAACCTCACCACTGGGATTATACCTTCTCTCAATGTGTCAGCTGGACTTTTGGGCTTCTTTTTTGTCAAGACATGGACCAAGTTCTTGGAGAGGTGTGGCCTCTTGAAGCAACCTTTTACAGACAAGAGAACACCGTCATCCAGACTTGTGTGGTTGCCTCCTCTGGCATTGCCTTTAGTGGTACAACAGCCTATGCTTCCCTTTTAGATCTTTGAGTCTCATCAAGATTAGGAGGTACAATATAACTGATCAATTATTTTATATAATTAAATAATTATTATTTATAATAAAAAATTGATGAAAAATATGATTATTTTTGTTATGAATATTAATTATTTAGTTGTACAAATCAATCGATTATTTACATTGTATCTATTTCTTATTTATAATTTTATATACTTGTGTATAATTTTCTCTTTGTGTCTTTTGGCTCTTCTTCAGATCTTTCCCCGTAACCACAAGTTTTATAATCCATGACCATGAGTGTATGCTTAATAGTTGAAATTAAGAACTCAATTATTTAGTTCACAACTTTTCTTATGCCTTTGGCCTTTCTTATGCCTTTGGTTGAAAATAAGATAATTGAGTCTATAATGTGCAAATGCAATGGTAGTTTGACAGACTTTAATTAGAAAAATGAATATAAGATGTTAATATGATTGTACCAATAATTAACCTATGGATTAATGCAGGATCACACGTTTTAGGTATATTCCTATGTTTCAAATGAGAGCTCCAACAGTTGAATTCGTGCTAATCAGCTACGTTTCATGATTATTTTTATCTGTTTTCCTGATGATTAATCTAATAATTTATTTTTTTTAATTCAATACATTTTTTACGAGTCAACGGTCTAAATCTCACATGCTAATTTTGTAGGGATTACACCCAATTTAGTCTTAAATGTTTATAGATTTTTTCAATTTAATCCTAAACGTTTTAAATTTTTCAATCGAGTTTTAAACATTTCAATTTATTAACAAACGGATCATTCTATCAACGGAAGTTAGTCAAATAATTAAAAACGACGGTTGGCCAAACAGAGATCAATAAAAAAATTTAAAATTTTAAATATGGTTTCTTTTATGTTTTTTGTTTCAATCAAATCCTCAACGTTCTAAAAATTTTCAATCAAGTCCTATACGTTCTAAAATTTTTTCAATTGAGTCCTCTAATTTCAAAAATGGTGATAATGGGGTATTTTGGGTTTTTGTTTATTTTTTTTCCATTTTTAAAAAAATTAATCATTTTTTAATTATTTTTTCCATTTTAAATATTTTTTAAAAATATTACAACTAAAAAATATGAAAAAAAAACCATATATATGATTCTTTTATTTATTTCCGCTTGGTCAATTGTCATTTTTAACGATTTGACTAACTTCTGCCAACGGAAGGATTAGTTTGTAAAAGAATTGAAAAATTTAGAACTCAATTGAAAAAGTTGAAAGGTTTAAGATTAAATTGAAAAAAATTATAAACGTTTAGGACTGAATTGGATATTATCCCTAATTTTGTGCTACCTGCCTACTCAACTTTTCTTGTGCTTAAAATGTTCTTCATATCTATATTCTATGCTGATTTCCTTTAAATTGTGATCATTTCTATGTATAAAATTAGGTGGCTTTGGAAATTACCTCTTCGGGATGAGCAAAACTATTGCCAAACAATCAGACAATGGAGATTATAAGAATCCAAATTTGGCCTGGATGGTTGGCTTTCTCTTTGTTGTTAGCTTTCTTGGTCTCTTCTCAGTGGTGCCCGTAAGAAAGGTAGCATCCAATCCTAGAATCAGTCAGAAATTCTTTCCTTAAAAAAGCCTCCTTGAATCCCAAAATGATAATGCCAAGATTAAATTTATGTTATGATTAATGGGAATGATTTAACTGGTTCATGTTACATTGATTGCCTTCAGGTTATGATTATAGCTTCAAATTAACATATCCAAGTGGCACTGCAACAACTTATCTGATCAATAGTTTTCACACTCCTACAGGAGCCAAGCTAGCAAAGTACATAATGCTTTATCAGAGTTGATTTGTATTCAGCATACATTCGAAATTTTCAACAGATTAATTAGTCTTTCTTGTCCACAATTGTAGGAAACAGGTAAGAACGTTGGGAAAGTTATTCTCTTTCAGTTTCTTGTGGGCATTTTTTCAATTGTTATATATTGCTGGAGAAAATTGTGGGTTTGCCCACTTCCCCACGCTAGGGCTCAAAGCATATGAAAATGGGTTAGTAGTTAGTACTCTCCTCCTTCTTTGATTTGTTGAGAATATATACGATAGAACAAAACAACAGAGAACAGGTTCATGTAACCAACTCCAATTAAATTTGGGATTGAGGCTTTGTTGTTGTTGTTATATATGCACTTATTCAGGCCTTGTGCTTCCAAGTTTTTACAATTTTGCTCCCTCTAGCAATTAGTAATAAACATGTTTTGTTTTGTTTTTTTTGTTTAGAAAAAATTAGTAATAAACATGTTAGATGTACATGTTTTATTTTGATTTCTCAACAACTTATGTTGGAATTGGAATGATCTGCCCATATATCATTAACATATCAATATTACTTGGAGGAATTTTTTCCTGGGGTCTCATGTGGCCTTTAATAAAGACCAAAAAGGGTGATTGGTTTTTTGCAGAAAGCAGCATGCATGGTCTACAAGGTTACAAGGTAAGGTTCTAGTCAAGCGGTGAAAATGCCATTTGCAGTAGTCATCAATTTGATGCTGACTGGAGCCTTTTTTGTTTGCAATGAACTCAGTTATTCATTGCCATTGCCATGATCTTGGGTGACGATTTCTACAACTTCTGCAAGGTGTTAAGTAGAACACTTTTTGCCTTGTTTTATCAACTTCGAGGGAGAGATACAAGTAATGGACTTCCTATTGCTGACCATCCTACCTCTTCCGATCACAACTCTAATAAGCTGTCCTATGATGAAGAGCGCAGCACACAACTCTTTCTCAAAGATCAAATTCCAACATGGTTTGCTTTTGCAGGCTATGTTGCAATCGTTGCCATCTCTATAGTCACTCTCTCACATATCTTTCACCAACTCAAGTGGTATTACATGCTTGTCATCTATATCTTTGAACCAACATTGGCATTCTGCAATGCTTATGGCTGTGGGCTAACTGATTGGTCCCTCGCGTCCACCTACGGGACACTTCCAATCTTCATAATTGGGGCATGGGCTGGTGCCTCTCACGGTAGAGTTCTTGCAGGACTGGCAACATGTGGAGTAATGATGAACATTGTCTGCACAACTTCTGACCTCACTCAAGATTTCAAGACCAGTTACTTGACCCTATCTTCACCACGTTCTATGTTTGTGAGCCAAATAATTGGAACTGCAATGGGTTGCATAATTTCTCCTTGTGTCTTTTGGCTCTTCTTCAAAGCCTATAAAGATATGGGGCAAGAAGGAAGCGAATACCCAGCTCCTTTTGCTGTTATTTATCGAAATATGGCTATATTGGGCATAGAAGGCTTTTCAACTCTACTAAAGAATTGCCTCTTGCTTTGTTATGTGTTCTTTGGTTCAGCCATTCTGATAAACTTGATCAAGGACTCAATTGGTAAGAAGTGGGGAAAGTACATCCCCCTTCCGATGGCAATGGCTATACCTTTCTCTCTGGGCCCGTACTTTGCTATTGACTTGTGTGTGGGAAGCTTGATTCTATTTATCTGGGAAAAGAAGAACAAGGCACAAGCTGAGGCCTTTGGACCAGCAGTGGCTTTTGGTTTGATTTGTGGCGATAATATATGGTCTTTACTTGGTTCCATACTCGCTCTGGCTAGAGTCAAACCACCCATTTGCATGAAGTTTCTATCAAGGGGAACAAATTCCAAGGTTGATAAGTTCTTAGGGTCCCGAAGCATGCCGAATTTCATATTAGAGTTGATTATCTCGTTAAGCCAGAAATGAAATGCTCTATAGTTTCTGGGTTATGAAGTCTCCATCTCATGTTTGATCTATCCTATACTATGTAAGAAATCATCTGTTATGTTGTGTGAAGTGAAGTAGCCTTGTCCCAACTATCCTTTCAAAAATAAGGAAAATTTTGTGTATATAAAATGAAGCTCTCTATACATGTTTTGTTTATCATCCTTATAGAATTTTTATGTACATTTTTATTTTTGCAATTTTCAGAAGATAATGGAGTATCTTTGTCAAACAAATGTATAAGATGACATTATTGTCAACTATACATTTGTGATCTCGTTGTAAGTTGTGATTGTTCCGAATCCACGTTACCCTATAATAGCTATATGATGGATATTTCCAAATTTTTATTGTTAACTATAAATTAGTGTAACTATTATATAGTGTGTAAATGTGCAGTTAAAACTGCGTCCAATTCCATAAACAAAATGATGCAGAGACGGAAAGAATCTTATAGCATTGTTTGTGCCTGAGCCATTATTTTTAAGAAATCCGTATTTGACTGCCAACACTCTTGGGCTGAACTGATCTTTGCATGAGGTAGCGGTCTTACAATTTTGACCAAAAACATTGAAGCCTTTTGTTTTGTTAACGTAAAATAATTTATAATATACTTCATATTAAATAATAAATTATAAAATTAGTCTTATAATATAAAATTTAAATCCATAACCTTCCACGTAAACCGACAGAAATCATTTCTAGTAAAACTCATGGTACAAATTTGCAATACCTCACAGTTCTAAACCCACCAAAAGTCTCTCTCCGAACTCTCGACTTCCACGCTTAACAAGTAGAATCGTCCATTAAAGGTCCAGTCTTTACCAAGGTTGTCAGAACTGAATTAGTCATCGAATCAGAAACATTAGTGGATCAAGCCTCAATCGGTCGAACTGATATTTGAACTGGTATTTAATAATATATATATATATATATGTATAAAGGATGCTACTAGCATATCGAAATTTTTTTTTCTAAAAAAATAAATAAAAAATTTTATAATACTAAATTTGAATACTATTTGGTATACACATTTACTATACTTAACGTTTTCGTTCTTCCAAAATATAGAAATTCAATTCTGTCAACAACAGTTACATGTTCTTCTCTTTCTTCCATTGGACAAAGCAAATGAGAAAATTTCTCAATTTTATAGAATTGACGAAGCCCCTTTTTTCAATGACTCATAATAAGCAAAATCTAAATTTTTTTTTTTTATCGTAAGGAAACATTACATTAATATAAATCGATTCTATATATAGATCCAACATGAAAGCATCAGAATGACCTACATAGAGCAGGAATACAAGACGGTCAAAATGGCCTACACCTAACTCAGTTGTTAAGATCATAAACTAACGAGAAACATGCCCCATTTTGACGAAACCTCCAATCAGGGAAAGAAACTGAAACTAAGTTAGACCTACCTAAAATGAAGATTTTGGACAGATTTACTTTATTCAGACAAAACTGCATATTACAACACAAACTGTACTTCAGTAGACTTACGACGAAAATCGACCAAGTATGTTCGACAAAGATTTCCCATATACCTAAACTATAGACTAACACAACAAAATTCTAACACAACCAAGTATGCATCCCAACATACAACTAAACAAAGCCTAACACTCATTTCAAAATAAGTCCATAAAAGTCAATCCTACAACAACAAGAATTCATGGCAGTAGGTGGAGGAGGTAGCGACATGGGAGGCGGCAGCCGCAACAATGGCAGCAACGGCAAGCGGCGACAGCGACGCTAGACATGGCAGTGGAGGCGTCGGTGGCAGTGAGGGCGGCACCAGCCACGATAGTGACATTGTCGACGTCTCTGGCCCCAACAGCAAGGGAAGCAACAACTCCAGTAGTGAAGATTGCTTTGGCGACCCCGACAGCGTCACAGTGGTCTGCGGCATGGAGGTCCCCTGTGGCGGAGCCGTCATCAGATATGAAAACCAAAAGCATGGAAAGGGCAGCGATGATGAAGAGATCCCAGATCCAGCATCAGGATGGCCATGAATGTTTTTATTGAGGTTAGATTTGAAAACCAAAATAATTAAAAAAGCATTAAACGGAAATAGAGATGGCCGCGGGGGAGGGGGGTGGACAGGCTAAGCAGAGGCTTCAAGCACTAGGGGAGGGAGGAGATGGAGGAAAAAAAAAGGGAGGGGTAAAAGGTGGCAGGCCGGCGGCAATGACAGACCACCATTGTCGACTAGAGGGGAAGGGGCTGTTTTGGGGGGTGCTTTACGAAGAAAAAGAGTAGGCTACAAAGAACTTAGAGAGAAAAGCTTCATTATGCAAGATCTAAATTCTTATCAATGAAAATTCAACAATCCTAATACAAAATGGCTTTAAATCCAAGCACATTTCCATCTTTGTGGCAGTGAAAGTGATACCCTCCAAGAGTTGGTGGTTTTTAGCTCCATCTTTTGATCACCAAATGTCCTCAAAGAAAAAATCCAAATATTAAAATATATATTACGAAAGCAATGCTTTAATGTAATGATGCTAGCTTATGTGCAACGGGGGGCCTAATGGCCGACGTCATAAGGGACTATTACATGATCCTAACCCACACGCGTTGATAAAACTGAAATTTCCAGCCCGAAAAAAGGCCAACAAAAAGTACGATGAAGCATTCGTGACCACAAGTATCTAATACGTTTTACATTTTAAAAATAAGATATACTTATAGATCATATTTATTATTTTGAAAAAATTAAAAAAAATCCAAACACTAAGCACTATTAGTCAAATCTGACAGAGAGTAAAAAGACAAAGTTACCCTTCTATATATACAAAAGTTCTGCAGGCACAACATGCTGGCCCTGTTTTCATTACTCTCTTCTCCAAATCCTATCCTCTCAAAGCCCAAGAGAGCGACAACCTTAAAACCACGTCGTTTTCACTTTATGCTTTTACCGTTGAAGTTCTCCAATTTGGGATCAGTAATTGTGAAGAATTGGATGCAGAATTGAACTGATTTTCTTTCAATTTACCTATAGCTTTTTGCTTGGGATTTTTTTTTTTTTTGAATGGTTTGTTGTTTGTTTAAATTTTGCGTTGGATTAAGTACAGATTTTCAACAAATTTTTCTCGTTGGTTCAGTAAAATTGGTCGAATTATAGATGCTTTTGAATATTTTAGGCTTTTATTCCTTCTTTTTCTGTTGGGATTGGAGAAAATTGGTCATCAAGGATTTTAGTTCTCTTGGTCCTGTAGGTTTCAAGCGCGAAGTCTCCGACGGTCTTCAAAGATATATTTTTTTTAGATTTTCATGCTCATCTGCTTCAAATTATGCCATAAAATTTGCTCATGTTTGTACTTTCTTCCAAATTCATTATGTTCACAAACTTGCAGAAAGTGATTGATTGGTCCCCAGATGCTTTTTCATGTTGATGATTAGTTTTGTTCGATGTTGAGACGAAGAAGAAGATCAGGAAGAAGAAGAGCTTTTGAAGGAAACATAAACGCAAACTTTTGTAGAAGGGCAGTTTGGACCTTTTATATTATTTTCAGTGACATTTTTGTTATTAAATCTAATTTTTAAAAACGGCATGCTAATTTGAGATGTTTTTTTTGTTACACATCTGATACTTCGAGATGTTTTTTGGTAATTTGTTAAATTAGTGGATACAATCTATAATTATATTTTATTTATCAGATAGAAAATGTAATTTACTCATCTATCTATCGAGATAAGAATTTGTCTCATTAAATATAATGAAGGATTATTACTGCCTCAGCTACAGCGGGTCGCGTCAAAAGCAGCAATAACTTATTGCCTAGTGGTCATTACTAAGAAATTTGGAAGACATGCCTAGAGTTTGAAAGAGTAGGAAGAATATTAATAAAAATATGAAATATATAATAAATGTAATTTTTTTATTATTGTATTACTAATTTTAATGAATTAAAAAAATATATAATTTTTTATTTTTATAAATTTTATAATCACTTTTTAATTATTAAAATTTAAAATTTTTATAATAAAAATTTACAATAAATCTCATAATTTATTTTTTAAAATTAAAATTTTAAAATTTTAAAATAAAAATTTAAATTGTAAGTATTGGAATTTTGCCTCAAAGGCGTGTTACATACTTCTTAATATTCTTAGTCAATTTCCAATTAAATGACCGTGACTGGTTCTCAGTAGCTGATTATCTTCTTGTGGCCCTAGTGCCTTCCACCAATTAGGTATGCCCGGGCCATTAATGTAATATCCACTTCGGGGGGCCCCCCGTTTTGGGGGGGGGGGGGGCCTCCGTGCTTAATTATAGCTGAATAGAACAACCAATCATCTTAAGGCACGCTCCTCCTCTTGACTCGCGAGTCATGACCAACTTTAATTGTAATTGACTTGATAAACCGGATTGAGATTTGAGATGTAGCTCTAAATTTGACCGATAAATTCTTCTCTCAACTCCGACATTTTTTAACTAAAAAAAAAAAAACTGGAGTATTAAATTAATGTTGTAAAAATTAGATCGGTCATTAAATCGAAAAATTTTGTAGTTTAAAATCCAACTGGTTCAATCGATTTAACTGAAAATTGAACCGGTAAAATCGATATTTAATATTAAATATATAAAATATATATATTTATATACATTACACTTAAAAATTTCTATGTATAATGTAATATTATAATATATATGTATGCATTAAAATATTTATATTTATAAATTTAAAATAAATTATTAACAATTTATAAGAAAATAAAATTAACAAATTAAGAAAATTAATAATTATCTTAAAAAGAAAAAATAGTAAGTGTTAATGTATCGAGAAGTATGAGAAAATAATAAGTAAAAAATAAGAGAGTTTACAACAAATTGTAAGTTAGTCTAGTGGTGTGAGACTTACCTTTCATACTTTAACAAAGTAATGTGAATTTTTTTTTAATTATTGAACCAGTCACCGATCTGACCGGTTGAACCGGTCAGTTCGGTCTAAATTTAACAATACTGTACTAAACAGCACATTTTATTTACCAACCAGAACAACTCTGTGTATATGCAAAAGTTGGTGCGAATTATGTACCAAAAAAAACAAAAAGTACCTGTACAGGATCTGGCTCCTTTCTTTGTTTTTGCTTTTCTGTTGTGGATTTCGTAAGTTAGACTGATCTTCTGTGTATATATTGTTGTTTTATTTAATGAATTTCTTTGCCCTTTGTTCTATATATATATAAAAGGTTCGCACGTATTTTGTATCTTTGCTGGAATATAATCGTTGGACAGTAGGGGCCACTGATCAATCTGAATTCTTTAAAAACAAAGAAAGTTAGAACTTGGTGACAAAATTTTCCACAAAGCGATGACAAACCAAGTTGACGCTCGGATCAGATTCCCAGTAGGAATTCGATCTCCTTGCAAATATTTTCTTGCCCACCTTGCACGCCTTGGATTGCATGTGACATGATATTATACATCAAATACGAAAAACCTAAATGACACTGTAATCGTAGAAATGTAATTAATATGTTGTAATTTATATTGTTAAATTATAAAAAAATATATTGAATTTAAAAAAAAATCAAGTACCGTTGAATTAATTATACGTCATGCCTCACTAAACGTATTTATATAATTTTACCCTGTTAAATAATTACATCTTACTAAATTGCTTTAATTTTAGTGAGAATAAGTGGAATAAGATTAATGTTCATTGCACTCTACATAATATTTTTTTAAAAAATATATCATATGCAAGATAAATAGAAGACCCCCAACATAAGATTCACATTCTAGGATTTCAATCCCACCATTCCCAAGATCCCCTAGTCCAAATAAAGCAGAAAAATGAATGGCCATGGAGAAGGATTGGATAGAATAGATAATGAACTTGATTTGGAAGAGGATCACATGAGAAAGAAGAAGGACGATCAAAAAAAAGAGGAAGAAGAAAAAGAAGAAGAAAGGTTGACAGTGGAGCGGATACTTGAGCGCCAGGAGGTGCCATCATGGAGGAAACAGATGACTTTCAGGGCCTTTACAGTTAGCTTTGTGCTGAGCATATTGTTCAGCTTCATAGTGATGAAACTCAACCTTAGCACTGGGCTTATACCTTCTCTCAATGTGTCAGCTGGACTTTTGGGCTTCTTTTTTGTCAAGACATGGACCAAGTTCTTGGAGAGGTGTGGCCTATTGAAGCAACCTTTTACCAGACAAGAGAACACTGTCATCCAGACTTGTGTGGTTGCCTCCTCTGGCATTTCCTTTAGCGGTATAACAACCTCTCTGCTTCCCTTTTACATCTTGGAAAGCCATTACGTAGGCGTACAATTTACAGCATACGGAAAGACACATAGTTGATCTAATGGTTTATCATTTTTTAAAAAATTTAATACATTTTTTACGATTTAACATTTCAAACCTCACGTATCAACTTTGCATCTACTATTACATGACTGTATATCTTTTCCTGAGATTTTTTAGAAACTATGTGATTTTTTATTTTCAAAAAAATTCTCTTTGCAATTCTTTTTGAAAGGAGTGATCCTGAAAAATTATATAGCTTTTGCTTTCAAGGATTTTGGAAGAGCTCTTTCTCTTGATTGAAAACCAATTTATTTGGTGCTTTATTTGTCTTTGGTTTTTGGAACTAATTATGGATCAATGATTAGATGGCATATTGGCATATCAGTTTTCTTGTATTTGATAAGTGGACATGTGTTAAAAAGATTGAATATCACCTTATTCTAAATTAAATAACTGAATCTTAATTTAATATAATCATGTTATCATAAGTCATTAACCCCAAAATATTCATTTCACATTTTGTTGGATTCTAGAGGACTTTTGGCCTCTAAATTATTTACCTTTTTTTTTTATTTTGGTCTGATTCAATAGTGATGTATATTTTATATCTACAAAGAAGATATCACATATTTCCTTGAATATATCTATTGGTTTATTATACTCTGTGCTAGCGAATTGGAGAAAATAGAGATATGGGAGCCCAAAGATTAATTAAAAAATATTATTGTGTAAGGTGATTATATACATATTCTAATGCCACAATATCAACATGTGTACAAAAATGTGCACTATCAAAAGAAAAATTATATGACCAAAATACCAACATAATCTCATTTAATAATATCTAATAGTTTGTCTTTTTTTAATTATTTTTTAAATTTAACCATCCAACAATTCATATTACTCTGAAGTTCTTTGAAATTTTTTATGTGCAGCTCCCAAGTTATTAATAATAACAATAATAATAATAATAATAATAATAATAATAATAATTAATTATTATTGTTGTCATTGTTGTTTGATCTAGTTGAATTGAGAGAGGAAATAATTATGAGTGTGGTTTGAAATTTGAAGTCAGATCATAAGTTTTATAATTCACGAGCATAAGTCTATACTAATGGTTGAAAT
The DNA here is from genome assembly GCA_037832335.1 of Carallia pectinifolia. Classification (NCBI taxonomy): domain Eukaryota; kingdom Viridiplantae; phylum Streptophyta; class Magnoliopsida; order Malpighiales; family Rhizophoraceae; genus Carallia; species Carallia pectinifolia. Next base: position 19,693,940 of record CM075448.1, on the reverse strand, counting down.
TAAGATTATTTGGTTCACAACTAATTTTGCGTTTGGCCTTTCATTCTATAACCTCATGACATAACTCTAACATTTCTAAAACGTGCAAATGCAATGGTAGTTTTTTATTTTTTTTTTTGGTGCTAGATTCCGGTATCCAGAAATTATATTAAACCTGACCAAACCAGACAGAGCGGAGAACGAGCCACTAGGGGGTAAAAGTCTCTTAGTACATATTTTCTTTATGCACAAAACTCAAATCCAAGACCTTAGTTGAGGGGAACCAAGCTCTAACTACTTGGACCAACAGACGTTGGTAAATGCAATGGTAGTTTGACAGACGTTAATTAGGAAAATAAACATGAGATGTTAATATGATTGGACCAATAATTAGCCTATCGATTAATGCACGGTCTCAAGTTTTAGGCATATTCCTAGGTTTTAAATGAGAGCTCCAGCGCTGGAGTTCGTGCTAACCCGAGTTTTCTTGTGCTTCATGATTATTTGTATCTGCTTGCTGATGATTTTGCATGTCTTGGTTGTGCTAAAAATGTTCTTCATATCTAGAGTATGCGCTGATTTCCTTTACTTTGTGGTCATTTCTATAAAATTAGGTGGCTTTGGAAGTTACCTCTTCGGGATGAGTGAAACTATTGCCAAACAATCAGACGATGGAGATTATAAGAATCTAAATTTGGCCTGGATGATTAGCTTTCTCTTTATTGTTAGCTTTCTTGGTCTCTTCTCAGTGGTGCCTCTAAGAAAGGTAGCATCCAGTCCTGGAATCGATCAGAAATTCTTTGATTGAATAAGCCTCCTTAAATCCCAAAATGATAATGCCAATATTAAATTTATGTTATGATTAATGGGAATGATTAAAATGAGTTCATGTTACATTGATTGCCTTCAGGTTATGATTATAGACCTCAAATTGACATATCCAAGTGGCACTGCAACAGCTCATCTGATCAATAGTTTTCACACCCCAACAGGAGCCAAGCTAGCAAAGTATAATATAATGCTTTGTTGATTTTTATTCAGTATACATATGAAATTTTCAACAAATATAATTTGTCTTTCTTGTCCATCATTGTAGGAAACAGGCACGAACATTGGGAAAGTTCTTCTCTTTCAGTTTCTTGTGGGCTTTTTTTCAATGGTTTTATACTGCTGAAGGAAATTGTGGGTTTGCCAACTTCCCCACACTTGGGCTCAAAGCATATGAGAACAGGTTAATAGTTAGTACTCTCCTCCTTCCTTAATTTGTTGAGAATATATATGACAGAACAGAAAGGCGAGAACATATTTATATACCCAATCCCAATTAAATTTAGGACTGAGGCTTTGTTGTTGTTGTTATATATGCACTTATTCAAGCCTTGTGCTTGCTTCCAAGTTTTTTAGCCATTTTGTTCCCTCTAGCAATTAGTAATAAACGTGTTTTTTTTTTTTCTAGAAGAAATTAGTAATAAACATGTTAGATGTACAGGTTTTACTTTGATTTCTCAGCAACTTATGTTGGAATTGGAATGATTTGCCCACACATCATTAACATATCACTGCTACTTGGAGGAATTCTTTCCTGGGGTCTCATGTGGCCTTTAATAAAGACCAAAAAGGGTGATTGGTTTTCTACAGAAAGCGGCCTGCATGGTCTGCAAGGTTACAAAGTAAGGTTCTATTCAAGTGGTGAAAATGCTGTACATGACAATGGCATACTTCCAGCATCCATTTGTAGTAGTCATCAATTTGATGCTTACTAAAGACATTTTTTTTGTAATGAACTCAGGTATTCATTTCTATGGCCATGATCTTAGGTGACGGTCTGTACAACTTCTGCAAGTTGTTAAGCAGAACACTTTTTGCCTTGTTTTGTCAACTTCGAGGGGAAGATACTAGAGATGGACTTCCAGTTGATAACCATCCTACCTCTTCTGATCATAGCTCCAAGCAGTCCTATGATGAACAGATCCGCACCCAACTCTTTCTTAAAGATAAAATTCCAACATGGGTTGCTATTACAGGTTATGTTGCAAGAGCTGCCATTTCTACAGCCACTCTCCCACATTTCTTTCACCAACTCAAATGGTATCACGTGCTTGTCATCCACATCATTGCACCAACATTGGGATTCTGCAATGCTTATGGGTGTGGGCTGACTGATTGGTCTTTTGCGTCCACCTATGGGAAACTTGCAATCTTCATAATTGGGGCATGGGCTGGTGCCTCGCAAGGTGGAGTTCTTGCAGGGCTGGCAGCATGTGGAGTAATGATGAACACTGTCTCCACGGCTTCTGACCTAATTCAAGATTTCAAGACCGGTTACTTGACCCTATCTTCGCCCCGTTCTATGTTTGTAAGCCAAATAATTGGAACTGCAATGGGTTGTATAATATCTCCATGTGTATTTTGGCTCTTCTCCAAGGCCTTTAAGGAATTGGGGCATGAAGGAAGTGAATACCCTGCTCCTTATGCTGTTATTTATCGAAATATGGCTATATTGAGCGTAAAAGGCTTCTCAGCTCTACCAAAGAATTGCTTCTTGCTTTGTTATGTGTTCTTTGGTTCAGCCATTCTGATAAACTTGATCAAGGACTCACTCGGTAAGAAGTGGGGAAAGTACATCCCCCTTCCGATGGCAATGGCTATACCTTTCTATCTAGGCCCATACTTTGCTATTGACATGTGTGTGGGAAGCTTGATTTTATTTATCTGGGAAAAGAAGAACAAGGCACAGGCTAAGGCCTTTGGACCAGCAGTGGCTTCAGGTTTGATTTGTGGCGATGGCATATGGTCTTTACCTAGTTCCATACTCGTTCTAGCTGGTGTCAAACCACCCATTTGCATGAAGTTTCTGTCAAGGGGAACAAATGCCAGGGCTGATAAGTTCTTGGGCTCCTGATGCGTGCCGGATTTCGTATTAGAGTTGATTGTGTCGTTAAGCCAGAAATAAAGTGCTTCGTAGTTTCTGGGTTATGAAGTCTCCATCTCATATTTGATCTATCAGATACTATGTAAGAAATCACTTGGTATGTTGTGTGAAGTGAAGTAGCCTTGTCCCAACTGTCCTTTCAAACATAAGGAAAATTTGTGTATATAAAATGAAGCTCTCTATACATGCTTTGTTTATATATAAAATGAAGCTCTCTATAAAATTTGTGCATATAAAATGAAGCTCTCTATGCATGCTTTGTCAACTATGCATTGTGATCTCGTTGTAGGTTGTGATTGTTCTGAATCCACGTTATCCCATAATAACTAATGCGATAACATTCGAAATGATAATCTGCTGATAATTCGGTGTATTTCCTCTATTAACGATCTATGTTTAAATTCTAGTAACAGTGCTGAAGGTTTTAACTTTTAAATTTGTCCAGTTTAACCGTTAATTGTGCTAACCTTAGTTTCAGACTCAATAATTACTATGGTCGGTTTAGAAGATACTCGTTCAGCTCCAATATTACTCGAGTTATGGGTCCCTTCCTATAAATTAGATTGAATGAGACATACAAACTGAAGTTGCTTCGATCTCAGTTTGCAGATTTGATTACTAATATATTTGTAATAATTTTTTTTTGTTGTTAAACTAATAATAATAATTATTATATAATGCATATTTCTTAATTTTTACTGTTAACTATAAATTAGTGTAACCAACATATAGTGTGTAAACCGGCATTTGAAACTGCGACCAATTCCATAAACAAATGATACGGAGACAAAAGGAATCTTGCAGCGTAGTTTGAGCCTAAGGCATTACTTTTAAGAGATCTGGATTTGACTGCAAACACTTTTGGGCTAAACTCATTCTTGTGTGATATAGTGTCCTGTAATTTTAACAGAAAATATTGAAAATTTGTGTTTATAAAATGCAAAATAATTTACGGCAAATCCCACACTATATGATAATTTATAGGATTAGTCTCATCATGCAAAATTCAAATCTGTAACATTTTATACGGACTGTAATCATTGATTCATTTTCAGTTGAACTCACGGCACAATACTTCGCGCTTCCAAACCCGCCAAAGTCTTTCTGCGAACTCTCGACTTCCACAGTCCACAACTACAACCGCTCATTAAAGGTCCAGTCTTTACAGACAAAAAACCAGAAAGAAACGACAGAATGAAGAAATTGATAGTCCCCAATTCCTCCATTATCAATCGTAGCCAGCCATTCTCTTCTTTCTCTCTTTTTCTTTCTTCTTGTCTGTGTGGTTGGTTTGTTGGGTCGGCTAAGATGGCCGCCGATCTGAATTCGACGACGTCGAAGTCCGGTCTGTCGTGGTCTTTCAAGTCCCTGAAACGCAAAATCAAGCGGAACAGCAAGCAACAGGAGTTGCTGATCTGGGTCTCCATGCTCTGCCTTGTCTACGTCTTGGCATTCATCACCCGACTCTTCAGCGTCCTCCGCTACGAACGAGTCCTTGATCCACGAATTCGATCCTTACTTCAATTACAGGACCACTCTTTTCCTAACCCAGAAGGGCTGTTACTAGTTCTGGAACTGGTTCAACTCCGAGAGCTGGTACCCACTTGGCCGAATCATCGGTGGGACCCTCTATCCGGGCCTTATGGTCACCGCCGCCCTCATCTTCTGGACCCTCAAATTCCTCCATTTCGCCGTCCACATTCGCGAGGTCTGCGTCCTCACTGCTCCCCTTTTCGCTTCCAACACCACCCTCGTGGCCTATTTCTTTGGTTAATAGATTTGGGACTCCGGCACCGGCCTTGTTGCTGCTGCTCCCATCGCAATTGGCCCCGGTTACATCTTCCGTTCCGTCGCGGGGTCTTATGACAATGAAGGGGTTGCCATTTTCGCTCTGCTGTTGAGTTTTTACTTGTTTGTTGAGGCTGTTAACACTGGTTCGCTTGCTTGGGGTTTGGCTTCTGCTTTTAGTTACTTTTATATGGTTTCCGCTAGGGGAGGCTATGTTTTTATCATTAATTTGATTCCTCTTTATGTGCTGATGCTGTTGGTTACTGGGAGGCATTCGTTGAGGTTGTATGTTGCCTGTAATTGCATGTATATTTGGGAACGCTGCTTGCTATGCAGATTTGATTTGTGGGATTTCAGCATGTACAGTCTGGAGAACATATGGCCGCGATGGGTGTATTCTTCTTGACACAGGTCTCTTCAAAAGCCGAAGCTTTCTTCGAAATCCTTATTTATTTTGGATTCTGTATTGGCAGCAACTTTTGAGTATCGATGATTGATGCTTGTTTTGTGCTTAAGTTCCATCCTATGGTTTCTTATTTTGACATCCGGTACCATCATAAGAAAATTAGACTTTGAATTTTCGTGTTTCTGATGGAGTGTCACAATTAGCGTAGTTGCACTGACTAGAACTCTTGCAGGTATTTTACTTCTTGGATTGGGTGAAGCACCAACTGAATGATATGAAATTGTTTCAAGCCTTTCTGAGGATCACGGTGACTTGTGCAGTCGGTGTAGGTGCTGTTGCTCTTGTGGTTGGCACGGCATCTGGATACATTTCTCCATGGACTGGCCTATTTTACTCTCTGCTGGACCCTACTCATGCTAAGGATCATATCCCTATCATTGCATCTGTCTCTGAGCATCAGCTGAATGCTTGGTCATCTTTTATGTTTGATTTTCATATTCAGCTTTCCCTCTTCCCTGCAGGGCTCTATTTCTGCTTCAAGTGGCTGTCAGATGCCACAATATTTATCGTTATGTATAGCCTCACAAGCATGTATTTTGCTGGTGTCATGGTACGTTTGATTCTTGTTGCTACACCAGCGGTATGCCTGATAAGTGCAATTGCTGTTTCTGCCACTGTAAAGAATTTGACTCTTTTGTTAAGGACAACGAGCAGGGTTGCCCAGACTGGTTCTGCCAAAGGAACAAGTGGTGCAAAGGCTTCTTCCAAGGTGAGATCTTTTATTCTGGAAATCTTTTGAGTTCCTTTTGTAGGTTTCTTGCTCATTGCTCTCATTTCTGTAGAAGAAAATGGCAATTTGCATTTTGATTATGAGTATGGAACTATGATTATAGTGCTTTCAATTGGTGCCTTTTCATATTTCCAGCACTACAATTTGACTCCCAGCTCCAGTTGATATATCCAAACATCTGATAACAAGTCAATGTCTTCAGCTATGCTTTGTATACGACTTTTCTTAGGTAGAAATATTAATGTCTGGATATAAAGTCGGCCTCGTGGAAATAATTATCACCTAAGAGCTAAACTTGATCTGTTTCTCCTTGATAATTTTCTCTCCCAACTGTGCTTATGTTGGCGGGACCTCATTTCTTGAATCAGTGATGCGTTTTCGAGAGGGTAGTTTGAATTGCAGTCATTGTAGCTAGGTTGAGTTCTGTGTGACTTGTTGCTTTGTTGCATATGTGAGGCGCAATCACATAAGATCATTGGTCAGATTAGCTGCCTGCCATATCTGAATCACAAAAATTTTAAAGAAGGAACAACTTTTTATGGCCTTCATTAGGAATTTGTAATGCTAAACAGTTGTCAATTGTATGCAATTACTGGGATTGCTATCTTTCTCATAATTGAGCCAAAATCCTTTTTTTTTTCTGCTGATGATTGCCCAGTGTTTGGATCCCTTCTACTATACTGACTGGTTTTCAGTAAACAAATCTTGCTCGTCTATGATGTACAAGCAGGATTTACTTGATCAGTCACCCCCTTTCCAAGGAAATGGTGCCAGTGCCCTGCTGCTAGGTGCATTTTATTTGCTCAGTAGGTATGCTACGCACTGTACTTGGGTGACTGCAGAGGCACATTCATCTCCCTCAATTGTCTTGGCTGCAAGGGGCGCCCATGGCAACAGAGTCATTTTTTATGATTACCGTGAGGCATACTTTTGGCTGCAACAAAATACTCCTCCTGATGCCAAGGTGATGTCATGGTGGGATTATGGGTATCAAATCACTGCTATGGGAAATAGAACAGTAATTGTTGACAATAATACCTGGAATAATACACATATTGCTACTGTAGGACGTGCAATGTCATCATATGAAGACGAGGCCTATGAGATAATGAGATCACTTGACGTGGATTATGTGTTAGTTGTCTTTGGTGGTGTCACTGGTTATTCTTCTGATGATATCAACAAGTAAGGCTCTACAACCTTGTAGGAGTTTCACATCTATACATTCTCACTGACGTTATTTGTTTGAAGTGATTCGCTTCCCCATCCTCCTCCACTGCCCTTTTCTCCAACAAGAAAAAAAATATAGCCAGATAAAAGAAAAGGCAACAGAAATTGCTACCCAGTGTGGTGGAGCACTTTCACATTCTAAGTAGTTAGCATGATTTCTTCCTCCTGCATCTTAATGAAACCAAAAGCCTTTGTTTGTTTGATTGACCACAAAAATCTTTACTTCTTGTCAGCAGTTAGTCATTGTATGATGGATTTATCGCCAGAAACCTTCCTGATAGCGGCAAAGTACATTTTTTTAATTAATGCAACTTGCTGGCCCTAGGTTTTTGTGGATGGTGAGAATTGGAGGTGGAGTATTCCCTGTTATCAAGGGACCTGATTATCTTGTTAATAGCGAGTACCGTGCAGACAAAGGTGCAGCTTCGAAGGTGTTGAACTGTCTTATGTAAGTTTCTGTTTCTCAGTCATCCTTGATCAAGGAATGCAATGGAAAAAAGTATGAGCAGCAGCCCCTCCCACCTTCTCTTCTTTTCTTTTTAAATCCACTTTTCCTTTTTAGCTGTTTTTCAAGTAAATATTACACGGTGAGTCGCCTGTTCTGTCCAACCAAGTAAAAATTTGGAAGAATCTCCTTGGTCTAAATGTCAAGGATTTGAAAGTGCCTTTCTCTTTGCTGTAATAAGAATCTAATTAATTAACAAACGAGAATTGAGCCTTCATTCAAGATGCAACATAATAAGTATTTTGCTTGAGGATAAATTTATAACTTGACATAACTCTAAAAAGGCATGGGATGATGGTATATTGACCATGGCTCATGTGATGCAACTTTCTTGTATTCTTAAACTCAACCTGGATTACATTTTCATTAGTCAAATGTGGTTCCACCTTTGTTGGATTTGTAATAGGGTTGAGCTGCTTAGTTTTTTTTGGTATATGATGAATTTCAATTGTTAAAAGAAACAATCAAAAGCCTTTCTCATATTGGAAAGTGAATTTTATTGGTATGGCCAATAGGTACAAGCTGTATTAGGACCGGTTTGGAGAGCTGATGACAGAATATGGCAAGCCTCCAGGGCAAGTGGAACAAAAATTAAAATGTGCTTGGACAAATATGCATACATGTAGGCACATATTCTTCAGCAAATAAATGCATATCAATTTGGTGCATTTTGCATTGAATTGTGGGAGATATAAAGAATAAAGATACTATTGGGATCACCTTGTGAAAATTTGCACACTAATACCAATTGTCAATCCTTGCACAAATAGTCTCAGACCCCGCACCTTTTTATCATGCTTTTGTTGATGAAAATATCTGATTGCCTGATATGATTGCAGGTAAGATCGTGTAAGGGGCGTTGAAATTGGAAACAAGGATATCAAGCTTGAATACTTGGAAGAGGCATTCACAACATCCAATTGGATTGTTCGTATTTACAATGTCAAGCCACCAAGTAATAGGTGGTGACATCCCTGATACCCCCAGGGAACAAGGATTTTTGGTTAAATTGAGCGAATTTCGAGTTTGAATCATTGAATATAGAGTTAGCCACAGTTACTGGGTAATCCACAGCTTGAGCTTGACGTTGTACCTGTACAACGTGAGAATTTTTTGATCCATTTTTGGAGTTTGTTAATTCCTCTCCATCAGGAACATTCACGCTAGCATAAGAGTTTCAGTGTAAGAAATATAAATCTGGACGGCTTGCAAAAAAAAAATTTCTACTGACCTCAGAATGAGAACCGACCAAAATCAAATAAGAAAAAGGTCGTCTATCCTAGATTTTTTTAGATGCATTCACCAACAGATCCAAACGATCATGGCATGAACGAAATAACTTAAGTGCAATTCCAGCGGAAAAGCAAGAAAAAATGGCTTCGTATACACTATATAGCAATTGGGGATTATTGATCAATCTCTGAACCTGCCACAGGTAAAATTTACAACTGTAAAAGCAGCCGTATCACCCATTCGTTCCAACTTTTCTCAAGCAGCCATGGCTTCAGACTCAAATGGATGGGCAAACCTTTTCTACTTCTTAAAGAATAACTTACTAATGTAGGACTCTATTACCTTAAACTTTGCTTCCTTGGCCTTACCTCTCTTTTTGTCAAATTGTGCAGCTATCTGACGTCTAAATGTGGGAGTCGTGGCTATGATACTCCATCCACGCCGATGCGAAGAGCAGAACAAACCAGCTTTACCAAAAATTTTCAAACAATTTACACTAATCAAGGGCAGTTTTGCTCCAGCGACCTGATATTGGCTTTGACAAGCCATCAAATATAGGTATGGTGATGGCTGCAGTGGAGAGAGCCTGCAAGTCAGTTTTCAAATTCCATTTGGGAGTGGGCCAGACAGAGGAAGTATTGCTGCTCTCATGTTCCTTAAAACTTGGCGTGCTAGAAGATTTTCGAACTCCAGCCAACCCGTCAGGTATAATTGATTCCCCCAAGCCCACTGGAAGAGAATTCAACCATCCTGGCTCCGAATCAGTGATCAATGATGCTCGGGTGGCTGAATTTGGCCTCACAGCTAACCCCTTTCCTGTCACTGGTGTGAAATCGCTGCTTCCAACATTTCCTTCTTCCTTGAACAACTTTTCTGGTGTGCCAGATCTAGAATCACTTTCAGCTTTCTGGCGCCTTCGGACAGACTTTTCACTGGATTTTTCTTCATCTCCATTTTCTGCAAGAGGCATGTATTCTGTCACTCCGCCAGTGTCAGGCACAAACTCATTGTCTAGATTTCTGGATTTGAAATAACTATGGTATACTGGGCCGGAACTTGGTGAAGCTTTAGGTAGCAGCCCCTCAGTTAATGAATCTGAACTTCCTGTTCTGTAAACAGCCATCTCTGTGCCTTCAGCTGCGCCCTTGTCATTTGAAGACCTCAGACCATAATACTTTTGTAATGTGTTCATGGCTGGAGAAACCTTTTCCTGTGATGATTTCAGTCTTAAGGACTCAAATGGCACGAACATTTTGGGCTGTGGTGGACGTGGCGGTGTTTTGTTAATGACATTTCCTCTGCAATAACATTTTAGCATGATTAGTATCGCAGTTGGCTAATTATATGTCTACAACAACAGGAAGATGGAATCACAGAGGTACAGAAACTGAAGGCACTCTATATAAACTAAGAACACCTAGTCATTCTTATCTACCTCTGTCGGTAGTTCTCTGTAACATGTTGATTTAGTCTTGCAAAAACCTAGAATTGCAAAGCTATTGAAGTGCTAGTTAAAGTCCGACAAAAGCAATAAAAAATTGCTGTAATAACAAATAAAAAGCTGTCCTTTCTTTCAGTTGATAATCTATTTAGCAGTATAGTTTTTACCTGTGAAAGCAGTAGCTTTAATGAATTTTTTTGTTTATACAAAAAAAGTATTTTAGACAAAGTGTATCTTAAAAGCAAAGAGAAACAGTACAAAAAGTTGAATAAAATTTCTAGCTAAAAAGGTTTGGACTGTTTGGTAAATGCCACTCCGCACTGTAGAACTTCCATTTTGCTCATCTGGAGCCTAGCAGATCCCATTCAAAACGAAGTTAATTGATTCCAAGACAACGGAGCACCGAATGGTAGATATGCAAGTTGACAACATTATGATCACAAAACTGCTGCATACCAATGAGGTTATTAAGATCACAATTTGAATGATCCAAAATATATAGAGCATCACTTATTTAAGGGTAGTCTTGATGTTGGCAAACTTTTCCTTCCTACAAGAAATTGTTTCTACTCTCAAGTGCTATGTTGAACCATCGACCCTGACATCCCTCTCACTTTGAATCACACACAAATGGGGTTCATTATTCCAAAATGGAGATTAAACAAGAATTTTATAGGTTTGAATACTTGGAAGCATTATACAACAAAATTGAGTTTTCGAGGCACTAATGGATCTTTTCTCTGATCCGTTGTCCCTCTCAATACTTAAAGACTTAGTGTATGATAAACACACACTGAAAGGTCACCAACAATACAAAATAGGCATCCCAATGCACAAGGCTTCCACATTGCAGGGTTACATGACTCAAACTTGTGTTTCCAAGTCACAATGGATTAACCTTACTCTTACACCAACAATACAAAATGGAAGCATGAAAGAGATGGAAATCCAAGCATAGACAGCTCGCCCAATTAAGTTATGGGTGCTCAGATATAGAAATATCTTATTTCCATATTAATCCTCTTTACACGAGTGTATATGAAAATTAAATATATGAAGCCCTCAGCCAAGATACTTCACGAACTTTGTGAGCTCGAAGTCCATTATTATGGCAACAAGAAAAGAAATCTTTTTTTAATGAAAATCAGAATTCAGAACGCGGGAAAAATAGTATGGCAGAAGATGGAACGCACCTAAGGCACAACTTTAGGTACTACACCTGAAAACAACCACGCGGGTCTTGCGATCCAATAAATGCTGGGGAATTTCATACGCAGAATACGGCACAGACAGATGTACAAGAAAATGCATTACAAATATTGAAACACTGAACCAAAAACATGAAATTATACACCGTATCCCAAGTGTCGAATGGAAGCAATAGTTTGTAATAATTCACATATATACAATGATCGGTAACATGGACGAAGCAATCAACGAGAGGACATAAAATGTACAAGACGCGGGAAGGAAAAGGGATCACAAGCTAACATCATGGGAAGTCAAGTGAGTATTGTTATAATTAACAGGTGACACATCAATGAAAGTTGCCATACAAAGACTCAGAAATCAGAGCATATTTCAGTAAAACTTAACTGTCAATTGTCATCTCATGAAATAATTTTACTTAAAAAAAAAAAAGCCAAAAACTGGTGTGGGAAAGCAAATGCTTTGTAATTTTACTCTGAAGAAGAAGAAGAAGAAGAAGCATTAGCCAAGACGGGGGACGGGGGATGTCTTGCCGGCAACGGTATCAACAAAGTCTTCAAAGCAAACATCTGAAGATCTGTGGGCAACCCATTCAACCTTTTGACATCAGCCACCTAAATAACATACGCACAAACACAAAAACGAACAGAAAAACACGCATTGATGTCAACTGGGGTTCCCGTAAAATCACGTTACCAAAGCACAAAAGTTAGTTAAAAAAAAAAAAAAGAAAATGGGAAATTAGAGCGCAGAGAGAGAGAGAGAGAGAGGAAGATAACCTCGACACCGTACTTGATGGCAACCCCGGCAAGGGTGTCCATCTTGGAGACCTGATGCTCTATGTATTCCTTCTTCTGCTTCTTCTTCTTCTTCGTATCGCTATTATTTACACAATAATCAGTGGTAGAAGAAGACATTCAGGTTCCCGCAAAGGGTCCAACAGAACCTTGAAACGAATTTGTCGGCCAATAGTTTCGGGCACAAAAAAAAAAAGAAAAAGAAGAAGACAGTCAGATCTTCAGATATCCGTGGTGGCTGCTTCTTGCTTTTCTCCTTTCTTTCGTTCAGCTTGTTATTGATGTGGATTTGAGTCTTATAGAGGCTGTGAAGTGGACTCAATTTCATGCACAGTTACTGGAGAAAAGACCGCAGCGGGAGCCGGACCATTTTTGTTCTTTTTGTTTTTTTTCTTGTTTTTTTCCTTTTCTTTTCTCCCACAGACAAGTCTCTGAGATGTCTGAACCTTTTTTTTTTTTTTTTTTTTTTTCACCACGAGATGTCTAAATCCGACAGTGGTTTTTCAAGTCAAAATGTTTTTTGCCGAGAAAATTAGGCCCTCTGACAGCAATGTCAAGTTTCTCGTTGCCAGCCTCCCCTAGTTGTCTTGTTTTAGACTTTAGCTCACCTTTTGATGTTTTTGTTAGCTCAACTAAATATTTAAAAATAAATAGTGATAACCTTCATGCATACCTTTTCTTGAAATTTTATGAATTATTTAAAATTTAAAATAACACTAAATTTATATAAAATTTAATTTTAAAAAATAAGATTAAAATTATTAAAAATTCATTGCCTCGTCAATGAAACAACTCATTCATAAAATACTTAAAAAAAATCTTTGTATTATATATCACTACTTTTTTAAAAATTATCAATTTATATAATTTTTTAAAAAAATTTAATCATCAAATAACCTATTTTATTTTAATTTCAATTTAATTTTACTTAAAAAATTTCACCAAATATTTTTTTTTTACTAATTTACTTCAACTAAGAATCAAACAATTTTTTCTTAAATAAATATACTTCTGAGTGCCTGCCACTTTACCATTAGTGATGGTGGAGTGCTTTTAATTATAATAGTTTATTTATACAACCTATTTTTTTATCCATTCCAATATCATTTGGTCGCAAAGCATCGCCGACGCGGTCCCTATGAAGCAAGGAGTAGACAGTGGAGAGTGGACGTTCACATGGTTCTCCTCTTAGAAAACAAACCAAAAAAAAACACGTGAAACCGTTAAAAGACTAACAAGTTCTGAAGAACTAAAAAGGAAAAAGACAATAAAATCCCACCGTCCCAGTCACCCAGTTTACCTACCGGTGGACTTGATCAGAGAGTGAAAATTTGAGTCGGTGGCCTGGACACGGACGCGTCGGCTAAAACAAGAACGACAGCTAGCTAAGAGAGGGGTTTCATTAGGCAGTAAGAATTTCCCACGTGCCACATTCAAATTGAAAGATTTTTTTTTTTAATCTATTGCCCCATAAGCTATGTAATAAGGTGATTATATCCATTATCCTAAATTCTGAACTCCTTTTTTTCAATACTAGAATTTAAGATCTCAAAAATAAAAAATTCAGGCTTATAATCAATAAAGTGTCTCCCAGAAATCAAATTTATTAAATTAGTGGCAACCCGATAAACTTTACTGAGCAGAACTATATATAGCATTGCTGAGCTTACCGTTTGCGCACTTGAGTGGGGATTTTTCAAACCGCATTCGAGTTGCCTTAGTTTTGGGCAGGTCCACAGATTCTGCTAGTGGGCCTGCTGCCAGCCATCTTTACAATGTTGTGCTATCTTTTATTCATTCTGCAATATGAAGAAATTCACTGAAAACACTATTGAGAAGCATTAGTAAGAACAGCATTTAAATCTATGATACATCGTCCGTACACCAAGCTTACTGGCTCCATGTGAAGTCAAGCCAACAACATTTAAAACATGGGCACCTGTCCTACTGCAAGCAACGTGCCTGAAAGAGGATACATGGATATCCAACTACACTACTGCTACCGTATCCATTAAAAAGTTTATATTACCCTAATTACATATGCAATTTATATCTATATCTCTTAAAGTATAGCAAAAGCTGGCCTTCTCATAATCCATAGGTTTTATATTTTTATCCGGGGAAAATTTAGTCAACCAAATGAATTGATAGAAATGACGACCAACTGGGTTTTTTCATGCTAATACTCCTCAATCCAGTTTAACAGTGAACATTTTCCAATTCAATCCAACTGGATCCTGGCATTTTCTGCACATCCCTATTCTTCATTGCTTTCCTCAGCATCCCCACGGCGTCCCAATTCCTCAGGCAGGAAAACATATTCGACAACAGCACGTAAGGTTTAGAGTCTTTGCTATCCAATTCCATTGCATGCTCCGCTGCACGCTTTCCCGTTTGAATATCACCATGCAGCTGACAAGCGCTTAGTAAAGTCTGCCAAACAAGCAAACCTGGTTGAAATGGCATTTTTATGATCAAGTCCTCGGCTTCTTTAATATGCCCATTACGGCCCAATAAATCCACCATACATGCATAATGATCTTCTCCTGGGGAGATTCCATGATCATTAGACATGGAGAAGAAATATTTCCACCCCTCAACAACAAACCCACCTTGGCTACATGCATAAAGCACACATATGAAGGTAACATAATTTGGTTTCACACCCTGCAGCCTCATCTCGTCAAAAATTTCAAGAGCATCTCTAGGTTGGCCATTCTGAGCAGACCCCAAGATCATGGTTCCCCATGTAACATCAGAATAATCACGCATTGACTGAAATACAACCCAAGCTGTGTCCATAAACCCACATTTTGTATACATATCAAGTAAGGCATTATCCACAACAACATCAACCAGGGAACCGAGTTTAATCCTCAATCCATGAAATTTCTTTCCTTCCTCGAAAGAAGCTAAATTGGCGCAGGCATTGAGGGCAGTAGCAAGAGTGAACTTGTTGGGCATTATGCCAGTCCCTCTCATCTCTGTTATAAGCTCGAGTGCTTTGCCAGGTTCCCCACAATGCAGGGATCCAACAGCCATCTGAGCCCATGAGCGCAGATTTTTACGGGGCATTTCACGAAATGCCTTCAAGGCATCCTTCAGCCTCTGATTCTTTAAATACATGTCGTTCAAAGAATTTCCTACGCAGATGTCGATCCCATGCCCGCTTTTGACAAGCTGCCCATGAACTTGCAACCCCAATTCAAGATCGAAAAGCGAAGCCAACCCAGCAAAAACAGTAGAAAATGTGAAATGATCAGGCTTGACACCCTCAGAACTCATTCGTATCCAAAAAGCAGGTATCTGAGCATAAGAGTGCTGCAAAAAGCCAGACATCATGGCATTCCACGACACAATGTCCTTATTTACACATTGATCAAAAACCCTTTTAGCATCCGACATCGTCCCATGTCGTACCAAACCGGTTACGAACGCATTGCTCAAAAACACATTGGACTCGAATCCCAAACGAATAACAAACGCATAAATTTGGTACAAACAAACCGAATCCTCAGAAAACGAGGAGGCGTGGAGTGCACTAACGAGGGTGAACTCATTAGGCCGCACAAGAGCCTCGCGGTGCATGCGACAAAAGAGAGAAAGAGCTTCGCCGGGGCAATCGCATTGGACAAAGCCGGCAAGAAGAGCCGACCAGGACACCACGTTTCTCTGGGGAATTTGGTCGAACAGTTTCAGAGCGTAGTCCAGAAGTCCGCATTTTACATAAAAGTTCAAAACATGATTGTGCAGAAACGGAGAAGAAGAAGAAGAAGAGGAAGCAGAAGGAGGAGGAAATAAGGTTGGTTTTGTTATGAGCTTAGCGTGAATGGCTCTGCCATAAAGTGAATTTGAGGATTCTAAGCATCTACGCAGCAGGTTAGAGTAAAATTTTGCCTCATCGGCTGTGGCCACTGGCAGTGAAATGTATGAATCTGAGGCGGCGGCGGCGGCGGCGGCGGCGGCGGTGGTGATATTCTGCCGGTGAAAGAAAGTCGTGGAAAGAAAAGCTCGGTCTCGGCGGAACATCCAGCACCGGCCAGCATCCACCAGAAATGTAGGATTCTCTTCACTCCTTGCATTCCCGCTTCCGTTTTTTTTTTCCCCTGTCGATTTTAAATTCCGGTCTTTTGCTTTGTTTTGTCTCTGTTCTTTCTCCCACATCGTCCAAAAAACAAATGCTTTGCTCTCGATAATTGCCTGCTTTACACTGCACCTGCTCCGAGCCTGGTAATACGGGCTTGTAGTCCAATTGGAGGCCCTAAGGCTGTGGGATGTTGTTTCAGCCCAAGGGTTGGGTTCGGTTAGGCTATTCGCTGGTCTGCCCGTTTTCTTCCACTTATCAAACTCATTTTAGTTTGTTTTATAGGTTAAATTCCATCATCTCTCTTTTATGCTTTTACTAACAGGAAACTCTTTCCAATCATAGTACTCTTTCCAGCGTAGTTTTATAAAATTTTAATCTTGATGCCTTCAAGTATCACTGTAAAAATGAATTATTCACGAGGAAAACACTACTAGAGTTCCCAAATTTTTTTTAATTACTTTCTAGCTTTCTTTAAATTATGCTTTTCAATTTTCATGTTATAATTCTAATATATTATGAATTTTATCCAAAAAAAAAAAAAAAAACTCATGCATCACGTAGGCTAATGAACAACTATCAAAAGTTGATGAATAAATAAATTAAATTGAAACAAAAACAAATTTGATTCCTTCAAAAAAAAAAGGTAGAAAATTCGTTTAAAAATTATTTAAAATTTGTTTTATAAAATCATTGAAAGATTTATTCAGTACCCAAATTAAATAGCAAAATGAATATATCTCACTATTGTTCATATCTTAAAAGTGTGAATCTTCACTATCGTAATTCAATTACTACTGAAATCATCTTTAATATTGAAGTCTTGAGTTTAAGTCTTATACAATAAATATTTTTTTAATATTTATAATTACATACTAAATTAAACATTTAATTTCTAATTAATTAATTTTATAAGATAAATATTATCTTATTTAAGCTTATTTATAGAAATAGTTTTTATAATTTCAATTACTCATGTTAATATCATGAAGTTAAATGAATTATTCATTAAAAATTCCAAGCTAAATTGGACAAAAGATTGCCTATAAAAGTAATTTCAACTATTTCTTTGACCTAGTAGTTGCAATCTATAAAAGGGGAAGTAAAATAAATAAAATATGCAAAAGACAAATTCTTCATTAGACGGTTGACGGAAGAAATTGGGAGAATGGCTTCGAGGGCGGCGAGCACGTTGCTGACGAAGGCGAACGGTATCAAAACAAAGTTGCAATCGGCATTCCAACCTATCAGTTTGGAAATCAAACACGCGTTCCACCCGCCGCCCCCCGCCGCCGCCGCCGACGAAAGCGCCGGCGAGACTCACTACTTCGTGAAGATCGAGTCCCAGGAGTTCTTGGATCAGAGCTCCGACAAGCGCGTCCAAATGGTCCACAGTGCGTTGGGCGACGAGCTCAAGGGATTGGATGCTCTCTACGTTTGTCCCCTGACTCCGTTGGAAGCCGAAGCCGAAGCCGACTACGTATCCGTCTACCATCCCGTCGCTGCCCCCCGCAACGCCGCCGCCTTCCACCCCTTAGCCGCCTCCGGCAAGTGATGCGATTATCGGAAATTTTCATAATAGTTAGTTAAGGTTTCTCTATCTTTTTTTTTTTTTTGGCTTTTTCAGTTATGGATATTTTGTTTTGCGTTGGATTTTCTTTTTTTTTAAATTTTTCTTCTTTATTTATAATTATAGGCCCCATAATTAATATAGATTTTAATGCTTGATTATTGATTGGACTAGCGATGCAGCTGAAAGTTTTGATATTGTAATTGATGTGGGACAAACTAGTGCAGTGCAGGCTCTTATTAATTCAGGCTTATTTAAATTAATTCAAGAAACAACTGACAGGTTACTATGGTGTTGGGCTAACATAGTTGACTGTAAATGATTTGGGAGTAGTTTTGGTTGTCTAATTCAGAGGATGCTTGGCAAATGACAATAGGCCCTGATGGTAGTAAAGAGAAAAATGATAACAAGATATCTTGCCAGGTTAAACAACCCGTTAGAGATATGAATTTGGGTAGTTTAGTTATCGAACTTGGAAGATGCTTACAACGTGTCCTAATGTCAAAAAAAGGGAGTGTGGCGGGTGGTAGGATTAATCTGAGGCAATGTGGCTTAGTCGGGCAGGATGGCGTGGCACTGTGGAAGGGGGAATGACAGTGCTGAACAACTAGTTTTAGGCCTCTAACCACGCTTCACAGCGCCTAGTAGAAGCAAATACGCAGCAATAGTTTTGAGTTCACAGCATTCACAGTTGCTTTCTTTTGTTGGAGGTAGACAAACAGAATGGCTGGTACATCATGCATCTACAGATTTTGGGTTTGATCCTCAGTGGTATTGCTAAAATGCAGTTGTGGGGTGGTATTAAGTCTTCGAGGACACGGATCATTCATGAGGAAGAGTCTTCTTAAACAGCCCTCACTCCTTGCCAAGCAACTCAAAACTGTCCAAGTCATTTCATTTGGATTGGGTTCTTAAAATCTTTCTTCCCATTCTAGAATTTAGCCATCTTAATCTTACGTAAAATTCAACATTAAGAGAGATTTATTTGTAGTGTGCTAACAAATAATAATGCCTAATGTAAAAGAAAGGTGCATTTAAACAGATTTACTTCGCATGTCCAGTGAGCATATGGGAAATCTGGAAAATGTTTGCTGTTATGACAACTTATGGTCCTTTCAAAAGTTAGAGTTTTGCTACGAGGACAATGATGCCCTTTCAACTAGGATTCCTCCAGTAACTTATTGCATGTCTTTTTTCATATACGTACTTATTAATAATTGCTTGTCTTTGTTGGTTGTTTCTCTTCTCAATTTGTTTCGTAAGATTTTCTGCTATGTTATTTTCAGTTTTGGAGTCATTAATAGAATGGGATTTGATGTCAATTTTTCTTAGTTTGGTAGGTCAACTTCTCACCTTGCACCTTTGGCCTGGATCTTATTTCAGAGGCTTACTACTTGTCCGTCAGTTCTTTAAAAGCTTTGTTCAGATTTGCTAATCTTCTTAGTATAGGCTGTTTATGATTTGCTCGAATACCAGTGTACTGCTAAGTACTGTGACTTCTTATTATGCTGACTCTGTCCTGCTCCTTTCATGCTGCTAAATTCAAAACAGTTGTTCGCTGCCCTATTTGTTGCATCTTGTTTGGTATTGGATTTTTGGACGTGCATCCGCGAAATTTTCAAGCACCTGCTTGACGGATCAGTTTGCTTAGCAATCTCTTAAAAAAATCTCTAGGCCACTAAAACAGAATTCAAAGAGTTCACTAAACGTATTTTAGAGTCTGCTAGACTAATATTCTTCTTTTTTTTTTTTTTTTTTGTAATTTTTTTGTAATTCTTTAAACAAACAATACGGTGCATCAGAGCCAACAAAAGGCCATGATTTGAAGCAGTTCATTAACATTTTTCTATGAGATTTTGACCTAATGTATTATATATTAGATTTGGCAAGTTTACAAATTTGCCTCCTGCTAATATGAAGTGCTATTATTTGTGTGTATGTGTAATATATATGTATAGAATTCCAAATATCTATATTAAATTGGTACAGATTATAATTGCATCACGCATTTCTAAATGCTATTTGAAATGTTTAATGGCAATATTTTAGAACCTTTTTTTATTTGATTCCACAAGACATACATGTAAACTACAAGCCCTTCTAAATATATGCTACTTTTTTTTTGTTTTGACCAAAGTATAAACTACTTTATGTCATATCAGCATGCGAATGACTATGTCCAGTGTCTAAGAAGAAATTCAATGAATATAAAAGGTGCTGTGAGAGTCATGAGTTAATTCTAGGTCCAACCAAAGTGAATGTACACAAGTCACATTTCCAGATCATTACAGTATGCATTCTCTCAAGGGAAGAGATTTTCCCTAACCACATCGACTGCGCTATAAATTTAACTTTGGGGCAGCAAAGTTAAAGATTTTGTCCCACTTAGCGTGGATGATCTGGTGATAGGAGCCGTCGGACTCTCAGTTCCAGCAAAGTTCGAATCTTGTTTATGACAAACTAAAAAGATTTTAAGATTTTTATCACAGAAGCCAAAAGAGGAAAAAAGGGCAATCATTAAACTGAACATCATGCCTTATTACTAAGAAAAATTCACCCAATTAATATTATGTTATTAGCCACCAATTGCTGATTAATTAAGCGTTAATCAGCTTTTAATCTGCATTCGTCGTAATATGATGAGAAACCTATTCACCACCCGGAGCAGTGTTAGAAGAGCACCATGGATCATCTGTGATGAAGTATTGCATCCATGAATCATCTTTGTCCTCTTCGCCCATGCAAGTTGATGATGCAATGGGAACATCCGGCGACATGGTTTCGCAGTTATCATTTACAAATGTGCCTTGTGGGCTCTGGCCATCCATTAATGATATGCTACTACATTGGCCTTGTTCTTCGATTTCAGAGCACATTCCATTCTTCTTGAATACACGACACAATGCATACGAATCCTACAAGAAAATAAACTTGTTACTAATTTTTAATGATAAGTTACTTATAAGTTACAGGTTCGAGTCAGGAAAAATAAGCGTAAGATTGTTCAGATTGAGTAATCACGCCTTTTTACAGGGAATAAAGTTAAAAGGAATTTATCAAAAACAAAAATGTTATGAACATGATCCCAGATGATTGCGTTCGTGAAACAGTGAAGTCAATGATTGAGGCTGACTTTAGGATGTAAATTGTTCTTATGAAATGAACTGTATCTATCTCCTAGAAAAGCTCGCCTCTGGTGGGGCTAGAATTGAGCCATTTGATCAAATATTGATACAAAAGGCACTTGACAAGTAGTTGTTCATTCATTCACAAGCAATTATTTCTCCATCTTTTTTTTTATTAGATTAAAAAAAAAACACAACGAAAAAGGGAAAGAGGAATGCTAACAAATATTTTATGAAAAATTTGCTGCATGACAGGCCTACGTAATGCTAAGTTTTTTCCTTCTTCGATGTACAAGAAGCTCGTTCATTGGCTTACTTTGCAGTTTGGAATAAAGCAAAAAGTAGCCGACACCTCCATACACTATGAAAGTGATGGGGTTTTGCTTTATTTTATGATAGGCTTAATGTTTCTATAGTTCGTAGAATCTATAACATATATAATGAGAGAATGTTGAAAAGAAAAGCAGCAAATTGATTAGATAATGTGTGGAAGAGAGGATTGAATAATAGTTGGGATAGTACTTTTGTCCTGTTATAGAAACAAAGTGAAGCCAGGCTCTGTCGCGTAGCAAATCTAAGTGCGACACCAGTTGAAGCAACGAATATGTCAGAGATTTGCTTGTTGGGCACATATATTACTACTTCATATTATAATACATATAATAAGCCCAATCAGGTGAGAAGGGCAATCCATGTACTTTTGTGTCCCTATTGTTGTTCATGATTATAATGCAATTAATTTTGTGAATGAAATGTCAAATTGTCGGCAAAGACGTAACATGGTTAATGGTTCCATTTGCCTTCTTAAGTTTTGTAATGAAAATAGATGGTCGGGATGAGGAAATAAAATTTTGAGTATATGAAGGTATGAACACGAAAAATAGATACCTAAAAAACAAAAATACTATAAAGTTAGGATTGAAACCTAACATTCTTACATTCAATTAAATATTAATTTGGAAAATGGCTCATACCCAGAGAGAAATGGGCAAACAAAAAAGTTTATATGTAACAAATCTCCAACTTTAAGTAACGACATTCTTGTTTTAAATAACAAAATTTTATCACTTCATATTTTGTTGTATAAAATATAAACGTTATTACTTAAAATTGAAAGTTTATTACATTATTATGAACAATTTCTTTACCCATATTCTCTGCCCACAAACTGGAACAACTATTAATTTTATCTGTTTGGTAGTCTTGACTCTTATCCATGTTCTTAATTATTGTGATTTGGAATCTATTTTCAAAAACAAAATGGGAAACATAAGATCAGACAATTAGTGCTTTTCGTGGCTGAGCCATTGGAGCTAGCTCAAGGCTTTCCACGTCAACCGGCAAAAAATGCGCATGTGATAGCTATAGAAGACATGATTTGGTTCAAAGCCTAAAATAGAGGGAAAACATCATGCCAACCCAACCAAACAACACAAAAAATAAAAAAATAGATAAAAGCACTAGAGTAGTGTTAAGAGAGTGTAAATAATCTCATTAAATTAATGTTTAACAGGTAATGCACACCATTTTTCGTCTTTTTGCTGGTGCAAGCTTCAAAATAAGATCATGTTTGTCAGTTAGTTATTCCAACTGTTGCCAATCTCTGGATCAAAAAATAATTGTTGTCAAGCCAAAATGAGTGATACGGTGCAATTTTCTTCCCACAAAAATATCTAAGATGGCAAAGGAGGTTTGGGGTGTTTCTATCGTCTTGTAAAAGTAGGAAATATTGAAGAAGAAAAAGAATGAGGAAACATGGCCCAGATATGCCGGCACGTTCAGGGTTACTCGTGGAAGAACTGCTTAATTTGTCAAATGATTGCTATTTTTTTTTTTTTTTGTATGCTGCGGAAGATTATTACTACTGAAATAAAAATAAAAATACAATAAGTCATCTCTAGCTGACTTCAGTTGCATTAAGAGTTTATATAACTTAATAAATAGATGATACGCAGTTGTTGGAATATAATCACTCAAGTTTGCTCTATTATCAAATCTTATGTTAAAATTTATGAGTATAAAATACTCATAATTTTAAATCATAAAAATTTATTTTATTATTTTTATTTTAATTAGATCTGACTAGTATGTGTTATTTACTCATATTTAATATTGAATTAACTTAACTTATTTTATACGCGAGTCAAAGAGTCAAATTAGAAAAATTCCGAATAGATGAAACTGGGAAACAATCGTAGGAGAGAATAAGGTTAATAATTACCTGAATACCAGAGGGGTCCTCACATTCCTTGTCATCGAGGCGATATTCGTGCATGACCCAGTCGGTCCTAATTCCCTGGGGAGCTCTGCCTCTGTAGTAAACTAATGTCTTCTTCATTCCAATGGCTCGATTCTGGGAGGTGACCCTTCTGTCTTTCCCAGTGGACTTCCAATATCCTGCCCTTGTTGCTCTATTGGTTCTGAACCCATTTGGATATTTTCTGTCCCGGGGTCCAAAAAAATACCATTCTGGATCCCTACTTGGCAAAAAAGATTTCTCTGCAAAAACAAAAAAACAATAATAACGTTGATTCCAAATAGTAATTACTTAAACACTTCCTCTTTTCGTATCTATGATATGCCAATTAACACATCAAAATCTTATATAATGTATTTTGTTGCACAAGACAAAATCAGTGAACACCAAAAATATGTTGTCGCTAACACGATATCTGAGCTGGATCAGGCGAGAGTTATTCCTATTGTGCGTGTAGATTATATTATATGGCGAAACCCTTTATTACCTATGTTGTATTGATGCCATATATTGATTGACAAAGACAATGTGAAGTGGGGATGGGAAGAAGAAGAAGAAGAAGAAGAAGACCTGACAACTCCCAAGGCTCACATTTGTAGAGATCAACTTCAGGAATGATGTCAAGTTCGATTTCTTGGCCACTGATCTTCCTCCTGAGATAATAATTGACAAGCTCTTCGTCGGTAGGATGGAATCTGAAACCAGGAGGCAATCCGACGGGTGCCATTGGACTGTCTTTCTCTTCCTCTCCAATCAATCTCTTTTGCAAATTTATAACCAACCACTTTTGCATTTGGCCACATACTGCCCTCTTCATATAAATAAGTATTAAACAAAAAAAACAAAAAAAAAAAAAAAGATTCAAGAGACTCCCTAGTGTCTTTTGTGTGTCTTCTTTCACTTTCTCTTTACAGATTCTTGTTTTAGACAAGCGTTTCTCGCAAGCCGTTAATCTTGTTCATGCACTAATTGTTGAAAATTTTTATCCCCATGAAAATTTGAATTATATATATATATATATATATGTATATGAGCATTTACTTTCTTGTACACCCTTTTGCTCTTATATTTGATTTGATGTTCTTTGTCAAAGCTTTTCATAATTTCATGAGTGTCGTTTGAAAAAAGACTGGTGCCCTCGGTTGGAACCTCAGTTTAATTTGTTTGAACCAAAAAAAAGAAGGGAAAATGAATTGAGCAATTGGTTACTCATTAACGTAATCTTTTCAGGTAGGTTTATTGTTTTGTTTGCAATAAACAACGAATTTTTTTTTTAATGCATAACCTATAAATTGATCGATTCACTATTGTTCTAAATTTTTTTAAAAAAAATTGTCTTAAGAGTGAAAACCTAAAAAAAAAATTTGACGAAATCATTTTTTTTCAAAAAATAATTTCAAAGGTAAACTCTAGTTTGATATATGGATTGAGAGAGGAAAAAGAATATGTAATATTTCACCCTTTGACTGATAATTAGACCATCAAAATTTTAACTTATTGACATAAAATTGATATGTAAAAATTACTAACAGAGTGAGAAATCACATAACAATATCAAGAAATTTATAATTTAATCCCATTTTTCCCCTATTAAAATTTTTTTTGGTGAATAAAAAAAATTTTCCTCCACTGCAGGGATCACTACCCAGCAATGACACTTGAGGGCCCGGCTTAGCCCATTGCATCCGGATCGGTAGCCCATTGCACCTCTTCAAGAGCCACTTGTCGCCTAATCAAATCGTGTTGTATAAAAATGGCGGAGGCAGGCTTTGGGTTTAGCTTGTCGGCCCGCGAAAGACGTCAGGGACTTACACGTCGGTTGCTTATTTCCCTTTTTCTTTTTTTCTTTTTTTAATTAAAAATTCAAGTTCCCCTGCCTGGCATTTTTGCTCTATTTTTATTCTCTTTTTTTAAAAAAAAAATTTAAAAATTAAATATTTTGTTTTGTTAATCCTTATCTTCCTCTGAATCTTATTTTTAGTATTATTTTTCGTAGTTTTTCTATAAAAAGTTTTTGAGAAAATGTTTAAACCCAAACTCATATTTTAAGTATAATCGTTTACTAACAAAATGTAACTGCTTTGATATTTTAAATAATAATTATTATTTTAAAAAATATTTTTAACACATATTATGTGAAATCTACACTTTAAATTATAGAGTAATATATTTATAATTTTAAGTTTTAAATTTATATTTTAATTTTATTTATTTTATATTTTATCAATATAGTTATATTTTGTTAGTAAAATAATTACATTATTTGTTGAACTCAAATTGTAAAATTTGGCTCCCTAGTTTGGGTCCGTACCAGTGCCCCAAGGTCTTTAGATAAATTTACCTTGAATTGTTCATTTTTGTTTGGGACATTTTTCTCCAATAAAATATCTAAGAATTTAACCAAGCTAAAATCAGGAAATAAATACCAAAGTAGTTCTAAATCTTTTAAGATTTTTTTAATGTAGTCTTATATTTTTATATATTTTCATTTCAGTCTTATAACTATGTTTTTAGTTATAATTAAGTTTTATGCAAACGGAATTATTAGTCAACAAGTTAAAAACTGTATTTAATTTCAAGAAATACATAAATACAATTTTAAAAGGAGAAATATGTCATTTTTTTGAAAAAAAAAACCCTCATTTTTTTTTAAAAAATTTGACGAGGGATACACGGTCCAAGCCCCTTACAATCAAATTTATTTTTTTTAGAATCAATTCAGGAGCATCTCTCGAAGAAGACATGGTGAAGACCAACACCAACATATTGTTAAAGATGTCCGAACTTTCTTGCATCTATCTCAAAATTTACAGAATAATGATGACATTTAAAATTAACACAACTCTATTTCATGTATCATAAATGTTCTTTCATTTCACTTTGGAGAGAAAATTAAAATCTATCCCTTAGATAAATATGCCGATGTTGGTCTCCGTCAGGTCTTCTTCGAGAGATGCTGTTAAATTGATTCTAAAAAAGTTAAATTTGATTCTAAGCGACTTAAATTGTGCATCTCCCGTTAATTTTCTCAACAAAAAAAAAAAAAAACAAGAGTTTCTTTTTTAAAAAAAATGATGTATTTCTCCTTTTAAGATTGTATTTATATATTTCCTAATGTCAAATACGGTTTCTAACTTCTTAACGAACGATTCTGTTTGCATAAGATTTAATTATAACTAAAAACATAGTTATAAGATTGAAATGAAAACATAAAAAGATATAAAATCACATTAAAAAAATCCTAAAAAGTTTAAGGCTACTTTAATGTTTATCCCCTAAAATCAGTTCTTTGATTTAAATCCCTTCGGCCTCCGTCCCCTTCTTCATTCCAAATTGGTCGATTAAACTACAACAGGAGTTGAAGAGCTTGTTGCTCATATTGTATTATTCAAGGACAGCAAAATTTAACTTTTACTTTGATTTATGAAGGACGAGAAGATTAAGGATACCAAGATTGGAGGTGAAGGTTTGACCCAAAAAACCAAAAAATGGAGGTGATTCGCTTCGCACTCCCTACAAAGTTCTTAGACTTACGATTTCCCTCCTTACTAACGTTCCAACAGGCGAAACATTAACCATTACCGTGTTAAAACGCTCGACAGCAACTAACCTCAACGCAAGAAATGTGTTCATATAAATTTTAGTTGACAGACTAACCACTTGGAAGAAAGTCAGAACATAAACATAGAGTACAGACAAAACCCCAATTTCGAGGACTCCAAAAAAAAAAAAAAAAGAACTAATTACATAGTCTTGAATCAAATAATTTTCAACTACACTAGTACACTTCTGCTTACAAAATATACATACTCGAAACACTTGAATATTTAAAACGTCAAGCTTTTATTAAGGTTCTATTACAATTTCTTTTACCAAAAAAATAAATAAATAAAGTCATTTCCACAATTTAGTGGAGCATGCTACTTTTAGTATGCTTCAAAATCAAATTTCCATTTTTCTTCAATTTTTTCCTCTAAAATTACTTTCTTTTACTAGGTGGTAAATCTTAAAAAAGGGTGTTTTTAGCATTTACTGCAAATTGGATGCGCTATAGAAATATTATTGCTTTTCCTAATAGAATTGTAGTGAAGCTTTAATGAAAAAAATGACATTAAGATAATTAAGAACGAACCCACAAAAAAAAGTAGTCCCAATTAATTCTTAATGGTCGCAGGATTACAATTTACAAATGTCAAGCAACGGTAGACCATTGAAGAACACGGACAAATAATACAATCATAATATGTTTAGAAATGATTCCGAGATTCCATACCTACTTGCTGATCTTTTGAAGCGTATTCACGTAAGTATAACTGGAAAATAATACGAAAAGCTTGCGAAACCTGCAGAATCAATGTCATGGAAGAGCAAATAAGAAGGCAATCCATTCAACTTTTCACTTACATCAGAGTGCATAAAAGGAAGGAAAAAAAAAATAGTCAATGCACATCAGAGCTTTGTTACCCCTGCCAGGAGCATTTCAACTGTGCCTAGGGAGGGTGCGTCTAATCCAGATGGTTATGGCATCCAGAGCACCACGCTAGATGCATATTTAGTCCTATCAAATGCCCTAATAACACTCGAATCCAGGACCTATTGCTCTTCCACGCCTACTGCTTTTCTTACAACAAGCGGTGGTCAAAGCATTTTCTTTTGGGGCCCTAAGATGAAACCTAGTCGTAACAAGATAATCAGTTTTCATCAAGTCATTTGTGCATAACATACCAAACCCATTGGCTCGAGTGTTTTGCCATTGCATGGAAGCTCCTGAGAGGATGCTCATTTAAGAAACAATGCATTGACCCCCGAGATTTCATGGCTAACAACAGTGACAACCAAATATCAATTGGTCCACTGTACTTTCGCAAAATGTTACTACTGACCTGAAAATTAGGAAAGGAACCAAACAAAATGGGATTTGAGAAAATCAAGAAACGAAGGATATTGTTAGTTTTGTGGCACAAGGAATTCTTGAAGCTTCAGAAAATATCCAAGAAAGATCTCACTTTATCAAACAAACGTTAAAGCACAATTACTTAACCAAAGAATAGGTCAATAAGTGGTTTATACAAAAGAAACAGAACAAAATGATCATAGTCTACACCTAAGACGCAAAGAATCAGATCACAAGCGAACTCAAATGTATAAGCTTCTCAAATAGTGTTACCAAATAAATAGAGAGTAATTAAAGAAATAACAGAAGGTGAGACTTGTTTGCATTGTCCAATCTTCCTTCACAGGTAGAAAATTTTTGACTCTGCAACACTAGAGATACCTTAAGAAAATGGAAGTCAATAACATGCTTTCTTGTTAAGGTTATTTTGATCATAATTTTAATAATTTAACAGGGTTAACTTGGTACTTAACATATGGATGTGTAGGAAATAAATTTTTTAATTTTTTTGGTTGGATAGATAAACATGTATTTTGGTCGGTTTTCAGGATAAAAAAGTTTTTAACAATCATTTATGGGCCCCTTGCCCCTAAAATTTGAGAGATTCCAAGTAAGAGGCCATATCTGGCATTTTTATTATAAAATCTGCAGTATTTCTAAGGATGAAATGGTGCCTTAAAGGGAAACTGAAAACAAGAGGTAGTTAAAAGAATAAGAAAGTGTACAAGTTCCCAAGCTTCAATACTTGTTTGTGAACGATGCAGGAGCTTGCTGCACAAAGAACCATAAGGGGAAATTTTGAACATAATCACAAGAGAACTGAACAAACTGCAGAGTTGTTACTGATCAAATAACCACAGAGAAATTTTCCCATTAATCAGAATAATTCTAAGGAATGGAGACATCCAATATTAGTCATTCATAAAATAGTACAGATGACTACCACATGTGATATACTGTAGCACTGGACTTCAAGGAAATGATTAGCAGCCAGAATGTGTATGATAAACATAAATCAAATGGAACGGCAACAGTCTACAGCATACTCTGGAAAGGACTACGATGCAGTGAACAATTTCTCTGCCTTCAAATGGACAACATTTTATGGAATGAATGTGATTAATGACTATTCCATCCAGCGTCTCTTCTCAATGACAGATATGGTAGGAATAAATTATAGTCATCAAACTCTAATAGAAAGAGAACTTTTCACAAGATTCATGCCAACATGATAACCTACAATTTGAGTCTTCAAACAAATTGTTATCATCAATGTTTGACTGTGACCATGGGCTGTCGTGTTGAGATTATCAACACAACACAGGCATATGAAGGATTACCAAAGCTCCATTTAGTACACAAGCTTCACCAGATGAAATCGTTTACTTACCAGACCCCCAAATGCACATCCCGATGATTGCAATGACCCGAAATGCCATAGTTATCAAAAGTGATCATCTGCAAAGAAGTGGGAAATATGCAGGATTAACTTAAGAACACAACATTGAAAAGCAGCCTTAAAATAATACTCATGGGACAAAGAAAATGGCAATCTGCCTCTAACATTCACAAATTCACGAGCGTTAAAACACATTCAGTGCAGTAGCTAGAAAATAACCATACAAGCACATGCACATACACAGAGAAACACAACATTCTCTTACCGTGTCAATTTCATGGCTGGATACCTCTTCCTCAATAATTTTAGCCAATAAATCATGGTCCCACACTCGGCCAAAACCATCCTAAAAATTGACAATGTATCAACTTATAGATGCCTCAAAATGGTACTCAAAATGAAAACTTAAATACAGATTTTTCGAGAGATTAATTTGAATGCAACCTGCAAATCTGGATGGTCCAGAACCTTCACTTGTGGAGGAAGAATCTGCACATGCAAAAGAACTGGTTGTATATGCAGAAATAGCAGATCCAGGCCAAATTTTTTGTTCTTAGTGCTATGTTTTCAAAAGTTTTCACATTTTCCAAGCAGCCAAATGAAAGACCCTTTATGGCCTAATCCACAACATGATCTCTATCGACTCGATAATCAGACAGACCAGTTAACTATTTACCTTCCATTGCATGATAGACAAACTTTTCTTGATCTTTTTTTTTTTTTTTGTCAAGGGGATTAAACTGTCAGTGAGATCTGAGGTTCAAATCTTAGATTTCACCTCGAGTTTTAAATAAAGTGGTCATTATGCTATACCTATAATCACCTTGAGGACAGCACAAGCCTGGTAAAGCTCAGCTTTTCTAATGTTACCCATACCATCTGCATTACCTGCATAAAAATAGGATTTTGAAAAATTGGGTAAACTATGGAAGACCAAAAGGGAAAACATAAACATACTAAATGTCAGGCAATATAAGCCATAATGTTTAGTGAGTATTACAAGCAGCTATGGAATACTCATAATAAATATAATTGCTGAAGGTTTATTCTCTCCTAAACGAAGACACATAACTGTAAGCCTTTTTTCCTTTTTTTTTGAGGAAAAATTGTAAGCCAAATTACCTGTAAATAAAATTTCCAAAGACCCCCCATAATTCTACTTTCAAGTATGGACTCCGAAAAGGGAGAAAGAAAGAACAAGGAAAACGCATGCTATTAGGTTCATAACCAATGGCAAAAAAAAGGTCCAGATACATTTGTCCTGAAGTCGTGCAACTTCATATTGCCCCGTTTTCTATTTGCAAATAGCATCCACTGCACTATTCTCTTCTGGCAGAATTTGTTTTTGGATGAGCATAGAGTGCCAAAGGGGCATGCATGGAGCACCCGGAACCTGAAAATAGCAGTCACTGCACTTTTCTCTCTCAAGTTTTACTAATTTCCATCTTTAAGTTACCTCCCATATGCCATGTCATGCCATATTCGGTCAAATTTGCACTTTGCAGAGATAATAACAGACAACGGGAATGGGAAAAAAAAAGGGAGAGGCAACGTGGATGGGACAGAATTTTTTAGACTTATAGTACAAATATGCTAGAAAATGCTTCCGACTCAAAGAAAGAAGAAATGCAAAAATGGTTGATACAGTCCTTTGTGGTAGGAAAATTTTGATTTCACAAAGAAAACAGTTATTCCAATATAGATGAATTCTGCCTTGGGTAGGAAGGGTGAGACAATTATAAGTACAAGTCAGCTCCATATTATACTGATGGATTCAAATGAAAATTCAAGTTAGCTCAATTCAGCCACATCCAACAAGACACAAATAGAAGTACTTGCTACTCCATGAAATTCTAATACTAAATTACACCCTAATGGAAGAACATTACCTGTTGACAAGCATAATATGTGAAGACTAATCCTTCTTGATATCAGATAGTTTATAGTCGGAGAGAAGAACCTGCAAATTAAAAAAAGTAAATTTAATATAATCTTTCAACACAACATTTTGAAAATAAAAGAAAAAAAAGAAAGACTAACAACAGAATATTTGATAATCCATGCAGTGGAGCAATCTTGATTGCCATTGCTTACATGGACTCATCATCAGGGTGAGCAATAACCAGGAGGACATTTTTCTTGGAGAGAGCACCACTTGATCCTAATTAGGAAAGGAAGTCAAATGTTAAATTGATAAACATGCAGGCAACCCAAAAACAGAATAATGCTCAAAGAATAGATTTATTACCATCATCCAAACATGAAGCCTTGGAACACAAGCTCGATGTATGGAGAATTTTGCATAAAGAAGCCATCCAGACTATTATTAATGAAGCAAAAACGAAGAGCCATTCCATCGAGCAAGGACCTGCATGGATGAGGATTATTTTAAAGCTATGAATTCAGTGACACTGAAGGGTATTAGATTAGACTAAAACAAGAAAAGAAAAACGTCAGCCTGACAAGGGAATTCACAGCCATCCAAGTTCACACTGCACCATGATAACTGAAAAATATTCCTAATTGCCAGTTAAAACTATTTCTAACGCAGACTTAAAGACCCAGATTCTTGACACTGTTGATTCTTAGCTGTCATCTATGGAAACTGAGCAGATTATTCGGGTTTCAGCTATTTTGGGTTATGGATTAAGTTGAATCGAGTTTCAAACAGATTAAATTCATCCAGGTCGGGCCAGTCACCTCTATGGAATTAAAAATCCACATTTGGTTCAATAAAACTTGGGCCATCAGCGTAGAGCCCATACGCTCAACCACTTAGTTTTCTCCTCGCCGGCAAAGAGCCAACAAATCAACTCAGTTTCATTACCAAATGAAATGATTGCAAAAGGGTTCCCCCATGCGACATTAAAAACTGTAATTTGAACACAAGAATTAATGGCTAATCTTAAATAACACAAAAATCGATCATACACTCTTGAGAAATAGATATGCGGCGGATTAGATTAGATGTAGGCGTCGGTTACCTGGCAGCTGATCGGAGGTGGGAATGCGGCTAATGGGTCTTTGGCCCCACAGAAATTGACAGAGTGGTTTATGAATTGCCAAAAGTACCAAACTTTCCCAGCCTCCAAAAACACCCAAATTTTCCCAGGAAACAAACAGAAAGAAGGTGTCTCCAGTTTTTCTTTTTTTTCTTACAAAAAAAAAAAAAAAAGACATTCGATGGTTATTTTTAAAGAAAACTGATTTTCCACGTGTTGATTATTAAAAATAATCACGCGATCGAGTATCCTGAGCGGATCTTTTCCTTCTCAACAAATTAGGATCATTTTATTCTCAAATTAAATTTTAAAAAAAAAATAAAAGTTGGTGTGTTGAAACTTTTATCTCAACAATTACCTGCAAATTAATAAAAAAATAATAATAAATTTTTTTATTTTTTAAAAATATAAAAAATTTTAAATACTATCAAATATATTTAAAATAATATTAAGTATTATTTATATTTTAACTTAAAATATTTTTAAAAAATTAAAAAAATTATTTGCCCTGAGACATGGTCAGAAATTGTCTCGGTCCATGAAATAGAACTTGAAAATAGCACCATCAATAGTTATAATCAAATAATAAATATTGAAATTGTTAAATTAAAAGTTTTGAATTTGGAAGTTGATATGGTGTTTGGTAAAATTAAAAATACTCCTCTCTTTTATAACGTTGGATTATATTGTAATTATTTAAACAGTTCAGAAATTATCATGAGAGTGTAAATAATATTTCTTAATAAGATTATAGGACAGTTTTCCTATCTTCTCATTTTTTGATAAAAAAAAAACTCAAAAATAGTAATAATAATTCAGAGTATTTTTAAATAGTAAGCCAACTCTCTCTATAAATTGGAAAAAAAAAAATCAAGAATCAAGAAAGATTGAGAGTTTCATTTTGTTTTAAATAAAGGAATCAAGAATCAAAGATTTGATCCTATAAAATTTTCTGTGGTTTGAAGGTCACATCAGATCAGATCTGCTTCCAGGTCAATAGCGGATTTCATTCCTTCCGATCAAAGTTTTTGACTATCCCGGGATGGGCCAGAGACTATTTCATCAATTTTGAATTTGGGTTGGTGCCCTTACTATTTGGTCATAAAGTCAATCTTCTATAAAGTCGTTCGGTTGAAAAAGTTCAACAACATTAAATATTTGTTAAAGATTTTTATTATTTATGTAATTTTATTTAAATTAATTAATTTTTAAATTAGATACTGAGCAGTTTAAAAAAAAGAAAGAAAAGGCTCGATAGCGTGTAATAAGATTGATAGTTTACTATATCTGCTTTTCATTTTATTAAAAAAAAAATAGTTTTTCGGCCAAAGTTTTGTGGCTTAACGAACCACTTTATTCAGAGTATTCAATCTAGGTTGTTCAGCCAAAGTTTTGTTGTTTAATGAATGTAACAATATGCTACAATTGGCAATCACATCAACAATTAAACCAAATTGAATTACCTTAAATAAGAATAAAATGAAATTAAAAAAAAATACTCAAAATAAAAATCGAACCAAAAGCGAATAAAATTTTCATAAGTTTTAAACCAACTATTTGAAAAATGCAATCAATGTGATCGTTACCCTACTTCTGGTAACCATCCAATTTTACAAGTGCAAAAAGGGGCAAATTTTGTTACTTATGAGTAGATGTCTATTTTAAGCCAACTAATTTTCTTCTTCTTGATGTGTAAAACAAATTCTAGTTTTTAAACAGCTACATTTTTTTCTGTTTTATTTTAGCCAAAAAAAAAGCGGAATAATAAATTTAAGATTTTTATTATAAAAACATGAGAAATAAGTACATAGACATAATTTGAATACAGGTTTACATCATTTAAAGATAACAAATAATTATAATTCATAAAAAAACGTAAAATTTGTAATTTATAACTAATAGTGATTATTACATATGTGTAAGTCGGTGTTTAAGAAGATGTTTGGTTTTGCATTTAAAAATTGTTATTACTGTTACTGTTCTAAAAAATAAAAACTTTGATGTTTGGTTAAGTTTCATCAAATTTACCCATATATATACCTCCAAAAAAATAGTTAACAGAAAACATTAGTCTAAGTAACTTTTTATTTTTTTAAAAAAATGTAAATATTTTGAGTATTTTTGTTTTGAGTGGTGTCTAAATTAAAATTACAACTGATATTTTTAAAATAAAGAATAATATTTTTGAAACACTTTTATTTTTCATTTCAAAAAATATCAATTTTATTTTAAAAATATCAATTATAATTTTAATCAGATACCATTCAAGACAAAAATATCTAAAATATGTATGATTGCTCTTATTTTTATTAGCTGATTCATGTTTCAATTACAAAATTGCCCTCTCTCTGTGTGCGAATAGTCGAATACATTAATTGTTTTTTTTTTTTGTTGTTAAGTGTCCTTTAAAGATACTCCGTTGATTTGAGTTTAAATTTTTATCGTAAAAATTTTAAATTTAAATCTTAAAAATGGAATGTTAGGATTTATAGAAAAAAAAAATTTTATTGTATAATTTATAGGTTAATAGACTATCTAATAAACAAAAAAAAAAAGGTTTTTTTTGTTATGCACAAAAAATGTGTGGCGCATTTTTTTTTAACTTTTCTTTTTTATATACAAGTGAAATGAAATAAAATAATATTATTTTATTTGTAAATAATAATTATATTGTAAAATTAATGTTGTTTTCATTATCTTTTTTTATTGTCTTTTTTTTTATTTTAACTCTATAAAAAGTAATCTATACAATAAAAGTAATAATATAAAAATAATAATTTTTTTTGAACGCATAGTATTAATATGTAAAATAAAAATAAGAAATTTTATTATATATCAAAGTTGATATTCAAGTCACATATTTAATAAAATTGTATATATAAATACATAAAATATATTTTTATAAGATTAACTTAGATTAACTAAATGTAAAAAGATAATCTATTATAATAAATAAAATATCAAAAGTCTACATAATCATTTTTTTTATTTAATTAATAACAACTAGTGTTAGTTTAACAAAAAATTATTATTTCATTTTATTCATCAACAATACCAATCAAAAAAAACAATTAATAATTAACAACTAACACGAAACAGTAAAATCAAACACCCTTAAATACCATCTCTATTTTTTCGCATCTCCCTAACTTTATTTTGTTTACAACATCTTTTGTTCGCGAAGTCTTACCGTATGTTTCCAGTATCCCATTTGTTCACACTATAGCTTTAATAACCAGACCCATTTGATAGTCAGACTAAAAAATTGATGAACCGATACTTAAATTGATCTGATTTTACTATAGAATTGAGGTAAGAAATAAATTACTTAAAAACTGTCTAAACTAACTTAAAACAGTGATCTAAAAATTAGTAAACCGGATAATTTAATGTTGACCTAAATTATTTCTTTAAAATTCTCTAAACAGGAATTGTTTTATTTTTTTTCCTTTTTTCAAAAAAAGAGTGAATCATACTTATTTATATTAATGAAAAATATAAAAATTTTGAATTATATATTTGTTCACTGATATTTTATTTTTTTATATGAATATTCTATTAATAACTCTATGATATTTTATTTTTGATATAAATACTCTATTAATTCATTTAATTAAAAAATTATATTAAATATCTTATAAATTAATTCTATTTTAACTGTAAGTAGGTTTATATTCTATTTTTTTATAATTATATTGATTATTTGGTATTAAAAAATGATAAATTATAATAATTATTATTATTTTATTAAATAAAAATTGATCTATCGGTTTAACCCTCAAATTACTAATTGGACCACTAACCCACTAATTTTTTTTTTACTGGGTTAACAACCAATCTGATTTTAAAAATTATAGTCCACACAGTCGCTCTCCTACGTGAATTTGAAAAAAAAAAAAAAGAAAAGAAAAATAAAAACAACAAAGCAAAACAAAGAAACCGAAAAAACCCACCCGTTCTCTGGCTGTTACCTTCTTAACCCTGCCATTATCCGTCACTGCCAGCATCAATTTTCTTTTTTTTTTTGTCTTTTATTCAAAAATGGTAACAAGACATAATACTTTACATATTTGTAAAAAAAAAAAGATTATTTTATAAATATTATACGAGTTCATCATTATTAAGTAGGTAGATTATTTACATTAAATTTATGAGAGAACAAGCCTAATGATACAACAATATGTTTACACTTTCTTTGGATAACAATGCGGGGAGTAGAAAATAAGAGAGTAAAAATTTAAGTGAAAAAAATGTTTTATCGTCTTTTATATTTAAAAAAAATAATAAAATGAAGAAAAATTAACAATTTAAGGTACAAGAAAGAGTGAGACGTGAGGAAAAAAAAACAAATATGCATGAAAATATCGATTTATATATATAATAAAGCACTCATATAATAGGAACAATAAAATCATTTAATAATAATAATGGTTAGAGAATTAACAAATTTTCTTCTAATTTTAAGAGGAATGGATTATGAAAGGAATCAAAAATTTTCCTTTCACGTATTTTTCATAAAATTTTCACACACACGAATCTATGTTTTTTTTCCGCTGTTTCCTCTGCGTCTCTTTTTGCCTAAACACAATGTTAGTCACACCGCTGACCAGCCTCATGGCCCTCATTCATTCCCTTGTCACAATTCTCGCCAATAAATTGGAGGAAAAAAGTAGTTTTCTGAAGAAAATTGACGGAAGAATTCTAGAATACTAACTATTGAAAATATTTTATAATTATATAAATTTATTATATAACAAAATAATTGTGTTACGAAATTTCTTTTAATAAATTGATCGAAATATATAACGAAACTCTATATTAAAATATTACATATTACTACATAGTTTGTCTCTCTTTCTTCCACCGTCTTTTACTCCACGTGTCTCCTCCTCTCGGACTCCTCTAAATGTAATTCTGGCTCTGCTTTCTTCAACACAAACGTTGGAGCTCTAAAAATAGCCAAAAAAAAAAAAAAAAAAAAAAGAACCCCATTTCCTTTGTTGGGCCACTTGGTAGAAATTTTTTTCACAAAAAAACAATATTCTACTTTATTTTTTCTTTGACTTTATTTATTTTTTTTTTTTGGATTTCATTTGAATTTCTCTGTTTTATGATAACTTTTAGAGCAAGAACGATTCTATTAGAACCAATATCTTTTTCATTTCTTCCTGTTAAAACTACACGTCCCAGAATATTCCCGAAACCAGCCTGTCTTGTCTCTGCAAGAAAGCCTCGTCCGACATCGGACTTTAATCCGACGTTGCTCTTCGCTAAAGAGTCTACAATGGCAATCGAACGAACGGGCGGCGCCTCCTCTTCTTCTTCGTCTTCGCCGTCGTCGTTGATTCTTACGTCGGGCGCCAGCGGGCGCATTAACGCGTTGTTTTCGGTCAGAGCGTTAAGGAGTTTGCTGATCCTCGTAAACGCCTTCGTTTTGCTCCTGCTCCTCCCTTTCCGCGCCCGAAGACGGACTGTTGTGGCGTCGTCCTCGCCGGAGAAGCCTAGAGACGAGAGGCTGCCGCAGGAGTTGTCGCTGTCGTCGTCGTCGTCTTCGTCTTCGTCTTCGTTCCAGCGGAAGGGTACCCCCACGGTGCGGGTTCCGACGAGGATCGTCCCGTGGAAGACTAGTGCGTCGTCAGGCGGTGGTGCTGCGGTGGTGGCGGAGGGACGGAGGGCCCTGGCTATTCAGAAGGTGTTACAGGACGATGACCCAAATTCGGTTAGGAGGTTTTCTCTGTTTGTTACCGCCAGAGGCGATACAATTTTTGCCCAGTCGTGGACCCCAGCTTCTGGGGAAATCAGGTATTAATTTTGTTCATTTATTTCTCTAATTTTTGGGTTTAATTTCTGATTATTATTTTTGTTAATTAATTATTTCTCTTCAATTGTTAATATCATATTCTATTCCAGTCAATGATATGGGTCCTAAAAATTACCATCAAATGAAAAATATACGGGAGCTATAGTGGCTTGTAACGTTTAGCTATTAGTTGAATGGTTATGCCTTGGGAGCGTGACGATTCTATAATTCCACGATGTGAGAGTCTCGTACATTTTTTCTTATTCTTTTGCTTTGTTAAGGTTTAAGATTAATTATCAAGTTTGAGACTGCACGAAAATGTATTTTGTTAAAACATGCTAATCTCATTGGAAATTGCTATGGTAATCTGACTTCCAAAAGAACATCTGGGTGATGTGAATTTTTATAGACTCTTGTCTTTATATATGACCCAAAAACATAACTTGATTTTGGACATAATTTGCCAACAGATATCTTTTTTCGGTCTTTTTTTAGATAACCTTATGCTATCTGCAATTCTAGCTTTGAATTGTTCAGAACTTCAGAGAATGTTATCTATATTTTTGCTTTCTTTTTGTTGTTTGTCACAATATTTCATTCTCAAATACAATATTACTTCCTGTTACTGTTATGTTTGGATTTAATTAACATGATGATGGTTTTCACTTTGGCCACAGAACTAATTCTCTTTTGTTTTCGTTGATACTCCAAACAAACTTAGCTATGGTAACTTTTGACTTGGTATAAGGAATGTGCTCTTCTTGTTACTATCGCCTCTTAGGCTTAGATACATCAATGCAAACAGGTTAAAAGGTTTGACAATTGCTATGCTTTTGTCACTTTGGAAGTTGTCAATGTTTGTCCGCATCCCCAACATTGACTACTTCTTACAATGCAATATTGTTGCATCACAAAAGATTGTTGGCAACGCATAGGAAGATACGTTATGGGCATGCAATAATCTGGATTGTTAGATCGTGAAAGATATATTGAACTTGGAAAAAAAAAAGATAAATTGTTAGATGTCATTGGATAGACTGTGTTAGCCAACTCACGCGGTCAAATTGTTCTTACACATCACAATCACTGCTGTCAATGTCATGTTGCCATTGACGGGCAAGGCTGCATCTCAATGGAATAATATGGGTCTGCTCAGTCTGGCCGATAAGTGTAATAATTTCCTGTAGCAGGACCATCTCCCGAGGATTTTAGTACCTCTAGGTTTTTCAAGCCAGTGTCCCTATCACCTGGTCCCTTCCTTATCTTACCTTTGCAATTTTGTGGTGTCATCATTAATCATGCAGATTTCCTGAGACTGTCATGAATTATTCTTTAACGCTGTTCATTAGCGGCATGCACATCTCTCTGATGTTGTGATTCCATTCTTAAAATCTCATGGAAAACTCACTAATTTATCTTAAAACATATCATATTCAAAAGTTTAGAACCAACATATAAGTTGAATTCAAGTTGGTCAATTTCAACG
The DNA here is from genome assembly GCA_037832335.1 of Carallia pectinifolia. Lineage (NCBI taxonomy): Eukaryota > Viridiplantae > Streptophyta > Magnoliopsida > Malpighiales > Rhizophoraceae > Carallia > Carallia pectinifolia. The sequence goes on along the minus strand of CM075448.1, from coordinate 19,654,013 downwards.
TTTTTCCCCCCAATGGTGGAGAATCATACTTTGATTCTCGCACATCACAAGTAATTCTGGACGTTCAGGCCCCATTTGGTTGTATGTTTCTTTTTTTAAGTGTAAGGAGAAAATTGCATAAAGGAAAACCGAGAGATTAAAGTAGGAGCAGCTGTAATTGCTTCAGATAAACTAACTGAGGAGGTGGTATTGCTGCTGCTGTTGTGATTTATATGCCAATTTTTAAGAAGAAAATTTTTGTTCTTTAAGTCTCAAAATTCATGATAGTCGAAAATCTGCTCGATGAACTGAGTAATAAAAATGAACCAAGAACAATTTGAAATCTAAAGGGTTGAACTACGGTATGATGTATGGCTTTCCTCATTTCTTCAATCCATGTATTCCCACATGTGTGAAATAATGAAAATAATAGATGATTCTCAAATAAAAAGCCATGTCAGTACTACTTGTCGGTCGGTCCTCTAAAATAGCGTGCTTATAAAATAATAAAATGGTTAGCTTCAGATTGTATAGTTGAAAACGTAAGCAGTCTTTGCTTTTGCTTTAATATATTGCCCTTTATACTAATACATAGTTGAATACATAAGCGTATATTTTGTTTCCTTACCTTGTTACCTGACTTTTGCAGGGGACTGGTTATTCTTATGCATGGGCTGAATGAACACAGGTTTGTGATTTATATCTATTCCCCTTCCAGCTTGGCTTGGACATTCAATTGATATGTGGCCGCTGATTTGCTCGCATTTTCATTATTCTCCACAGTGGTAGATACAGTGATTTTGCTAAGCAGCTCAATGCTAAAGGATTTAAGGTTTATGGAATGGATTGGATTGGTAAGGTTGAAACCTTCTCAGCATTCTTGTAATCAATTTTTGTTCTCAATACGTCAAAGTCCAATGTGTCCCTGATTGAAAATGTGCCTTTGTCTCACTTTTACTTTTTGTGCTGATCTTGGACTTCACTTGCTTTAATTTCTGCCAAAGTACCATTTGGTAGGGAATTGTTATATTTAGAACAAAGTACATTGATTATATCAAGCTAAAATTGTTTATAGATAGTATTTTCAATACATGTTTTGGTTTGCAATGAAAACGATTCTCTGCTCCAACTTTATGACTATATTTAAGTTTTCTAAGGGAAAGTCGGGGGAAACAAGCTACAGTTTACACCTTGTGGCCACAACTGCCCTCATAAAGAGGCAACATTTTATATGTAGAATTTTTTAATTTTTTCTACCCTTCAGGTCCAAGATTGGTAGTCATAGTTCATTTCAAGGTTATGAAGTGAAAAAGAGATTCCTGACTTAGAATGCTCATGTACAATCCACAAATGCCAAGAGTTAACATACACACAGATATATTTCTTCCCTGTTAAAAGGATCTGTGAGAAGAAGTAGATGCTAAGAGTTAATAGTCACTCCCTCAAATTGGACAACTGCAATATGTAGCATGACTTACCTCCAATTTGTAGTTAGCCGCATCTGGTTTATCCAGTTAATTGTTCTGCGCTTTTTATAATTACTTTCAGTTGTCAGCATGGGGATAATTTTTCATTTTAAATTGTTTGTGTAGAATGACCAACATATATGCATCAGTGGCAGGCAGTCATTTGTATGATCTACACAGAGAGTACAGACCATTAAGTCCGTAACTCATGATCTTGGCTGCGTTTTTTGAGTCAAGCTCAATTCGATCATCTTATTATTCAACTGTAATAGATGAATTATCAGTAATCATACTTCGATTACATAAAAAATTGATTTGTCCAACCTGTTAAAGGTGAATTCAACATATATTGCAATCATTTCATTTCTTTGTGTGTGACTATTAAGTTATATTATATGGCAGCAATAGTGTTTTCAAAATGAGTATCATAGCTGCCAAAATGTTTATCATCATATTATACTGGTAGTTCCTATGTGCTAGTGTGACAAAATTTACATGCGAGGAACAATTCATTCGTGAAAAAACAAAATACAGGGAAACAAAAAACCTATGGTCCTTGCAATTGCAAGTATAAATTCAGGTACAGAATCTGACCAACAAGCTGAACTCATCGTAATAACAACTACATCAACAACAATTGTTGGTGTATACTCCTTGCATTCGTTCTTTCTCTCAGTCTTTTGCAGTCTAGAGCTTAAAATCTTCAACAATGTATCCATATTTGAATGTTGCAGGGATTGTGCTATCCTTTGGTGCGAAAAAGTAACATGTGAGGCTCCTCTTAATAAGTAAGCTTAATGTATGTGCCATCTCTGTTGGCTTACTTTTTCAAAATTGCAAAGGGAGGACGCATGCTTGCAATCAACCCATGCATGAAATGTTTTCCTATGATTGAAGCTGAATAAATATAACATTTTTCTTGGATCTATGGGTCCTTATTTTGGTCAGTTTAATGGGATGAATATTTTTTTTTCCTGCGGAAAAAATCCTAAAGTTCGAAGGGATGGCTTGAGCCAAACATCTTCTAGGTGAAGCTTGGGGCATCCCTCAGACTTGTAGGCTTGTGTTTATCCTTATGTCTGTGGGTGACATCATTTACAATGAGGACACAAGCTTGGTTCTTTGCTCTTAAAATAACTTGGGAAACTTCTAATTCCACTATTTTTAGTTTTGTAGCTTAAGCCAAATGGCGTTAGTGTCCATCATTTTGTTGATGGTCAATGTTTTGTTTCTATATGAGTGATTTTCTTGTCTCTCTTTGTCTTTTGGTTGAAAGATGATCATTTTGAAGGTGTTCAGAATTATGGCTTTTCTACCACATACCATTTTTTTGATAACTATATCTTTTATTTACTTTAGTTACTCTTTATTGTATCTTCATGTTATGTGGTGAATAACATTTGTCTACTTTCTATTGTCAGGACATGGGGGAAGTGATGGGCTACATGCGTATGTTCATTCACTTGATGCTGCTGTAGCTGATTTGGTGCGCTTTTAATCTCAAATATGTGATGTTTTTTAAAGTTTTCCTAGTTAAAAAAAAAGGACTAAATGTATTCATTTGTGTTCCTGTGGACAGAAATCATTTCTCGACAAGGTTTTAGCGGAAAATCCCAGGCTCCCATGTTTTTGCTTTGGACACTCTACAGGTGCAGCCATTGTCCTCAAGGTAAGGCTGGTATATGATGGTTTTCTTTCTAAACTCAATATGCCTTTGATTTTTCCTTTAGGAGCAAATGTGTGCATCAAATGGAGTGCACATGCATCTGTTTCTCACCATGTGAATTGGAATTTAACATTGGCATTTCACTCTCTTTGCACAAGTAATTGCAGGCAGTGCTAGATCCAAAAGTTGAAGCCCGTGTAGCCGGAATAGTGTTGACTTCGCCCGCAGTTGGGGTTCAGCCATCCCATCCCATCTTTGTGGTAACTAAGAAGTGCTACTGCATTTTGCGGCCTCCATAATGCCTTTGTTTTAGGTCCATAAAACTAAGGATAATAGATGGTGTTCTGTTAAAGTGCCAAAAACATGCATGCCATTTGAAAATGGCAATGAAATTTGGTTATTAGGACCTTCTTCGGCTATCTAAATTTCTCACTTTTCTTTGGTAATTGCAGGTATTAGCCCCAGTTTTCTCGCTTCTGTTGCCAAGGTTCCAAATTAGTGCTGCAAACAAGAAAGGCATGCCAGTTTCCAGGGACCCTGAGGCACTGGTGGCTAAGTATTCAGACCCACTGGTGTACACTGGATCCATCAGGGTGCGAACTGGCTATGAAATTCTTCGTATTACCACGTACTTGCAGCAGAACACGAATAGATTGAGAGTCCCCTTTCTTGTTCTCCATGGCACTGCCGATACTGTTACTGACCCGGCAGCATCTGCAAAACTGTATGAAGAAGCCTCCTCAACTGACAAAACCATCAAATTGTTTGAAGGGTTCTTGCATGACCTGCTGTTTGAGCCAGAAAAAGAGGATATTATGAATGACATTATTGAGTGGTTGAACTGTAGAGTATAAGTTTAAGCTGAGCAATGAATAAATTATATTGGACTTTTTCTAACCAGATGGGGCCTGCAAATCAAAGATGAAAGAAAAGGCTCCTTAGTTGATAAGCATTCAAAGATTGATGATTGAAGCATTTTCTAATTAAGTGGAGCAGTTGATGGCTGCCTGGCTGGATAGGATTCAGAGCTTTATGCTCAATGTGGACAAAGTTGTGTTGTACGTTCGTAGATTATACCATCATTTGGCGCATTAAAACCCAAACTTTTTTGTTTTTTATGGGATGGCATTAAATGTCCATGTTAATTAGTATTTCTTAATTGGGCACCATTATGTGACCGGAGGGACTTGTTAGAAAAATTGATGAAATATAATTGATTAGATTTATTGTATAATTGTTTTAATTACAAGTGTAATTAAATAAAGAAAAAAAATTACTTATATTTTTGTTACATAATAAATACAGTTCGTTGCACAATGAATGAAATTAGTTGTAATAAATGCAGTTAGTTGCACAATAAATAAAATTAATTGCAGTTTCGGACAATTTTTTAAAAAGTTTCCCTCTGGCCGTTAAACTTTTCCCTTCTTAATTCTTCTTCAGGCCGTATTCTACAGTTTATCAGGAAGCATAGCGCTTATCTGTTTCTTAGGGGTCGTTTGGTTCGTAGGATGGAATCGGAATCGGAATTGAAATTAAATAGAATCGGAATCGGAATAACTAAAATTATAATGTATTTAGTTTACTCCGAAATTAGAATCGAATTCCCTTATTATTGTTTGGTTTAGTAAGGAATCATAATCAAAATTATTTTCTTAAATTATTTAAATAATCTAAAATTAAAAAATTATTAACATGAAATTAAAAAGTATGAAATACAAAAAATATTATAATGTAAGCTCAAATTAAAATATATTAAATTACCATAAAAATAAAATTAAAAATAATAATAATAATAATAATAATATACTTCACAATGATGACCATAATAGAAAATCTAAAAAGAAAATCTTAACATAAAATTTTATTGTTATTATAATAATAATCATTTGTTAATTTATAATTTAAATATTTTTTAAATTTAAATTTTTTCTAATTATAATACTATGACATATTATCATTAATAAGTAGTAATGGTAATGACAATAATAACAATAACAATAACAATAAAAATAATATTTATTATTATTATTATTATTATTATTATTATGAAAATAATATTTTAGATATTATAAAATAATTTATTAATAATAAATAAATGATTATTTTAACTATAAAATTATATTAGTATTTACAATTTAATATTATCTTAAGTTTTGAAATATTTATTTTTTATTATAATATAAAAACATATTATTATTATTATTATTATTACTATTATTATTATTTTATGAATAAATAAAATAAAAAAAGGAATATAATAACAATATAAAAATAAAAACATGGGAAAATGGAGAAATTTGAGGAGTTAGAGTTAGTTAAGGGGGAAATAGGAATGATTGATATAGTAAATTTGGGAATCATAATTCCCTTAAAATGAGGAATCTCATTTTCCTTTTTAAGGGAATGAGAATACATTTTTCATAAAACAAACAATAGGAATGAGAATTAAGTAGTTGATTCTCATTCTCACACTACTTTTTTTCTAAACAAACACCCTCTTGATTCTAAACTTAGACAATATAGAGATAACAAAATCTGGATTTATTCGAATTGCTTTTTCAGTGCGTCAACACTCCAATATGACTTTTAGGTGAGGCAACGTTATTTGTAAAAACCAACAAAGTCTTACATTACAAGCACCATTTCAACTAATTAAATCATGAAATATTAAATGCATGTTTTGTTAGATTTATTTACAAAATCTTGCTCGCATATAAACCATTTTGTTTTTTTGACAAAATATCAATCCTTGAAATTGATTTGACCAAAATGGCACCTATTATAATTTCTAAATGAGATCCCTTTAGTTTTCAATTTTTAAATTTTACACGTCCAAATTACTTCCATCTAATCACTAGAAAAAAAAATTTATTTATGAAATTTTTTTTCTACTGGGGAACAGAAATTATTTTAAAGAAACTTAAATTAATATTCATGCCAATAACTTCCACGCCAAACTTCAAACAAAGTCACCAGCTCACGTAAAAGTTTAATGGTTATTCACGTATCTTTCGCTTCCACGACTTAAATTCAAATCCCATTACTAAAAAATTGGTTCACCTCAATTATTTGGGATTATTCTAGAGTGCAGAGCCGCGACCCAGGTTCGAATTTAAGTGCTGAAAAATTCACTCTTATCAATTATTTAGGATTATTCTAGAGTACAATACCAACACCCCGGTTCGAACTTAAGCGCTAAAAAATTCGCTTGTCTCAATTATTTATGATTATACTTGAGCAACAATTTTTTTTAACTAAAAAAAAAATCTATTACGGTATGTTTGGAGTGAGGCGAAGAGTAGAGAAAAGAAGGGAAAGAGAAAGAACATAAAGAGAAAATAAAATTATTTAGAGTAGTAGAGTAAATTGAAAGAAAAAAAGTAGGGTGAAAGAAAAAATAAATAATAATTTGTGAGAGAAAAAATGATGAAAAAAATAAAATTATTTAGAGTAGTGTAAACAGTTTAGAAAAAGGAAGTTTACTAAAAGAAAAAATGAATAGTAATTTGTAAAAGAAAAATTAGTGAAAAAAATAATGTTATTTGAAATAATGTAAAAAGTTAGAAAAAAATATAAAAAATTAAAGTACATGATTATGATTATATTTTTCTTTCCTAACCCTCTTTTCCCTCGCAAAACAAACAAATCCTTAAAGTTGCTGGGGACGAGACGGTTAATCGAAAAAAAGGTTGCTGGGGACAATTGTCACTGTTTGGTGGCCTTTTTCCAAGCCGATGGCGGTTACCCAATTGCCAAAAATTCTAACCTAATTAGAAACTACAAGATTAACTGTTTTCCGTGCTTCTTGAACACCCCCATAAACATTGATACAAATATTATTAAAGGAAAAACAAATAGAGAGGCATTGTCATTTGTGAGTTTTTGGAAGAGGTGGGAGGAAAAAAGATGTCGACTTTAAGCATTCCACCAGTGCTCACTTCCCCTAGAGATGATGCCATTCAACTGCACAAGGCTTTCAAGGGTACTTTATTCATTGCTTTTTCTTGGTGATTTGGGGGGCTTGGGAAAATTTTATTTCTTTGTTGTTTATTTTTTATGTCAATTCCTTTGGGTCTTCTTTCGCTGGCCCCTTTTCGCAACTTTTAATTTTTCAATATGAAAATGCATGAAAAGGTGATTATTTGAAGTGTGCCCATTAGTTTTCCTAATCGGTTATCAGTTTCCCTAATTGAAATTTTCCAATTGAATCGTTGTCTCTTTGTGATCTTGGCATCAAATGAAATATATGGTATCACTTTGCTTGATAATCCGGAATTTATTGCATAAAGGACATTTTTTGCAGATTAATTCCTACCAGAGAAGAGAAAAGATTTGATTTTTTGTTTACCTTTTTTTTGGTTGTTCCTAATGTCCAAAGGACGGAAATGTGCAAACTTTTTCTGATCTTATGACCCTATAATAATATTCTTCTGGGGTAGATCTCCCTAAAGGATTATTGTCATGGTAGCTTCCTTTCGTCCCTTTTTTTTTTTAATTTTTTTTAATTCCTGATATTGAGGACTTGGACTTTTTATGCTGATCTGACGTGAATAAATCCAAATTATGCAAGTTCTGCAAATCATAAGTTTACCAATTTATGCAAGTTACTTTCCGTATTTCCTATTAGGTGGTGCAATCTGCCATACTTACCTTCCTTCGTTGACCCCTTTATTTTATTTACACACTTGTGTTATAGGCATTAGTCACATATTGGTTTAGGCATTATGCATGCTCCTCTCTCTACATCAACCAATCTACAGTTGTATCAACATTATTATAGAATTCGGGCTTGGGACAGGCTTATACACACGCACACACACACTGAGGGAAATTGTATGCTGACACACTATAAGTGCAGCGCCATGCATTTTGGAACCTCACTCAAGCAATAATTATGCACAAGTTTGTTTCTGTTTGGTTCTTGTTTTGGGGTCTCTATGTGCATTATGTCTCTCTTTAAAGTCCAATTATTTTTAATTCTACAACTAAAGTAGAATTGTTGTTTGTGGAAACTACAGTCGATTCCCCTTGTTTACTGATCATTGTTTACCACCTTCTGCATTGTTCTTATGGTCATCTTGAGAAGATTTACGATGTTATGATGTCCTAATTCAGATGGCCAATCTTATTTTTAACTCTTTGTTTAGCTACTTTTGTCGTAGACTTAAACCTTTGACTTGGGATGTATGTTTTTGTTGTCGAACTAGATAGTCATCTAGCCAACAATCTTTCAGGTTTATGAGTGTATTATATATTTTGCTAGTGAAAGTCATCCAGCTTAATGGTAATGATGACTGAAACCTGAAGACCCATTGCAAAATGTAAAGTTCTAGTTTCTGCATCAAGAAAAGGTTCATCCAATTGATAGTCTTCTGTTTAATTTTCTTTTCTATATTTTGCAAAGGATTTGGATGTGACACTGCTGCAGTAATCCATATCTTAGCTCATCGAGATGCTACCCAACGCGCACTTATTGCGCAGGAGTACAAAACAATGTATTCTGAGGAGCTTTCTAAGCGTTTGACTTCAGAGCTTACTGGCAAATTGGAGGTACTGATACCATTTTTTCTTGACACTCTTCAGCCATTTTGTGTTACAGAGTTTATGCCATTTGATTTTTTTTTTTTCCCAAAGATTCCCAACCATATACCTTGCAACATGTATTAGAGATGGATCGTGGATGAGCACCATGAATGAACCTGTTTCATAATTTGAAAATACGGGATTATTTTAGTCCTTCTAATTTCCATCTGATCTTCATACATTTTATGTTTCAGACAGCAGTTCTGCTCTGGATGCATGATCCACCTGGACGTGATGCAGTAATTGTCAGGCAGTTATTGTTTGTAGACGCAAATCATGAAGCTGCAACCGGAACAGTGTGTTCTCGCACCCCTTCCCAGATACAAGTTTTTAAGCAACATTACCATGCAAGATTTGGGAGTTACCTTGAGCATGATATTGAATCGACGATGTCTGGGGATCACAAAAGGGTAAGCCCTCTCTTCAACCTCTTTTTTTTTTTTTTTTTGTTAGCTTGTTTTCCTTAAACAACTCGAGCTCTAGAATGTCCTACTTTTTTTGCTTGGTAATAACATGCATTGAGCTGACAACTTTATAAATAGACTATACACATTTTAGTTGTGGCTGGAGTGACCATTCAGAAGCATAAGTTCAAGATACTTCCACTGCCAAGTTTGGGGAGTATCATGTCCAATTATTCTTTATGTCACCTAGATAGACCCTGTCCAATTGGAACTGTGACCTGGCATAGGCGCATGTATATCGGTACTTATACCTCTTTATTGATCACGGAATGTATCGAATTATTTTCGTGATGTATGGATTCAATTCTCCATGGAGTGCAATAGTGCATCTCTTATGAAGTGACCAAAATTATTGCATGGCTTTTGAGTTGTTGCTATGCTTATCAAATATAAGAATTTTCTGTTGGACGTCCTTTGTTGCTGGAGGATTATTACTGCTGGGCCCTTGCAGGAGAAGGGAATAACATTTTTTTTCTCATATGCTTAAAAGATTATTGTGATTAGCTGACTGATGTTCAATTCCAGTTATCTGTCAATGTAGTTACTGATTTCGTGTAAGGGGATTTTGTTATTGAAGTGTTAGGTTGTACCTTTTTTAGGATCCTTCTGTCTCATCTTCTTCTGGGTCAATTTCCTATTTTAAGTATTCACCCAACTGCCTCTATTTTACGTGCTGCTTTTACTTTTTCTATTTTTTTTTTGTGCTTTTTCGTTTGTTTAAACTTTCATATTCATGAGAGGAAATATGTATTGCTGATGCGGAGTTTAATGTTTTATTTAGCTCTTGCTTGCATACCTAAGCACACCTCGTTATGAAGGACGGGAAGTTGATAATGTGATGGCTCAGAATGATGCTAAGGATCTTTATAAAGCAGGGGAAAAGAAATTGGGAACTGATGAAAAGACTTTCATTCGCATATTCAGTGAACGAAGTGCAGCACACTTGGCTGCTGTTAATTACGCTTATCATAGCATGTATGGGAATTCATTGAAAAAGGTAATTTTGTTTAATTTCTATCATCTTTCTTAATTTTTTAACTTTTTGATGTAAAATAACTTTAAATGATAATAGGCAATAAAGAAGGAGACCTCAGGACATTTTAAGTATGGTCTACTGACAATTTTACAATGCTCAGAGAATCCTGCAGTTTACTTTGCTAAGGTAATGTTTTATTTGTTAGCATGGTTAACAGTTATCATCCTCTTCTTATCTTCATATAGGAGGAGACAATAGCACATAGAATTTGCATTTTTTGGACCTGGTTACAATCATGGAAAGAAGTGTTTTTTTAGAGAAGCTCAGACTATCTCAGTTGTTTTCAAGGCTCAACAAATTTATGGTCTATTTTAGGCTTTATATGATCTGGAGGCTTGGAGAAACAGCAATGATTTTTGTGACCAGAGAACCTTAGCTCATGCAATAGCGACATATACATTGTTTGCTTCCTGCTTGGTGTTAACATTGGAGTACTACACAGAACCGCAATACTGTGGCATATTGAGTTCATGATTTTATCAGATGGTTATGCAACTTGAGACTTGAGAGTCAGAATATTAAGCTGAGTTTTGGGTTTCTCTCTATACATGTTCGTCTATGGCTCGACATCTTTCTTTCGTAATTCCACTTCTTTCTTGTGCATTATAGTCTTTATTCCGGTAGTCTTTCAGGAAGACTGCTGCTTTATTTTCTTGTCCTTTCCATTTAGACTTACATAGGTGACGCTTGTTTCGTAACTTTCATTATAGCTTTGAAATTAGAGTTCTCAGAGAACTTGCAGGATACAGCCTTTTTCCTTTTTATTGTGAATGCTGACATTAGGCCGTTAAGTGCGTATGTAGCAGCATCACTCCCTAGGAGTAATGTCAGATATTTTCCTTGCAAAATTGCAGGTATTGCACAAGGCAATGAAAGGTCTGGGCACCAATGACTCTGCACTTATAAGGGTAATCGTGACGAGAACTGAAATTGATTTGCAGTATATAAAAGCAGAATACTTGAGGAAGTACAAAAAGACATTGAATGAAGCAGTCCACTCAGAGACTTCTAGTCACTACAGAGCATTCCTTCTGGCACTTCTGGGACCAAACCAGTAAAGGTTGATAAATGCGTACAAGTCCAATGTTATGCGAATTTATATTAACTTGCATGTTGAGATAGCATATGTGTGATTATGAACACAATATTTTGGGATTTGTTGTGTGAATTTGTTGTTGGTTGTGTATTTTATATGGTGATGTCCGATAAGCTTGTTGACATTTTCTTCATATTTGTTAAATAGAACTATGGGAGAGATTCATTCGTTGTATTATGTTCATATCTTGTGTCAAATGCATGTCATTGACAATAAAGATTAATGGTGTGTTTATTTTGCAAGAATTTGGTGTAAAAAAAAAAAAAGAGAAGAAGAATTGGAAAGAAAAGCATCATTTTCTTTCCTATATATTTCTTATCTATTTATACAATTTTTTTTTTCTTTTGGTCTATTAGGAGGTCCATCAAGTCATGAACTATACAGTAGAGGTAACTCTCCTTTTATAAATCTCACAATTCTTTAAGATTTGAATTCAAGACCTCTAAAATATAAGTCTAAACTTTAATCATTGACAATATAAGTCTAAACTCTAATTACTGACGTCTTCTTATAAGGACTTAAACAAATTTCTTTTCTTATAATGTTCTCTCATTTTCTTTTTTATCATTTTAGTTATCACCTAGTTTTCATCTATTTAAATTGCTTCTTTTTCTCAAAATTCTTTTCTCTCATAACGTTCTTCCCGTAGCTTTCTTAAAATGTGAAAAAGGGATTCACAACAGATTACGTCTTTTCAATGTTACCTCAAGACTTGCAATGATACCTCAAGATTGGATGTTGGAACCCTTAATCCACAAGTTACAGGGTATACTTAACCACCCCACCTGTACACTTAACTACCCCAACTCTTGGAGTTGATAAGGTCGTTGAGGATTGATGCCCAAAGGAAGCCAATTATGATACATGGGCCCGTTCCCGCATTTTGGGCTGTCAGGAATAGATGAAACCAACTGGCCCGTAAGAATGAAAGCCCAGCCATTGTAAGTTCTACACTTACAGTTAATTATGCATCGAACGACAATAAATGTATGTGATTTAACACAGAAGAGAACCATACTGATGCCCAACTACCAGTTTTCCCTTGCAATTGGAAAAAGTCTGTTCAAATACTTTTTACAAGGGCAAATCCTGCAATTGAAGAACCAGAGATCCCAAGAAGTTCAAAATCCCTCTTGAAATGGTGTACATCGACTATGAAAACAGTATTTTTGTGCGCCATAATATTTTTGGATGATCGAAATTAAAGTTCATATATTATGAAAATTTGAAGGAGCTGACGTCTCAGACGGCGACATTTTTTGTGTGCAATAATTCCAAAGGGTTTCAATTAGAACATCTAATCTAACTTCTTTGATGGGAAGATTAACTTCAAATCTAAAGTTAATGACATGATTTATTAATGGTTTAATTTCTAATCTAAGCATCCTCAAATACCCAAAAGAAAAAGTGTCCTCGAGTCATTGTCTAGAAGAATACCACGGATTGAGTTTTAATTATATACAACAAAAATCATTAATTTTTTTATCCATAAAAAATCATTAATTATGTGCAAAAAGAATATAATTTACCCTATATTATAAGTTTATGGGCCTAGCTGGGGCCCAAGATACTTTGATAAAATCATATCAGAACAGAGATATTAGAGATGAAACGTACAAATTTCTCATCTAGGCCCGGCCCGATTCCATTTGTATAGAGCTAGTCATGAGTGGGGCCCTAGTTGGAATCATTTTTAAACCACCGAATAAACCTCAAGGAATCGAATCAAAAAGGCATATACGCATTGATCCATGTTCTGTTTTTGTGCTATTCTTGGAATGTTTTGTAAGCATCCCATGTTCCCAGTTCATAGTGGTTGCCAAAAGGGTCCTCAATTGGGACCATCACTTGGGTGGTTCAAGTGGTTTACAATTTTATCTTTGTGTGTAAGATCACATACGTTAAGTTAAATAGTAAGATTAAATATTAATGTAGGGTAAGAATTTGCTTTCTATAGTTTGTTACCTTTTTTATGTATGATAGTAAACTTTTCTATACCACCTTTATTTTCTCATTTTTGTAAAAAAAAAAAAAACATTGTTCTGTTCACGTGGGGTGCCACGTTTCTTGCTTTTTGCCATGTACAACCATACGCAGATTGTAGACCATTGAAGTAATGAGAAAAATCCAAAATCCCCAACCATTACGAAGTTTCGTTTCGTTATCTTGTGCCACCATTCCACCCAATGGACATGTTCTTTACGTAGGGCTGTCCAATGGTGTGCTTAATTCATGATGCAACAATAATGGTAGCATAGGGTTCGAATTTCATGTGTATAGGCTGCAGGACATTGGATTAAGTAGTTTTATAGTTAGAGGGGACGAGGCGTTACATAAAAGTCATTGGGCAAACACTACTGAAAATTAGAATTTAGACTTTCTCAAAAAAAAAAAAAGAAGAATTTAGACTCATTTTATTGCTATTTTCTAACTAATTTTTTTACTCAGTTATTCTCTCTCACATCTTTTTATTTGCTGTATTTGAATGAGTATTTGTAATTTTCAAGTCATCGATTTTTTTTTTTTTTGTGCATAAGATCATTAGGTCCAATTATTTGAAAGAATATTTGAAAGTTTGCCAATGAACATATAATCATTTTTCCTAATGAGAATCACTGCTAAAATGATGCAAAAATATAAAATAAAAAATAAAGATTGCCACTTGTGTTAAAAAGTTGAAATAGAACAATGACGTTTCTTCACATGTAGTCACACCGTTCCTACTGGCTTCCGAACGCAAACATAACTGACTTAATGGTTGGATTTGGCTCATTTTGTCTGCGCCCCTACATCGATTTCTGCAACCAACTGCTGTGTAACTACTGGAAATGCTATGGAATATTCTTTCCGCCAACCCAACGCAAACATTTATCTGTTCTTCTGCTTATTTGTCTTTTTTTGGGTCAAACCTCTGATTATTTATCTTATACAATAACATCAACAACAAACCTCTAATCTCAAATTTAATTGGATCAATTATAATTATATAAATTTGTTCTCAATATTTTATTTTCTTATAATATATTTTTTATAAGATTGAGTTATTTTAAATCATTTTTAATTACTAATTCCTAAGTCAATTTAAATCTATTTTTTCCTTTTTTTATACTCACTTTTCTTAAAAAGAATACTTATTGGTCTACGTTTAACATGTTCAAACTAACGTAGGGGTCACTCCCTTAATTACTCATCAATAAGTGCTACACTTATTTTATTACAGATGTCTTTATTCTTAATCTGATCCTTCTTAAAGTACTCACTCATCCATCTAAGTATCTAAATTTATCTTATAAAGAAAAAAAAAACTTGGAGCTTCAAAATTTTAAAATAATATAAGTAATTATACAATTAAATTTAGAAAATTATAAAAATATATAGATTATTAAGTATTGTTGAATGAGTGTTGATATTTGAATATTTCTTAAGCAAAACTACTTGTTCTTATCTTATGTTATTTCATGACCACTGGTGGCCTATAAATGTTGGTTGTCTGTCTGTCAACCTTGAAAGTTAGCTGTTGAACTCCAGTCACCAACTCCAAGCGTGAAGAAAAGCAGGGGTCTTTGTGGGCAAAGTTATCCTTTGGGTTCACTACCAGAGAGGGATAATGGCAGGTTTCTATGAAAAAGCTACGGACTTTTGCCTTCTGTTGATGACCATTAGTTTAGGCCTGTCTTTGATCTCTGTATCTGCTGAGCTTCAAAAGTTTGAACACCCCACGAAAGGTGATGGATCGCTTAGCTTTTTGGTGGTTGGAGACTGGGGAAGAAAGGGTTCTTTCAATCAATCTGAAGTTGCTGCTCAGGTTCCATCATCATCATCATCATTTTTTGTTTTCCATTACTCTTTTTTTTTTTTTTTTTTTCATTTCGAAAAGAGTATTAGTTAAATTGAGTTGCATGTCAACAGATGGGAAGGATTGGAGAGAAGCTGGACATAGATTTTGTGGTGTCCACCGGCGATAACTTTTATGACAATGGACTAACCAGTGAACATGACCAAGCATTTGAGGATTCGTTTACCAAAATCTACGATGCAAAGAGCCTCCAGAAGCAGTGGTACAGCGGCAAGTTCCCAAACCATAACAGCAACGATAAAAAAAAAAAAATCTCTTTTTTTTGTATTTTTTTTTTAAAGCGCTTTTGACAGGATGATATGCATATAAGGGATTTTTTTTTTTTTTCATTTGATATTTGCAGTTCTTGGCAACCATGATTACAGAGGCAATGCAGAAGCACAGTTGAGCCATCACCTGAGGAACCTTGACAACAGATGGCTCTGTTTAAGATCATTTATTGTCAACGCTGGTACAACATACGTTAAACCTTCATTTCTTAGAATAAAAAGGACCAGTTGATATAATTTGATTTACAAAACCACTCTGATTATGCAGAATTGGCTGAGATTTTCTTTGTGGACACTACCCCTTTTGTCGAATCCTACTTCTCTGATGCGGAAGGTCACACATATGATTGGCGCGGTATTGGCTCCAGGAAGGCTTACATTAGAGGCCTGTTAAAGGTAATTTCTTAGCGCACGAGATTCCACAAGGAAAAATAAAAAGTTAGGTTACCCATTGATGTATGATTGAGGTACTTGAATCCTACTGAACAAACCTTTAATGGAATTTAATTTTGTGCCAATATTCTGCGTAGGATGTGGAATTGGCATTGAGGGAGTCAAGGGCAAAGTGGAAAATTGTTGTGGGCCACCATGCAATTAGGAGCATTGGGCATCATGGTGACACCAAAGAACTCGTGGAAAAGCTTCTTCCAATCTTGAAGGTAATGCAATCATCCATCCACACCTTTTCTACTAACCAATATGTATATGTACCAATAATTTTATTGTCCGTAAAGCCTCTGAAAATAAATATTCGTTAATGAGGCTACTTTTACTGTATTCAGGCCAACAATGTTGATTTTTACATGAATGGACATGACCACTGCCTTGAGCACATTAGTGACACGGAGAGGTAAAACAAAATTACTTGTGTGTTTATCATCTGAAAGCTATTCTCTTTGCCGGTTAATTAGTAGTAACCCTAGCAACCCTTTTGCAGCCCCCTTCAATTCCTAACCAGTGGGGGAGGATCTAAGGCGTGGAGGGGAGACATTAAAGAAGCAAATAGAAAGAGTATGAAATTCTTCTATGATGGACAAGGTTTCATGTCCGTGCAATTGACTGAGACAGAGACGCAGATTAATTTCTATGATGTTTTTGGTAATGTCATTCATTCATGGAGGAGCACGGAGCTGCTTCACCAATCAATATAAGAATTTAAAGCTTGAGAGCGTCTTCAATGAACTGGGATTAGTCACTGCAGATGGATCTTGGAGACAAATAAATGTGGGAGATGGATTTCCCTTTTGCCTGTCCTGCAGGCATATTTTGAGGGCGTTATTACAGATAGAATCGCTATGTGTAGTCATTACTGGTATTACAACAGCGGGTACTCTGTCACTGAGCTAAATAATGTTCTGAGTTATCAATCCATTCTTGCAACTCGAAATTAATGTGACTGGGTTTGAATCAAATCAGCTTCATTCCTTGTGAACTGGTGAATCTAGGTAAGAGCCATAATTGGGAAAATTTTGCAAACTTCCAACAACTAAAATTAAGTGCTGAATTAATATGATCCCCACTGTTACACTGTCTGCAAATAATGATAAAAAGTAGAGGACCAATTTAGTTTTCTCCAATCCTTTTCATGTAGCTTTACGCAAAAAGTTCTCATCCATTGAAGATATCGCGAGAAAGCACAATTTACATGAATATTCATCAAGCCTATATTCAGGTTCAGGATCTGCTTCGATGCTAAACCTCAAATACCCAACATTCATATCGACAGTAAACCTCATATCACCAGTCTCTCTCTCTTTTTTTTTTTTTTTCCTTAACTCACATATCACAAGTCTTTGCTTACATAAAAATTGATCAAGCCCATATTAGCGGTCCGCTTAGAGACGGCATTCAGATATCATAATCCTCAAACTAACAAATGTATGCCCAGTTACCGGAAACTCACTGTCTGAAGTTTCTCAAGTTTGAGGGCTTCCACTTGGCCCTCATATACTCTCATCAAGAGAGAACCAATAGCTGCTGTCCAGTTTGTTTGAATCAATCAATCAATCCTAGAGTTCACTGCTCCGACAGCCAATCAATTTGCTATTTTTAGCTATACAATGGGCAATAACAAAATTTCCTATTAATATTCCTCCAGGCCTTCAAGAATGTAAGTTCACTAACGTCTAAAGTTCAAGTTCAAAATCCACCTCCCAAGGAATAGTTTTGCTCAAGCACATGCAGTGAACGTTTTAACAGATTTTCTACACTGTAATTTTTCTAACACAAGTTTGCTAGGCCAGAAAGTTTATCTCAGGTATTCTAAGTCCCTTCTTGGTTCTTTCAACTACACCCATTCAAATATGGCATGACTATAAATATTTCAATACGCAAAATCCCTCATCTTCAGCATGATGGCATGTTACAGTGAAGTGATATTCCCATAAGAATATTGTAATTCAAAGCATGATAATTTGTCGTATTTCAGCTCATATGTAATTCATAATGGTCAAATAAACTTGAATAGCAACACCAAGTTTCACAGACAACTTTGCAACACTGCAAATTGAAATAAGGGGACAAAGTACCAAAACCTATATACAGAAAAGCTAGCAAACATCACTTGGCATGTTTCACCAAATTTACACTCACTTCTAGCATTTAGGGACAGTCAGTTATGCTTCAGCAACAAACTTTGCTTTAAAGGCTTGTAGGTAAATATTGATCAATTAACAACAAAGTGGTACCTCGAGTCCACATAGCTCTCAACATCCCAGAGAAGAGAACCAAAGGTCACGGCCTCCAAAACAAGTCTCTTCAAACCACCAAAGCTGATCTTGATAAGTTCATTCTTGGAAGAACCAATAGTCCCTTGAGGTGTAATTATAATTTCAGGTCGCCCGAACAAGGCCTCTGTGTGCTTCTCAATTACACTCACAGCCTCCTTAGACCTTATTGTTGCGTATCTCTGAAGTGTCTCCCCGTCAAAAGACATCACGTAAGTGCGCAAACGGGAGGCCTTGATGCCATGACCAAACCCTTCACGACTCATACCACCAGCAAAGGCTTCAGGATGGGATGACGCAGCTTGAGAGGAATATTCTCCACCATCAGGATTCATGCTACTCTGGACAGATTGTTGAATGTTATCATCCTCCTCATCCACCACATTTGGAAGGATTTTCATCGTCTTCTCAAGCTGAAACCTCTGATCAACCCGCTTGAGGAAGTATCCATACATCACCGAAGCCGCATACACCTGACCAACCCTCACTTTGCTAATCTGTGCCACAGAAGTTCCATCTCCCAATCGATTTCCCAAGATGAGAGCTAGATGATTCTGGATCATCTCATAGGCTTCAGGAGAATGAAACCTCTCCAGCTTGTCATCTTGGCTTGGCCACGTGTCCACGCGGCTGGATGGGTCTGTGCTAGTGGCGGCTACAGACGGTATCAGAGAGACATTTGCATCCATGAATTTCTGCACGATCAATGCGTACAAGATCTCTTCCAAAGCCTTCCTCCTTTCGTTTGCCTTCACCTCAGCAATTCTCCTAGTAATTTCGGAAACCCCATAATTATATTAAATCAGGAATTAAATCTAAAAACGAATATTACTTGCTCACATCCAACTGAATAATAATGCTATATTAAGCAACTAACTTGTACAATACAAGATCAGTCCCAGTGGCAGAAGGCTCATCCTTCTTTTCCTCAGCATCCCGGTCAGATTGAAGTTGTTCGAGCTGCTGCTCAACTGCTGCCGGCATGAGATGTGGATGACTCATCAAAATCTGAGACAACAGCTGCCCAACTGGAGACTCCAGCCGTAGCGGAGCAATCGGAGACCCCGTAGAGTCTGAAGAAGAAGATGGCGACGAGGAAGCCGATGCTCTCACTACCGTACATCTCCTACTTCCAAAGCCCAATCTCCCACGCCAAGGCTTCGAATATGAAATCAAATTATAATTCTGCACAGCGTTTCATTTTTACAACAAAGTCACAAAATCTAACACTAGCTTTCAAATTCACGAAGTCACTAATTTTCCTTTACTTTCATTAAGTACTTTTCTATTCTTTTATTCGTAAACCATTAATACTGCAACACCAAAATCAGAACCAGCAGCCGCCAAGAAAAAATGCAAGCATAAACCCCAAACCCATCAATCAAAAAGCAGAAAAAAAAAAACCCAGAAACCCAAATTCGTTACCTTAATTGGGACAAAAGACGGCGCATTAAAACGAGTAAAATCGGGGCCATTGGCGGCCAGAAAAACTGATCGATTAGCCGCAGTCGAAGGAAACATAGAGATTCCAATCGGAGACCGAATAACGCTTGCTGCCGCTGCTTCCATACCCAACTCCCTACAGCAACAAAGATTTTTTTTTTTGTTTTGTTTAAAAAACAAAGCAATTACCAATCAAAAAAATTGTTTTTTTCAAAAAGAAGTCCCGATTCCGCCATGGATGGGATTTGATTTTGAGACAAAACGAAGCGAATCGAATAAATAAGAGGATGAGAACGAATAACCGATACCTTTTGGAGCGAAACTGTAGGGAAAATAGAAACAATTAAGCACGAAGACGAAGGCAAATGGTCAAAGGCAAGCTAGAGAGAGAATCTCTGTACTGTATATGCTCCGAGTCTGCGGACTGGTGCAAAACGTCTCTCTTTCGCGTATTTAATTTTAATACACACTCGTGTTTTTTCTGAAAAAAAAAAAAAAAAAACACTCGTGTGTCGTGATCCTTTTTCGTGGTGTTAATGGTTTGTTTGAATTGTTAGAAAAATATGAAAAAGAAAATTATGAAAAAATAAAATTATTTAGATTAATGAGAAAATTTTGAAAAAATTTAATTAGAAAGAAAAATATATAGTAATTTGTGAAAGAAAAAATTGTGTGAAAATAAAATTATTTGAACTGATTAAAAATTTTTAAGAAAAAAATGATTAAAAAGATAAATAAATAATAATTTGTGAGAGAAAAATTTGAGAGAAATTAATATTGTTTGAATTGATTAAAAAATTATAAGAAGAAAAAAATTATGAAAACTTATAAATTAATGATGATATTTTTTTACTAAAATTTTTTAATTTTTTTTAATCATTTTCTCACAAACCAAACAGTTTTAAAACTTGTTAAATTTTAAAGTTGTTCTTTTTTGTTAATGACTAATATTTTTATTTAAATAGTGTTAAAATAGTAATATAATTTTTTAATAATATTTAATAATTTATTTTTACTTTTTATGTTTTCGAATTTAGTTATCTAAAGAATCATGTTATTTTGAATTTTTTTTTTTTGAGTTTTAAATTTTTTAATTACTTACAATTAGAAGTCAATTATATCCCATTGCGTTTCTTTTTTTTTTTAAGACATACCTATTAATGAAAGGCTAAATACAGGGAGATGGGAAAATGAAGACGGGGAAGAGATAGAAATTTTTTTTTGTGTAATCAGTTGAGTTATTTGTGCAATGAAATGCTCAATTATTACAACAAAATTTAAGAGTATTTTTTTTATCTATTTTTCGTTGCATAATTTAGATATTTTGTTGCACAAATAAGTCTATTAGTTGCACAAAAAAATTTTTTCGTCTTCTCTGCGTCTTCTCTTCCACGTCTACGTAACAGGACTCTTAATGAAAGGAGTACGATTACGTAGTAATAAGGAAGTAATATAGTAGTAATATGAAGGTAATAAAATTATTTTTTTGTCAAATTCAATTATTTATAAGATCAATTCAGTTTTGATTACTAATATATCGCTACTAAAATATTCCTATTTACTTTTCTCTAGTAGAAATTGGTAGACAAACATGTTTTTCCAAAGATCGGATTTAGTCCAAACGATTGGAAGCCATACTTCCTTAGGGCCTGTTGTTTCGATTGCACATCAGTTTCTTGTAATAGGTATTGGTATTTGTCTGGATTTCGTTCTCTCATTATCAGTCGACAAGGTAGAAACTACTCTATCTAAGTTTCTTTTTTATTTTTATAGGTAATTTTTATAAAATAAAATAAACAATCAAAACTAATCTTATGCTTTTTTAAAAAATTGAAAATTGTTATAAATAAAAGAAATTGTTTTGTGAAAAAATATGAGAAAAGAAAATTTTGGCCAAAAAATATTACTATTATTCTATTATTTTTTTTATAATTTTTTTCTCGTAAATTATTATTTATTTTTCTTTTTTATTAATTTTTTTTACAACTTTCTCATCAATTCAAGTAATTTTATTTTATTATAACTTTTTTTTTCACGACTTTCTTTCTCACACCACGCTGTTACCATCCAACTTCTCTACTACTACACTAATAGCTCATTAAAAAAGAAAATTAGTTTTTTTTTTCTCAAATAGATATTTACACCATTAGAATGGTGGACTTAATTTTCAATGAGAATAATAATTAATAGGAGCACTTGGTTTGCGAAAGGAGCAAAATAGTATGTTCGGATTAAATAATTTTGTTGAGAAAGAAAGTTATGAAAAAAATTATGAGAAAAAATTGTGAAAAAATAATAAAAAAATAAAATTTTGTATTTAGATCGTACAAAAAAATAATGAAAAAAAAATTATTAGATGAAATTACATAAATGTCTTTATAAATAATTAAATAATATGTTAAAATTACAAAATTGTCCTTACACTAATGCAATACATTGGGGTTATTTCAGTCAATTTACTTTCATGTGTTTATTTTATTTTTTTTCAAATTGTTGCTGCTGCTGCTTCTGACACGACAAAACCTTTTTTTTTCCAATTATTTCTTATAGCGCCAAACAACAGAAAATACATTGGACTTTGGATTTTCTGTCTTATTCCTTTCTAATGCTTAAAATAAACAACAGTGCATAAGGGTAGTATGGTAGTTTGATCATGAGGTTGGAAGAACTTTCTAGCAGTCCGGGGCAGCGCGAGAGAGAGATAGGGCCGTGGACGGAGAAAACGGAGAAAACGGTTGTATTGAGTTTGGCTTGAAGTCTTGGAGATGGGATCCGTTTTTTTATTTTGACCCGCTGACTTTGCCTTGTTGTAATTTACGTGTCTTCTTCTGGTTGGGGCTCTGATTTAATATTTTTTTGGCTTGTCGTTCCCTGAATTACGAATTTACGATTGGCCCTCTCTGTTTTTTCGACGTTTTTTTTTTTTTTTCAATTTGTTCATTTCCCATTTTCCATCAAACATTTGAGCTGATATTTGGCCGTTGAGACCACTCGGTCCCCTGCTCTTCACTTTTTTTTTGTTTCCTGATAATTTAATTTTTATTCGTATTGTAAGATAAATGTCACAAAAAAAATTAACAATCGTTGGTCCGAATAAAAAGAATTTAACTTCTTTTAGATAAAATTTTAGATTTGAGTTTTATAAAAAGAAAAATGGCGCTAATAAAATTTTCCCTGCAAAGGGTCTAATATGCAAAAGGTCTAATAAAAGTTTAAATTGGATTAATCAGAACCTGATTTAATTTTCAAACACTGAAATCTAGTAAAACAAAATGTCCCAAAAAAAGGATCATTTGTTACCTCTAAACATAATTTTAAGACACTATTGTCTCAAATAACCATAGTTTTAAAAATTAGATCGATCTGACAGTTAAACTGAAAAATCAGTGAATCAAGACTTGGGTCGATCTAATTTTACCTTAGAATTAGAGTACAAATCACTTGAAAACAGCTTAAATCGATGACCCAAAAATAGCCCAACCAGACAGTTCAATGTTGTCCAGTTTGTTTACCTAAAATTTTTTAAAACGACACCATTTTATATCTTGTTTTATATATCAATGTGGATTATAGAATTTTTGAACTATATTTTAGTTCTATAATATTTTATTTTTTAATATAAATGTTTTATTAATGTTTATTAATAATTTCAAGAGATTTTATTTTTAGATATAGTTGCTTTATTAGTTGAGAAGCTACCTCAAATAGTAGAATAGTGTAACTCGTTTTTACTTTAATTTTGTTTTGGTTGTAAGTAAATTTTTATTTTATTTTTTATGGTTATGCTAATTATTTGTTATTAAAAATAATAAAATTATAAGTATTTTTTATTATTTTATTAAATAAAAACTAACCTGTGGATTCAACTAACTGACCGTCGGTTAGCCCACTAATATATTGATATGACTTGTTGACGATGTCAATAACCAGTTTGATTTTAAAAATTGTGCAAATAATATACATAGCTTAGCCATAGAAGTTTTCTTAAGACCTTAACTCGTTTTAGTAGCAAGTAATAGAATTTTTGTGCGTTGACTACTTTTTTTAAAAAAATTTATCGCCATCAAATAAAATAAAAGTTTATCCAGTTTAGTATAAACAGTGCTGTACAAAATCATCTTTTTTTTTTTTTAATCTAATTGGACTACGGAGAAGATTTAGATCCATAAATCAAGATAACCCTTGAATGATTTAGGAGCGAATTACACATTCGCATCCATGACTCAAATCATTTTGAATTTAAATCTATACCGTAGGATGTTTAAATATTATTTTTTGATAGGTTAGATCGAGTCTCACAAACTTTTTTTTTCTTTTTTTTTTTCAAATGCTTCTAATCTTCATATGGATTATCTTTTTTTTATTTTATTTCTCTATAGTTTTAGTTTAAGATAAGTTTGTTATTAGTTCAATAATTATTAAAATGTCTAAATCTGTGTTAACAATAAAAAAAAATTACTCAAAAAGGGCCGTCATTTTTAAAAAAACAAAAATGGGTCAAAAACATTACATCATCCTTAAGCGATGAATTGACAAATAATATAATAAAATTTTATTATTTTAATTAATATTTTATGTTTTCAGGACAAAAATTACTCAAATTTAAAAAAAAATATGTTTATGTGACAAAAAAAAAATTCATACTTGCGCGTAAAAGTCACTCAAAACCAATCAATGACATCTTTTCGAAAACACTTTAATAGTTAGAGTTTAAAATTTTTATTTTAAAAATTTTAAATTTAAATTAAAAAAAAAGAGGTAACATTTATAAGAAAAAAAAATTATCTCCAATACATTTCTTAGATAAAAACAAAAGAATCAATCAATAAAGCTATCGGATGGTTTTAAGTTATTATTATTATTAATTTTCCACCGTTTTCCTTTATGAAGCATCGAATGTCTCGCTCAAAAAAAACAAGGAAGCATCGAATCTCGTTTTGATCTAACTGATGTCGTAAAATCTCTCTCTCTCTCTCTCTCTCTCTGCGTCTGGTGTTGAATTAACCCCCCCGAAAAAAGAGAACGATAAAGGCCCAGACACCCAAATTTCTACTCTTTCGAAAACATAGTACTAGGAGTTGAAATTGAATCCGCTGATACATTTAACACAGAGACACAGGAGTTGTAGTGGTAGTAGTAGTAGTAGAAGACTGACGGAGAGCATGAAATTCCGGTACGCGATGGTGTGTTCGTCGAATCAAAACAGGAGCATGGAGGCTCACTCCCTTCTGAAAAGGCAAGGCTTCGACGTGTCCTCTTACGGGACTGGTGCTCACGTTAAGCTCCCTGGTCCTTCTCTCAGAGAACCTAATGTCTACGACTTTGGAACCCCTTACAAGCAGATGTTCGATGATCTCCGCCGCAAAGACCCCGAACTGTAATTCCCTCTTCTTCACTTTTTACCTTTTTTCTCTTTACTTTGTTTGGTTACCCAGAAAATGTTCCTTTACTTTCTCGGATTTGTAATTAAATTATACTAGAATTAGACCCGCGCATGCTAACTAATTCATCGTTAAGATCTTTCGTTGTAATGAGTTATTCGACGCAGAAGTTAACATCCATGTCTACACAGACAATTAGATATATTGACGCAGAATTGAAATGCACGCACGTCTTAACACCTTGGGTGGTGTTAGATATATTGAATCTCATTCATGTCACAAAGGAGTCATTGATCTTGATTAGTATTTCTTAGTTGCATAGGATCATTCATTACGTGCAAATTGTGTTTACTTTGTTGACTAAGTTTAGTTGGTTGTACCGAAATAACCACAGTACTTAATGTGGAGGCTGAGGTTCAAAATCATGTGTGATTTGAGGTCTGCGTTAAATGGGTGGATTGCTAAGTAACATTGTCCTGGATCCTAGATTTTGCCCGCCCACGTGGGGATTTTCTTTAAAAGATTGAAACCTTGACTTTAGCATGAATGCAGTTACAAGCGCAATGGGATATTGCCGATGCTCAAGAGAAATTCTGGTGTCAAACCGGCCCCTCAACGCTGGCAAGATAATGCTGCTGATGGTTCTTTTGACGTGGTCTTCACTTTTGAGGAAAAGGTTTTCGACATGGTTGTTGAAGGTAAAATCTAGGTTGGTTTATTGTTGGCCTAATATGAACCTCTGAGAATGACTTGCATTCAATTCAGCACCATAGATTAGCGTTGTTTTGTAGACAGTTTCATCCCTGGGTTTAACTTTGACATCGAAAGGCCTCTAATACTTCTACTGAAAATGTTTTTGCTGTCCATCTCCCTTATGCCAATTTGGTTGCTTAGATGCGTATTCATGGATAAGAGATTCACTTATTCATTTTCTGCTGTTTTCTTTGGGTTAGAAAACCATAAAAGGAAAATCACTGTTGTTACGATGGACACATAGCTCCACATCAACATGAGGTTTTTGAGGATGAACATTGGTCAATTGTGACCTATCATAGGCCTTTTCCCTTGTATGGATGCAGTATGCATCCTTTCTTTGCCTTTTGTTGACTGTTCTGTCCATTGTGATATGTTTAAATGTTTTTTTAGGTTTTCCAAGAATTAGATTTCAGTGCTAACACTGAAACCTTACAATCATCCTTTCTGTTCATTTGGAAATTATTGCTTCTCAACTGATAGCCAGAATGTTCTATCCTTCTCTGTGTTGTTTGTTAACAAGAAGATTGCGTAGAGCAAAAGACTGGGAGCTGCATAAGCTGAATTCAAGGCAGGCTATCATTGGTCTCCTTGATATTTGCCACCAAAAGCCTGGATAAATGCCAAGAGCATGCAACCAGTGCACTTTTAGTTTCACTCTTTGAGAGAGAAAAAATATGAAATTGTAATAAGTGGCAAATTGGAAATAAGCGCGGCACTGGCAATGCAATTCCTTGGCAAATAGATTGGCAAGTGACTCAATGGTTATAATATGGTTAGAGATATACGTAGAAGTCCAATGGTTTATGGATCATTCTTGGTTGAATGTAAGGAGTCAATCGTGTATTATTGAATCTTTTCTTCGTTACAAGCTCCTTATCCATGATTTCTGTTTTAAATGGCAGCATAAAATGGATATAAGTTTATATGGTTTTTCAAAAGGTCTGTTACATTCCACACTAGCAGTCAAAAAGTTTTGTGAGTTCTCTGCTAAGTAATGTAAATGCCTGTACAAGTAAAAAACAGTAGCCAACACTGCTCTCGCCTCTTTCTGTTCGGATGGCAGTTGAATTTCGACTGTGTGATTTAGGCTAGTACACCACTAGTAAAGTTGTTGCACATGTGTTTTGTTGTCATTCTGGAATCCCTTCTTTCCATGTTTAATTAATGTAGTCTTTCTTCATTATAGTCATATTTAGGAATCAAATTCATTTTTCTTCTGGAGTCTGGTCTATTATTGTAGCCTGTAGATGACACTCTAGAGATCTTCGGATGCAAAATTGTGTAAAACCGTGCATTTAGCTCTGAAACTATACATGGAGTTGGCTGTTTTTCACAATGATTTGATCAATTTTTGAAATGGCACAGATCTCCATAGTCGGGATCATGATCTTTTAAAAACTGTGCTGGTAATTAACTTGGAAGTGAAAGATAACCATGAAGAGGCAGCCATAGGTGCTCGGCTAGCTTTGGATCTTTGCGAACAGGTGGGCATCCTTATGTACTTCAGACTGGTGATACGCGTTCCTAAATGTTTAGTATCTGATTGATTCGTATGGTTATCTTTTTCTATAGATTGAAGCGGCTGAATCGTGGGAGGATTCAATTGATGAGATCGTCTCTGCGTTTGAGACAAAGCACCGGCGGAAGCTCTTGTACAGCATCTCCTTCTATTAAAAGTATCACTAATGGCTCACAATAAGTTCAATCTTCCCTAAGCATCCGTGCCAAGGGAAAAGGTGCATTGCTTGGCACTACTGTTTAATATGCTTCATTACTCTCTGGATGTACCACCTTGTCCTTGTATCTATTTTTCTCTCCAACACTTTCTAAATAAAATTGCTTTCTTTACTTTTTTTAGTTGAAGTTGCGAAGTTTCTGGTATGCATACTTTTCTTCTTCTTCGTTGAGATGTCTTAGGTGTGGATGAGTTCTATACTGGTGAATTATGTATGAAGACACTGCTAGAACAACGCTGTTGATTTTCTTGAGAATTAATGTACTAGAGGAGATTAGACATTGTCCATATTTGTGGTATGGACGAAAACATCTTTGTTTGCAACGGTTTGTGGACTTTTCCGTGACCCGACTCGTTTAAATTACCCTGATTACGGTCTTCTGCCAGTGGTTACTGATTTCAACAAGAGTTAAATATTCGCTAACATGTCAATAAATTGTCAGTTCTTTGCTTTTCATGCTTGAAGGTTTATGGCTGATTAGATGCCTGAATCTTGTTCTCAGTGACTCATACTCGAGATTTACAGGTCATGCCATGCATATCTTATTATTTGTTCTTAATGCATATGTTCTAGGAATGACATTCTCAAAACGTAAACCCTTCTTTGAAAGGTTCTTACTTTTAGTTATGCCTTTGCAAGGTAGGATTGCACTCGTTCTAGTGCAATCGGTGCCCATGACGAGAAACACAGGAAAAATGGGCGAAAGTAGGTACAGAAGAATCATGATTCATGGAAAGGGCAAGATCGAATTGTTTTGGTCAAGGCAAATTTTTTTTTTTTTAATGAATAAATAGTAAACCTAATGTGGCAAGTCAGTGAATGATGACAATTGTGGGCCATATTCAAATCGCACTATCTTAATCTTGAAATTACAATTTGACTTTTTAAGCACAATATATGATGGGTTTTGCGTTTGTCCCCACTGTCAATGTGTTTGGAGTTGTAGCTAACAAATTTAACTTTAGGATTTTCAGTGGCTCCAGGCATCAATTAATGGCAAATTTATATAGTTGTCAACAAGAAAAGTACTATTGACATTTTACCAATGAATTATAAGTTAATTAATATTATAGTCATTTCTGAAACTTAAAATCTAGAATTTAATTTTAATTGGGTTAATTAATTAACGAGTTATAATTCAATTATAACAAGTTGCTAGCTCATAGTATAATGTTCTTTCTTGGCAATAATGTATCTTTACCTTTTTTTTTTTTGGTGCAAATAATGTATCTTTACCTTATGGCCGCCAACCAAAGCACCTGCCTGACTTGGATTATCGGTGGAGGTCGGTGGTGTTCGACCCCTATCAATATTAATTTGTCAAAATCCTATCTTTATGGCATAAAATATTTCATGTTTTAGTTGGTTGATTACACGGGTTCGCATTACGGAACGCGCACTCAATAAGTAAATTTTTTTTTAAATCACAAGTAAGATTGAGAGTTCAAGTAAAGAGATTAGAGTCACTAAAAATCTCGAATATAGATCTAAAATGTTCTAATAAGATTATTCTAACCTGTTGTACTAAAAATATAAGACTAAAAAATAATTCTTGAACGTAGTTAATTGATATGAATGGTGTGCCCTTGAGATTGCCAATAAGCAACTTAATCTCGATCGACGCAAAAGTTTGATTTTAGGTCAATCTTAACTACTAATGCCAAATATAAAATTGTGTAGTTGCTTGAGCATAATATGTGTGTATCTACCTTTAGTAAAAGGAAAATTTATTTAGAACCATTTTGTTTGCACAAACCAATAAATGTCAGAGTTAATTGGATATTAAAATGAATAAAGTTTTTGACTAATGTTATGTGAATTGCAGTCAATCGCAACTTATATGCTTGAATCTTTTCTTTTGTTTTTTTTTTTAATCTTTTTGAGTGCCATTCCTAATCGATTTTCTCTTCTCAATTGGCTTTATATAAGTTTGAACACAAAACCCTCGATCTTAAGCATGATGAGCCAAAGATTTTTTTTTTTTTTTTTTTTGAGGGGGAAGAATATTAGTTCTTCATCAACTAAATCTTCTTTATTATATGTAACATAATAATGGCTTAACTGTAACAAACATAAGTCAGAATTTCGACTTATTTTGGCGGTTCTTCCCATCAGGTTAAACGAATTTCTCCACATTAATCCTATCAAACGGTTACAAATTATAAAAAATGCTTATTTTATTTTTTAAAAAAAATTAACACAGATTTTTTTTTTCAATCTTGTGTATAAATAGGAGAGGATACCTGGAGAGTTTTGACATACTAATATTGCACATGATATTTTGTGAGCATACATACTAATAGAAAGCTGAAAAAAAAATTTGAATTCATCCCTGCATGCATTTTTTACCAATAGAAAACACCACTGATTACTGTATTTTGTTATTAATAATTAGGCCCCCGCAATCTTTGGTCTATTTGACTCATTTTAGCTCCAAACTAAAATCATTAATTTGATAGTTTATATTTGAATGGTGACTTATAAACTGTTTTTTTTTTTTTTTTTTGGCACGGCAAATCTATTTTATTCTTTACAACAGTTGCATAAGATGACCTGATTTTCTTTTTACAAAAATAAAAAAAAATCATAATTAAGAAGATGTAAGCTTCGATTATTTAGTGGTACACACGACAATTAACTTACTTCGTCAAAAGGACAAAGTTATTATAAAATTTTACCTATTTTGAGAAAGAGATATGCAAGTTTTTATGAACTTGAATGAGGTAAAATTTACGCCAAATCACTTATATTTTGATTTGAGTAATTAATCTTTCAAAATTCCTTTGTTTTAATAAATGATACAATTCAACCTAATTAGGTACGTAATACAAAAACAAAATTTGTCTGACTAAACTCCATGTTAAGTTACTTTAATAAAATTAAGCTAAAACTCACCGTTAACAACGTCAAATTCTGCTGTACGAAGCAACCTACCGTTAACATTACATTATGGTTGATTCAACTTTAGATTGAGAATTATTGAAGCGTGTATAAATCATTATATTTATATGTGAAACCGTCAAAGGTTTGCTACTTTTCTTGCACCCTATGACGGTCCATTATACATTAAAAACTTCAAACCTATTCAACGTTCAACGTTCAAAAAAACCCCTCTCCCTCCCTTCCTCTCCAACTTTCAATCTATTTGAACGCTTTTCTTGAAATTGAATTGTCCGTTTTTTTAATTTCTTTTTTTTTAATCCACTAAAAAATCTGTTAAAACATGAGTTATATAATAAAATTATTTTCTTTATTCTCATAAACTTCACATCTTTTTTTCAAGATTAAAACTAAAACCTCTAAAATAAAAGTTTTAAATTTTAATAATTGCTTTTTTTTTTTTTTGTATATTTTTCGTTTTTTTTTTTTATGTGATAAATGAGAAAGCGGTGTTCTTATTATTACGGTACGGTCCAAACTTTCAAACGTTGCATTACGGATGTCAATTTGCCCACCTATATATATGCATGTCACCCGCGAGAAACCTTTACGGAAAATCATACATAAGCTCTAAAGTTTCAATCTTTGATTCATTGATCGTCTCATCTCAGACGTACAAACAAATAAAAAAAATGGTTTTTGGTTGGAAAATGAAGAGAACCAGTGGTGGCTACAATGCTCGCAAAAGGAAAGAAAAGGAAGGCAATTTGGAGAAATTGGTCACCCCCCAACATTTTCTTTGTCCAATATCTCTTGATCTAATGAAAGATCCAGTGACTTTGTCATCTGGGGTCACGTACGATCGCGAGAGCATTGAGACGTGGCTTGAAGGTGGCAACTTTACGTGCCCTGTAACCAATCAAGTTCTGCACAGTTTTGATCAGATTCCGAACCACACGCTCAGGAAAATGATTCAAGAGTGGTGCGTTGAGAATCGGGATTATGGGGTCCAGAGGATTCCAACACCCAGAATTCCTGTCTCCCCAAGTCAGGTCTCTGACATTCTTTTCAATGTTGGTGCTTCAGCAAAGCGTTTGGATCAAGGGGGTTGCTTGGATTTGATCAGAAAGATCAAAAAATGGGGAGATGAAAGCGAACGCAACAGGCGTTGTATTGTGGCAAATGGAGCAAATGCAGCGTTGGCTGAGGCTTTCCATGAATTTGCAACAGATTCTTTCCAGAGAAATGCCAGCGTTTTGGAGGAAACATTGTCAGTAATAACTTGGATGTTTCCGCTTGATTTCGAAGCCCAAAAACAGTTTGGATCACAGAATTCCTTGGCCTGCCTGGTGGAGTTCCTGAAACACAGCAATCTTTCAGCTAAACAAAATTCCATCCTGACGTTAAAAGAGCTTCTTTCTGGAAACGATCAGCAAGTTGTAGAATCACTGGCGTCCATCGAAGGAGTTAAAGAGGTGCTTTTTGGGTTCATCAAAGACCCAATTTGCCCAACAATCACCAAGTCTTCTCTTATGCTAATTTTCTATCTAGTTTCGTCAGCTTCTTCTTCATCTGTCAAATCAGAATTCGTCCAGATGGGCTTGCTTTCTCTACTGCTGGAAGTTATTATCGCCTCCGAAAAGAGCACGAGCGAGAGAGCACTGGGAGTTATTGACAGGCTTTGTGATTGTGAAAGTGGGATGCAAGAGGCCTATAACAATGCTCTCACAATGCCGGTTCTCGTGAAGAAAATTTTGAGGGTATCGGATTTGGCATCCGAATATTCGGTTTCCACGATTTGGAAGCTGAGCAGGTGCGAGAATAAGAAGCATGAAGCAGAGAGGGTTCTGGTTGAGGCAGTTCAAGCTGGTGCTTTTCAGAAGTTGGTTCTGCTCTTGCAGCTTGGATGTGGTGATGTGACAAAGGAGAAGGCAACTGAGCTGTTGAAACTGATGAATCCTTACAGAGCTGGATTGGAATGCATTGAGTCCGTAGATTTCAAGAGTCTACAAAGATCGTTTTGAAGCTATATATATATGGCAAATTCGATGATACTTAAAAACATTGATTCTTTGTCAATATTCTTTTGTCTATTTTTCTTCGTTTTTTGTGATTTCTTAGATAGGTTTCGAGAGAAGAGTTGGATGTAGTCATTGTAATACTTGGTGAATTAGTACATAAAATATTGGTTTAAATTAGATATTCGAATTTTGAAACTATGAATTTGTAAAGAATTCTCTGCTTAATGACTGTATTTGCTAGTTTCAATTCGCACTCAATGATCTATGTATGGTGGTTCTACTTCTTCCGGAAATGTTCGTGAACTTCTAAGTTCTATGTCAAATTGTGACCAAAACAATTTATCAAAAAATGTCCCCTTTTCTTATGGGTATTTTCCAGATTTATCCAACATGGATGCAAACACGATCCCCGCATTGATTGAGTGATATGGAACCGTGTTGGAGCCGTGTCCATTTATTCATTTTTTGTGGTGGTGCGCAGCTCTCTGGAGTACATTCATCGGTTATTTATATTTGTACGAGTAATGATATATATTATAAAAATTGTATTATGAAATATTTTAAAATTTATAATTATGAAAAAAAATCATCAATTTTTTTCTTTTTTAATTTAACGGTGTTAAAAAAAATTAATTATTTTTTTCATAATTATAAGTTTCAGAATATTTCATAATACAATTTTCGTAATATACATCATTATTCTATTTGCACAGGATATAACCTTTTGTTTGTTTTTTACACTCAAACAATGGAGGAGTTGTATATGACTCAAGTGTCTCATAATTTATTTCTAAGATACTGAGAAATATTTTTCTTTTTTAAGCTAACATGTCAAGGACGGAAAATAAGGCTAGGTATTCCATATTTGACCAGTTCAAATTTCAAATAAATGGGTCAACCTCTGCGTCGATTGCTCTTTCAATTTACTGATAAAGTTGACCCCTCGATATATTCAGAACAGAACGTTAATGCAATAAGAATAATTCCCTTAATTCTTCCCCTACTGTTTCAATCCAAAAGCCATGTCAACATTAAGCTTTCGAGCAACTTAAAGAACAAGAAGTTCTTGGGCAACGGTAAGCTTTTTTCATTGTAATTTGACAGCCATAAGTTCGAGTAACAGAAATATCTTTTTGTGAAATTGAAAATAAAGAAGTCTCGTTAATATGATAACACGGAAAGGAATGACCTTCTAAACGTTCAAAAGGGAGCAAAATAGCCAACGGTTTGTAGGTCTAGCTTATGATCCCAGGCTAGGACACGTTATTGACATATTCAACAGGTATAAACTGTGAATTCAAGGTCTATAACAGGATGGTCTGTTTCGTTCTTAGCAAGCAGCATGAGAAGCAAAAAAAATGGGCTGGAAATCATACACTCAGATTCAGACATGAAAGGTTGAATGTTCTAGAGAAGTCAACTCAGGGACCTGGAGTTTGATTTCAATCTACAAGACTGATTCCAAATTAATTCGATTCAATGCCAGTAATGTACCGTTCCTTTCATCGGGGGAACCACTCTTTTTTCCTTTTTTTTTTCTTTCCGTTTATTATAAGTTTGTAGTCTCCCATTTCTCCAATTGACCAGCAGTTTGGAGGGGTCTTAATATATTTTTGCCTTTGTTACCACCCTCTAAATGCCTTGATGGCAAATGCATGCATGATGCTGAGCGAACCTTGTAGCCCATCTCTTTTATGGCAAAATGTTTTGCGAACAAACTTTTGTATACGGGATAAATTTATTATTAGATTAGTGACCATTGGAAAGTTAAAAATTTGTGTTAGTAATAAAAATTGTTTAAATAAGGTTATCACTTCAAAAAAAAGTATACGAATAGGTCAATAATATTAAATCGTTCTTCAGTAATAAGTTAGAAACTGACGTTACAAAATTCCCTTTATTTTAATTAGCATTTTATGTTTATGTGACAAAAATTACTGAAATTAACATTTAGCCCCTCTATGACAATATCATTGTCTGGCCTTATGTGAATTTCATCATATTAATTGTCAACTCAACCCTTAACGAAGATATATTATTGCTGGGGATATATTATTGCTGACTATTCGTATGCTTTTTAAAAGTAGCAAATTTATTTGAACGATTTTTTCATTATTGACCCAAATTTAGACTTTCCAATAAATGCGCAGATCCTACCAACATAAATTGTATATTACCACTTCTTGTCCTTATCGTTGCAAAAAATTCCCATCAGCGGCGGCTTCTTGACACATTTTAAAACAAATTTTATAAAGAGTACTATTATGTTATATTTTCGGACAAAATATTATCTGAAATTCTGCTCGAATATAATTGATTGTAATTTTTTTTTATAATCGTCTCGATTTCAAATACGACTAAGAAAAAAAATTACTGCTATTTTTTTACACATAAAATCTTACTAATTACATATAAAATTCAGTCAATTACATTTAAACAGTATTTTAGATATTTATTTTTCAAAAAATATAACTTTTTCCTTTTATAGCAAAAATCATAATACTTGTGATAAAAGCGAAAGCAACATAATCAATATCAAATTTTGCTCAGGCGGAGACTCCTAGGAAGTTGTATTTGGGACAGTAATTTCCTCGGGGTTGTCACAACGGACTAAACGGGATATTCTACCCCAGTACAGAATGCCTGCCAGGCTGCCACGACCTACGAATACGACGATGGCAATTAAGACTTCTAGAGAAATTACATGAACAAGGACAAGTTCTAAATGCAGATCATGCATTACACTAAGGTCAGTCGTCATGCATTACATTATTACTACCTTTAATTGTATGTTTTTTATTTTTCGATGAGTTATGCAATCAACAACGTTACAACAAATATACATCTAAAATCATAATGGTGGAATGTAAGTCCGTATTTAGAACGTATCAAATTAATCATAAATTTTGCTTTAAGCGACAACTAATAAGTCGCTCGTAATAAAAATCATTCGACAACATCCAGTATAAGATGAAGAATAAGTAAAGGAGGATTGACTAACAATTATAATACACATTTGAACGAGTAATAACCAGAACTCAACCAAAACTTAAGAAACTAGGAAACATTTGAAGATGTTGGAAACATTTGAAGATGCTTGATACATCCGTGGCGAATAATAATGCTTAATATATATATTCTAGGGGTTAAAGTGTAACAAATCTTCATTAGTTGATTACCCCATGATCATTATTTTATAACTGATATTATTAAAAGAAAAGTAGAATCGTTTACGGGCACGTCTCAAAACACCCCAAAAGACCCTAAAGACTTTTGCAGGAACCTTAAAAACAAGGCACCTCAAAAGTAGATACAACCCCATCCTAATTAATAAGATGGTCTGTTTTTTTCACTTATCAACAAAATGGAAGCAATAACATATAAAATCCGAAAAATAAGGATGACCCAATTTCTAAGCCAGTTATGTCCATTTCTGTACTTTACATATAAGATCCAAAATGCATCAGCTAAAGCCCATGGGGAAAGGCAGTCACACCGACAAGGTTTACACTCGCACATTAAATTCATACAAGATGAGATAATCTCCACGTTTAAACTAGATGTCTTTTTCCACGGTGGGTATAAGATTACTTCTTCTGCAAAACCAGTTATCACAAGCCACACCAAATCTATTGGTTCTTGTACCTCTTCTCCACTTCCTCCAAACTCTGGATCTCCTTATAGTATTTGCATATCCGATAGACACACCTGCACAGCAATGCAGTGATATATATCGTGAATGCACAGTAGGCCATTTCCAATGAAACCTTAAACAATTGATTTGGACACCCACCTTAATGCATTTTGATGTCAACTCACAAAGGCACAATAAAGCCAAATCAGAGGAAACCCTTCATAATCGTCAAAAACAATCGGAAAACCCCACAGTCGGGAAAACAATTATTAAAAGCAAAACCAAAACCAAGCCATCCAACTCTCACCAGTAATGATCATCGTAAAATCCACACAGAACCTCGGGAAAAAAGTAAGCCGTATGCGTAGAGTGATCATAAAGGGAGAAACAAACACAAATATGGGGAAGATTTTGCAGAACTCCATAGCTTGATGTGTTGAAGTTCAAGTTAGAGGGCAAAGCGCTGACATGATGAGAGAGAGGGACAGATAGCGCCTAGGGAATGAAAATGAATCACAAGTAGTAAAGAAGGAAAGAAGAGAAACGGAAGAAGCAGAAGGGGGGCCACAAGGGTGAGCATGACTCGGACAGAAACCAAACCATAACCATTTGGGCAGTAAATTGAACCAAAAAAAAAAAACTATAATAAATCAATGCTCTCACAATTTCATGATGCCTGAACTCTAAACAAGCTATTACCAAAATTGAAAAAAAAAATGTTATAATAACAGCAACATACCAATAGAGAAGACAAGCAGAAGCACAGAGAATCACATTCCTTTGAGCTTTATAGATCTGCACATTACACCAAAGTCAATTCAAAACAATTAAGCCTACAAGTCAGTGGTTAAGAATGATATATATGTATATATATATATATATATATAAACAAAGAGGCAGATGGAACTCTTATCTCTACATAACCTTGTGAGTTGTAGGTAATTATTCACGTAACAGGATCAATGTGGCTTTCAATATTCCCATTTAAAAGGTATGCCACATGCTTTCAATTTTACAACTGCTTGTTTGAAAGTTTGGTGCTTGGCAATGTCCCCATGAAAGAATCAGCAAGCAATTTTACACACGAGGCTAATTGTGTTTAAAACAGAGTGCAAATGGAAGAAAGACATAATTCACAATGAAGGCTTCATCCACCATGTGAAGAGGCGCCCGAAAATTTAAGCACCAATATCAACAAGGATCAAACACCTGAATCATATCCCTATCTAAAAGGGAACTTCCCCTTATAAGAACACCCTTCGCCTGCTTGTATGATGAGTTCCACTACATGGTTTCAAATAATTAGCCAAGCAATTCCATCTACCGTCGT
Source organism: Carallia pectinifolia (assembly GCA_037832335.1). Lineage (NCBI taxonomy): Eukaryota > Viridiplantae > Streptophyta > Magnoliopsida > Malpighiales > Rhizophoraceae > Carallia > Carallia pectinifolia. The sequence continues at coordinate 19,616,688 of CM075448.1, read as the reverse complement.
CTGACAGTTTATTGGTTCTTCTCCTTTTATAAATTTAATCATCCAACCAACGGTGCATATTACTTTATTAATTTGAAACTATCTAAGTAAAGCCACCAAGAATTTTAAATACGAAGACAGCGACTTAGGAAGCAATCAGATCAACAGGCACTACTCACAGATTTCTCATAGTGATCCCTTTCAGCAGCCGTACAAATCTCAGATGTGCACTTCAGGCGATGTTCATTCTTCCAATAAATATCTGTACGCGGCCACACACACACACACACACACAAAAAATAACAAAAAAAAAAAACGATGAGAAAGAAAGCGATTATTCGCAATTTCAAATGTCCAATTCCCAATTTAAATCGGAGAGGCAAAAATGAAAAAAAGTGAAAAAACCAGACCTAGAAGCTGAAAGCCGGCGAAAGGAACGATGAAAAGAGCAGGCTGAAGAAGGAGAGAGACGAGGGAGACCAATCGGTACTTCAACTGCTTCGGCGACGGAATGGTTAACAGCGCCACCAAGACCGCCTCCGCTGCCACCACGTAAGTCAGCATCATCCACTGCAACCCCATTTTTCTCTGCCCCAATTCCAGCTGTCACCTGTCTTCAGTTTCTTCGACGTTTATTTTTGGTGATGAATCGGCGCCTTTATGCTTTATTTGGTTTCATTTTATGTAAAATGGTGACAATGAAAAGTTACAGAAAAAAAAAAATATTAGAAAAAATTGTTGTGATAAGTAAAAAGTAATTATAAAAAATAATAATAATAAAATAATAAAATTGTGAGGTAAAATATTATGAAAAAATGAAGTGTTAGGACAAATAAAAAATATGTAAAAAAATCATAAGAAAAAAATAAAAATTATGAAAAAAATATTTAAATAAATAAGAAAAATGTGAAAAAAATAATAAAAAAGGAAATGATTAGATTTACATCTTTTCACTAAATTCTTGCCTACATTTTCTTGTCAAATCAAACAAAACATTACTTCTATTCTTTCTTTCTTTCTTTTTTTTTTTTTTTTCTTTTTTTTTTTTTTTTTTTTTTTTTTGTGGGAGAGCAAGTTCTTTTCTTAAGTAGCAAGATTTTGTTTTTTTTTTTTTTGGGACTTTTTTTTTCTTTGATTTCTTCCGGATTCTAGAAGTTTCCGAGTCACTGTTGCGAGCTTAAGCATTTTTTATCGTTGGACAAAAGCCCACGTGTTGTTATTAAACAACCTACGTCTGGCCCAATGAAGTTAAACTTTTGTTAAGGCCCTTACAATCCACACACGATGACCCCAAGGCCACAACCATTGTTTCTGTTTTAAATATTCTTGTTGAGCAAAAACCTTAGAAAACAATGAGGTATACCTTGGTACTAAAGTCATTTTTTGAGTTGGAATTCCCGAGTTTGATAACTTGCCGGAACCAATTAACCAAAAAAAGTAAAAAACTTTCAAGAACATATAAGCAATCTTTAAAAATAATGATTTGGTTATGAGAAACACGCAAGGACGCACAGTTCATCTAATAGCCCATATGTTTTTTATAATTCAATAGACTTTTCAGCATAATACGCTAGCACATATTTACCGCATTATTCTTAATGTGTTGCTATCAAGTTCTCTCCCCCCCCCCCCCAAAAAAAAAGAAGGAAAACAACAACAACGAAAAAGTAATAATACAATGAACCCAAGAGGCTTGCATGTCATACCAGGCAGGACCCCTGTCGGCCCAACAAGCACGGAACTTGACCCCCTTGAGGCCCAGCACAGTGTGAGTGAGGGGAGCTGTGCTGGGATCTTAAATAGAATCAGTGGCAACTAAGATACTATGCAATTTGGAAAAGATTAGACAAAAAAAAAAAAAGACATGCTAAAAATCTATTCTATTAACACAAGCAAAAAATTATTAGAAATGCAAACTTTTATGACAATTACGAATGGTACATTGAAATATGAAGCCACTAATTATTAAAAATGTTAACCTTTTTTCAGCAACACAAAAAAGCATTTGCACATTATTGATCGTAAAATATTTGGACTGAGGTCAATATATTGTATCGTTGACATCTTTATTTAATCATTCTATAGAGCGATCCACTACCTAATCACTATTCACTTCGAGTGGATCTCATTCACACTTAGTCGCGGTGTTAACAAGTCTAAATCTAATAATGCACATTTGACATTTAATCCCCTAAATTCTAGAGCGAATGACGGAGATAGAACTTGAATCTGAGTCAATACCAATGAAAAGTATATCGAATTATCACTAAACTATATTCTCGAGTGATATTAAAAATGTTACTGTATGGATGATATGATCATTATTAAATCACTAAATCTATAGTTTAACTTGTAGATTATTAATTCAACTATTGACTTAAGAATAATAAAAATCTATTTTTATAATTGTATAATTTTTTACTAAATAAAATTTTTAAATGTGAAAATCCATAAACATACAAAATATAATGCAATATAATTTAAATTAAATTTGATATATTTTTATGACAAAAATTGTTAGAAAAATTTTCAAAATATCTATATAAAATTTTTCCAAGTTCTCAAAAAAAAAAAAAAAAATGAACTCACATAACAAAACATATCGGCAATCTAGTACTCAAAACATATTGGGTTTCATCAAATATTGAGGAAGTCGATCGTTAACCATTCCAAGTAATCAACTTTTTTTTTTTTAGTTAGATTAGAAAAAAAGATAAAATGAGTATAAAATTTAAACCTCAAACATCACCCTACCATGCTTTAAGTTTAAATTATTGAAATTTCAATAGGTTAGAGTGGGGGGTGTAGCAACCATAGTTTATATAAAAAGCTCCGCCATTTTGTTACATCAGATGGCCTTAGCCGCCTTGATTTTGTCGCCATCCTCAACAGCGTCATGTCACATTAATGTTTTTGTTTTTTGAACCGAACATTAATGTTGATATGATGCTTCGATTATGATATATCTTCTTAATTATTAGTCTCATCCCATCGAAATGTTTTTTTTTTTTTTTTTGCCACTTTGAAATGTATATTTATCACGTTTTTAGTAGAATGCTGTATTTTTCTGTTAATTAGTCTCAATTAAAATTTATTTTTTTTGGAAGAACTGTTTCAACTAAAATTTAAATAGGAGATTTATAATTTTAAAATCGATTCAAATATCAACAAACTAAAGCTCGTTGGACATAAATCATAATGCTATGTTATGTAATTATACACCATATGTAGACTTGTTCTTCTATCGTGGATCTTGCCTGCATCTCTGTATAACTAAAAAATCGTAGGCAATTTTCTTTTTGCGTAGTGCCTTAAGTATTTGTGATTTTGATCGAATTTGGAATCTTCTTTTTTTTTTTCTTCTCCCTTTTACAGCCCATTAACCCAATCTAACCTAGCCTAAATTAGACCAAACCACGGATTAAATATTAATTGTCATTAAAGAAAAAGAAAGGAATAGTATGTTTCAACTCAAAATAAAAATGATCCTACATATTCATTTTTTTTTTTGTAAAAAGATAAAATAAAATGGCTAGTTTAAGGAGAATATTTTACACTAATGAGAATACTAATTTCTTAATTGGACAAAGGGTCGTCCAGAAGACTAAAGAGTCAAGTGACTTGAGACTAGAAAAAGGACCAATAAAGGGACAAAGAAAATGAAACCCAAGAGATGCAAACATATAGAGAAATTCATCGTATAAATTGAATAAAAATTGATTCGTTTTTACGTGTTTTAGATGCATAAGAATATTGCCCCATTGAGGTTGAGCATTTGTTTTAATAGTTGAGGGGAGTATCACTCAACTATAAGGTGAGAACTTCAATTTCCACAAATTTCATCTTTCTCTTCTTTTGTATGCCTAATAGACTTTCTATAAAAAAAAAAAAATATATTACCCTGTTGTTTTCTTATATGAACATTTGTAATTTTTATAATTGAGTATAATTAATAATTAAAAACTAAAAAAATATAACTAATTACAATACTAATATTATTTATGAATTTGTGTGTAGGATATATAATCCACCACTTCTATATACATTTTCTGCAAGATTAAATAGGAAAGTATTACAAGGGAACGCCAAACCCTTTTTATTTTTAAAACAAAAAAAATCATCTTATAAATTATAGATATAGTGGTTATCAAATTTTTAAAACGACAATTGACTTTTGTTATTTTACGGCTCTTATTTAACCTCTCTCAAAAAAAAATTTAACATTAGAATACTATTAAATTTAAAACAAATCTCTTTCAAATTTAATTATAGTATTAATAAATTTAGAATCTATTACCATATTCAATCTTTCATAACATTATTATATAGTTACCTAACTTTAAATGTCAAATAAATATATAAATATAAAAATTTAAATTTAAGTTAATATTAAAAAAAATATTTCAGCATATTAAGTGGTAGGGAACGCCAAACTTGGCCGACAGCGAAGCGAACAAGGCAGTTTAGATCAGAATGTGGGGACCAGGACATATCATATATTAGTTAATGATAGCCTGCTCTGGATTAGATCACAGCCCATTTCCACTGTATAGGATCTGATACAACCTCACATCACTTCTCGAGTAGACCGACTTGAGAATCTGACAAAATAAATATTAAATAATAATATTTAAATTTTGACTTAAAAAAATATTTGTATAATAATAATATAATAATATAATATTTAAATTATTAATTAATTAAAAATAAATTATTAAATATTATTAAATAATTTATAAAATTATTTGTTGCTAACTTGCTATCTCAAATTAAATTGTATGATATCCGTCGGCCAATGCCTATCAACTCATTTCATGATCTGATTGTCTTGCACCACTTGCACAAGTTGTGCTTGGTCTACCAAAGTCCCGTCGTTGTTATGCTAACTTTTTCTGGTAACAAGAATGGAGAAGTGGTAAAGTGAATGTTGCAACTTATGTACTATTTCTGTAAAAAAAAAAAAAAAAAGAAACTTATATACTATTTAGAAAAATTTATACTAATCCTACGGCACAGTCAATTACTCGTTTACATTAAATATAGGAGAATAAATTTCAAGGTATTTAAAAGACATCATTAATTTTTTTTATAAATATGAGAGATCATATGTATATTTAGTCATACAAAATAATTTGACAAGAATTTAAAATTATAACTGCACGTTAGGAAATAAAATTCTCTAAGTAATAAACTACCGATTATTGCTGGTGTCATAATTGTTTATAATCTAACATTATCGTTACTAAAAAGTTATTAAGAGTCTTAAGACCTAACTAATCACGGAGTTTCAGCTGCATCTCACTTTAATTATGTGACCCCTTGGTTTTTTTTCTATCAAATTCCTTGGAGAGATAGTTCGGAGTTTAATGTAGAGAATAACTCCTATATAGTTGAAAATTGTGGATTTTGTCTGGTATATAAATTTGAAATATGCTATGGCTGATAGAGAATTAAAATGTGGTGTAGTTAGCTTGCCATCTTTTGGAAAAACAAATATGGTAGATTCCATACAATGCTAACCAAGTAATTGGATTAAATTAGAAAAAAAAATGAATTAATTAATATTATAAAGCAAGGGAGAATAGGCTGCTGGCCGCATTTTTTCCATTGTTAATTTCTTTTTTTCTTATTGGGAGAGTATCTACCAAACTTTTGAAATCAATAATTTACGTGGAAAACGTGGAGTTTTTTGCGTAGCAAAATATTGACAAGGAAAATGTGCAAGAATCATTGGCTGCCCGGAAAATGACAATAATCATTGGCCCTTTGCTTTGGATTTGGCAAATGATTCGTTTGATCTCGAAGAAAATTGTTCGCTACCCTGCCGAACATCCTCCGACGGTTGTACATACGCTTTTTTTTTTTTTTTGGTCTTATAAGAGTTGGAGTTTGATTAGTTTCGACGTATTTTTATTGTAACAATTGGATTTATTATTATTATTATATATTATTATTGTTATTATAATAATAATTATAATTATTATTATGATGTTGGTGTGAAATAATGCCAACAGTCTCTCTGAAATCTGGATGTACAACAATTAATGATCGTTTGGCACCATTCACTCCCTTAATGGCAAAGGAGAATGGCGTAATGTAAGCGGAAAGGAGAGATATGATTAATTTTATCACATCTCTTGTTTCCCATTCTTTTTAGCCAAGTGAAAGAATCTCACAATATTTGCAAAAGAGCGGACATTTTCACTCCAAACGGGTTAGTAACTTAAATCAATAAGAATTTATTTGAATTCATTTATTTATATAAACGAACGACACTTAAACCTAATTTGATAAACGAGTCAAGTTTGAATAAATACATATTGGACTCATTCAATCACGTGAACAATTCATTTAAATATTGTTTATAAAATCATTAAAAAAACTTATTTCTTTTGTGATTAGTATAAGTTTGATAAACTTATTTTCAAATCATATGTTACATTTATAAATATATACTAAAATTAAACAAGTTTTCTTTCATTTATGAGTTTTATTAAAGTAAATTTTTTTGTTATCTTAATTTTATTTATAATAATAAATTTTTATATTTTTGATTTTTTATCTTTATTATTTTATATTATTGAATTGAACGAGGTGTTTACAAAAGTTTGTAACCTCGAGTCAATAATATTAAGTGCACCTGGACTTATTTTATTAGCTAAATGATGCCGAGACTGTAATTTTATTTACAGATTTTAATTTTTGGCCTTTATTGAACGAGGTGATTTTGAATTTCGATCAAAATTATGCGTCCCCACGTGCAATCAAAATTGATAAAATCGAAATCTTAAATATGATCAATTTAGAATGTCACGAATCGGATTATAAAATCGTATTATATAATCGTAAAATTCTAGTAAAACTAATATATATATACACACACAATTAAGCATGTTGTATATACATCTACTTATTAATAATGAGAAGAATCATAATAATTCTTTTCTTTTATAAGATAAAAAAAAAATTTCCCTTCTTCTTAGTTATCAAAGAATAATTTTTATAAATTAGAGTTCTTTTTTTGCATCTAATTATTTACTTGTCCATATTTAGCATTTTAAATTTAAACAAAGACATATGTTTATAATTTTTTTATTATATTATTTATAAAGATGAATTTGAACTCAAAAATTTATTATAAAAAAATAATAATAGTATGATCGGATTGAAATTTTACTAATATTACTTTTTAAATTGAGATTCTAACAAAATTGTACCTCAAAAAGATCTAATTACGATCAAAATTATGCATCTCCACATACAAATACAATATTAGTATTCAAGAGCCGTAATAGAAAAATGAACAGAAAAAAAAAAAGGTTAGCAAGCAAGTGGCAATCGTAGCCTCTCGAGGAACTTAAAAAAAAAAAAAAATCGTAGCTATTTGTCACGTGCAGATAGTAGATGCTTAACCTAAACAGTACCAAGATGAGCTATCCGAAGTTAGGTTAAGATAGATTAAATTAATATAAATTATTAAATTTAAATAATAATATATGATTAGATGTTGTCCAAAAAAAAAATTGGATCGACACATATTTTTTTAACTACTGAACTTTTTTTTTTGGATGGACTCTATAACTAATTATATTTTCTTAATTACCCTTTACTTTAGCGATAAATTTATAAGTACCATTACAATATTAAAAAAAATACGCTTAATATTTTATTTAAATATAATTATATCTTAATTTTTTATAATTATTATAATAAATTTTATAATAAAATAATAATAATATATATATATATCTATATACATAATTAAAATTATCATAATTATTATAAAAAATAAAAAAATGATCACATTTTGAATAAAACCTCCAACACAAATTTTTCTGTACAGTAATTTTTTTAAAAAAACTTATATCCTCATGATTTTTTTTTTGAGGAATATATCCTCATGATTAAAAACTCACAGTCCACACCGGAGCGAAAAAGCAGGGAAGGGTGTGGCAACCGGGGACCCCAAGTGGACCCCACCGATCATCTATTTCCTTCCGCCATCCTTTTTCTTGCTTTTTAATTCTTTCTTTGTTGTTCTTCTTGTTATATAAATCCCACTCTCGTCTATCCGCCAGCATTTGTATTCCAGATAAACAGAGGACTAACCGTCGCTTCCTTCCGCCTATGGCCGTTGTCCGTGACCGCCGCCAGCTAAACCTCCGCCTCCCACTTCCCGAACTCTCCGAGCGCCGCCCTCGCTTCCCTCTGCCACTTCCCCCATCCTCCTCCTCCTCCTCCTCTACTTGCGCCAACAACAACAACAACAACTCCGCCGCCGCCGCCGCCGCCTCCGTTCTCTCCTGCAACGACCTTGAGAAGCTCCAGGTTCTGGGACACGGAAACGGCGGCACAGTCTATAAAGTCCGCCCCAAGAAGACGTCCCAAATCTATGCTCTGAAGGTCGTCCACAGCGACAGTGACCCCTTAGTCCGCCGCCAGCTCTTCCGCGAGATGGAAATCCTCCGCCGCACTGACTCTCCTTATATTGTTCAGTGCCACGGAATCTCCGAGAAGCCCTCCGGTGATATTGCTATATTGATGGAGTACATGGATTTGGGGACGCTTGATTCCCTTTTACAGCAAAACTTAAAGGGTACGGCGGCCGCCAAGACCGGCCCCACGTTCTCCTTCTCGGAGGCCAATCTCGCCCACGTGGCGCGTCAGGTTCTCCATGGCCTGAACTATTTACACGGCCAAAAGATTATGCACCGCGACATTAAGCCGTCCAATTTGTTGGTGAACAGCAAAATGGAAGTCAAGATTTCCGACTTCGGCGTCAGCAAAATCATGTGTCGGAGCTTAGACGCTTGCAATTCTTATGTGGGTACTTGTGCTTATATGAGTCCCGAGCGGTTCGACCCGGATGCCCACGGCGGCAATTACAACGGCTACGCCGGCGATATATGGAGTTTAGGACTCACTTTATTGGAGCTCTATCTGGGTCACTTCCCACTCCTGCCTCCGGGTCAAAGACCCGACTGGGCCACCCTAATGTGCGCCATATGTTTCGGAGAGCCGCCGACCTTGCCGGAGGATGCGTCGGAAGAGTTTAGTAGCTTTATTGACTGCTGCCTGCAAAAGGATTCCAATATGAGGTGGACGGCTGCTCAGCTGTTGTCTCACCCTTTCATCTGCAACGCGAAAGATCCGGGATCCGGCGCGTGAAACCCGATTCGACCCGAGATACCTAGTACCAATCCACGAGGGACATTCTGAGTTCCTTTGTACATAGGCGGGGCCCCGGCTTCAAAATTTTCAATTTTTTTTTTATCTGTGTACATTCTGTTTCCTACACAGCTGAAGCTTGAAAAGTGAGAGAACCAAAGTCTCTTCCTTTCATGTTTGTGATGCTGCCAGACTGCCTAGCTTATTGTTCATGGCAAAATCCTTGATTAATTAATTCAAAATTTATAAATTTATTGAAATGTTTACTTAATTGTCTAGTACAATCTTTACTTTCATCCACCCAATTCAAGAAACAGAAAAAATAAACGGTCATAAATTTGCCTTTTTTTTCTTTATTTTTTAAAATTTTGTTCTTAAATTTTAGCTAATATCATTTGTGGAAAAAAAGGGTCCTTCTTCGTATCTTTTACTTGAGGAGTATACCATAGTTTTCTCCGTCCACTTGGGGATCTTTTCCACTCCAGCTTAAAGATACTTTGGACCACTGCCACTCTAATAAGCGAACTTAAAACCAATGACATTGTCATTAAAAATATAATTAAGCATGAAATTTTGAATTATAATTAGGGTGCCATTACATCTGCAGAATCGGACATTTATTCGAATATTTTTTTTGTGTAACAAGATAATAATTTTGTGCAATAAAACTGCTATTTTATACAACAAAAAAGATACAGAAAAATATAGATTTTTTTTGTTACACAAAATATCATTTTTATTACACAAAATTACTGTTTTATTACACACAAAAATATTCAGGCAAATGTCCGATTCTGGCAACCTAATTTTTTCCTTATAATTAATCGTTTCAATTCACTGGAGTTTCGGGTATCTAAAACCAAAAAATTGTAACTAAAAAGTTTGCGGCCTATGTGTTAAAGGGCGAGTCAGGTATGATACTTGAAAAACATTGATTACAGTATATTAATTGGGCTTAACTCTAGAGCAATGCCATAGGAGCGTGAAGGGAAAAAAAATTTATCCAATAGATCATATACTCTTTTTAATGATAAATCTTAAATTGGTGATTAAGCGTTCAGATTAATGTCAAATTATAAATATAATATTTTTTTATCAAATCGGTCCCTCACATTTTTATTATGAAATGATTTGGTATTTTTATGTTACTTAATTATTAAATTTATTGATGTTTACACTATCTCAGTATCTCTTCGTTACACCATCATACGAAGATGTTATATCATAAAAAATATGACAAGTTGACATTTTTCCCTTTTTTTTCATTTTTTCTTTAATTTTTTAAATTTAATAAAAAATCTAATAAAAAAATAAAAAATAAAAATAATAATTAAAATTTCATGTCATTGGCGATCATACTTTTAATAACATAATATCTTATTAAGAAATAGCTTGATGATACGATGAGTCGATGATATATATTTTAGTAAATTTAATAATAAGATAATTTAAAAATATTAAATTATTTTACAATAAAAATATAAGAAAGTGAATTTATAAAAAGAAAACGTTATATTTATAATTTAACATTTATCTAAATCTTATGCGCCAAGTCTTTTTTTTTAATTACATAGATTTTTCAACAAACTACTATTGCCGCAAAGTTTTCCCTTAAACTTTTCCGAAAAACTTACTATTAACGTAACGAGAGTAATGCACTAAACATAATTTGATGAATATTTTAATAAATTTTATAAAATAAAATAACGTATGAGGTATTCCATTACGCTGCCGCCGTCGAAAAGACAAAGTGTTATGCGTAATTTATTCCCCACTTATTGGTACTAAAAACCAAAGTGGCAGTTGCGATGGCGAACTGAGAGACGTAAGCATCCGGAATAGAATTGTCATTTCCCTTTCGGTAACTTGATTAGTTTAGATGAATGAATGTTTACGTTAATCCATTGTCCGGTTGGTTCCAAGCAGATTCCATAAATGATGAAACAAAATTAATTTCACGTGTCCAATCCAACATTGTCTTGTAGTGGCTAGCTAACAGTCAACTTGCAAAAAGGCACCATGGCTTGTTGTTTATTTTTTGTTATTTATTATTTCTTTTTTTGTTTTTTTGTTTTTTTTTTTTGGGTGTGTTGGAGTTTGAAAGGAGATTGTTATACCACGAATCTGTGTCACAACTTATTTTTTCTTGTGTAATTTTTTTTTTCGAGTGAAACAAAGAAGAGAATTTAGCTATTAATTAAATTTAAATTTCAAATATCTAATCTCATATGAATTTTGAATTTAGTTATTATGTATAATTATTTAATGAACTAATTACTAAATTTTGTTAATACAAGTCGACCTACAGTGAAATAAAAAGTAATGAGTTCAAAGTATGTTTAGAGAAAATGAGATCATTAAAAGGTAATCTCAAAAGCTCACTAAGTTATTGTCCTTATCAAGAATCATCATGCAAATCAAGTCCCAATGAATAAAAGGCTAACTAAAAATAAATACATACGCTTGCATTTGTGCGAATTAACATATGGTTCTCAAATTCACTGATGGTTTGATATTTGAAAAGTCAGACATCTCTATCCTCTTTATTAGCCATATACGTGCCAAATGAAAACTTTAAGATTGCTACGAGTACTAACAAATGCCATAACTTTCTTGCATAATTTTCATGGGCAAAATTGCAATGCGCCACCTAAAATTAAAATTATGGAACATAATGTGGCAACTGCAAAAGTTCTTGCTATTCATACGTGGTAGCACCACATGGTTCCATCATTATCCTAATCGACGAATTTCAGTTTATCTCTAGTAAGACACAATTTAAATGAACTTTTTAAAATCAGAATTTTAAATAAGTTTTTTTTTTTTTTTTATAAACGCTCTCCGCAATTTTATGCATAAAATTGTAGCTACATTTATTGCTTAAGAACTATACACTATCTAACTATTTCTATATATATATATATATATATATAATCTAATAATTTCTTAAAAAATTATACTATTTTATATGTGCGTGCATCCACCACTTTACTTATAATATATTAACTTTTCACTTATTTATTACATTTTGAGCAAGACTTAGCAGACACTTTTAATATAATAAATAATTTATTCAACGATTTATTTATTTTTTTATAATTTAATATTTTTTTTATAATTTATATTATTTTATATTCATTGAATAGCAAAGTGTGTTGAAAAAAAAGATACTATTACATGGTCGGAGAATTTTGCCGAAAAAATTATGAGAATACAACTGATTAAATTCATTGTACAACTGCCTTAATTACAAGTACAACTAAATAGAAGAAAAAATTATTTATATTTTTTTTATAATAAATACAGTTAGTTGCACAATAAATACAATTAATTTTAATTTTAGAAAATTTTTTTAAAAAAAATTTCTGATCATTAAACTTTTTCTAAAAAAAAAAAATTTCCCGTGAGATTTTGTTTGGAATTCCCACATCACGTCGTGCCAGCAGGCGAAGCGGATGTTTCTGGACAGGTTCGACCCAAGAAGATGGTTGGGATTTATAAAAGTTGGAGTGTATAATTGGAGTGCCGAGTCACCATAAATGTCATTGTCAGCCAAAAAACAAGTAGTGTATTAAATAGGGCTACAGTCCATAGAGATAGAGAGGAGTGGCCCTTCGTGGCGTCCGATGGATGCATGAACATGAGCACACCTCTCCGATCCCTACGTCATGCATGATGTCATTGCTCACAAAAAACATCACGTGCTAAAAACAATGGTAAGGTCATCGGTTACGCTTGTCAAGATGTCTGTTTGCGAAGAATGGTCAATAGTGGTGTAAGTTAGGCATATAATTTTAATTTTTATTAAATTCTATTATATAATTTAATTTTAAATAATAATAAAATAATTATATAATTAATTTAATTGATATTTAATAATTTATTTTTTAATTTAAATTATTTACTATTTTATATTATTTTGTTGTTATTTTATTATTATTTTGTTATTACCATTTAATATTTCTTATTTTTATTTTAAATCTTTTTACTTTCAAGTGTATTTATTTTTTAATTAAGAAAAAAGATTAATGGCTTGATTCTGACAGTTTGCTATTAAAAATTATTTTTACTATTTTAAAAATTTTTTATAATAACATTAAATATATTTAGTATTTAATTTTTAAAAAATCAAATAAAATCACCTTCTTAACGTCTTGACCAAATGGACTGAAATTTTCTCAGTCTATATATCAAAGTCCTTTAATTAAGATACTGTGGCTATTAAAGGAATCTTTTTGTCATAAAAAATAACATCAATATAGTCAAAAAAAAAAAACATGCTTAACAATTTTTTGACCCAATGATTCAATTAACTTTTGCAGTCTTTAGCTCTGTTTTCGTGTTTTTTTTTTTTTTTTTCTCTTTTGCAGTCTTTACCCGTGTGTTGTTCAGGAGACATATAATGCATATAGTTTTTGTTCATGGGTTTGCGAGTGTTTTTTTTTTTTTTTTATCATATTAAGTATTTGGGTTCTCGTGTATTTTCGTTTTTTTTATCCGTTATTTTCTCCCCTACGGCCTCAGCCGAGAGTGCAATGTGGCAATCAGGAGCTGCACCTTTTGCATGTTGGCATGGGCCGATGGGCTTGTCAAGTCTGCGAATACCGAAGAACTGTGATACCCGGCTACGATGTTTTTAGCCGCCAGGATTCACACGGTTATTTCACCTTTTTTTTTTTTTTAATCTTAACTTATTGTGTATTTATTTTAAGAGTCTAATTACGTGAACGCAAAGAAAAAGACACGGAAAAGACAAAAAAATTTTTTTGTATAACCAATTAATTTATTTGTGTAACAAGACACTTAATTTTTATAATAAAAAATAGATAAAAAATTACTTTAAAATTTTATTACAATAATTTAAACATCTTATTGCACAAAAAATTCACCTAATTACATAAAAAAAATTTCTTGTCTACTCTATGTCTTTATTTTTCCGTCCACCTATATTTACTGTAATTTTAAGTATATTGTACACTAATTTTATTATTTATATACATATTACATATCAGTTTGAACTTATAACACATTATTTTAAAAACAATTTATTCTTATATTTGACTTTACGCTTGCACACATACATTATTTTTTCTAAAAAAAAGATAATATGGTGAGATCCACGATAGATTTCACCGTCTCTCCTCTTTTTCTTTTTCTCTGCCCCGTCCGCCCCATGCCTTTGAACCCGTCCTTTTATCCTTTTTGAATATTAAGGGTGTATTTTTTTTGTGTAAAAAATTTTACGTAATTTTTTTTTATTTTTTTATATTTATTTCATTTAAAATAAGTAGCCAATAAAAAATTTTAAAAAATTTTAAAAAAATTTTAAAATTTTTAAGTAAAAGAACTTACGCTCATTATGAGCTAAGTTGTTTTATGCAAAAAAAAAAATACAAAATATATTTTAAGTGAATGATAAGAAAAAAAATATTATTTTCATTATTTTTTTTTCAGTAAATATTTTTACTTAAATAAATAGATTTTAAATAAAAACAGAAAAAAATGAACTGGTCCAAAAATTAAGAAAAAAATTTACTGTTTTATTTAAATAATTTTAAAATAATGATAAAGTGATGAGTTGAATTCATAAAAGAAAAAAAATTATGAATGTTGTTATTAGTATCTATTTGAAGTTACTTAAGATTACTCCAGATAAAAAAAAAAAAAAAAAAAAAAGTAAAAAAGATGCACGGGACCCGCGTCATTTGATTCTGCGGGGTTCTTTTTTGCTTCACCGTTGTAGTGCACTTTCCCCAAATGTACGGAATATAATTTTTTTCCTGAAACTGGTTTTGTCAAAAAAAAAAAAAGAAACAAAAGAGTAAAGAACATGAATTACATAAATTTTGTGATAATTTAATTCCTAATGGTTTGATGATTGAATCCAGTTTACCATTTTCTTAAAAAAATTTGTGGAAAAATTAGTCCTCTCTCCACAAGGACCGCAACAGATTAAGCTTTTGGTCAAGACTACATTTTGGCATGCTCAAACCATGAAATTGAAAACCGGACCGAATCGACCGGTTCAACCGAAAAAATTAGGAACCGGTGTTAGGTCTGGTCCGGTTCAAGTCTAAAAATGAAATTCGGACCGAACCGGAAAAAACCGGTCAAGAACCGGAAAAACCGGTCAAAAACCGAGAAAATCGGAAAAACCGGGACCGGTTGAACCGGGTGAACCGGTTCAATTTAAATTAAAAAATTTTAAATTATAATTTAACTCAAAACTTTATCTAAATTATAATTAAAACTCTAATTTTAACTAAAAATTCTAATTTAGTCCTCAATTGATTAAAATTTTCAATTTAATCTTTAAAATTTAAAAATTAATATTTAATCACTATTTATAAATATTATTTTTAAATTAATTTTTATAAATTATATTTTGTTAAATATACTAATTGTAATATCTTTAATGTATGTAAATATTAGTATAATTCTTAAAATACACTTTATTTTAAATATTTATTATCATTCTTATATAATATAACATTTTATATAATTATATAAGCTATATAAAAATTTAATTTTTATATATTTAATATTAAATACTGGTTTTACCGGTTTAACCGCGATTTTACCGGTCGAACCGGTTGAACCTTGAACCTCTCAGCTTTCCGGTTCAATGACCGATTCGGTTCTAAGAACCTTGGCTCAAACACAAGTTCATTAATTGAACTGTGTAAGAATTAAGTCAAGATTTATAGGAAGTAAATGCACCTCACCCTTTTAACCTTACAACAAAATTCTTAAAAGTGCCAATCTTTTATGTACATGTATTGTTTATAACTTATTGTACTCTCTCTTTTCTGTTTTCCTTTCTTTCTCTGCAAGTTAATAAGCAGTATACTTACAGAATTTTTTTTTTCCTTCCCCTCGGAGCATCCGGTTCATATGGTATACACCATGCCAACCTCCAGAAGAGCAGCATGAGGGATGTTGAGTGCCACAGAAGGCTCTCTGCTGTTCTTGTCGAGAAAAACAAAGGTCTTGATCAGGAATTTCCTGAAAATGTTTGTGCTTTCGCAGACCGCTAAATGTGACTTGCCTAGGAAATATGCAGTGCCACTATCCCTGGCATCAGCCAGTTGTTGCAGCTCCTCCCTTGCAGACTCTCTCATTCTGGGACTATTAGGAAGCAACATAAACCTCACCTTTCTTCTCGTGACAGGACCTGGAGCATCTCCTCTCTGGATTGAATCGCTTGCTGGACTTGCCTGAATTTCGTTGTTAGCAATGTTTGCAGGTCCTGGTGTCAACTGAGTGTTGTCATGTAGAGCAATCAAAGCATGCCCCTCAGCCGATGGCTGGCCGATGATTATCATTCTTCCTTCATAGCAAGTCAGGGATTCAGGATCATTTTCCTCCAGTGAAACGAATTCCCCTATTGAATGGATGATCTGTTCCTCAAAATTGTCTGTATCTCTAACTTGATCGCAGTAACCATATCTCACAATGCATCGGTATATAATGTAGTTTTTGGCACCAACCCTGCCTATAAGGTACCACTGGCTTGGGTGCAGATAGGGCACTGGCAGGGGTTTGAAGGAAACAAACATCAGCACTTGATGGAACGCAGGAAGGTTCGCAATGATATGTGAGAAGAAAGCTGGAATTCCTGTTACTATATCTGTGTAGATGAAGCCAATTCCTGGCACTCGCAAAACTCCTAGCCCGGGGCTGAAATCAGTTAGCCATTCAGTGGACACTTTGTTTTCTAAGTCAAACTCGTATTTCCTCTCGGTTTCGTAATGCCGTGCAAGCATAATTGTAAGTGATAATGCCAATACCAGAAAAAGATACCAAGCCCCTCAGTGAAAACTCATCATACACGCTGATAGATACACCATCTCAACAAAACCAAAGACCAATAAGAAGCATCCAGGTACATACAATTTTTTCTCCCAGCATGGAGCAATCAAAAGAGACATAAAAAAAGTTGTAACCAGCATACCAGAAAGTATTGCCAAACCTGTGGAAGATTTAACCAGTATAGGTTTCGTGTGAAAATAATATTCCGAATGCAAAAAAAGTTGTTCTCTGAATTACATCTTTTTTCTTTCAGGCATTTATACTGTCATTATCATTTTCCAGAATTTAGAAATTACACATGGTTACTTGTTGTATAGAGGAAAACGAATGCCTAAAATATGACATCATATGAATTCTATGGCCTGACGCATGATTCACAATATTCATGTTTAGTAACACAAAATAACCCCTCAAAGAAAAAGGAAGAAAAGGATAGGATATTAACTAGAAACAATACCTGCTGCATTTCCAATTTCTTTATATCATAAAAAGCAACAGTTATAATAAGGCTGAGTAGCATCAGTAACCAGTTGACATCTGGAACGTAAATATGTCCATATCGCTTATTTGATGTGTGTATAACTTTTACTCTAGGAAAACAGCCAAGTGCAAGGCATTGGTTTATGATGGAGAAGCTGGCTGTTATTGTTGCTTGGCTTCCAGCAACGGAGACAAGCAGAGGCAAGAATACAAAGATATGACGAAGAAGGTCTGGATATGCCAAACAATATTTCAAGTCAGAAACATAATTCCTGGTTGAACCTTCCACCATTCAAAATAAAAGGCAAGTAGACCTACTTGGCACTGATCTGCTTAGATGATTAAAATCTTCATGGGCATGCAAGTTTTTTCAGATAAAGGCAGCTTGGCCAGCATAGGATAAAAGTATAAGTGGGTAAATCAAGAAAAAAAATGTCATCTGCAGAAGAAACACAACAGAGAGGCTGAGCATCCCTTTTTATCACACTTTGTACTAAAACAGTAGAAAGAAAAAGTTGCATCAATACCCTGATTGACTTCTTTGAAAAATATCCCAGATTACCAAACATTGCCTGTGATCTTGAAAAGAACAAAAAAAGTGCTAGTGTAATTAAACTAAACAATTAGACGATTTTGACATGTTAACAAATAGCCCGAATTTAATGCAACTACCAGTTCGGTCCACGAAAACTTACCTGCTGCACAGAGAAGAATGCTACCCAATGATCTCCAGCTCTTTTTGTCAACAGATTTTACACACTTGTATGTGTGTACTGGGGAGATTGCAGGGATAATGTTGGGGCCTACATGGATAATATTGTATAGACCAACTCCACTGATGAACAAAAGCCATAAAATGATAACTGGAGCAAAAATAAACCCAATGTTATGCGTCCCCGGGTGCTGCAGCGTGAAAAGGCATACTAATATAGCAAATGCAAATGGGACTGGTACATCTGAACAAAATACAACATTGACAGGAATCAACAGGTCAGTAATTGATAAAATATTAGCTCTCCTTAAAGAAAACTAAAGAATCGGATTTCTAAATGCACCGTTTCAGTTATCTCAAAAGGCACATATGAGGAAAAACTTCATTACATATCACGATTACATATGTAAGGTTCTTGGGTCGCAGTAAGGGAGGCAAAAATTTTATTAAGGCCAAAATTTTATTTACTAACACATCTACCAAAGAAATTTACTTATACCAGGTTCCACCCAATTCATAACCCATAGAAGACAGGAAAATTAATCATTTGGAAGATGCAAATAGAAGGATGCTAAAAAAAACTCGAATCTCCTTCCCAAGGAAGGGCATTACTAGTGTACGAGGCTCTCGCACAGTGGGTTACGTGGAAAGGTCAGTTGTTGTCTTTCACAGAGAGGCAGTCTCTTCAATTCGAATCTATAACCGCTAAGTTATAATAGAGTAACTTTATTGTTACAGGGCTTGCCCCTCTTTCCCAAGGGAAAAATTATAAAAGCTACAGGTCCTTTCCAATGCCCTTCATCTTTTCGAAAGAAATATTTCTTTTCTTGCCTTTCCATACTAGAAAACTCTCGAAATCTACAAGATTGAAACTAATTATCTCCATCCTTGTTTAGTCTTTCAACATAATCGTCCCAAATTGGCAAAGTTCTGCAAGTACACGAGGGGCTCATTCTGAAAGCAATTACGCTCTCTGTTTGCAACCCCAAATACATGGAACTTTTATATAGGGGTTAAGGCCGTTACCCTCCCCTTCATCATCAGCCTTCAGTACTATTAGCGAATACTTGACAAAAGATATGATAGTCGAAGTCCAGAAAATGAAGGAGAAGTATTCATAGACAGTCGCTATTGATTTAAACTCTTCTGCAGGAATTGTCCCGTAAACATATAGGGGAGCTGTACTCAATCGACCGTAAACTACACCGAGGCTTTGAAATGACATAATAAACGCATGCCTACATGTTTCCTGTGCATTAAGTACAAATTGTATGATCAAATAACCAAACCAGCCAACTTCAATCTCATATCGGTCGTTTTGATATCATCAAAAGAAAAAAAAAAAAATTTCTTTCACAGTCTCATCTCAATCCATATGCTGTGATGAATTTTCTCAGTAGCACAGGGAAAACTCATCAAATGCATTGGGGGAACAAAAAAGAAAACCCCAGAAAAGAAAGAAAGAAAATGCCTTTTGGGACCAGAAAAGAAAGAAAGAAAATGTCTTTTGGGAGCTGTGTCCTTGAAGAACACATGACTATAAAGACAGCAACAACCAGAATGAAAGCTGAAAATGAATCATCAAGGCTCATAAACACAAGCTAAAAGCGTCCAATTACAAATCACTTCAAAGTAATGGAAAAAAAGAAGAAGAAGTAAGCTTACCGTGATTCTTCTGCCAGAGAAATGATCAGGACTCGTGGACGATCCATTTACAGAACACAGGAAAAAATGCTTTTAAGAAGTGGGGGGGGAAAGGCCAAGCGCCAGGACGTTAAATCAACCAAGTGAGGAAGAGGAAGCCGTAGAGAACATCTAGACATGTAACGGAGATGTTCGGTTTAGCTAATCAAATTGGATTGATAAATGTGGGCTGATTTCTGACAGACACCAAGATAAAAACATAAACATAGTAAGCATCTACATGCAATATGGCGTCAGAAAAGGAACGCTGGACTGACAGGAACGCTAAAAAAATATTTAGTCAGATTCTTTAAATAAGATTAAAATAATATACTGTTTTAATGATTTTTACCTTTGAAATGATTTTTTATTTTTCAAATATTTTGAATTATTACTTATTGCTCGTAATCAACTAATTAAAAAAATTTAAATTTATGTAAGCCATTACAATTAAACCGACTCTTCCCCTTTTCCACCTCTAATGTTTAATTATCATGACTACCCTATTCTTCTTAAAAGTCTCATTCAGTCTTAGATTAGGAAATGATAACAAAACAGCACTTTAGTAAATAAGAATATCTGTCGATTTTTTCTGTCCGGATTGCAAATTGCAAACATAGTAAATACAGATGAGACCGGCAGCGACCGAGTTAGCAACTCGCATAAGCCGAGCCCTGATCACCGCGTCTTCTTCGAACAACGCTTGCCCAACAACTCGGTCATGGACTCCATCGCTCGAGCAAACTCTGCACAAACTCGGTTGCCGCGACTCGCTGAGTCCGTCCCTCGTGGCTCGAGTCATCGACCCCCATCTCCTGAGTCACCACTGGCTCGCTCTCGGTTTCTTCAACTGGGCCTCTCAGCAACCCGGTTTTGCTCACACCTCGCTCACTTACCAATCGGTCCTTAAATCTCTGTCTCTTTCTCGCCAATTGAACGCCATTGAATCTCTCTTGAAGCAAGTCAGAGCCCAGAAAATAACCCTCGATTCTTCGATTTATTGCGCTGTTATTAATGCTTTGCTCCAGGGGAAGAAGACCCAGAATGCTTTCTGGGTTTTTAATAACGATGAGATTAAGTCACAGATTTTGGATACTGGGCCTGAGACCTGCAACTCTCTGTTAGCTGCACTGGGTTCTGATGGGTGCTTTGACAATGCATTGAAGTTGTTTGATGAAATGTCTGCAAGAGGTGTTGCTTTTAGTACTCTTGGGTTTGGCGTGTTTTTATGGAGGTTTTGTAGAAATGCTGATTTGGGAAGAGTGCTGAGTATGTTAGGTCAGGTTAAGGAGGCTAATCCCATGATTAACGGTTCCATAATTGCACTTTTAGTTGTTCATGGGTTGTGTCAGAACTCAAGATTAAGTGAGGCTTTGTGGGCTTTGAATGAGTTGAGGAACAGGGGCTGTAAACCAGATTTTATGGCATATAGGATTGTTGCCGAAGAGTATAGATCAACAAGCAGTGTGGTTGATGTTAATAAGGTTTTGAAGATGAAGAGGAAACTAGGGGTGGCTCCCAGGAGTAATGATTATAGAGAGTTTATTTTGAGCTTGATTACAGAGAGACGGGTTTGTGAGGCCAAAGAACTAGGCCAGGTTATTGTGGATGGCAATTTCCCTATTGAAGATGATGTTTTGAATGCATTGATAGGATCAGTTTCAAGCATTGATCCTTGTTCTGCATTGGGTTTTTTCAATTTCATTGTTGGAAAAGGGAGTTTGCCAACTCTTCTGACGTTGAGTAACTTAAGTAGGAATCTTCTTAGGTACGACAAGATTGATGAATTGCTGAAGGTGTACCATGTGTTGTCATCGAATGGTTACTTCTATGACACGGAAAGTAATATTGTGATGTTTTCATTCTTGTGCAAGGCAGGAAAAGTTAGAGAAGCTTATGACATTCTTCAGGACAGGAAGAAGAAAGGGTTAGGACCAGATATCACAATGTATAACACCTTGATGGAAGCATGTTGTAAAGAAGATCTCTTGCGTCCTGCTAAAAGGCTTTGGGATGAGATGTTCGTAATCGGGTGCGGTGTGAATTTGAAAACTTACAATATTCTTATTGGTAAGTTGTCAGAGAGAGCTGAAGTTGAAGATGCTTTGAGGCTTTTCAATCACATGCTAGAAAATGGTGTCTCACCCGACACTACAACATACACTTCTATCCTTGAGGGGCTTTGTCAGGAAACTAAGTGTAAAGCTGCTGTCGAAGTTTTCAACAAACTAATTAATCAGGATTTAGTGCCACAAAATTGAGCATATCCACATTCAACCTTAGAAAATGTATGTTCACAGTTCATTATCCATATATTAGTGCATGTTGCCTTAGTTCATCATCGAATATTCTGTTCCGTTCATCATAGAACATTCTGTTCTTCTTTGGAGTAGTTTCAGTGATTAAGTTATATCAAGTATAATCTATTCTGTTGTTCAAGAGTATTGAGGACTAATTGTAGTCACTTTTAACATAAATTGTAGTTTATCAAATTCGCACCTAACTTTGCTTTGGTTGCAGGAATGGGATATAAACTTATTTGCACGTGGAGGGTCCGGATAATGCTGATTTTCAGCCATTGGGAGGTGATCGGTATGTTATCCAGATTTTAAATGAGAATCGAAATTCTGCATGTCAAAATCTAACGCATGTTTTGGAAGTGAAAGGATGGGCTTTATGTTGGGGCTTTCTACATTCGAAGCATTTTTGCTCCTACCGGTCCGTTTACCTCAGTTTGCCAAAACTATCTGCTTCTCTTTTTGGTTGAAGAATATGTAAAACAGTAGAGGAGCAAGATAAAGCCTAATCTGTCCACCAATGAAGCTTGCTGGACATGATCTTTTCTTTGCCTAGTGGTCCTATTTTTTTTCTTCTGTTGGCCACAGTTTTGGTTTCTATGCTCTCTCTCTGGAAAAAGTATGTGTGTAATTTCTATGTTCTTTCTTTCTCAAACAGGATATAAACTTTTGTTATTGTGCTCTCTCGCACCCTCCCTTCTTCCCACCCTCATCCTTCCTGGGCCACGCTGCTTGGGGCTTTTAAGTGTTTGTTGGTTCCTTAAGTCCTTAATTCCATGTTTTTTTGTAGCCATGCTGCCAAGGGAAGCTGCACAGGCATCATATAGCAGAACTCTCAAGAGTCCCCATCTGGTGTATACTTGGTGCGTATAGTTGCTTGATTTGTAGTTTGAACTATTGCATAGTGGGCTCTAATTTGATCATGAATCAAACTTTCATATCAGGTATATTATGTTTAAAACCACTGTGCTTTGCATGCCTATTTTTGACAATTTCGAACGGATGAGATCATATGTTTACTTCACAGGGACATTCAAAATTTGAATCTTTTTTATTTTCCCTTTCCTTTTCAGGAATATTGGGATGGAGGATCTATCCAGTTCCACTATTGGATTGCAATTATCTCGGAGACGACATAAACTAGGGCTGCTAAATGAGCCATCATTGATTTTTATGTAAGTTTAAAGCTCATTTAGTTATAATAATGTAATCGCTGACTCGCTGGACCTTTTTTCTTTAGTCGAAATTTTTGGTACTCAAATACATTTGGAAGGTGGAGTAACAATAAATATTTATGTTGCTCTGTAGCAAACTGAGTTTCAAGGCTATCTTATCTGTGGTTTTGAGCTGTCTGCAGCTTTAATGGTAAGGGCCATGAACAACTTTCTAGGGGTTAATGGATTTCGTGTTTATATTGGAGGTGAGTCGAGCATCAATGGCCACAAAGGACCGCTGGGGAGCTGAGGAGACTCGTGTTTTCCCATTTCTTCTAAGAAGCAGTCAAGTGTTAGTTTCAACGCAGCCATCTCCTATGAGCCCAGCCTAGAGATTAGCAGGATTTCGAGACCTGAATCATCACCAACTCCCTTGTTCAGCCATTCGTGATATACCAGCTTCAGTTAGGATGCTATACAAAATTTTCGATAATGTCACAGGCCCTTTTTTTAAGCAGAGACCAGGTTATTTTCAAGGAAAATATAGTCCCAATACCAAGACAAGAGGTTTCTGAGTAGTCCCAATGTTCTGGAATTAGAATGCCAATTCTAAGTGACCGTCAAATGGTAGAACTAGAATTTAAGTGTCCATTTCCAGCTAATGTCCAAGTATCTCAAATACCTCGTCAGACAGCACCCGTTTTTACCTTGCAAATACTTGAAAACAGATCCAACGACCTCCAGTAACCCATCGTGCAGACTTACCAAACTTGAGGGAGATTAATGTTTGCCGGAGAGCATGTTTATCTAATTAACATTTCTTACGAACCCAAAGAGTCACGTATGACACTAGTCTTTTTAGATCTGCAATGTTGCATAAATTTCCCAGATACAAAACCATCATTTTTCATCCCAACAAAATCCTAGGACTAAATCATCACATATTGTTGTCACTACAAAACTAGTGGAAAATTTGGATTCGTAGGCAAATATGCCTCAAAGGCATATAAGGTTATTTCTAACTCAATAAAAATGATCCTCTTAGAATTTGAAACTGGATCATCTTTGATCACCATTCTCAGCCACAGATGCTTCAAGCATTGAAAGACGGACCACTAAATTCATTCTCGTGGTACTACCTCAGATCCTGTTTCCTAGACTTTTTCCGTGGAAAACAGTTGACTGAATCCAAATTTCCATTTAACGGCTAAATTCATTTCATTTATGCTGAACTACAAGTAAATCAAAAATAAAAGAACATAAATTTATACAGGATATAATTTTCAAAAATTTCAAAAGGCTTCTGAAAACGATTCTCAAAATTATTGTACCAGGTTTTGCATCTTCAGATGTCAATGATCCCACTATCTCTGGCTCCATAATAGCAAAAAGCATCTCCCCTGCACAGGAAAACAGCAGAGACAACTCATTGAATGATAAGGACATATCGATCAATGGTGCAAAATAGAGCACAGAGCCACTTATGACTAAATCTTGCAGTGCAAAATGAACCTCACATGGTGAACAAAGGCCAAAACTGAAGTTAATATATTTGATCCAATATGATAAATCAATAAGGCCAAACAACAGACTTATCCAACATGGAATAACATACCTTGAAAATGTCTGGGAAGACTGCTCTTATCATGCACTATAACTGTTGGAAGTAAATGATGCAGTCAATGCCACTGCTTATACACTTTGTGATCTGGAACTAACCAGGCTTCTAGCTTCCTTCTTCTACTTGTGATTATTATATGCAACTACACCAGCAATAGCTGCATATGAAAAATAGCAATAGGCTTAAACACAAAATTTTGTGTGGCTAGAATAACCTGATTATACTCTTTTCTATTTCCTATAAAATTCCTAACACAGAAAGGAGCCTCAGGAATCACAACACCCGTTAGGACATGGTTACAATCTAGTTCACATTGCAATATCCACTCTCCCTGAAATTGAGCCAATAATGGAGCCCTACAATAGAGAATAAACATAAAATAGAAACAAAATGGCAGAATGAGGATAAAAAAATCTAAAAGAAACAACATTTTGTACCCCAAGAAGTAAAATTCCTCAGCACACTCCTTGCATGTGAGTTTGTTTCATAATTTCTTTTTCCCAAAAAAAGAAGTGACAATCGAGCCTTTACAAACTTCCACCCCAAGTTTAACTTAGCATAAACAAAGATGAGAATTACGAAAAGCAACTGAATTTTTGATACTTACCTATGCCATAACCAAAAAGATTTATAACAGTAAGCTTTGTATCAGCAAAGAGAATGGCAGACAACAAAACAACCACCCAATCCTTGACAACACCAGCTACACGGATGGTTAGAGCACTTGTATGTGAGATCACAAGGAAAACTGACAGGTTCAATGCGAAAGTACACAGAGAATTGAGGGTCAGCATAAGCAGTTGCAAGTTCCACGTCCCATGGGCTTCCATTTTTGGTTTCTCTAGAAAGATCCACGGAACAAACAAAAAGAGAGCACTGCATAGAAATAAGCCGATCAGGTCCACATGGATGAGATTTTATCCAATTTGGAAGCATTATAAACTGCTAAAGGGATACAGATAAACGAGAATATAGTACACATGCCTGCAGGGACTAACATAGTACATGACTGATATAGGGTTTAACTTCAAACCCTTTCTTTTCACAAGAATCTCCATGAAAATAAGTCTCAATGCTTCCCCAATAACTCCACCCATCTGATAAACAACGCCAATCCAGCTGATGTTTATTTCTCCATAAGAAGCCACCAGAACGCCGAAGCTTATAACTGACATGATCAAAAGCATTCTGCAGCTCATCACCTCAAGTCCAGCTGCTACTCCAAGAACAAAGACGGCCACTGGCACTGCAAACCTCAATGGACAAATCACATCACATCAGAAAATCCCATGAAAAATGTTCAAAGGATACCCAGCATATATTGGCCGCCAAAAATCCTGCCATCCACCAGGGCTCATAGAAACTGATCATTAATATATAGAATTGCTCCAAATAATTAAAGCAATAATTTTTCTTTTTGGAGTTAGAGACTGAATAAAAATAATTAGTAAAATGTAATAAAGTGGAAAGAAAAAATCAGCAAACACTTACTGATAGCCTTCAACATTTGTGCAAATGCCACAGAAATATACAGGTAAGCAGTGTTTCCCAGCCAAAGAGTCATTGCAAACATTGCACCAATGGGAATAACTGATGTTGCATATCTAAAATTTGAATATCCAAAACGATAAGAATGAAAACAGCATGTGCAATGGACTCTAGCAAAGAGCACCCCATAGAATACGTCTACTTACATTTCTAGCGTCATTCCTTTCTCAACCTTCATAATCTAAGTAATAATGGCAGACCAAGTTAAGATGTGTCGAAAAAATAAAATATTTGTGCCAACTTTCTGCCGGAGAAGAATAATACAACCAGAAATTAAATTAATACCTTAAAAGTTTTGGTGAGTACAAAACACAATACAGAGGAGAAGACCATATGAAGGAGAGTCAATCCAAGAGGATAAGGAAAGTTCATTTCCTTAGATGACAAAACCCACTGCAATTAAATGGTTCAGTAGATAGATAAACTTAAGTCAGTATACAACAGAGACATCTATAATTCGATTTCACCACGTCAAAATCCCAAAGGCATGTAAATCTCGTTAGAATCTCCCGAGGGCGCAAAATCTTATTGAAAAAATTATGTGCATACCAGAGTTTCAACACTCTTAGCATCATGTACTTTCTTCATTGACAGCCTGCTATTCCATATGCAATTATGTGTGTATGTATAGATTCTCAGCATCACAATGCAGTAGATGAGCATGTTACTACTCAGCTGGGTTTTTGGGTGGAAATGGCTTCACTCTTTCTTTTTCTTTTTTTCGCCTTCTTCTTATCAATGTTCCTTCACTTATACTTTTGACAAACGTTTGTGATAATTGCAGAATTCTGAGCAAATAAAAAAGCGCACACACAGACTACCACATTTGCGGAGCTTAGAGAAGGGAAATGTACACAGTCTTCTCTTTGCTTTCAGGCAAAGAGGCTGTTTTTCGTGACGACTAGTTCATAATAGAATAATCTTTTCGTTACATTAAAAAAAAAAATATATTAAAAAAATTAGACTCATGACAACATGAATCAAACCACGCTCTCGTTGTCTCTGGAATTAATCAAGAAATGACAAGAGTTCCATTCGCAAGAATTAACGCAATACCAATTAAAATATGACGGAAAGAAAAGAGAGAAAAGAAGAGACCTTGTTGAAGAAGATCTGGCCGCTAGAGAGGGCAATGTACATGATTAGGTAAGAGTATGTTACAAATTCTTCCTTCACCGCACTTCTCATCCTCTGCGCCATTGCCGCCAGCCGGGCTATCCAATAAAATCTTAAAAAGTTTTGTTTTATTATTATTTTTTTAAATTACCAGTCAGTTAACACTTGCAGCGACGGCGCTCATGGACAGCGGGATTGGAAGATTTTGGAAGCATTTTGGTCCGGCAGTCCTCGCCGATGAAGACTTCAACGTCTGTTTTAGATGAAGACACGTGGCAGACACGTGGCAAGCTGATGGGACAATGCAGCAGCGTGAGATACAAGAAAAGGACGAAAGAGACAAGCAAGAAACTAGGGGCGATGGTTAATTCAAATAAATTAAATTAAGGACAACACTGCTACGTGACTGTAATTAAGTAATTATTTTATACTTATTATATATAATATAATAACTAAAATATATTATATTTTAAAAAAATTATATAATTGATTACATACGTTATATACCATACACGTAACTAATTATTAATAAATTTTTTTTAATAATTGATTATACGTATAGTATATTTTTTTAAACATGTTACATAATTTTTTTATTGTTATATATTTTACCTATTATATTGTATATGACAGTCACCAAGACAGTTATTTAAGGCACAACCACCGAGATTTTTCCTTAAATTAAATACTTAAAAGAATGTGCTATGAAGAAGAAGAAGGATTGCTTAAAAAAAAAAAAACAAAAGAAGAAGGAAAAAAAAAATTTTTTTATCAAGTGAAAAGAAGATCTATTGTAAGTGTGACAGTATTGAATTTATAAATGGAGATCGGAGAAACTTTCATTCATTATACCATATTCAGTCATTCTTAATGATGAACTTACTATTTAAATACTGTTAGATTTAATGATTTTTTTTTTTACGTTTGATTATAAATTTAACGAATATTAAACTAGTAACCACACTTCTACATAATTCCAAGAAATTGGGATGGGTGAAAATTTAGGTCGTGGTGAAATATAATACGTTAAATAACTATTAGATTATTATATTAAATAATAAAAAAAAATTAAAATTAGGATCAACAAATTTAGCATGGACAAAAAAAACTTCATTTTTTTGTCCTTTGACTAAAAAATTATTACCTAAAAAATAATATATATATTATCATCCACGTAAGAGTGTACTTAAATTTGAGTTTTAGTGAATGTCAATTAATAAAAAGATATATAAAAAAAAATTTATTTAAAGAGCATAATTTGTGCCATTTAGAAAACGAAAGCCAAAGAAACGATGTCGTGAGATCAGCAGCGCCTGCTGCGATCCGTTGCCAAATACCCCAAATCCGGCGCTTTGCGAATCAGGTAATCTGAGAACTTTATTAGATAAACAGTGCAAAGTAGAGACCATTACTTATTTTCCACAATCCGTCGGGCGGCGCCTTCATCAGAATCCCGATCGCCACCACCTCTTCTTCTTCACTCCTTAATTCTTCTTGGGGAGGTGGAAGTCACGCGCCACCGCTGGAGCTCCTGTCGTGCTGCTGCCGCTTCTCACCTTCTGAACTAGGTTCTTCTTCCCCTTCATAATCGAAACTTGGAGCCTCCCGCTGGACTGGACCGGGCCGGTCGGGTGTTTAAATCTAAATCTGTATGGAGATGGGTAACAGAGGAAGAGCTTGCGTTGTTGTTCTCGGAGATATCGGACGCAGCCCTCGCATGCAGTATCATGCCCTTTCTCTTGCCCGTCAGGTGTGTGTATATATATATATGTGTGTGTGTGTGTGTGTGTATAAAAGATGAAAATGAATACTGAATAGAAATAGTGATATTGTTACTCCATTGATCAAAAATTTCGATTTTTGGGAAGTATCACGATCATCCAATAAGAAGGGTTTCAATTTTTTCAAATGAACGATTTGAAGACGTTGTTTTTTGACTGGAAGACCGAGAGCTAATTATCGATATATATATATAAAATTCAGATTAAGCTTCCTTCAAATTAATTTCAAAGTTCTTACTGTTACTGTTGCTCCAACTATGGATGTCAATCTGAAGGAAACTATACGAAAGATTTACGGAATTATTATGATGTTATTATTATTCTTATTGTTATTATCATCATTATTATTTTTATTATTTGTTTTTTGGGAGCTTCAAATTTTAATGCTCTAGTCTAGACTGGTTGCCCCATTTTTAGTGGTTTTTTACTACAGTACTACCCTCGCTGTTGCTTTGTGAATTGAAGTGCCTTTATGATTATAGAACTAAGAAAAAAAAAAAATTGCCATTTGAACTTGGTGTGTTAGTGTTACTCAATTAATCGGCCATTTATTGATATTTGCAGGCGTCTCTAGAGGTGGATGTCGTGGCTTATGGAGGTACCCTTTTTTCGATTTCGGATAATTTTGTATATTCTTCTTCTGTTTTAGAAATTTGCTCCTGCTCCTGGCCTCTTTTTTTTTTTTTTTTTCTTCTCTTTCATCTGTTCCAAATATGCTTTTCAAATATTTTGAAGGAAAACAGATGGAAAAACTGGTTGCTTGAAAACGTCGTAAAGAAAAACAGGAATGATTATTGCTTTAAATCTCGAACCAGTTGTGGTTTATTGCAGCGATGAACTTTAATTAGTAGGAGCATGAGGTGAGAAATCAAAAGTTCTGCATAATGGCAACTAGGGATTGTATTTACACATGAAGGAATAAGTTTCAAAGCTACTGTCAGAGAACGGCCATTGTCAAATGATTAATTGTCTGATTTAATTATTTTACAGGTTCTGAACCGCATATGGCAGTACTGAAAAACCGCTCTATCCATATTCACAAAATGGTACTTTTTACTGATAAATTTTGTTTCAAAGAGAGTAGATCAATAGCTTACAAAATTAATGGACTAAAATTTGTTCCTTTTCTCTTATTGTGCCAGAGACAGTGGCCAACTGTTCATCCCGGGCTGTTGAAGTTGTTTAAGCCCTTGATACTTCTGCTTAAGCCATTGTTTCAGTTTCTCGTGCTTCTTTGGTATTTATGTGTGAAGATACCTGCTCCTGAGGTTTTCATAGTTCAGGTGAGAATGCGTTGTTTATATTGAGCCAAAGTTCTTTGATTGCTTCATTTGAGCCAAAATTGGTTGCCTTATGTTTTCTCTTATGAACTGTATGGTTTTCTTGCTTCTTTCAAGAATATGCCATTATTTTTTATGGACACACTCAAGAAAATTTTGTTGACTTCTCGCTTACCATATGTCACACAACTCAGCATGATTGCATGAATCATTATATTTGGTGAAACAAGGCCATGTATTTTGTGAGAAACCTAAAGCATGAGTTTACTAATATGGCGGACATAATAACGGCTATGGGCCTGGCCTGCTATCCTTTTCAAATATTTGTCTATAAGATACATCCGAGTTTCTAAAGGGCTGGTGCAGCTATCATAAAGTAGAACTTTAATGGAGTCTTAACTGGAAAAGGTGATGGTTATGCGAAGAGAGCTTATGGTGCGACCAAAAAAATTCGACATTTCAAGTACCATTAAGTTAATAAATACAGGCTTATTAATTTTGATAATTTAGATTATTCTTGCTAATTTTGGTACGTACGAGCTTGCATCATTCAGTAGTTGGGAATTTAATAGTAGATGTATTGCTATCTGAACTGAAACAAATTTGTTTTTGGAGCAGTTATGTTGGCGTAGGGTTTTTCAGCGTTCTTCTTAGCAACAAATTCATTCTTTTTGCATTTATCTTTAATTTCAATAAGTGATATTCTACAGACTAAGTCAAGGGTTTTCTCGTTGATGCTTTTGCTTGGATAGAATCCACCATCTGTTCCAACCCTGATGGCTGTAAAATGGGCAAGCTGGCTGAGGAATTCTACCTATATTGTTGATTGGCATAATTTTG
This sequence comes from Carallia pectinifolia, assembly GCA_037832335.1. Taxonomy (NCBI): domain Eukaryota; kingdom Viridiplantae; phylum Streptophyta; class Magnoliopsida; order Malpighiales; family Rhizophoraceae; genus Carallia; species Carallia pectinifolia. The sequence continues at coordinate 19,585,217 of CM075448.1, read as the reverse complement.
GATACACTTTGCTGGCAATGTCACTTGGAAGAAACAGTCGTTTTGTGTCTGTATATCGTTGGTACTGTTTCAAATGCCCTATAACTTTTTTTCCATGTTGCCTGTGCACCAGACATCTGAGTTTTGCTGATCTGCTTAGGTTGGAGAGACATTATGGAAAGATGGCTAATGGTTCCCTATGTGTGACAAGGGCAATGCAACATGAACTGGCTCAAAACTGGGGAATTAAGTAAGAGGGTCAGCTCAACATTCATTCATTATTACCTGATCAGTAAAATTTTCTAATTAGATGTTTTGAGAGGCTCTATTCATTTATTGATTGACTTGTATATTTCATTGATACTTGATAGAGCCACAGTTCTATATGATCAGCCACCAGAGTTTTTTCGTCCTGCTTCACTTGAGGAGAAGCATGAGGTGAATTGAGTTTGTTTTCATGCCAAGCTTTTCCTTTTTGAAATTCACTAAATTGTTACCTTTAATAAACAGTGGAATGTTTCAGTTGTTCTGCCGATTGTATAAACATATAATTCAGTCTCAGGGTGTCCATGACTGCGTAAGCTATGGTAATATTATAGGTCACCAAAAGTTTCTATTTCTGCTTTCAGTAAAATCATGATTTCCCAAAAAAAAAAAAATCATGATTTGCTTTATAATCTTATGTGTGTTTGTGGGATCACAGGAGTGGAAAGCCATAACATGGATGAGACTATTTTTACCAACCGAGTCGATGGTGAGGTTCTCTCAATGTCAAATAGGCCAGCACTTCTTGTTAGTAGTACAAGCTGGTGAGTTTTTATCTGTTGAGTCACGTCCAAACCTTTTTACTATTTCATTGGTTATTTATATGCAAACATTGTAGAGTTAAAAACATGCTTATTGCTCAGCCTAATCTCACTTTTGTGAATTGGGCTAAATCATTGTTGCTTATGCCTACCTTGTGAATCCTTCTTTGCATCTATTGTATATTGTCACCTTTTAATGTGCTTTACATGTCATACTCTTTCATAATGTGATGTATCTGCTTACAAAATTTTTTATGTGATAGTCAAAACTCCAAGGCTTAATCGAATGCCTGCTTGTTGATTAGAAGTCAATATGCAAGCCAAGTTTTGTGATTGGATTCACCAGGTAGCTTCAAAATGGTTATACCTTGAGTCTCATCTGATGTAGGAAAAAAGTTTGAACCAAGATGAAGATTCTTAATGGTTTTTCTATCCATTTTCACTTTCTTTCCCTCTTTATTTGATAGCCAAATTGGGAATATGGGCCAAAGATCGGATCTTTTAGTTTTTGATGGAACACTTCATTTTCGGCATTTTTTCTCGATTTTCCTTTACCAATGATTTTTCATAGGAGAATATACTATGTAATAGTATGTGCTCAGACCAAGTCTAATGCATGCAAGTTGGCCTAGAAAATCACTTGGTAAAAATAATAGTATCCCCACTTTGTGGATGGAATTCTTGTTGAATGTTGATGCTAGTATTCATCTCCCTGCTTGTTGGTACTTAAGCAACAGCTTACATAAGAAGGGGAAAAGAATAAAGCAGGTCAAGATATAAGTTTTCTAATATGAAATGAAGGCATGGGTGAAGATTTTTGGGACAAAACCCTCAATGGACAACAGAAATGAGACCCTCAATTGCATTTGATGATCAGAAAAAGAGAGATTTGCAAACTTCAAGCTTCAATTTGATGCAATAATAACGTGTTGAAATAAAGCCTAAATGGTTGCTTATTTAGTTTTTTGGCTTCAAACTTCACCGTTGTTGAAGCGATCCTATTCATGTTGATGAAGGACCTAAAAATAATGTCAACTCTCTTATGTCACATACCTGACCAAAAATAAAGTTCTTTGTAATCTGACTAAAATTGCTAAGGAAATATCTAAATCTGTAAAATATACACTCGAATCAATTTGTAGACCTGGCCCCTAGTGGTCGGTCCCCTTTCATGTGTTCAGTTTAGAGCATCTTGGCCCAGTAATAGTGAGACCTAGTACACGGGTTGGTCCACTTCTAATTTTGTTGTGTCACATACGAGTCCAGTTAGCACCTATCAAGGGGTTTTTGAGAGTATTAAAGTCCCACATTGATAAAGTACAAAGGATTAACCTAGCTTATGATGAATATAGACTTGACTTTTCTTATAATTTATATGAGGTTTAGTTCCCATTGGTTTAAGTTTTTAGGTGGATATGAGGTTTGATAACATTATTTAACAATAATGAAGAGGGAGATAATGAACTCTCAGTGCTGGGTCCAAATTGCAAGTTCAATCATTTAAGTGGTTGGAATTATCATTTTGTAATCCAAAGGCCTATATGTACTGTTGACCAAAAAATTCTTTCAATATGAATTATTATCTCTAGATCTACTGAGATGAGGGTATAAATTTTAGGACACCAGATGAAGACTTTGGAATTCTTTTAGAGGCGGCAGTTATGTATGATAGACGTGTTGCTGCAATCTTGAATGAAGATGATTCTATCGAGGAAGAGATAATTTGGAAAGAAATATTAGCTGGGAAGCAATGTACATTCCCAAGGTTATTATTTGTGATTACAGGTAATTCTTCTATTCTTCTCTGCATGCATTTTTTTTTTATTTAATTATTGAATATCTGTGCTTGGCATGCCATAGCCTTATCCTAGTCATTATGCTGTTAATGAAGGTAAAGGGCCTGAGAAGGAAAAATATGAAGAAAAGATAAGGCATTTGCGCCTGAAGCGTGTGGCATTTCGTACCATGTGGTTGTCAGCTGAGGACTATCCATTACTTCTTGGTAGTAAATTTTTGCTCAATTATTCTATTTTTCACCTCATGCTGCAGAAGAAGCAATGTTTGAGTCTGTTATTGTACAGGATCAGCTGACCTTGGCGTTTGCTTGCACACTTCATCATCAGGGCTAGACCTTCCCATGAAGGTACATCAAATAGCTGATTTTTGCATTGTAATGGTTTCAAAGAAATGTAAAATAATTATCATCACATATTTTATTTCCTAAAAACTTCCACTATCAGGTTGTTGACATGTTTGGTTGTGGACTTCCTGTTTGTGCTGTTGCCTACTCTTGGTAAAGTCTTACTGCCCATTTCTTTGAGAATGCAATGCAGGGTTCCAATCTTACAGTTGTATAATGTTCCATGTTCATATTGGTAACTATGTTTCTGGTTTACAGCATAAAGGAGCTGTTGAAAGTCGATAAAAATGGACTTCTTTTCTCATCGTCCTCAGAATTGGCTGATGAACTAGTGGTAAATCCAATTTCCCATTGTTTTATTCTTTCTTGAGCAACTCAATATACAGACAGAGGCTCTAACTAGGTCTTCAGATGAAAACTGCGTACGCTGGCTATTTCAAGTTAATGACCCTCCAAACAAAAAATGGCCATATATGAAGATTTATCGGAGGACCAATAATATAAGATTTATCTCAATTTCTTTGTAACACAATTATACTGGTGAATGCACATAGATGTTGTTCAAGGGATTTCCAGATGGATGTGGAGCATTAAATTCGTTAAAAACTGGTGCATTAGAAATGGGATCCTCAAGGTGGAGCACTGAATGGGAAGAGCATGCTAAGCCAGTGTTAACAGAGGCAAGCTTATTTTTCTCAATGCCGATCTTTTCAATTACCAGCACATTTTATAGCCCTTTCTTGATGTTTTCTCATGATCATTCATTCGCTGTAACTTGGGCATTAAAAATTATATGAATAATTTGTCGTTGGTTACAGAGGGTTTTGACATTCTCATTCTGATTTCTGACCCTGAATGCCAAGCCTTATGCGCTCTGAGTAGTCTATGCCATCATATTGTAATGTTAAAATTTGTGTTGTCACTGAATATCGAATACCATGATATATATATATATATATTCTTTTCGCGTAGTTCGTTGTTTTTATTTTTATGGACTTCTGTTGCCATGTTTTAGAGCATTTGAACTTGTAAACTTGCAGGTTATATCTCAGAATATGAGGTAGTTTCCAGTTTTGGACGGAGTTTAGGGTGATTCAAGACTGGCAAGGCTTAAAATCTCTATATAGTTTCCTTGGAGTTGGTTTATGCATTACTTCAAGAGAGAGTTCAGCTTGGAAACATGCTATCTTCGAACTGGCTTTTAGAAACTCTGATGTGTTTCGGTTTGAACCAATTCTTTTTGGATATTTATATGCCGTAACACTGACTTGTTTTTTGTGAATTTTACGTTCTTTTAAAATTAGAGATATAAATTTTGCTTGTTCTGCCTTCTTCCTTTTTCTTTGGGTACCTCAACCCAGCGATATGGCATTTGGAGAGAAAGCCGACATGGAATGAATTCTCCGTTTTTTACAGCTTTAGCTGGAAGGGTGGACTAGACAATTGAGTTGGGCCTGGTTAACAGTTAAAAACCATCGTTGTTGTAACTATATGGCAGGTGGCTTGGCTCTTTATGAATCATGAACTGATTTTTGGCTGATGCTTGTGGGAAAAATTTTTGTTTTTTTTTTAACCAGCGTAAGATTTGTCAACAGCTCAATATTTGTGTTGATTGAGAGATGAAAATATAATGAACGCTGGCTCGGATGGCACAAAAACTCGTTCTTTATGTTGTGGAAGCGGGAATTAGTCTGCTTGAATCGACAAAAAAGAAGTCTATTGCTGTGTCAATGCATGAATGCCCAAGAACACGATAAACCATACCATCAACATTCTTAAAAACAAATTGAAACAAACATTGCAATTTCAAGCGAATTCTAGTTAGGTTTGAAACTCCAACTTCCTTGGAGTGGTAGACGCATTTTTTTTGGGTCATGTCATGGAGAAGGATGATTGCTTGTAGAAGAAAAAAGTTATTAGCCGTTCAATTGAAACTAGGAGTCCAACAACTCTAACACTTGGTGTCAAGCAGCCCTAGCACCGAGTTGTCAAAGGTAACGTGGTAGATAGTACTACAAGCAAATTATATTATATTCCGTATAAATTGTAAGCGTGGTTAACTCAGTGAAGATATAAAAAATATTTATGTGTTCGTTAAATGAACAACACAACACAACGGGAAAAAATCATAAAATCGACATGAGCCTACTATAACCACTGTAAGTGGTAGCCTAGTGGTGATCTGACGTGTCTCCTCTAATATTGGTCCGGGTTCGAGTCATTGCGCTTGCGCTCTACCTTGAATGAAGGGATTTATAGTGACACGCAATGTTGTGTAGGGTTCAAGACTCGTTCACACCGTGACAGAGCTATAGAGGCTCATTTTAAGCCCACTAGTGCGCCGATAGTAGGTTCTTTCTATAAGAGAGATTGAATGGAGACGTCAATGGCCAAAAGCTGGCTTTGGCCCAAAGATCCGATGACCCACATATCGGCGAGGTGATTTTTTTGTGGTAAAAAAAAAAAAAAAAGACATGAGCCTACTATAAAGGATTTGAAGGGAAAATTTTGAGATTAGGATCTCTGAAGACCTAATGGAAAGTTTGCACTAAGCAAATGTGAAACTGCTTTCAATTGTCATATCTCATATTACTCTCAACTGACCTAGAAACCATCTAATTATCCATGACCGTACTCTTGCTCTCACGCATCTTCAACCCAATAACATCCAAAAACAGCAAAACCAAGCTCTCTTTGTCAATTACTGCAACAGAAACAACGCATCAATTAGTTTGGAAAGAGACATTCCATACAGCCTGTGAAACCAGCAGCTATAAGAATAAACTGGGAAAAAGTTGAAAGCCAATGCTCAGAACAAGAAAATGTGATAGCACCAAAAAACTAATTTCGAGGGCAGTTTCATTACTTCGTTGAAATTGTACTAAAAGAGGAAGGTAAAAGACTATATGATGTTGAAAAATTGCCAAGCCAAAAGAAGATTGAGAAAAATAAGCCAGAGGGACCATACCGAGGGTATACTGTCAATCATCCTCCATCGGTACATCTGGAATATCAAACCTGTCCTCCTGGATTGGTCTATTAAGCACAGAAACAGGAGATGGTAATAAAAAGTCAAGGAAATATGAGTCGAGCAATTAGCTGTATGCATGTGCAGAAAATAGGCAAGGAAATTTTTAGGCAGAAAAGAAATATATGAATCAATTGAGCAAAGACAGTCAGCCTACGAAAGGGCACATCCAATCTTGGTTATTATTGTTGTTATTATTAATCTTTAATTGCATAGACTTGCACAGAACCTCATTGCAGTGGAAAATTTATCAGATATAGGAAAAAATGACTGAATTCAGAGGGGTGTCAAGATAAATCAGGTACGGAATAGTAAAATTGCCCAAGCAGCAGATCTTGGAAAATCAGCGTTAGCACAAAATCAATCGCAAATAGATTGATGTGGAAATCAGTTGTCAAAAAATCAGTTCCAAAAGGACGCACTGAAATTTTGAACTTTTTGCAAGCAAAGGATATTTAAAAACATAGGATCAGTCTCCTCCCCCTGATTGTGGCTATTATCCAGCTCTCTGATGATTTCGGGAGTTACCTACAATGAAAAAAGAAAAACAAATACGTGTTCATTGACTGCCAAAACCAAGAACTTGCAATGTGTGCATGTCAAGACAAAAGCAAAAGAGTTTCTCATGAATAATGCTCAGACCAGTCTATGCTTTTGAGTTGCAACCAGCGTTCTGAGATTATCTTTATCTTCTTTCTGCAATTGATTCTTATACCTGCATGAATTTCACACAGAAATTGCATCAGCTAGAAGGCATGTGGAAACCAATTGTTTAGGATATGTTTAAACATATCACATAATAATCACAAGCAGAAATTTAGGCAGAGAATTATGCTCCAGTGACCTGATACTGTAAAATAAAGAAATGCAAAAATAACAGAAACTTGTTATGGAAAGCTTCCAGAACAAAGGATAAGGAGATTGCATAAATAACAAGAGGTGATCAGATATCATCTACAACCACCAAAAAAAATGTTAAACCTGTATCGGCTTATATAAGAAAACCTAGGAACACTAGTAAATAGAAACCAATTTCAGTCCACATGAGCCTTGATTTTGGGTAGCCTTGGCCATACTAAAAATTAAAAAGGCACTTGCGAACATTCATCAGCACTCTGAAAATACCCCCTTTTTATTCCTTAGTTGCAAGTCCAGACAAGGAAAGATAGTGACAGAAACAAGGTCGACAATTTGCTCAAAGCCCCCTTTCCTCCAACGGGTAGAATAAGTATTATGAACATCCACAACATACTGTCTAAATGCTGATCAAATCATGGAACAAGTGAAAAGGAGGTAAATTCTTAGAGAGCAATTATACACGAGTGCACTTGTGGAACAAAAGAGAATAGAGTAACCGACCTTATCAAAAGATCTCTAAATTTATGTTTTCTAATTCACAAATTATATCACATAAGACAAAATAATTGATGGATTAAAAACATGATTGAGACAAGTACACAGTATGCAGAAAGTGTGCACTGACCTCTGTACAAAGGCAAGAAGTGACTGGTGCCATATTACAGGCATTATTCTTGTATCCTCAAGAAATCTCAGAAAATGAGCAGTAATGGCATTAATTACGCGGAAGGGTAAGGCATATTTCTTTTCAAGAAGAAGTTTGATAAAATAGCTGCAATGATTAATCAAATAAGTATTGTAAACAAGATTACCATAACCTTGCAACTGAATGTGCGTGAAACAGGAGAAAAATTGATAAACAATAATAATAAGCATCATGGTGAGCCACAGCAATGAGCACTCAGGACATCAACTAGTGGTTACTGTTGAAATGATGGATTCATAACTAAGGAGCATGAATAGAAAATCAATTCACAGCAGCAATACTTTAAAAAAAAAAAATTAATGGTACGTTTCTTGTCTTTTCCATGAAAATAACTTGCTACTGCAGATAAAATGTTTTTCTTATTAAATTTCATAGCTTGTTAGCTATAAGTGGCATTTTCAATTGTTCCATTTCATATGCTATCTGAGCAAACAAAGGTTTCTCCTCGTCATGGTAAAGACGATAGTTACCGAACAAACTTCAAATAAGCCTACATAATTAAAATTCGTCTCTGTCCAAAACTTTTATGATTCTGCACTTCAGTGATTTTGCTCCCTCCCATGACATCAAACTTCAACCCATTATGTTATCTGTTTTGACATGTTGATCAGATACTTACTGTCCAAACCATAGGGTATACCTACTCACCCAAGAACTAGTAATAACCACCAAACAGGCGTAGACTCAGCTAGAAATTCATAAAAAATGGCATCCCATTACACAAGGCCCCCACACTGGAGGGTTTAAGGAAGGGTCAAATGTGCATAGCCTCATCATTGTTTCGAAAAGAGAATGTTTCAGTGAATCAAACTTCTGACCTCCAGGTCACCACAAATTTATGCACCAAATATCAAAATGCTGCAAAAGCAGCAAGCGAGAAAGAAAGCATCAAAATGAACAAGTAAAATATATTCAATGGGTCGCATAATCAAAGGCAGAAGTGCCCAAATTCCAACACAATGACATTTAGATGCACAAAGTGAAGGAAAGTCAGTTCATACACATGGAACCTATCTGCAAACAAAAAGACAAATGATCAAACATCACATATAAACAAAGCTCCCATGACACAACGAGATGAACCATTATAGCTGCTGCTACATCTCAAAATTCCTTTTCACAAATAAACATACACTAACACATTTCTATTACCTTGTTGTGCCACAATATTCCATCTCCGCAAGCTTCAAAAGTGCAACACTGCAATTCATCCCAAACATTAGAGAAGCAGACAGCTACCTCACAAACTGGAAATTTTAAAATATCCACACATCTGCTAGAACTTGAAAAAACATTCGATAAATCTTAATAGAAAAAAATGACCAACCAGCACAGCTGGAATATTTCAGAATAATACCGTGTGCATTAATAGATTTGTAAGCGGCATGGGGATAAATTGTGAACTGCATACAGGCTAGCTGGCTTTTACATGGCTAGGCAACTACTACAAAAGAGGATTATAGCCCAAGAGATTAAGCTGCCACACAGCAAATTAAGGCAAGCCCTCAAGGTTTACAGTAAACCTATATCTTTGTGATAACTTTGTATTGAAGCTGACAAAGGTTTAAAAGGAAGTTATGGGATATAGCCCTGTGTGACAAGAAAACCAACAATTGAGGATGTAATTTTCCTCTTCTTATGCATGATGTCCACTTCCTGGAAAAGGCCTAGTACAATACAATGTTATCTTCATTATCAATTGGCTTATGGGAATAGATGTGGAATGCAACAGCTTTCACAAAGACAAATATGCCTATGTAATTGATACCACAAGCTGCTTCAAGGAAAACAACTCTTGAAAGTTCAAAGTTTCCTGATTTTTTAGCTAAATTGATGGAAGAAAGCATCAGATTAGACACAGCTTTTGCTATATCATTTTTAAATTTGAATCAGAGTATCATGCAAATTACACTCTGACAAAAAAAAATTATACAAATGTTAACAGGTTAAAATTAAGTCCATTAATTAACTATGCACATGCTTTAGCAATAATCAAGAATATGACAAATTGAGAGAGAGATTTTGCCAGAGACTAAACAGAGAATACCTTGAATGATCCCACGGAATAGAGACCTTTTGAATGATACTTCCCACGATGACAGCTTCCCTCAGATTGCATGTCCCTGACTGCAAATCAAATATAGACAACAAACAAAAAGGGGTGTCTAAACAAGTATATAGAGTTCACCAATAGATCAACTAAAAAAGGGGAAAAAAAAGGGATAAGAAGCTTTGGATCAAGCATCATCACTATTTATTAATTTTTCACTTATTGGAAAAAAAAGTTGTACATAAATATACCCAGAAAGAATTTAGATCAAACCACTCCAGAGTTTACTGAATCACTTGATCACTAGGAAATGCTTCAATTAATTAGCCAAAAGGGAAAAAAAGATGCAAGATGAGAAAATGTAGACAATATCTGACACTGATAGGTGCATACATAATATTCACCCTGACCCATGCTACAGTGAGATAATAGTAGACTACAACTGAACAATTATACTGCTTCTCCTTCACCATATTGCAATCAACTCATTGATTCCATTAGAAAATAAAATTTTGAGGTGCACTACAGAAACACATTCCGCTTGAAGTAAAACTAGTCACAAAGCCAAAAACGAAGTTTCAACAAAATAGCCTGATATCAAGCTGCAAACTTTAAGAAATATACAGCAGTTTTTTATGCTGTTATATACCTGGCACAAAGGAAACAAGATTCCCTTGTAAAATGCAGCAGGTTTGTAAACAGACTTCTTAAGGGCTTGATATAGAGCAAAATGCAGCCTTTTGTTCTTCCTGATATCATCTCTGACCCGAGGAAGCAAAACAAATCTGTAGAAACGCTCTGCCTTTTTTGCACCCAAGTTGGAGGCAAAGATTCTCGTTGCTTGAAACATTGCATTTGAGGACCAATTCTCAGGTTCAGTTAGGTACAAGATATTCTCCCAGTTTACCATTGACGGGATATGTTTAAATGCCATTGGTAATTTCCCCATTGTGTATTTACTCAGGAAATCGCCAACTCTGCATATTCATCAAAAAACAATTATGAATAGACTTATTGTATTCAGATTCTATGCTTTTAACCAACAGCCCTTTTAATGACGAATCTGATATGGTTAACATTTTTCAAAAGAAAACGCAAATGCTTTTTTGTAAAAGAAAAGGGATTTTCCAAAATAAACTGGATAAAATTTCATGGCATTAATAGTTATAATAGTTAAATAGTCAGAACGCTGCAAAACACCATAAATAGAATAGTCGATTTACCCTTTATAGATATCTATGAAAGATTTATCCAATTTCGGCAAAGCTCCCATATCTGCATTCAAGCAATATGGTTTAGCATAGAATGCTGCAGCAGAAATTTCAATGTGATTGAATAAAGGCAGCATTTAAATGTCCACTGTAGAATATACTATCACACATCTATAAGAATTTAGTCAAGAAATAAAGCCAAAAAGGTACACAGCATCATGTGTTAAAAAAAACCTGAAGAAGCATTGGCATCTTTCTGTTTGATTTTATCAATGATCACATCCGCAAGAGTGCGTTGAGGAGCCATGTTCTTCGATAGGAATGCCTCCAGTATTTTTTCATCGTTTTCATTTATCTCCTACAAAAGCAACATTAAAAATAATAAAAAAAAAGTCAATAACATAAACCTCAGTTCAACAACTGAAATATAGCCATTGCTTAATCAAAAATAGCAGCGTCAAAGCGGAAAATCGAACAGAGATTGAACTAAGCCATGAATTGGAATCAGTTGAGAAACGAAATAATAAATAAATACATTGAACAATTTTACAAAAGAAAAGAAAAATCAACTGACTTCATAATCGTCTCCAACCACACTTTGAGTCTCGGTGAATCCTTCAAAATTGTCGATGTCCTCGATCTCTTCCTCATAATCGGCCGCCGCTTCATCTTCGGCCACAGCAAACGCATTGCCCTGTTCGGCCTCCTCCTGAATTTCCCTCCGCTGAAGCAACGCCTCTCTCAAGATTTTCGAGCTTATTCCCGACGATATCATCTATCGAAGAAGGAGCAAAAAATATATATAATTATCAAACGAAGATCATAGCATGAAATCTAATTGCTGAATTTACGACGGAGCCAGGCGCACCTTTTCCTGTTCTTGGTGGCGTTTCGGTGCTTTGGATCGTGCCCTTGCGGAGGCAACGGAGGCAGCGCCGCCGTCGTCTTCGCCATCGTTGGGGCGGAACGGCTGAGGGTTTTGGTGTCTCTGTCTTTTCTGCCCCATTGATCGCCGGCTGGACGAGTAGAAGTGGAACAAAACCCTAGGCCAACAACCCATTTTATACCTTCTCATTGCGGGGCGGTCTTCCCGGCCCGGCCTGGTACATATTTATAAAAAACAAAAAAAAAAGTGTGGGGTTTTGGGCTTATAGGTAGCTTAAGGTGAGCTTGGGCTTTCGGTAAAAAAAAAAAAATAAACAGAGGGAGATTGGGCCCAATCTAGTCTAGCTCTGAACCCAGTGAGCTGGCCCATGAATAGTTCTTGTTTTCGACTGACAACACGCTTAGGCGTTACTATAGCTCAATTGGCAACGCAGGCTGAGTAGGTGGGAAGAGCTCTCGGGTTCGATCCTCACTAAACACACTGGTGGCCAGGGGTGAGGAGCCTTAACTGTGACTAAGCCCCGACTCCGGATTAGTCGCCGCCCACGAGAGATGCGGATACCGGGGGGTCTAGACCAAAAAAAAAAAAATTATCTACACTGATAATAAAATAAAAATTACTTAAAATTGTCTGTAAAATTAAATTTTTTAATTTTTAATCTTAATCAAAGCCAATTAATTTATTTTTTTTAAAAAAAAGGCTTACTTGTCCAGGACTCAATGGTACAAACTTTCGTCCTAAAACTATTAGAATATTTGGTTCCACATTACTCCTCTTTTTTGCAATCAATTATAGTTGATAGTCTTCCCATATTTTCCTTTTAGAAAGTAATTTGCTGCTAGCATTTGTGTTCCCAGCTCTTATTGGGGAATTTTTAGATCTAAATCATAATGGTGTAATTCTTCATAAAATATGGAACTTAACTACGCAGACACGCATGAGTGGACACGTAGTGAATCTAATAGTATCTAACGGTTTATCTATTTTTTATTTTTTGAAATTTAATACACTTTTTAAAATCTAACGATTTAAATTGTTGCGTACTAACTGCACTCTTACCATACACGTCCACTTATTTTTTCCCTAAAATATTTAATTTCGATTGTATGATTCATGTTTTTTTTTTTTGGAAAAAGCTAAATACAATACATGTATGATAACAATATACACTAAATTATGATATTAAATAATCAAAGGTAAATTATTTATTTTTTTAGTCTAGATAAAAGTTGAATTATTTATTTATTTATTTATTATTATAAAGGTCAATATTATTTATTGCGACTATTACTCTTATTCTGTGTTTCTATCAACAATTTTTTTGGCTAATTTATTTTGATTGAAACTCAAAGCCTATATCTTCAACTTCAGATACCATAATACAAGTCCAATTATAAATCATTGGTTCTACCAACTTTTTCTCATTCTTTATGGAAGTATCCCTGCCAGAGACTTGGATTCCCCAACAACCCAAAGTCGACCATTTCCATGGATTTACTTTGTGAATGGGGAACAACCGAACAAGACTTGGAAACTTTGCGTTAAACGAGTCAACTATAGCTATTAAGCTCAATTCTTTCCTCTGATTCCAATTCTGTTTTTTCCCAGGGCAGAGAATGTACTGCCATTTCTGGCCAATATTATCGGTATTTTCAAGTTTGACTTAACAATGGTCGAATAATGAATATGGAATATAGGACAAATTTCATTATTTAAATTATTATGACACCGTCTTTTAGTAAATTTTTTTAAATCTTTTCAATAAATGCTTCACATATATGAGAATACTTATTCGGTATAATTGAATTCGATTGCATGACAGTAGACATGGTGAAGAACCCCCCCCCCCCCCAAAAAAAAAAGAAAATTTAAAAGTCTTCTGATTTTAGTTACATATTTAGTAATTTGATTCTGTATTTGTGTAATTGTTCCTTTCAAATTATACCGATTCTTACAATGTTTGGAAAAAAAAAAAACAAGACAATTATTGTAATATTTTGATACTAACTCTTTTAGAAAAGACGTCTTAACTAGTAATAATCTAAAAATTATCGTATTTCCTTTTAGATGCAGATCATGATAAAGATGAGAGATATTGCAAGAAATATGTTAAGAGACCATTTACAAACTGATAATATCGATATTAATTATTTAGATATTCTCCTATTTATTTTTATAATCTTGCTTTTTTTTTAATCATCATTATTTTTGTTGACTAATCTTCATTAGTATTAATTTTAAATTTTAGCGCATGAGTGCTGATTTTTATTTCCTTGTTTGTTTTTTTTTTCTTAGTTAAATCCCACAATCTAATTGAACCCAAAAAAAAAAAAAAAAAGAGAAGATATGAGGATAATAGAGGACATGATAATCTTTGTAATGTAATCAAAAAGAAAAGGTGCTGTCAAAAAAAAGGCCTGAAAAATATGTGGCCACAAAAAGACTTGGTTTACTTATAAGTTTTAAACGTGCTTTGTTTGCTCCAAAAAAAAAAAAAAAAAAAAAAAGCGGCCTTCATACAAGAGCGAATGCAGCTCTAGAGATGGGGGCTAATTCTTATGTTATTGTTCCTATTAAAATTTATATTTTGGCCTTCTTTTTTTTTTTTGCCTCTACACAATAATTGTTTTGTCTCTTTGTCTTTAGACAAAACAAAATTAATGGACATTATTAACCAACTAATTTTTCTTCATATGAGTTTTGCCCTCATTAACAAAAGATTGTGGATCCTCTACTGTCTAACAAAAGGTTCAGGATCCCACTTTGTCTTTGTAAAAGCTCATATTTCACCAACCACATTTTCATTTTCATATCTTTATCTACCACAGCCTAATCTAATGGCAAAATGTTTGACAATAAGTTGGCACCTACCATAGTGGTTGGACTCCTTTTTTTCTTATACGGTAGAACAGAATATAGAGGGATTAAGGATAATGCAAGGCCAACAATGACATATCTCCTTCTCGGTTTCCTTGACGATTACATGTAATTGGCCATAATTGGTTAATTACATTCTTTATTGAGGCACAGTGTGGGTTTGATGCAAAAGTAGTAAAAACTAAACCGATAATGATTTAGTAGTTACTAGGGATAATAACTGACGTATAAGTATCTACAAAGATGAGAATTTTGGTGTAACAATGGAAAACAACTTCAGAATATTTTTAGATTTGATGAAGATATATACAAAAATTGACCTGGAAAATATATGGCTCCACCAAATTCTGTCGTTACCTACCACAGTCCTACCATTCAAAGCCCGATTAGAAGAGAGGTAATTACAAGAAGTGAATGAAGTTTTAGACAAAAAAAAAAAAAAAAAAAAAAAGGGAAACGTTTTCTTTCGAAAGTTCATGTATTTTTTACGCCAGTCTTTTGGAAAGCAAGAAATCCCGTCTCTTTGAAGGAAAGAAATGGGAGAGTATGAAATAAGAAAATAAAAGTAACGTCTCATAATTTTGGTAAATAAGATTGTGTTAGTTTTACTGTATTATAAATTTACTTCCATATCATATTTATAGAAGAACAAATTTTACTGTGTTTAATAAGAATTTTCAATTTTTTTTATAATTATATAAATGTACAATCAAACTCACTAAATATATTTGAAATAACGTGGTGTCAAGAAAATTTTTAACTAACGTGCAGCTCGTTCTAATACTATATGAGTCCGATTAAAGTTTTAACCGCAACTAAATTTGAGCTCTCCACAATTACAGTTCAAAATATAACCGTGAATCGCAGATTGATTCATGAAACCTTTTTCTTTTCCTAATAATTGTGGAATAGCAACTTTCAGAAAGTTACAAGTGTCCAACTGACCCTCTCTATATTCACGTCTGTCCCAGCACAAAGGTCTCTCTCATATAAAAAGGATCTGTCGCTTGCCATTGGTTTTGGGGTACCAATCAGAGAGCAAAGTAGGACATAAAACAACAAAGGCTTAACTGTTTGGCTTCTCTTTGATCCTCTTTCTTTGGTTTTTGTTAGGCCTCCAAATGTCTTCTCTTTCAGATCTCATCAACTTGAACCTTTCTGATACTACTGAGAAGATCATTGCTGAGTATATATGGTCAGTTTCTCTCTGTCTGTCTCTCTCTGTCTCTCTCGTTTCTTTATCTGTTGGCACAGTTTTTGATCATTTTAAGCATTTTCCTCTCTTCTATCTTGCTTTTTTTTTGTCCTGATTGTGCATGTATGTCTGTTGGTTTTCAGAATATCGATCAATGGGTACTAATATTTCTTTGGTTTTTCTTTGATCTAATTGGTTTTTATATGTTCTGTTATTGTTTTCTTTAGTGGGTATTTTTTGTTGGTTATTCTGGTTGTCTGTTTTTTCTTATTAAAGTTTTGATCTTTATGTGGTAACTGTGTTGCAGGATCGGTGGATCTGGGATGGACCTTCGCAGCAAAGCCAGGGTAATCGGATTTCACAGTTTTTTCTGCGTAGTTTTCGTTAATTTCCAGGGTCATTTCCATTTTGATTCGATTGCTTGGATGGTAAGGTTTGATAAATTCTCTTGATTTTACACCCTTAGACACTCAGTGGTCCGGTGAACGATCCCAGGAAGCTTCCTAAGTGGAACTATGACGGTTCGAGCACAGACCAGGCTCCTGGGGATGATAGTGAAGTCATTTTATAGTATATTCTGACTCTCTCTCTCTCTCTACGATTGAGTGCTTGTACGTGTGTACGTGTGTGTGTGAGAGAGAGAGAGAGCATTTGTTTTAATAATATTTGTTTTTTTAATGGTGGGTCTAAATTTTGGTTTAATTTGTTAAAAACAGCCCCCAAGCAGCGTTCAAGGATCCATTTAGGAGGGGCAACAACATCTTGGTAGGTCCCTTTGACTTATTGAATATAGCTTATTTGGTTTCGTATTCAGTAACCAATAAAGGTTCAAATCATTAACAAATAAATTTGACAAATGTAGACATTTTTTTATTGTTAGATAGACACTTTAGTAAATATTTTAAGCTAAGTATCAGCAAATTGCTTCTAGGACAATTGGTTGTACATTGATATAATGTTGCACCCACGAATATTGGTGTTGGATGCCTATTGCTATGTCACCTTGTCATTCTTATTGGTTGCACATTCATATAATGTTGCACCGCAGAGTATTGGTGTTGGATGCATGTTGCTGTATCACCCTTGCCATTTCTATGTAAAGCGAAAAAAAAAAAAAAAACTTGTGTCCATATAATATTTATCCTATAATATTTACACTAATCATTTTTTTAAAATTAATCATGGATTTAACAGTTGGTATTATATTCCTAGGTGATGTGTGATGCTTACACGCCAGCGGGAGAACCAATTCCAACGAACAAGAGACATAGTGCTGCAAAAATTTTCAGCCACCCTGATGTTGTTGCTGAGGAGCCCTGGTATCTATAGTTTTTGTTTTTTTTTTTTTTTCCCTAACCGTGCTTTCTTGCGAGGTTATGTCTTTGGTCTTCTTTCTTCTCTGTGGAAAATGCTTTGCGTTGTTTGATGATTGTTGTATAATGGAATATAAAACATACAGGTATGGTATAGAGCAGGAGTACACCTTGTTGCAAAAGGAAGTGAAATGGCCTATTGGGTGGCCTGTTGGTGGTTATCCTGGACCTCAGGTATTAAAATTCACCCTTTGATAGACAGTTATACCTTTAGTTCAAACTAATTTTGTTAAATTATGGTTTATTAAATTTTATGCATTGGAAGAGGGTTGTCTATACTCACTAGTCACCTTTTTATTTTATTAGGCCACTTCTAACTCATTATAGGATTATCCATACCATTGTTAGTGCTTGCCCGCTCACACTTAGCCTACTGTATTGCATAAAACTTTGTTGCTTAATGGTTGTGATTATTTCCATATCTGCTGCTGTCGTCAATGCTTATTTATCAAATTTTTGTTTTCTTCATGTGCAATGTGCATTGATATATGACTATTTCGGATTATTTGTGTAGCGGGTGCTTGGTAATTATTTTGTCCCTGCCTTTGTTGAACATAGAGTTTTTTGCTCCAAGATGCATATTAACAAGATATGGTTAATGCAGGGCCCTTACTACTGTGGTGTTGGTGCTGATAAGGCATTTGGCCGTGACATCGTGAACTCTCATTATAAAGCATGTCTTTATGCTGGGGTCAACATTTCCGGCATCAACGGAGAAGTGATGCCCGGCCAGGTACACACCTATAATGTTTTCTGGATCTTCCTGAGCTATTTTGGTCCTATCATATCTTTAGTTGTCATATTTTCCTTTTGAGATTTGACATGCTTTACTATGTGTCCAGTGGGAATTCCAAGTTGGTCCTGCTGTTGGTATCTCAGCTGGAGATGAATTGTGGATTTCTCGTTACATTCTGGAGGTAATCTGTTTGACGTCGTAATCTATGTTTGTTTTATGAGCTTATTGCAGTTATTAACTCTTTACTTTATGAGAATCTTATTTTGCTTGTCCCATGTATTGTGCTCGCTAGAGGATTACAGAAATTGCTGGAGTGGTCCTCTCCTTCGACCCTAAACCTATCCAGGTTAGATGTTGTCTCTGAGGTTCAGTTTCCAAGTCCTTTGTAACAAGCTCACATTGTGCATCACACCCATAAGTTTTTGCGGAATTTGACGTTAGATTGACTAATGATTCCCTTGTCTTACCAGGGTGATTGGAATGGGGCTGGTGCTCATACTAACTACAGGTAAAAATACAACTTATGGACGCCAATATCTGCTTTTTCTTAGGGATTGTCTAATTTTTGAGTGTACAAATTCCCAACAAATAGACATTCTCTGGGTACCCATCTCTAAAAAGAATCTAAAGAAGCTTTTTTCTGCAAATTCAGCACCAAGTCTATGAGAAGCGATGGGGGATACGAAGTCATCAAAAGTGCCATTGAAAAGCTGAAATTGAGGCACAAGGAACACATTGCTGCCTACGGGGAGGGCAATGAGCGCCGTTTGACTGGACGTCATGAAACAGCCGACATCAACACCTTTTCATGGGTAAGACTCTTTGGTTAACGCATTCTTAAGTCATTTGTTTCAAGAAACGTTTACCGGGTCAGGTTGATATCTCCACCATTGTTGGCGAAATAGCTTGAGAGTATAAATTCAATAGAAAGTACACACGTTGTCAATGATTCTTGTGCAACTCAGATTTTTAGCTCTGCGAAATTGTTGATGATTTTGACGATCCTGCTGTTGGACCAGGGCGTGGCGAATCGTGGCGCCTCGGTGAGAGTTGGTAGGGAGACAGAGCACAATGGTAAAGGTTATTTCGAGGACAGAAGGCCTGCCTCCAATATGGATCCTTACGTGGTCACCTCAAAGATTGCAGAGACAACCATCCTTTGGAAACCATAAGGGACTAAAACATTCTTTGCCTGCTTGATTGTGATCTTTGTGTCTTTGCTAGTTTGGTGTTAGAGAAACCATGATAAGTTCTAGCTCTGCCCTTTCCACTTCAATTTTTCGTTTCCTGTTTTAATAATTGTATTGGGTGATATCTTACCCCCTTCATCTGGTATTTGGACCGGGCATTTTCTTTTCGGTTTGCTTGTAATAGGATGCTAATTTACCATTAATGAACATTGGCATCATGTGGGATTTTTTTTTTTTTTTTGAACTTTCTTAAATTTAAACTAACTAGTTGGAGGAAGGGAGACAATTGGAGAAATTGAGGGTTTGAACCATCGACCTCATACTTGCTGGCATACTGTCAATACCGTTTGAATTAGAAGTTTACAGCGGCATCGTGTGGGAATTTACGTGGCTTCATTCCAAAACCATCAAATGTTTTTGCTGTCAATATCGATTATCACATGTTTTCCTACCTTAAGGTTAGCGGCAATTGAATCCCATGTGAAGTCCCTGGTCAGGCCGGGAAAGTGAAAAGATTCACGTGTTATGTCGTTGGTTCGGCGAACTATATTGATCTGGGGACACCCTAACGTTTAAAGTGGCCAGATATTTATAGTCATTGAGTTCATGAAGTTTCTCAAACAGCCGTTCGATTACATCACAAGCAATAAGAAACCCAAAAGAAGAAAGCTACACTTGAAGCACTTATACTCCCAGGCCACTCTCGACCCGTTACCCAGAACAATTCAAATCCAATATCCAAAGTAAGATGCAACAAATAGTGTGCCCTATGTTGGGCTTCAAAAAGAACAAAATGAATCAACATATACTGTGGTAAAAAAAAAAATCAACATA
Organism: Carallia pectinifolia; assembly: GCA_037832335.1. NCBI lineage: Eukaryota > Viridiplantae > Streptophyta > Magnoliopsida > Malpighiales > Rhizophoraceae > Carallia > Carallia pectinifolia. The sequence goes on along the minus strand of CM075448.1, from coordinate 19,565,348 downwards.
TACTCCCCAATTTAGTGGCTTAAATGGTGATTTGGTGTGTTTCTAGTCCAAATTTGAATATCCGTTGTCACTCCCCGTTACCAAAGAACTAAGTTGTCCTTGTCTCAAAAATAGATTTGAAGGATATAGTTGAAGTGCAAATTTCAAATTCACGATTCGGTTATTGTTAGGTGTGGGAGAATCTTACTTGATTTTATTAATGCTTAAATTATGAATCCTCCCTATAAAAGAGGTTAAATGACAACGTCATTAAATGACCTCCCTCCCTATAAAAGAGGTTAAATGACAACGTCATTAAATGACCTCCTGTCTTAACCCACAAGTACGGTCATCAATATACTTACATCCAAAAAAAAGAATCAGCATATTCTGTGACTTTGTTCCCTCAACAAGACATGATACCCAGGCCAAGGGCCCCATTCGCTTTACCAATCTCAACCGAGTAGAGGTCCCTTGTTTTAATATGTGGAAGAGATTGAACCATATAGAGTAAAGCCAAACTAACTTCAGCAGTATGCAAAAGACTTGGTGGTCGACTCAAAACAATCCAAACCAAGGTCACTTTTGGTTTGACACCTTCCACTAATGTTGCGTCAAAGCTTAGTGCAAATGACCCGGCAATCATTTTCGATAATTATCACTCAGCAAACCTTCGAAATCATAGCGAAAGAAGGGAAGAAGAATGAAGTTCGACTCCAATCAGAGAAGAATGAGATTCAATGCCAACCTCTCAATTGCCACAATATAAGCTGCAACAAAAAGCACAAAGATAAAGCTTGTTATTTTTGTGAATGAAAATTTTCATTATCGAATAAATTTCATCATTTAAAAAACTATTAAGTCACCAGGACCCTTTAAACTGTACCATACAATCAGATCAGATTATAAGCAAGAAAGGAAATTGTTAATGGACTACAGAAGTCTAGATTTTTTTAACAATTTATTGGCTTTAGACTTCAAATTCATTAATACTATCAGGCTGAAAGAAGATCTATGATGTAGTCTGTCCTGAAACCATTTCACTTAAAAAGTTAAATTGTCAAGTGAGACTTAAAATATGAATCATATATTATACTCTAATATATTCCTTCACGCGAAAGTTCAACTCATTTGGGTTGGAAGCATAAGCAAAGTGGATTCACTTGGGCATTAAGTATGAACAAACTACAAAATCATAATTAATTCACTTAAATGTGATGGTAGTAAAATTTAAACTTATGATCACTAAGTTATGAAAATTCTGATACCATGTTATAAAATCATTTCATATAAAAACTTAAACTTTTAGGTGAGTATACTTCAACATAATCTTTTGTACCTTTCTTGCCACAGCCAAATAAATAGTTGCTCACCGAGCCAACCAGAATAACACTATCCAGCATTTTTCTTACATTTATTTTTGCAGATTTTTCTTAGCCCAATCAAATCCAGTATTGATTCACCAATTGTTAGAACTTGCATAATTCTCTGTTATATTTCTTTAAAAAATAGGCAATCAAACTGTCATTGGCCCCCATTTTCATTTGCTACTCCTCAGGGAACAGAGAACTTCAATCAGATATTACTGTCAGCTCAATTTACCAAATGGTTTCTTTTATTGTTTTTGCTTGTTCATTGGAAACCCAGTGGTGCAAACCGTTCCTTTCTCATCTCTCTTATGTTAGTATAAGCGAGATCCAAAACCAAGTTTCACAAAGAAATTTTACTGAATAAACCGGCTAACACCCATAACGTGTAATAGCAAAATTAGCAAATTACAAGCTGATTTTCTGAGCTTTCTAACTTTTCGCTTTTTGTGACTTCTCACAAGTGAAAAACTTGAGTCCAGTAAAGTCTGAAAAGGATGAGAAATCCAAGAGACAGAGCGAGAGAGATAGCGTCTTGATCGTGTTTATTATGCCTGTCCCACCTTCACGTGCAAACTTGCTGACAAACAGCTGTCCCCTGCAAAGTAGTGGTCAGCAGTGCTTACTAAAACCAACACACTTAAAAAGATTTGATAAATATATAATTTATTTAATAATATTTAATATTTAATATTTTTTAAAAATTTAATGAACAAATAATTATACTTTCCTCTTGTCTAACTACCATCCACAAAATATTTTCTGAAAGCAATTTGGTTGCGATATTTAAGCCAAGTCTGCTCCAAGATTCTCGCTTTGTGAGCGACTGATCCATAGGCGATCCCAGAATAACCTCGGTCAAGGGAAAGATTTGCATGACCCGATGACAACAACACGGGCAACATCAACCAGAGACTCGTAAAAAATCTCGATTGCTGTCACAACAAAAATCATGAGTTTGTGTATCTGTCGAAGCATTATACGAACTAAACGTAAGTGCTAAAACCTCCCTGACAGAACGCAATTATTGTTAGCAAAATTATGACGATCATTTTCCATTTGAAGTTATGGCGTGGATAATGGAACTTGTTTCCATGTACCATTCAGACCAATGGTAACTTAATTGTAGTCTTATCTTATTGTTAATGTTGCCAGAAACTCCAAAACGGCAATTAACTGGGAATCTTATACAATCCTTCGTTTGAAAAAAATAAAATAAATAAATAAATCAGAAAGACCATGGCATAAGCGTCGCCAAAATACATACTTCACAAATGAACCAATAATTGGGACCAATTTACGATAAAACAAAACCGTAGTTATCATTCCATGATCCCAAATTTCCTTCGTTCACACTTGATTCAATAATTGAGCAAACAAAAAACTGTTTCCATGATTAAATACTACTGTCAGTTCTCATTATCGCCCTATCGGTTAATAAGTACAATCCAAAAAATTCAGCAGTGCAAGTGTAGATGACCTGGTCCGTTAAATAAAAAATCACAAGTCAATGGAAAACAACCACATAAAATTGGTGCCTAGATTAATCGAGTAAGATCAGCTTTTTTTTTTTGTCAATTAGCTTTTAATGGGACTTTTTTTTTTTTTTGAAATTGAATCCATTTAAAATTAGAAATTAAGAGTTTCAGTTATACAATAATTTAAGTATTAATTGAATTATAATTTATTCATTTAATTAAGATCAGCTGGATTATTTGAGAGTATCTCTCAAATTGAACATTGAAAGCTCTGTCACTGCTTATTAAGAAGCTTCAACAACTCTGATGAAGATGCAGATGCAAGCATGAGAGTGACCCCTTAGAAACAAATTTACGCAACAAGATATTTGATTAATTAAAAATTTCATTATTATAATAACAAATAATTAAAATGAATTCGTTAATATAATAATACAATAAGAACAATATTTTTGTTTTTTACTAATTGACTATCTATTATGTCGAGAAGAAAAATATACATATGATAAAGTGTGATGTGTGTTTGATGCAAAGTTTTAAGAACCGAACCGGTCAGTGAACCGGAAAGATTAATGGTTTAAAGTTCAACCAGTTCGATCGGTATAACTGTGGTTGAACCGATAAAATCGGTATTTAATATTAAATATATAAAAATTAAATTTTTATATAACTTATATAATTATATAAAATGTTATATTATATAAGAATAATAATAAATATTTAAAATAAAGTGTATTTTAAGAATTATATTAATATTTACATACATTAAAGATATTAAAATTAGTATATTTAACAAAATATAATTTATAAAAATTAATTGAAAAAATAATATTTATAAATAATGGTTAAATATTAATTTTTTTAATTTTAAAGATTAAATTGAAAATTTTATCAATTGAGGACTAAATTGAAATTTTTAGTTAAAATTAGAGTTTTAATTATAATTTAGATAAAATTTTGAGTCAAATTATAATTTAAAATTTTTTTGTTTAAATTGAACCGGTTCAACCGGTCTGATTTTTGTCGATTTTCCCGATTTTTGACCGGTTTTTTTCGGTCCGGTCCACATCCCATTTTTAGACCAAAATCGGACCGGACTTAGGACCGGTCACCGGTTTAACCGGTGGAACTGGTCGGTCCAGTCCGGTTCTAACTTCATTGGTTTGATGTGATATGTTAATTAATATACATATCAATTTCTTAAGTTTGATTTTTTTTTTCAACAAAAAAGATCTATTACAGATATAATGATTATTCAATATATAAACTTAGATCAAGATAATTCTGTTTGAATATCTCATTCAACTACCCTATAAGGACAAACTCCCACCTAAATGTTGTTGGGTTCGAGTGAGTTTTCTTCATACCTGACCACGCTATTAACGAGTTTAGAACTAATATCGCACATTCAGCATAAATTCTTACTCTTTGTTGGGGATGACCGTTAGTGTTAATACTTGAATTTAGGTCAATACAGAAAAAAAAGATATCAAATTATGACCAAATTATTACTTTAAATAGCATTTTTTACATTTTGTATTGACCACGTTTTAGTAGTTCACGCATGCTCCATCAATGTTGAGTAAGTATCATATCTTGACATGTTTATCCAAAACGTATGCGCTTACATATTAAAAGTGCCCATCCATTTCTGACAAATATGAGTCATTACGTTATGGTTTATCAATCACTATTGCATTAAAAACATTAAAAAAAAAAGTCAGGTTTCCATCATTTGTGCATAAAAGGATTTTGCCTCTGTGACACTTAAAAAAGCTAACTAAGAACAACTTCGAGGGTGCCAAATTTTAGCAATGGTTGACTATGATACATTTTAGTATTTAAAAATTAAGAAACTTATTTTAGATTATAATTTTAATAAAATAATATAAGAGATTTATTAAAATAAAGAGAAAATACATTTTATTATATAACTCGCAAACAACTTAATAAATTAATAAATTTATAGAGATGTAATCCACCCAAAATGTCTTCAAATGTGCTCTCGTGTGCACAAAATTTTAAACATACGTTTAACTAAAAACGTAAAACATCATTGAACCTAACCAGCTTGTGCTTATGTCAAAAAACTATTAATTGAAAAGTTTAGCGAAATAAAAATAAATTATATATTAAATTATAACAAGTTTACTCAAGTTTTCAAAAAGAATATAGATAAAAATAGCGTACCTCCTCCGTTGAAGGAGAAAGGAGTATTACTTGTATACCATGCAAAAACGGTAGATTTGGCTGATAATTGGGTATACTTTTCTCTGTAAATTTGAGTCTCTTCACTATTTTGTTTTTTTAAAAACGAAAACTTAAATTGAGAGTGCATATTAAAAATTAGACTCGTTAATATCATGATCAGATATGAAAAGACTTATTTGCACTTAACATTATTCAAATATTAAGTATTCTCTATATAAAAAATTAAAAGAACACGTCAACTAATAATATCCAACTTCAAATTATAAGTACGAACACAAACACACCTGTATTTTTTTATGAGTCCGACTAAGGGACATGTTGTCATATTAAAATAGAGAACAAAAGTAATTATTCAAATCTCTCATTGTTGTTATGTTTTGATTTTCTTAAAAAAAAATTTGTTAAATAAAAAGAGCATGCCTATGTTGGCTTAAAAAACGGAGTATAGTCATGCTCGTGTATTCTCCGATGTGTCAAATTGGGGGCATGATGATACTTGGGCAAAAAAAGTGAAGGAGCGAAGAAATATCTCAAGAAGCCGAACAAAGAAAAAGCACACGTTCCCACTTCGCGAGGCACAACAACAAAGACAAGTGGAAAAGGAAAACAAAACCGTGTCATGTCTTCACTTTATGCCCCCCAAAAATCCCAATCAGCATCTACTTTGCAGTGCAACCCAATTGGATGGTCATGATGGCCCATGGGCCCCAGTCTTCTATTTTAATTTTTTTTTAATTTATTCCTTTTCTTTCAAACCGAGTAATCGACGGACCCCCTTAGTTTAGGCCGACTTTTGGCCACGGGGGTCGTTGACGATGTACGCGCACGCACGGGAGGGTCCGAAAACGAATAATTTTCGCGCCTACCCGGCAGTCCATGACCGCGCCAGCCAGACTTCTGACCGGCCACGAATGTCGGCATGCCCACGCTCCTTCCTCGGCGCGTGCAATCAGTCGTTATCCGTTTTCCAAACCAACCGTTTTTGTTGTAGCTTGGAAGCATGGAGCCCTCGAGCCCATACACTGACAGCTTGTTTTTTTTTTTTTCGGGATAATCTACTTTTTTTTTTTTTTAAGAATTGGATAATCTACATTGAAGCAAACGTAATTCATCCTTTTTCCTTTATTCGTATTCGTTTTTATTCTTTTTCCAATATTCTTATTCTTCAAAAAAAGAAATATTGGGTAATAAATTTAATTAGTAAAAAAATAATATATGAAGTAATATATACTGTTAGCAAGATTAAAATTTTAAAAAAAATAAACTATTGAATACTATTAAAAGAATTATATAATTACTTTATTCTTACATAAAGTTAAGTTATATAATAAAACTCATTATATCAAAAAAAAAAAGTTAAATATTTAGTATTATTTTAAATGTAATTTTTATAAAAAAAATAAATTTTAAATAATATTTAATATTATTTTAAATATACTTAATATTATTTTAAAGTATGATTTTAAAAAAGAAAAATTTTCCAAAAGTTCAGGCCAATTGACTTATCCTTTTAATTTTATTTTTTAAAGAAAAAATATCTACATGAAGAAGTCGGTAAAAAGTGAGAAGTGAATTTCGTGCGTTAAAGTACTATTCACGAGAGAAATGCCATAAGTGTATCTTGAAGCGAGATAATTTGATAAAAAATTATTTATTTTAAAAAAGCGAAAATAACATAGGACCACATAACCCAAAAAAAAAAAAAAATTCTACAGTGCAATTTACGTTTGGAAACGAGGGGGGATGTTGTAACGATGTCCTTTGTTTAAAAAAAAAAAAAAAAGAAAGATGAGAGAGGTGGGAGGGATGTTGTTTTTGGGTGGCATCTTGAATTTACCTCTAATTTTTTAATAAGTATATATGTTTCTGTAATTTTTATTTCAGATAATATTTTAATTAAATTGTAATTGATATTTTTAAAATAAAATTGATAGTTTTTAAAATATAAAAATAATAAATATTTTAAAAATATTAATTTTTATTTTAAAAATATTAATTATAATTTCAACTAAAATAAAATTTAAGATAAATTCACCCTATATATCATTTTTTTTTTTTTTTGCATGTGTTTTTGCTGGTACTTGATAAAACAGCCGAAGAAGAAAAACTTCTCTACAAGTGGTCAAAAATAAAACCGAAAAAACACGTCGTTTTATTTTCAATACGCGTCAGTTAGTCCGTAGAGGCTTCCTCTCTCACTTTCTGTGTCCAACGGAAAGAGGGAAGAAGGAATGTCTATAAATACTTTATTTTTACTCTCTCGTCTCCATTAATAGCAATCAAGAAAGTGGCTTGGCTGTTCTATGCAAAACAGACGATAAAAAAAAAAAAAAACAGACGGCAAACTGCTTGTACTGTTGTTGTTTTTCTCAGTTTGCGATTAACAACAGCATCTTCTTGTTCTCCAAATACAGCAAATCACAATAATAGCAAAAGAAACACCCCCCCACCAACAACTGTTGATTCATTTCCAAGGATCACCTAAATTTTTGGGTTTAAAGTAATTCCCACAAAAGTACTGGCAACAAAAAATTTTGCTTTTTAATTTTGCTGGTTTTTTTCGTATATCTCAAGCTAGTCCCTTAATTTGTGACGCCATGAGAGGGCTTTCTTTCTCCCTTGCAAACTTCGCGAGTCTCATTTCTTTCATCTTCCCTTTCCTTGAGAAATTCCCGTCAAAAAAGGGCTTGCCTTTGCATATTGGGAATGTGGTCTCTTTGGTTTCTCGCACTGGTAGGGATCTCCAGCGTTATGATAAAGGCTGTCGCCAAGTTGTAGGGTGCGTTTCTCCTTTCTCTTTCCCCTTTTGGCTATCTTTCTCCTTCTGGGTTCTGCTTATTTCCCTTTTTTTTTTTAATCATAAAGCTGGAAATTAGTAACTCTATCCAATTTGAAGCTTTTTTTAAAAAATTTTTCTGAAGTGGGTCGTTGTCAAATTGGATGAATTTTTCCTTCATTTTTTCTTTGTCCGTCCTACTTTGATTTGTGCCATCAGTTCTGATTTTTGGATGTGTGAATTTCGCTTATTGTGTTTCTGTTAGCCTCTTTTGAGTAGTGAGGGAGAAATTTTCTGTTTAGATTTCCCTGTTAAAATTTCCTAACCTGAGTCATTCATCCTTTTCCTGTTTAAAATTATGCAGATGCATTCCTTACAGATATAGGAAAACCAACAGACTTGATGGAACTTGCCATGAAGAATTAGAAGTACTTGTAATCAGTTCACAGAAGGGTCATGCAATGTTGTTCCCAAAGGTACTAAATTTACAAGATCATCTGTTGATAAGTCTTTGACTTCCATTCACCTTAAGGGTGTCTGTTTGGAAATGTTTATCTTTCCTGTTATTAACAGTGCTTTCGTTGCAATCTGACTTGCAGGGAGGTTGGGAGAAAGATGAATCCATGGAAGAAGCGGCCTTGCGAGAGACCATAGAGGAAGCAGGAGTGATTGGAAATGTTGAGGTTAGTATCTGCAAAGCAAGTTAATGCATAGAGTTCAATAGTCCCATAACTTAGTTCAATTCTTAATTTAGTTATCTTTGTTTCAATGTACATGCAGTGTAAATTAGGCAAATGGAGATATAAGAGCAAAAGTGGTGGCATAATGCATAATGGCTACATGTTCTCTTTGCTTGTTGAGAAGCAATTAGACCTCTGGCCGGAGAAAAACATCCGAAAGCGAAGATGGGTATGTGCAAAATCTGCCACTGCTTGTGTTTGATGGATGATAATGGACTCGTTGGAATTCAAGGAGTCTAATTGTTTCCAATGTACTGTTCTGCTTTTCTACAGGTTACAATTGATGAAGCCAGAGAAGTATGCCAACAATGGTGGATGAGAGAAGCTTTAGAAGAATTAGTTAGACGGCATGCCCATCTCCAACAACAAAAGGAGGAGTTGAGTTAAATAGCAAACTTGTAAATAGGCCATTGTAATCTTGAGGGTAAATAACAAGAGGTTAATGGAAGAGAATCTAGTAGAGGAACTAATGCTGTTTCGGCCTTTTTTTTTTTTTTTTGTTTCTTTTTTTCGTCTTTCTTAGTTGCATGTAAAGAATCTGTTTTGTTGATTTTTCCACTTGGGAAATTAGTTGATTCTTTCTACACGGTTTTCTTTTCTGTTTTTGAGAACCACGAGCACGATTAACCGGCATAATTTTGATTAAGAGCATAATTGGCCATCCAAGCACGGCCTTATTGAAGATCATATAAGAATTTGATGATGTATTTATTAATTTTTAGCACTTTTGTGGCTTGCACCGGCCAAGTGCGGCCTTGTCGATGGAGTGGCGGTGGATTTTGGCTTGTTGCATTTCCGACTTTCTATAGAATAGACTAGCCAATGTGACTATGATAAGATATGAATGGCTGGCGTTGGCGATATAAATAAACTGGTTGGACTGAATGATTGGAAGCTAGTTAATTTCCGCATCATCAGTCATCGCCAAATATCTGTACCTCAAGAGATCCTTACCGTTAAGAATTAAGATTTTAATTTTCTAAGATTTTAAATTTTAATTCTAATTAGGGATACGAGACTTATAAGAATAAAAAAATTATTTTAATTATTTAACTCCCAATTTAAGTTTCTCAAAAAATAAAAAAGATAACTTTTATATTTAATAATGTGACTTTGTGTCTTTTATTTATCAAAGTATTTTATAATTAATTCAAGTGATTAAAAAGGTTTCACAGTTTTAAATTCAAAATTTCTCAAAGTTTCATCTATATTCATCCCAACTCAACCAGCATGTGGTAAAAAATTAAAATTGTTTATTATCATTTAGAAAGCCGATGAAAAAGTTTTCATTAATCGAGTGAGTCGTACGTTTCTTCGAATCTTCGATATAGACGAAGGGTTTCAAACTTACCAAAATTTGTCAACTTCTTGGCCTTCCGCATTTGGATGTTGACCACCCCTCGAGGTTTCTATTTTTTATTTTTCTTTCTCCTTTTGGTCTGACCACCCCTCAAGTTTAATTTCTGCAACTTGGTGCATAATGATCCTGAGTAGACTCGTCTAAGTTTTAACTTTTTATCGTGCTGACAGGAACCCTATATTTGTCAATTTATGGGCTATTATAGCTATAAGTAACATAACAATTTTACAAGGTAAAGAACTAGTTTGTTTGATATACCAACAACCGGATTTGCTATTTATTTTGCAAATTGTGATAGGATATCACCTTTTTAGAAGTAGTACGATAATGCATATCATAATTTAATGCTCAAGATTTCTTTTATTAATCACTCGGTTAGTTCAAATGACTATTAAGTCTTTATAGTTTCAGAATAGTTAGAGAAAAAGATTAAATTCTCTCACATTCTCTCCATAAAAAAAAAGAAGAGAGAGAGCTCTCATATAAAATAAGATTTAAGTGAAGTGTTAAGAAATTTCTTATAGTAATATTCTCGAACTAAGACATTTCTATAATTTCGTTAATGATTAATAGTTAACCATTCATTATTTGTGAGTTGGAAACACAAAAAAAAACTTTTTTCATCTTTACTGGCTTTTTAAGTTGAGAGTTGTGAAAATAAAACGAGATACATCCTCTTTTATGACCGGGTAGATTCAAAGTCTGCATTTGTGTCCTTGGAGTTGAGAAGCAGTCAAACCACTTGGAAGGCATATCATTAGTAGTGCGTGCGTTTTTTACTTTTTCAAAGGTAACTAGCTAGCATCTGGGTGTCATAATGCGCTGTTTCGCGGTAATGCTTAAGGTAGGATACTAGGATTGCAAATTGACCAACTTGTTGAATTAGCTTTGATTTTTGTAGCTTTGACGAGAAGACAATAAGTGGAAGGTTCGTCTAAGTAGTGAGCTGAAAAGTGGGCTAATGCGGTGACACTGAAGGCCAACAGCCAACAGACAAGATAATAAATGTAGTGTGACATTGTTCTCGTTCAAGAGGAAAGGGTTTTTTTCAACTGTTCTAGCGGTTAGAAGATTTCATTTGTAATATGAGATAATGGGTTTGAATGATCGTGAAGGTGTATGGTAAGACTAAAATGCGTATATCTCTACAAAATCACGAACGGTTAGCAACATGTGTTGGATAGCTCATACTCTCTCAAATGTTTAGTGTAAATAATTTAACCTATTTCGCGGAGAATTAATGCAATCTTCCTTAATATGTATGTAAAGTGTTACTTCTGTTTTCTAATTTCAAGACAAAAAAGAAAAGAAAAAAGGTTTTTTTTGTATAAATTTTTCCTTAACGGTGCCAGTGCATAAAATATATATATATATTTTTTGGTAAATCGTAAAATAATTATTTTAGTTTAATAACCACTTCAACTTCATAAAAGTGTCTTGGGAGGCTTAGTAGAATTAGAATTTAAACTTTTTTTTTTCTTAAAAAGAAAATTCATTTATAATAAAAACACTACAGTTTTCAAAATGCAGGTTTAAAATGCTGTGCACTTCCTCCAACAGCTATTTTTAGAGTTTATCAAGCACTGCAATTTCAAAAAACGCAGGTTCTCAAACCACAACTGCAATTTCAAATACACTCGAATGGTTTTACATGGAGTTTGTTACTGCATGGCACGACTGTTTTGGGCCAATTCTGACGTGCCGTGGGTCGATGATTGTCTACTTGCCCAATGTGGGCTGGACTTGTCTTACGATCTGCAATGGGCAGTGCTGAAGTGGTACTGAAGTGGTGAACACGCTTGTGTATGGGCTTGGGAGCCGCTTGTCTGGTTCGGCCGGCCTGATAAACATATGGGTTTCAGCAAGAGCTTCTACGGTGTAGCCCAATTTAGGTCTCGCTAGCTGCCAGCCGGAGGTTCACCGAGATTTGAACTGAGTTTAGATTTTGCCCTTTCTTTGGGACTTTCTAGCAGAACCATTAAAAAATTAAAGCCTAGGCCAGTTTGGGTCAGAAAAAAAAAAAAAAATCCTATGTATATATATATATATTCAACAATTTTAACTAGTTAAAGAAATTCAAATTTATATAAAAGATCACAAATCTTGCAAGATAAAGTAGTTGAATTAAATTTATGACTTATCATTTGACACAAGAAATATTATAACTATCTAATCGTTTCAAATTCTCCTTAAATACATATATTATCTAACAGGATTGTGAGATATAACTCATACTTTTATATATATTTTTTTCTACCAAAGAAATATCTCAACATGCATTCAGTTCGACCTAAGCAGGACTCTGTCCGTACCATTAGATGATAATAAACAAGTACTCTTCAAAAGAACGGACGAGAAAAGCCTAGTTAATTGTAGTAAATTAGATATTTTGTTTAAAACAATTAATACATTAACAGTCGTTCATGCACTATATTAACTTTCCTAATTTTTTTTATATTGCGGGTAATGATCATAATTAAATTAATCTGTAACACGATCTCATTGTTGCACAAAAAAAATCAAATAATTAACGTAAAAATGTGAGATTTTGGTTTAAAAATAATATCAAAAAAGCCTTCGTTTGATCCATGACTCACTGGTATTTCGGTAGGCATTTGGGCGGCACATAAAGTTAAACGTTGACCACCAATGTTTTGTTGGTGTGATTTAGTGATACGCGCTTAATTAGTGTTAAACTGAGAGTTATTTGAGCATTTTGTGAATTATTGGTGGCGCTAAATTTACATCAGCCCTTGATACGATATTGCGGTAACTCCCCATAATACGGTAGCCCCTTATGAATGGACACAATGTTCCGTGAGAAACTGTTGTCACCATCCTCATTTTTTTTATTTTTTTTAAAAAATAAATAAAAATAAAGTTCAACGTTCAAATGTCCCTCTTCGATGGTAGCCGGTAGGCCTGGCACCGGTGGAGTCTTGGAATAACAGAACTATTATTTTATTGCGGAGGATCAAAGGGGATCGAATAAACATCAAGTTGTTTTGGTTCTGCACATGGCATGGAAAGTACATTAATTATTTGCATAGAAATTGTCTGCCACATGTAAAAGGAAGTAATAAAAAGATTAGTCTATTATAATTTAGTTAAATTATGGTCTCTTTGTCCGAAATAAAATAAAAAGAGAAAATTATTTTTTTTTTTTTCAAATATAAGAGTTTTATACATTAAATTGTCCTTCTAGCCGCGGCATAGATGTAGAGCACGAAGGGGATGCGTAAGGTTCACATTTCCAGGTGTACTAATCGATAGCATACAACAAGATCTGACTGACTTATGCTATATTTCTCTATTTTATTCCGATTCTATATATTTTATCATGTCCACCTTTGGACAATGGTAGTAATATATAGAATATAAAAGGTAATTTGTGAAAAAAAAAATACACAAAGAATATGAAAGGTAATACATGGGTATTGTAGTTTTGATTCACAGCGAACGATCTCATTAGTAACGGTTTGCTTCAGCCACCCCTCGTACAGATCCCCTTTCCCCCAAAGTTTCCCGTAATATATATTAGTCTGCTCTGGAACTTGTTGTCAATTGCACCTATAGAAACCATTTCCCACATTGTAGAACTAATTACCCGTTAGGATATATGTATATGTCCCAATGAGTGTTATTTTGACGAGTGTCTGTAATGCAATAATCGTTATAATTAGTGCAACCACAATGATAAAATGTATAATGAGAAAAATATATTTTTTTTTTTTTTGTTGCAAATGTAACTGTAAAAAGTTTTCTATTTATTACATTACAGACAAATTCTCAGATAATTTTCTCATAGCATGTAAGGGAACCCTCTTAGCATTAATGGATTGAATGTGTGTTGAAGCTGCCCACTTGGCGGCCTGCACCATTACCTTCAGTTAACTGCTAATTAAGTTAGCATGGGTCTCGTGCTTTCATTTCAAAGGCATACATTCAAATGACTTAACAGGCAACTATTGGCATGACATTCAGAAACTTACCTAATTATTTTGGAATATTTGGGCAACTAATTATTGCATTCAGTTTCCTGCACAATCCGAAAGAAATAACGTTTTCTTTTTCATCTACGTACGAGCAAACTTTTGCGCGCTTGCTTCATGGACCCTTTATCGTGGGAAACTTTTCATTATGATGACTTTGAAAAGCTACAGGTTGCCAGCTCAAAGTTGCATTAGCTCGGTGCCAGAAAAGGGCTGTTTTAGCCGATATTGGCTATGCTGGCATAATTAGACCCACTTGGATGGCCCCATTTGGTATGGTGTCCTGTAGTAAATTGAGCAATCTGATGCTGGAATCCGTTGCTAGTTGAGCCAGTTATTGTAGACATCATGTGATTAAGGATTATTAAGGAGAAATCTGAATAAAATCCTGTAGTCCTTCGTGTAGTGACGGCAACATTCAAATGGATTGTGCTGCGGTCCAAAATGATGAAGAAACTAGAACCTGGACATGAAGCTTTACTGTGCTAGCAGTTTATTTTTCCATTTCGTTTGCGGTAATTTTCTCATTTTTATGGTCTTCATTACCCCACTTACTAGCTTAATTGGCAAGTGATCTAATATTTAAGCTTATGTGTCATACACTATGAGAGTAAAAGATGTGAATATTTTGGTGTTTCATTTGCTTTCAAAGGTTTTGGGACTTTAAAGGCAAAGAAAGGTTATAATTGCTTGTAAACATAATGATAATGCAATTGATCCCCCTACCCACGTGGTAGGAAAGGTGATTTCTAATTTAACTCAATTTTGTTTAGTATTATTTATTTATAATCTTATATTATATAATAAATAATATTTATTTAAAATTTTAAAAAAATGGATAAAATAGATTTATATGATAGAAAATTATGATTTGTGAGTAAATTAGACTTACAAAAATAATTAAGTAAAAATAGCAAACAACGGAAGGAAGAGGCCTAAAAATTGGGATTTTAAATTCACTCTCACGTTGGAATGGGAGTTTTTTTTTTTTTTTTTTTGCCAGTGGAAATTGTAATAGTTAATTAATTAGGTGAAGCCTATGTTTTGGGTTAAAGGTAATAGAAAGTAGTGCATGAACCTCGGCTAATTAAGGTCCTCCATCTTAATTATGAGATTCGTGATGTTTGAGGAATTTTTCTTTCCAACTTACTTTTAGTCAGTGAATTGCAGAGATATGCAAACCTTTCCATCCATTTAAATATAGGTAAATCAAAGCCAATAGTCCGAGAAGTGGATCACCTGATTTTTATGCAAATGTGAGATTTATACATGGAACCTCGTGTGTTTAATTCAAGCAAACCCCACATCATCAACCATAAGTCATGTTATGTGTATAGATTAATTTATTCTATAAAAGTATGTACAACACCTCTTTTGTGTTTTTTTTTTTCATCTTAAGCTGTCCAAATGTTGATATTTTTTTTTTTTTTACACGTTGGAGTGAGTGAAAGAAATTTAACTATTAGTGAAGTTTGAGGCTCGAATCTTTTAACATAAGTTTAAACTTGGTTAGCAGTGGATTACAAACAGTAAAATTCTTTCATTTTCTTGCAGGTGCCCTTTGTATATCCGCCATAATTTTCTGCTTCATTAGATGGCACGCTCTTTTTCTGAAAGCACATAACCTATCATAAGCAATGGGTAACAGTTAATTGTTTAGGCAACAACTCGTACTCTACATATGCCCAATAATTCGCTGGCTTGTAAGGAATTTAAAAAAAAAAGAATGATAGAAGATCTACTTGTAATTAGTGTTGGAAAAGCAAAACGCCTTTCTAATTGCTAAACTCTAAGAAAACAGCCAAGCTTGTCTCAATTATTCAATGCTGGTGTGGTTGGCAAACTTAATCTTTCATGCCTTCTAAGTGACTGTGTCTTCGTATTTTAATTCTCACCAACCCCTTTTTTTTTTTTCTGTGATCATCTTTAATTAGGGCCCAATAATTAGTTATAGGTACCCATGTATTTATTGGATACCTTATAATTCCTGCCTTTACACCAGCAAGGTATATAAAAATTTTTGATGCTACATTCTCCAAGAGGGGAAAGGTGACCTATCTTCTATTTGTTTAATTTCAAATTTTAATTGAACGCAACTAACCACAAATCTTTTAATATATTAAATAACTTTTTCGTCCCACTTCAGTAATAACTTTACCAACCTAGGTGATTGAATCTAAATTATATCATTAGAAGAGTCAATAAGGCAATAATTATTATATTAATTCATCGTACAATCTACTGTATCGTGAATTATGCAATAATTGATATTTTTTTCTTTTCTTATAAATCTTACACTTCTCTAATCCAAATATTTGAACCATATATTTACAACATAAAATCTAAATTTTAACGATGGGATTATTCCCATAAAAAAATATAATTATTCTTTTTATCAATTGAAAAGAAACAAAAACATTTATTTTTTGGTCGTGGGAAAAAAATGGGGGTGCATTTTGGGAAGAGTAGATGGGAAGTCTTAATAAAAAATATCAGCCATCCTGTCCTAGCAATCTAGCATTGCATATTAGCCAGTTTTAATAATTTTTTAGGAGCAAACATGGCCGTCTATACATTTGCACACAATGAGAATTGGTAGGGATGCATCCATGGCAAAGGGAAAGGATCCACCAAGAGCGGACCACCACCCCCAACGTTCACTTATCAATCATTGAATATTTTGGCGCCTAACCCAACCGTCGTTTTAGTCGGTGAATGCGCCGGCTAATATCACCAACGCCAATAATGGTTCGCCAATGCCCTCTGTCATGGGTGCCTTGCTAACTTTGTCATCTTAAGTCACCAATTTTTAATTAGTTTAATTTAAGTCTCCAATTTTTAGAAAGGAATTAATGTGGATTTTTGTTAAACACCAGTAACAAACATCTATTAATAGGAGCGTGACATTTAATGTAACAGAAGTAGATTTCATTATCACACTCACATTTATTTTTGGTTGATTTTGAATTCTCTCACTCTAACCTTTCTCCTTTTTATCCCTTCCTTCCTCTCTTTCCCAAATAACCAAATTCATATCATATTATTCTGTAAACCCTAACGGGTCTAAGTTCTCCGACATGGCTTCATCAATTAAAAAAATATAAAAAAAAAATCATTGATTCATATTTAAAAGTTGATGACTTTAATTGGACAAATTAAAGTACGTGACTTAAAAGTCATAAAATTCACAAATTAGTCATTAAATTTGTACTTATTCCTATCTTTTTTAATGGCCTACAGTTGAGAGTTACAATTACATTGCCCCACCCGGCCACCCCCATTGTTGATAGCGTGAAAGAAGATTTTTTTTTTTTTTTGTTTTGATTGGCCCATTGTCGGCAATTCATCATTGATGACCCCGATTGAGTTAAAAGGCTCCTAATTAGTCCCCCACAAGTCATGAACATCTTGATTTTAAATTCTTGTCTTGATTCTAGCATTACGATAACTTTAAACCTCCACTGTGAGGGGAAAAAAAAAAGAAAAAAGAAAAGGTGATGAGAGACATCCTACGTTGATGAGTAAAGGAATGTGTGAGTTGCATAGGATCCCATTGGCACAAAACTGTCACTTTGATGGAAAACATAGTTTACATTTAACTTAAATGCATATTATAAACAAATCTTACATGAATACTGTTATGATTAAGTGAGTATTTCTTATACACAATTTTATGTTAATAAATCTAAAATTTTAAAATTTAATACTATATACTTGACAAAAATTTGCATTTATTAAAAAGTAAACTATAGTAAAAGTCTTAAACATGCCGAATCTATCACCTATGGTAATTATCATATTTAACTATGATGTAATTGGATATGAAGAAAGTAAAAAAAACAAAAAATACAGTAATAATAATATTATAATTGATAAAAAGTAATAATTAATAAATTGTGAAAAAAAAATAAATAATAATTTATAAAAAATAAATATTTAAATTAATAAAAAAATAAATAAATAATATTTCTCTTTTCATTTTTCTTTCCTTTTCCTTTAAAAATTTTCAATCACATCATAAGCCGACTTCCCAATGCATTTTGAATATCGTGCGCCATTGAATTAATAAAAATCTATAATTTTTTTTTGGACTATATAAAAATCTATGATTGAGTCTTAATGGACCTCAATACTGCATTAACGAAGTACATTATTTCGCTGAAAGTGTTCGAGATACAACTATTATTGAAAAAAGAGTTCCGCCTTAGTGTATTTTGTTCGGCAAATAAAATATAAATAAATGAAAGTGCATTGATAGTAGGCACGTGACCGTGGACGCTTTCAGTGTTTAACGATTTAATTTTACAAACAACTAAAACTATATTATATTTTTTAAAAAATATATTATGTTTTCAAATGGCTTGTATTGGTAAAAAATACATTGTATTTTTATGGTTATTGAATTATTAAACTATGTCTTGTTACCATCAAAGTCGGCGGCTAGCTGATTACTTGGTTGAATTCTCCTATTCACAATTTAGATTTGAGTCTCTTTAAACGTGCTGACACTAATTTTTTGGGATTACATAATCAAAGATATCGAATCTAATTTTTTGAGATTAAATGCTAAGAGTGTTTTATTAAATTTTAAATTAATTAATATTATAATTAATTGTGAGAGAGATTTATTTTAATCTCGTTAGTACTTCGATGATAGATTTATAAGAATAGTTAAGTGAGGTATTCAAACGAAATTATTCTAATTTCAGCCCACAAATATAATGATCAACATATCTGTAAAGTATTTTTTTGTAGTTAAAAAAAAACACCATGTATTATTTGATTTTTTTGAGTATTGGATTTTTTATTTGTTCATCACCAAATAATTGAGTTGACTTGCGTCCCCTTTTTCTTAACTCCTTCTATTGTAGGCAAATTTTTTTTTCCCTTTTTAGCGTGCCAATATTTAGGCTTTTCGTAATTAGCAAATTTATCATCTAACATAACTCTTACTTATTGAGCGATAGTTCTTTTTTGATGTCAAAGGCAAGATTCTTCCCATTTTCACTTTTCTCCATAGATTATACGTAATAATTTAAAGTACGAATTTCCTTTATATTGAATTTCCCTATATCTCATCATCAATAAGGAAGTTGATATAACGACACCATTAAATACACCATAAATACAATCAATAAATTAAAAACTAGGAAAAATTATATCACTTAAATTAAAGAATTAAAGGGACACAACCGTAAAGTAATCCATAATTTTTTTATTCTTAAATTTTTTTAAATTAAATGATTAGATTTATTGAAAAGTTATTTTTACTAATTATATCTACCTAAGCTAAAACGTGGAAAGTGGTCATCTTAAAAACTTTTGGGGAATCCATTCTTGTGTACGTTCTTATTCGTTGTGAATCTTATATAGAACGGCAGAGGCTAGGAAGTAGGAAATAAATCAATTTTATACATATGATGACAAATTTGTTACTATTTTAGTTCTAACTTAAATACTCGAATTAAAAAAAAAAATCAAAAAGATAGAAGGTAGACGGACAAAAGCCAATACCAATAGGGTAACAATCCAAGAGGGAACCGAACCCGCACTTGCTCACGGCTATTTATTTCACGCTGCCCAGAAGATGGAAAAGCTCATTGGACAAAGTTGGTTGACTTCACACGGTTAGTTTTAAATTAGTAACAATTGAATCATAAAAAAAAATTCTTTAGATTCTAATAAATGAGATTATATTATTATTAATTATTTAAAATTAAGTAGTATTATTCAAAATTAAAATCCAAACATTACAAGCATAGAATAGAAAAGACAATTTTTGATAAAAAAATATAACTCCTCCCCAATTCAAAATTTAAAAAGCTTCTAAGTACGCATAATTGAAAATGTAATGGTTACGTAATAATTTAAATTATTAAATTATTAAAAATATATTAATTTAAAAAATAAAAAATAAATAAATTATTTAATATTATTAAATTAATTATGTAGTTTTTATATACTTTATTAAATAAGTAAAATTTTATTCATTTAAAATTTACAAAATAGGAGGAACTAAAAAGATAGAATTTCTCTCCCCTTTTATTTGAGAGTTTCAAGGAGGAACATCAGAAGCCATAAAGGAAACATAGTTGACCACCCACCAGACTAGCAACTGAGCAAAAACAACACTTCACTTTAATTTCACTTCCATTCCAAACACAAAGAGGATATAGCTCTTTTGGGTTTGGCTTCTTTTTAACCCTTTCTATTTGATTTGTCCTAAACACTAACAGCAACACCCACCCCTAGTCTCTCTCCAAAAACAAAAAAAGCACTGTTTTTTCCTTTGGCTCTTCTTCTTCTTCTTCATCATCTTATCTGGCCAGCACCATCACCAAATCTCTGCCAACATTATCGCATTCATGAGTTAAATTTCTCTCAAAGATTTTGTCTTTCACTTCCAAATAACAAAACCCAGAAGAGAAAAATATCTTATCATATCATGCATTCCCATAAAAATCTTTTCTTTCTTCGTTTTCTTCTTCTTCTTCTATTACTTGTCTTCTATCTCCCTCATCACTCACATTCGGATCTTGCCGCCGACCGCTCGGCTCTTCTTTCTCTCCGCTCCTCCGTCGGCGGCCGCACTCTCCTCTGGGACGCCACCCAGATTTCTCCGTGCTCCTGGGCCGGCGTCCAGTGCGAGCAGAACCGCGTCACCGTACTCCGTCTCCCCGGCGTCTCCCTTACTGGCCAGCTTCCAACTGGAGTGTTCTCCAATCTCACCAGTCTCCGCACTCTCAGCCTCCGCCTCAATGCTCTCACCGGCCAGCTCCCCTCAGATCTCGCCGCAGGCACTGCTCTCCGGAACCTCTACCTGCAGGGGAACAGCTTCTCAGGCGAAATCCCGGACTTCTTGTTCGGTCTCGGCGACCTCGTCCGCCTTAATCTTGGTGATAACAACTTCACCGGCGAGATCTCTTCCAGCTTTAATAACTTCACCAGGTTGAGGACTTTGTATCTTCAGAACAATCGCCTATCTGGGTCGATTCCGGATTTGAAATTGGAGAAGCTGGAGCAATTCAATGTGTCTAATAACTTGTTGAACGGCTCTGTTCCTGAGGCACTTCAGGGCTTTAACTCCACTTCGTTTTTGGGTAATTCACTGTGCGGCCAGCCTCTCGATGCTTGTGCTGGTACAGTTCCCGTACCACATGGGACTTTGGTCGTGCCCAGTTCACCAACTGGCGGGTTTGAGGACGAAAACAAGAAAAAGAAGAAATTGTCTGGTGGGGCTGTTGCGGGCATTGTGATTGGATCTGTGCTGGCTTTCTTCTTCATTGTTTTGGTTATAATGTTTGCATGCCGAAAGAAGAGCAGCCAGAAATCGAGATCCTTCGACATTGCTTCGATTAAGCAGCAGGAACTGGATATTCCGGGGGAGAAGCCGATTGTAGAGGTGGGCAACGGGAATGGTTACTCTGTGGCTGCTGCTGCAGCGGCTGCAATGGTGGGGACTGGCAAAGGAGGGGCGGACGTGAATGGTGGTGGTGCTGCTGCTGCTAAAAAGTTGGTGTTTTTCGGTAAATCACCGTCGAGGGTGTTTGACTTGGAGGACTTGTTGAGAGCCTCCGCGGAGGTCTTGGGGAAAGGAACGTTCGGGACGGCTTACAAGGCGGTGCTGGAGCTGGGGACTGTGGTGGCTGTGAAGAGGTTGAAGGATGTGAGCATTTCGGAGAGGGAATTCAGGGAAAAGATTGAGATGGTGGGGGCTATGGATCATGAGAATTTGGTCCCACTGAGGGCTTACTATTACAGCAGGGACGAAAAGCTTCTTGTTTTTGATTACATGCCCATGGGAAGCTTGTCCGCACTTCTGCATGGTAAGTCTCTCCTTTTGTTTTTGCATCATGTTCTGCTTTTTGGAGTTTCATTTCTGTTAGTAATTCTGGAGATTTTCTGGTGCTGCTCTTTTTGATATAATTATTGTCCTCTTTTCAAAATTTCCTCCCCTTTTTTTTTTGTTTGATGGAGATGATTATATGTGTCATTTTGTGACTCTTCTTGGTGTTAGATCTTTCTGAATTGAATCCAGCTGCAAGAAAAATGATGAACTTTGTCAAACTTTCAAGAGGGTTATTTTGGTTTCAGTTATTTTTGAATGCTTGCAATACATATCAGCATCCTTTAGACATGGGGTTATCTAGTTATGTGTTTTTGCTTGGATCTATTTGGTATTTTAACTGATGGTCTTCTTGAAAAGCTGTGTTATCCTGTAATCATGTCCAACTATTTCTACATGATTTATTTTTTGAGTTTTGTTCCATCACCGTATTCTATTTGATTTTTTTAGGAATATTTGGTTTAGTATGAAAATGTGACGAACATTAGATTAAGAAAATTATCTCAAGCAATATTTCTTTTGAAGAACGCCTAAAAAAGGAGAAAGAGTGCCAAGATAGATGTAAGTCTGTTATGATCCATTAGCTTTATTCTATGGTGATTCTCTGGAGTTCTACCACAGGAAACAGGGGATCTGGCAGGACTCCATTGAATTGGGAAATCAGGTCTGCCATTGCCCTTGGAGCTGCCCGTGGCATCGAATACTTGCATTCTCAAGGCCCCAGTGTCTCACATGGAAACATTAAATCATCCAATGTCCTCCTTACTGAATCCTATGAACCACGAGTCTCTGATTTTGGGCTCTCACAACTCGTTGGCCCTTCATCCACTCCCAATCGAGTTGCTGGTTACCGAGCTCCAGAAGTAACCGACCCACGCAAAGTGTCCCAAAAGGCTGATGTCTATAGTTTTGGTGTATTGCTTTTGGAGCTACTGACTGGTAAAGCTCCCACCCATGCCCTGTTGAACGAGGAGGGTGTTGACCTTCCGAGATGGGTGCAGTCCATTGTGCGGGAAGAATGGACTTCAGAGGTGTTTGATCTCGAGCTCCTCAGATATCATAATGTTGAGGAAGAGATGGTTCAGCTCTTGCAGCTCGGAATAGATTGTGCAGCCCAATACCCCGATAATCGTCCTACCATATCAGACGTAACCAGGCAGATTGAGGAGCTACGCCATTCCAGCCTGCGAGAAGCTCAAGACCCACACCCTGATCCGGTCAATATCTCTGTTGATAATTCATCATGATGAGCTAGCCACATCAGCAATTCCATTGCAGAAGGCTCTGTTTATGCCCTTAATTATCATGTTTAATTCGTTTGATCCCTCTCTTATTTCATTAGGAGCCAACTGTGTTCTCCCTTTTCCTCCTCTTTTTTTTTTTTTTCCATTTTCTCCCTCATTCCCAATATGAACTAATTCTTTCTTCTTTTCATAAATACTTTGGGGTGGATATTTGTTCCATTTGTTCTTGTTGGGTGGATAATGGTGTTTGTAATTATTACTTTTGCCTTTTTACTTTAGCTTTTGCTTTTGATGCAACTTTTGATCTGTTTAGAGTGAGAAGTTTTAATGGTTGGCTGTTGCAATGTTTGTTCAGCTGACTCTTATCTGTCAAAAGTGTCCATATGGTACAAAAAGGTGTGATTTGAATGGGTTCTGAATGGGCATTGGGCAAAGATGTGTTCTCTTTACCAAAGAAGCAATGATAATTACTCCCATGTCCTCTTCCTCTTTGAGAGTTTGTTGAACTCAGATCCAGTACTGAGAAAATAAATTTAGGGTTATTCTCCAAAAATAGTAAGTTTTTTTTTTTTGGATTTTTTCAGATTTATTATGAACTTTTATTTCTTTTTAATATATCAACAATTTTTTAATTAATTTCAATTCTATTATTTCGTCCGTGGTAATAGATTTCATATTTATTTCTTAGATTTTAACTTAAAACCTTTCTTAAAAAATAAGGAAATTTTCGTTTTTAAATTAGAAATAGAGACTTAAGATTGAAATTTTAGAAATAAATATGAAATATAGTATTTTAAAATAATGACATGATAAATTTGAAATCAATTGAAGAGTTTGTAATATATTTTAAGAAAGTAAAAGTTTATGATAGATTTGAAAAATATCGAGAAGTTAATAGTTTTTATTTTTTTGAGATTAACCCATAAATCTATGCAACTAGCTTCCTTAACATTGGGTAAGTCAGTTAATTTTATACACAACCATTCATCCTTTTTATGTATGTATATATTTTTTCCCCATTGGCTCGTTGGAAGGATGGTGTCCATTTTTCGGTTCTCCAATATTTGGCTTAATTTGGCCGCTTGCCAGTGACATCTCAAGCAATGGCAAGCCTCTACGCTTATTCTCTGGAACAATTTTCTAGTGCAATAGTCAGTTTAATATATTCACTGACAGCGCAACGCACAGACACAAACACAAACACACTACTTATGGCTCATTGAAATAGGAAAATTTACATACATGCACCGGTATACATATAAATATAATAATTATTTTTTATACTGTATTAGTAAAAAAAAATTTTGAAATTTTTTTTTTATAGAGAATCTTATATAATATTTATATTTTATATTTTAGAATAATACCCACCTAAATATAAATTTTAATTTTTTAAAAAAAAAGAAAAAAAAGCAAGAAGATAATATTTTAACCCCTTGAAGTCAATGCTCCAGCCAAGAACAGGTTGTTTACTTGTAATTTTCAATGTACCATAATTTGTTGAGTTTTTATAACAATAGTAGGTATCGACAATGCTAGAAAAGTGAACGTGCACGCAAGGGGCCTTGTAATGAAAAGCCTTGTGATGGACCAAGAAGTTGCATCCATAAATGGAGGGGGTCAGCTTTTTTAAGGAGCAGAGATTTGAGAGCCTGTAATATTGTGGTCCTATCCTATGTGATCGTTAAAACCTGCTGTGTGCTGAGTTGCTGGCATCCAAAGGCCCCACAAATTTTTGGAATTTCCTTCTCTGGATAGGTTTAAAAAGAAATGAGCAAGAAAAAAACAGGAAAGAAACAGGTGAAGGACCTTGCATTCTTCCAACATGGGATTTGGTTGTTCTCTTTGCCTTTTGCTGTCCTATTCTGTGTCTTTCTTCTTCAAAAGTAAATGGCAGAGGATAAAAAGGGAATATGCAATTTTTGAATCTTAAATTTATATATTTTTTTATATATGAGTTCTAAATATTTTTTAAATTTCATTTAAATTCTGAATTTTTTGATTTCTTACTTAAATCAGTTTATCTGTTAACGGAAAGTAATCAATCTATTAAAAAAATAATTTTGACCTTACAAAAATATTTAAAAAAAATTAAATACACTAATTGAAAATTTCTGTCATAAAAAAATATGCACTTTATATATTTAATTTATATATTTGTTGATTAAAAAAATATTTACTGTGTATATTTATAGATAAAAAACATATTTAATTCATATATTTGACTTTTTTTAATAATTTTTATTAAATTAAACTCATTTATTAATAAATTGACTATTTTTTGTAAACAAAAAGACTTATTTAATAAGAAATCGAAATGTTTAAAACTCAATGAAATGTAAAAACGTTTTAGGACTTATATGAAAAAAAATGTAGAAATTTAGGACTAAAATTTGCATATCTCAGATAAAAAAAACCTGAAGTTTGTGATAATTTAATACAAAATAAATAACACTAATAATATTTAACGGTTTATGTATTTTTATTTTCTTAATAAATTTAATTATCTAATAATTTATATTACTTTATAATTATTTTAAAATTAAATGAAGTTATTGAGTTTTTTTTCATACAAAATTTGGCTGCTCACCAAGCGCCGGGAACCTGAGGGAGTGTAGTAGACCAAACCAATTAAAATATAAAATGCATCGTAGAATTTAACAGTTCTAAGCGCATGACTATGTATCAAAAATTTTTAATTTTAATTAGGTTCATTCACAGCGAAGTGGCCACATAATAATTTCACCACAAATAAATATATATTTTTTTTGTTTACCTTTGTTACATTTTGTTGTTTTGACATATGCGAAAGAAATGGCACTACATGATTATCAATTGCAAAGTTGTGAACCACATTGTTAGTTGTGATTATCAATCAAACTAATAAAAGTGTACAATTCGGATATTTTTGTATTTTTCATTTTTCGAGTGTGATTTTATGATCATGGCTAAGGACATATCGATTGAAGTAGATTTTTCTTTCTAATCAACCAAAACCTCTTCCCATACTGTACAAGTTTCTTCCAAAGCAGACGGCTTTCTTCACCCATTTTGATTTTACTCGATTTAGTATTATTTTCATTTGCATGTAATAAAATGTAATAAAATCTTATTGTTGTTTTTTTTTTTTTTATTATTGATTGAAAAGAATTTCCTTGCTACCATCTCATAAATCAATTGAAATTCATACTAAAAGGACGATAATTTCATAAAATCTTCCAAACAAAACAAAAACAAAAACCTGACCAGGATGCTAACCCAGGCCTGGCACGACCGGTTAAAGACTTCTCTTTTTTCTTACATTTGGATTATAGTCTATTTTTGTGCTTAATTTTCATTAGGATTTTTTAATCAGTTTCTTCAACAAACAAAAACAAAAACATACGCACGTGAAGGACCTTTCTTAGCTAACTGCTCACTTTCATTTTCTATTTATCTATGAATTTAATCTTCCAGCACAAAGTTGTTTTGGTCCTTACGAACCATTTATCCAAAAAAGTTTCTAAGGATGGGGAAAAAAAAAAAAAAAAACACAGTGCCCACATTAATTTTTTCATTAGTCACAATTGCCTCAATTCACAGTCTATTAATGATAGGTGATTAGAATGTAAACATATTTCTCTTTACTTAAAACCTTTATTTTAATGGCTCATGTTCAGAAATCCTACCCTCCATCTATGCCTGAGGAATGCATAAGCTGACCATTTTTCTTACAATTTGGCAAGTTTCTCCAGCTACTTAAATGATTGGAAAAATTCAAAGATAAAAGAAAATTGCACTACACTACGCTAATCATGAATTCAAGCTACCTACCATCATACTATAATTCGGCCAATCATCTAAGATATGATTTGAACCTATTAGTATTCGCGTACGAATTGTGATGCTCTTGAATTATAACCTCATAATGCTGAAATTTACATATTCTGTAAACATGTTATACAACAGACAGGATTTGTGGGGATGTATTTTCCCACTCATTTACATGAGAGGGGGTGGGGGGGACAAGTCACAACCGGTAAGCTATGGTTCAGGACTCAAAAAACCAAAACTGGCAGTATAATTACGGTGTACGGAGAGTACTTGCCTCAAAACAGAACATCTCTAGCAAGAAAACTGAAGCCCCAATGCGTCTCCATTCCTACGATGAGTAACATCCCAAATCTGTTTCAGTCTTCAACTTTTTGCACCTCTCTGCAAACGTAAAACGTCCAGGAACATTAGCACAAGATGCAGCATGTCAAGCTACATAAGGGGGAAAAACCGGATTAGGAAGATCAGACAAAACAAAGATTCATTTGCGATCAAAGCTGTGGCAGAAAGTCGTACATGTACAAGGTATGTCGAGAAAGGTAGCAATCAGGCAAGACCCCATCAACGACCAAATTGAACGAACGTCAAAAACACACATTCTCACATTAGAGTGTTCATGAATTAGGATTTGTTGGTGGATCGTCCTTCAAACCCTTTGAGAGAAGATCATAGTTGATTGATGCAAGCTGTGAGAGATTCTAGAAACAAAAGTAAAAGGAAAATGGTGAGACGGTAGCAAAATCATCATGCATGAAGTGCCCTCCTGTAAAACAGCATTAAATGGGCAAAAATGATTTAGTTTTAACACATACAATCCTTTCTTCGTAGTGCTATTGAGAGCATGAAGCTACAGATTTCTTTTCACAACAACCATACCTTAAAATTAATTTCTTTATTCTAACCATACCTTAAAATTAATATCTTTGTTCTAACTCAAAAAAAATAATAACAAATTAACACCACTTGCAGCTGGTTAAAAGCGACTAGGCAAACCCTTAAGTTCATATTTTTCCAGATTGGAGATTATTTAAACAAAAAGGAAGATAATATACAAATTTTTTACTTTGTATAAAACTAAATTCCACCAAAATTATACTCCAGATTTCCAAGGATCTAAAATTTATTTATTTCTAACAGATAAAAATAGATTCTAACGAAAGAACTTACAAGTCAATCAAAAGACATATAGTCCAACAAGTACTCATTCAAGCGTTCATAACTTGAAACAGGGAAAAAAATCACATCAAGTACTGTTCACCCATTTCGACCATTAGAAGTTATTGGGTGTCTTGAACCAATTAAGCCTTACATTTTTTTGGAACTTGCATGAGTGAAACTATTTTTTATCCTTCCTTTTCCATTTTTCGTCCCTTTTTCATTTCCACTTTCACTTTTATTGCATTTTTCTTTTTCAAAATCAGCAACCATTGACAAATGTAGTCACCTCAGAAATTTTGATCACCAGAAGGCATGTTTTTTAAATTTTTGTGCGAAGGAACCACAACAAATTATCTACGCTGGGGGGTTTGTAAACCTTAACAGATATTTAAGAAAGAATGCATGGCATGGGTCATTTGCTCAAAAACATATCTTTGTTGGGATACTTTTATGTATCTAACATTAAATGAGAGACTAACTACTTCGGAAAACTGGTAATGGACTTCCAGCTAAGGAAAAGGAAAAATCATGAAGAAATCAATCCAACCCTATCAGTAAGGCATACCTTATAAGAGAAATTACTGAATGAGTAATTGAAGGATGAGCCAGACTCGAATTCAGCAAGTCCTCCGCACTCATCTACCTGGCCATCATTACCAACAAATAGCGAGTGAATTTTAGAACGTTTAGAGGCATGATAACATCCAATTTTTCAAGTTCAAACCGGCTTTAGAAACATCGTACCACTTCATCTTGGTGATTGCTAAGGCAACTACTGCTACCACTTAGGCTGTCTCCATCACTTGAATCCTCAAATTCACTCAGTGGATACACATGGCCGTCTGAAGGATTCCATGAGTAGCGACTTGTGAAGTAACTTGTATCCAATGCACTCTCTGAACTGGGAACAAATGCCGCCTAAGAAACAGCATTCGAACGGTGCGATCAATCGAAAGCTTGTACCTTGTAAGGCAAGAAGAAGCCATTGACAATCAAGAAAAGAATGTTCATACCTTCTGCCTGGCAAGTGTGTCCCAGTTGATATCTTTGAAGAATTCATGCTGCTTCACCTGGATCATTATTTACACTTTTATAAAACTATAAAGTTGAAAAAAACTAATAGACATGCCTGAAGGAAAAGAAATGTCAAATTAGATCTATAGGAAGGAACTAAATTCACCTCTAATGCTCCTCTGGCTCCAAGTCTCTGATAAGGATCTTCAGTTAGTAATCTGGATGCTGATTGTATTAGCAACTCAGTTCTAGACTATTACATATACACTCAATAAGTTTATCACATTGTGTAAACTAAATTTCTGAAAATCAAGTCAAACCTTTATTCAATAGCATACATAACATTATCACTTAATATTGTTTATCACATTATAGAGTTGCATGAGCAAGTATCTTACCTATCAATTAAATCCTTTGCATCAGGACTCATTTCTTCAGGAACATGCGGCCAAGGTATCTTACGGTTGAGAATGTTGTCAAATATTATCTACAATAAATATGTAACACAAGAATGCAGCAAAAAGAAATCAAAATGCAAATCAATGAAGAAAAATTGGCAATTTTCAAAGGCACAGGAATGCAACATTCTTTAGAGGAAATAATTTTGCCACACCAGCCCAAGCTAGCATTGTTGCTTTTTGGTGCTGCATCATTACATAATAATTAGATTTACTCTACAAAGGGCACCGATACAATTACCTAATTTTGGAACTGATTGAGATTTTTTTTTTTTTTTTTTTTAAATTCAGAACTTCGCTGATCCTATTTCTCAATGCACTCAACTTATATTTATCTATTTATTATCAACTGCATACGTGCCCACCCTCCCCCCACCCCCGCACTAAGCCGGGGAGCACTTTGTGCAACGGGTGAGCCCTATCAACTGCATATGTAATACACTGTAGCAGTCGAAGGTTTCAATACCAGAAAGAAACAAAAGAGAAACAGGAACTTCCCCCAACAATGAACCATCCCCATAATATCTTTCAAGAGGACGTGTACATGTAACCTAACATAGCATCTGTGGATGAGAATGATGAATTACTCTTCAGCAGTTACCAAGCCTGACAGTCTAAAAGCATCAATTTTCATAATAAAAACTCACTTCCAAATGGAACATTACTTATCATTCTGCAATGCTAATACTGTCAAACTCAATATTTGAACTTAAAAAAGCCAGCTATTTTATAGCTTTCAATGGTAATAAAAGTGGCCCCAGATGGATATCTTATTTCATTTCCCTCTTCGAAAGCATTCCAGAGGAAGCTTACTTGAAGACGTAAACAGCACCAGATATGGAAAATGTGGGGAGGAAAGAGGTGGAATAAAAAAACATTTTTTGATTAAAAAATTGATTTAATGTTTTCAACCTGTGCAACAAAACTCTTGCTGTGAGGAGATACACCAAAATTAGGAACAAAGATCTTGTTGTGAGGATTTGAAAATTTGAGAAAACAATGCAAAAGGAAAATGATAGACGAGATAAGCATATGTACAGGGAAAAAGACATAAAACCTAACAAAGCCTTTCTGTTTACATCCTCAACAAAAGATTAACTCTATGCCATGTTCTACTGGATACAGATTATTCAACCAAAGGGCAACAGAAAGAAGCAATAAAGAGGAACGAACAAGATTCATCAAAAGCAAGTTAAAGAGATGGTTGCAAATTGGGAAGCAGATCATGGTCAGAGGGAAGATACCTGTGGGTGTTCTGCATTAAAGGTTGGAATACCAACAATCATTTCAAATAAAATGACGCCTACAGACCACCAATCTGCAGTTGTACCTGAGAAAAGTTTGCAGAGCCCAGTTAATTCTTCCATCAGCTCAGTGAAGAATCACAATGGCACTGGTAAAAGGAGGTGTCGAAATCCATGTAAATGGGTACGGAGAGGAAAATGGTGACGGTAGGTTAGGAGGGATGGTGGTAGAAAGTTGATATTGCTATGAAGAGGTATTGTTCAACTAAATTTAGGAACCTGAATACAGCTAACGTCAACTAAATTTAGGATTACGGCTAAGTTAATTTTACTTGAGCTGGTCCTTTCAGCAGTGAATTTTGATCAAACAAAAGGTAGGAAAAAAGGAAAGAAAAAAAATTAGGAAGCTAGAACACAGGGCAGCAAATTACTCCAGTGTCTATCCAAACATAAACAGGTTGATTTTTCCAGTCAAGCTCTCCAATTTAAAAGGGAAAAATCTAATTAATCCACTAATCGATGTGGTTGCATTTGGGTTTAGTTTCCCCGCAAAAAAAAAGTTGCCTTCATAATGAACATCACCTAGCAAATTTGTACCCAGGAACCAAGCTTCAGTTAGAGCTTGCAATTCAAGACAAATAAGATTTAAGATAAAGATATCTGTGGCACCTTAGACAAGAAGAAAACTATACAAACCATGTCCTGTCCCCAAAAGGATCTCTGGGGCCAAGTAATCAGGTGTACCCACAGCGGAACGTTTCTTCCACCGCTCTTGCTGATGCTCATAAGGAGATAGTGGTGGTTCATCACCCCCAAGCATGGATATCCCGCTAACTGCTGGACCAGATAAATCAACAGTGCTGTTGATGAGACCCACTTTGGAGAGACCGAAGTCTGTCAACTGAAAACAAATAAAAGTGTAAAACTTTATAACTTCGAGAAGGAGAGGTTTCAAAAGGCCTTAACTTCAATCTAAAGGCCATGTAAGTAGCAAAATTGCAGCAAAAGTTAAACAAAGAAAAAAAAAAAAAAAAAGCAGGACGACATTCTCCTTATCCAGGTCAACCTCTGAAGTCTCCTAACGGTCAAGAAAGAAATTAGGAAATGTTCAAGTGCCTCCTTTAAGATGTACTAAAGGGAGTTATTTCAAAAAGGCATCAAAACTTCCTCCATTTATCTAAGGAAGACTAACATTCTGAGACCAAAAGTTGTTAGAGCATACAGCTAAACAAAGCCCACCACAGGGTTGCATGATAACTTATTTTCTACAGGTTCAGTATTTCTAGGGTCCATCAACACAATGGTGTACTTCACAAAAGCCACACTGCCCATCCTTTTTCCCTTTTCTGGGTGATCAGATAATATTTCTTATTCCATCCCACATTTGAAGAAATTTAAGCAAATGATGAATGAAAAATGCCAAGTAGAAATTTGCTACGGTTGATAACAAAAATAGATGAACAAATAAATGAAAAGGGAATGTTCAAATCAAAAGTTGTTATCGAACTCATCAACCCTAAAACTCGCTATCAAGTGGTGGAGCCCATAGCCATAACAAATCAAGCTGCATGTCAAAAGTTATCATCAAACTTCATATTCAACCCTGAAGCTCTAGTTCCTCCACTCCTTTTTCTCATCTCAAGCATATGTTACCTTATTAAATAATGAAAGCATTTCTTTCAAATGGACAGTGTAAGGCATGTAGAAATAGCGTTCAAATGTCCCGTAGCACATTTAAAAATTAAAGTATTAGTTACTTTAGAATTAGAGCTACCAATAATTGAGAGATAAGCGCAACCTCCAATGAAATAGTCATAGTCACCATCAAATTCGTAAAGAAGAGGAAATCAAGAGAAGTAAAAAATAATTACCTTGATATGACCATCATGTGCAATCAACAAATTATCAGGCTTCAAGTCACGATGAACCACACGTAGTGAATGTAAGTATTCCAAAGCAAGCACCTTGACAACAAATTATATTCACATTAAACATTTGAAACCAAGGAGTATAACTGTTAGAAAGGGTAAAGCAAAAACTTACAACTTCTGCAATATATACACGAGCAACATCTTCATCTAAGCAACCCAAATTCCTCAACAATGAATATAGATCTCCTCCATTCAAATACTCCATCACAAGATACAAGTTCTCACGACAAGTGAACGAATAAAAGAAGCGAACCTGCACATTGCATATTTTAGTTAAAATGGAGAGCAAGTTTTTATGACAGCATGCTGACATACTTTCCAAGCTAGACCTCCTCACCACAAATGGATTGCGAACTGAAATTAAGATATCTCGTTCAGCTAGTATGCTTTCAACTGCATTCTTTTGGATCATATCTGCTTTTTTAAGAACCTGCACAAAAAAACAGGAGGATATAATTTAGTCAGACCCAATTCTGCACTGCTCAATGAAAAACAAAACAAGAATAAAACAGACAAACACCAAGATAATTCACTAGGACATCTAGGGGCCAGCAATTTTTTTTTACAATTTTTATTTTGAGTACAAACAGAGGGTTCTGCCTTATTTATAAGAAAGTTATGTCGACTAATCGAACCAATGTATTATGGCTATAAATTTGCAATAGGTATCACCAGAATGCTTGCCATCAAAAGCAGGGCATTCTATTCAGTGTCCCAAGAAAAAGAATCTTTCTACTGAGAACCCAGAGCCTGCAGATGGAACATTTATCTGAACTAGTTTTGAATCAAAGCTGAATTGAGTTGAATCGAATTGAACAGCAGGTACAAATGACTTGATCTTATATTCCACCCTTTATCTGAGAGGTTCCCATCCATGCTTGTTCACACAATGTCAACTGCAAATTTTTACAATTCAAAGCAACTTCATAAAATGATGTCATGACATACAACTAAATTATCTGAATCTATGCAACTAAAACACTACTTTTAAAAAAAATTGAATCAATAAAAAAAATACCAAGACACACAAGCTGAAATTATTAATCTAACAACGATAAGCTAAACTGCTAAGAAAAAATTTAAAAGAATTGACAAAAGAATCACACATTGAACTCAAAAACTAAAAACCTTTATGGCAAAAAGATCTCCAGTTGTTCTTTTTTTGGCCAAGAAAACTCGTCCAAATGCACCACGACTGATTGGTTTTATTATCTCAAAGTCATCTATTGTGGTACGGTCCTTAGAAGGATGCATGGGACTTGTTCTCAAACTACGAACTACATCATCTTCCAAAGGAGTATCTTCATCGATTATAGTACTTCTTATATCAACCTTTTCATCTTCAACTAGCTCACAAAGCTGCAAATACTTTTCCCTACAGAATCACAGCTCAAAATGTCAAGAAAATCAAAACAATGCAGTAATTAGCAAATTCAATAAAAAGTCAAACTCAACAAAATGATCCAAATAAGTGCAATGCTGCTTTTCAGTAAAAAGCAATATTAACTTCATGATACATGAGACAAACAATACATGCTTTGGCATAAAACTGTCTACACACTTTTGGAGAATACAACCCACCTAATAAGCTTCTCAATGCAGGCTCCAAAAGTTTCCACTGTAAGTGCATTAAACTTTCTTCGTCCAATGGCGACCCTCAATTCTTCAAGACAAGAGAGTAAATAGGGTATGGATCGATCATCATCCAAAGGCGTATTTGCTACACATCTTGCTATTTCCGCAAGTTCACTAATCTGCATCATGTGTAAGGAATTTTAGCCTCATACCACAAGCCATAAAATGGTCTCAAAAACACACACAATTTGTCTCCATCCCAACTAAAAATTCCAAAAGGGTTTTGTCCTTTCTGCAGAAGTAAGGCAACTAAAAAATCAAAACTGTTGATTGTTTCACTATTCAATATTTTAAATATTTATTGAGCGGCCATTAAAATATTCCTACAGTACTCTTCATTCCAGGCCAGGCCTCACTTACCAGCGTGCATGTTCTTTATTTTTTTAAATTATATATAAATGAATATAAAGAAGAAATCCCACATTTTGAAAGAGAGAATTGGATATTATGGTTGTGCATATGTTCAAATATCTTACATTCTCTATAGCTGAAGTTGACAGTTGTGGGACACCCCAAGGCTAATTATGTAAATGTCTTCTTTTCTTGGATATCGAGGAGCCATAGATACCAGTTTGTAGAGAATTTCAGAAAGTCTCCTAGCCAATTACAAATAGCAAGCACAAATGAACTGACAGATACCTGTGGAACATCATCATGCTCAGAATAAGCACCCTTCCCTGCCAAGACCAAGTCTATCTGGCTGGTACTTGGTGTCAATAATGGAGATCTTGGAGTCATGCTACCAGCAGATGATGTGGCCATTCCTTGATCAGATTTTGGGCGAAAACGGGTTTTACATGAAATGGAAGGCAAGCCTTTCAAGTCATCCACAAAAATGGAATCTTCAGCTTCTCGAAAACAGTCAAGCATGTCTTCCGAGCCTCTTTGAAACCAATCACGGAGTTTCGATGAAAGAACATCAGATTCCTCAGTCACACTGTAATTTGATACTTTTGCAACTTCTGGGCTTCCTATTCCAAGTTGCATATCCTTCCGTGCAAAGGAATCTATCATTTTATCAAGAGTTTCAGAAATTCTAACAAGACGATCATTGACGCTGAGGCCCTTCTGATCGCATCGATCAGCAATTGCACAAATTCTTGAATGGTCTTCCACATTTGAAGTTGGAACCTCCTCCTCACATATGCGGCATATAATAGAGCTGTCACCAACAATACTCTGCTGGTCTCCCCAGTAACCCCAAGAAACCTTGTGCTGGTGCCTTGTAAAATGTTCATGTGAATCTTTGGCTGTAGAAGGCTCAGAAGGCCTAGGATAAGTCAAGTCGGTGTCAGAAGCTCCTCTCCTTTTGGTAAATGTTCGCACAGATTTAACGTTACTGTCATTGACTTTCTTCAAAGGAGCAACTTCCTTCTTAGTTCTTCCAGGAGTTGCTGCAGGAGAAGGGAGTTTCTTCCAGGAAGAAATTTGATCCCGGCATCCAGGGGACTCCACATTCTTTGAAGTGCCATCAGCAGGAAAGGGTGAATTTCCTGGCTGCATAATCTGGTCCCTGCTCCAATTTAAGCCACGCTGCTCTTGACTGTATGATTTCCTCACATCTGCCTCCAATGCCTTTGCAACACCAGAACCTTTCCCATCCCTCTCAATGCCTGGAGGAATCCGTTTATCAGCAGAATGTAAAACCCTGGACTGACGAAGCTGAGAAACATTTTCATCCTCAGGCAACCTACTTTCCTTGTGGAACTGCAACAGTCTGGTACACCTAGTTAGAATGAAAAGCATTCGGGTATAGAGTTGCTTCAGCATTCCTGGAGGGAGTTCTTGGCGCTTATCATCCAATTCTTGGACAATGCCTTCACACTGAAGCCAAAAATCACCAGGTGATGTCATGGCACAACTACGAGCCATGACCAACAAGTCCTCAATAGTTTCCTGCCACTCGGGATGGCTCTCCACATTTTTTTCAAGAATTCCAACCAGATCTGCTGCAAAGATAGCTAAATCAGAATTCACTTCTTCTTTTGCTTTGTCAAATTTTGCACGTATAGCAACCAAGATTTCCTGTAGAAAATAGCAAGTGACAAAGAAGCTTGTGAAACTACTCAAAGCACAAAAGAACTCTAGTTGAATGCAACAAAGATGCGCAAATTACCTCCAAGTTATATAGCCCTCGAGGCTTCCAAAATGGGAAGGGCCGTACACCTTTGGAATTTAGTTCGTGCGAGAAACTTTTGATATCAGCTGGAAACCTCTTTCGGGGTGCACTAGTAACGCGAAGTATAGCTTGGAAACGAGGAGATTCAGACTCCTTTGGGTTTTCACAATCATAAGTCTAAAAAGGCAATCATATAAACAAAATTGTGACATACGAGCAAAAGGCAGCACTCAAGTCAAAGATCAGTGAATTTGCTGATACATGAATTGATTGAAACCGTTAGTAAAAAAGGTACCTCTGGTGTACAATAATCTGAACTTCTTAGGCCTCCAGAGAAACGCTGTGATGACTTTTGTCGACCTACCATAATTAATTCATCCATCAAAAGTATTACTAAAGAAAAATCATAGTAAGCTTGCTGGCCTTAAAAATTCCAGCAGTCGGTTGATTTCTAATTTGCTAAAGGTTTCTCCACTCCAACAGACACTCCTTATTATATGCACAATGCAGAAAACTAAAGAGATAATTACGGGGAACTGCAGACCCCATATCTAGAAACACATTGAAGTATCAAGCTATCCACAATCAGATCCTTGGACAATTAATAATAGGCATCCTCCTAAACAAGAACAAAGACAATGTTTGCAAATAGAAGATCTGACAGCCCCGATTTCTCTTCATGGAACAGTAATGATACTAGGGACCAATGCATGACCGACACATTAGTTCATTATTTGTGCCCACATGCATATATATTGCGATTTAACCTGGAAATTCATTTTGTTGGCAAAGAACTAGAGAAGTTTACAATAGTCAACACAGATAACTGAGAATACCAAAGACATCATATTCTTGGTCATATCTGCAGGTTGAATGACACTCAAGTGGCATTAGAATTCCTGACCAGCCACATATTTCACATTACACAAAATTGTATTGACTCCAAAGCTAGTCAAATCTTCCCCTATCATATAAAAACTCCAACTTTCCAAAAACCTGAACATCAATTTACGCAAGAACAATTAAATAGAGTAAGGTAGATCCATCGCAGTTCTGCTGAACTAAATGGTGTGACTGATGGATTGACTCCCTTCCCAACTATTTCCAACAATAAACACTTTATACCATACGTTTATGTATCCACGAACTATGTCACTGGCGACCCTAAGCTTTTGGGCATTAAACGCATTGATTTTGTTAACGTGAAATATGACATCAAACACAATCCTGCATTCTTGACTCTGTTGAAATTTTATTCAAGTTTCAGCCAGGATATTAAGGCATGGTACAACCATTTAACCCCTGTCATCTTTCCTTTTTATTTCAACCAGATGCTACTAATATCCATTAAGTCTAAAATCTTAGCCTGGTCTGCAAAGTTTATGAGCTTCACTGCTTGACAGTCATCACATTCAAGTTGGACATGAAATTCGATAAAAGTTTACAAATTGAATTACTTCCACGAGAATCTACTATATATAGGATGACTTATTTCTCCTTCCCAACATGATATACTGTTCAAATTTTTGCTAAAGGGCATACTAATGTTGTCAATTAGCTTTCTTTCTGCTGTGAGGAATGAACGAAGGCAAAACTAACACCGGTAAACTAAATAAGTTTTGTAGAAACAGTATTTCAATCCAAAGCAGCGTAGACATGCAACTAATTACAATCCCTTCAAAAAAGTTCCACATCCAAGTTATATGTTGTATGCTGCAGGATACTTAGGTCAAACATTACATTTGAACTTCTTACGGGAAATCCTGACAGGACTATGAACACGAGGAAAACAACTATAATTTAGAAAACTACATCCCAATATTTTAGCTGGCCCACAGAGCACATACACTTTTAATACCGGCATAAAACATTATAATGTCATTTTTAACCAAACGAGAGAACCCTGTCCTCTAGACTTCAAAACGAGTAGCCCTCACTCTATAAGCCGTTGGCCACTAAACAACTCCAAACTTATGGACATTTTTCCAAGTCATTCAAAGGTATTCCAAACCTTGAAGACCACAGCAAAAGCTACCAAAATTCAACATAATTGAGATCACACATTACTGCAACCAGCACTAAAATCTCCTCAATGCAACAAGAAAACAACTAAATGCATACCTGTATCAGCAGAGGATTCCGCATTCTGCAACGGCATCCTTGCCTCCAAACTGGGACTCACTTCGCTAGACTGCCCATCACCCGTCGACATGGAATCCCACTTGCCCCCATTATCAACTCCCCTCTGCTGAAAACCCATCATCCTACTCTGGCCCACCGCCTCCTTCTTCTTCCCTGACCAAGAATTATACGAACTTGAGCCTCCATCCCCACCACTGGGCCTCGACAGATTACTGCAACCTTTCTCTCCTCTAAAGCCAAAGAAGCTCTCCTGCGGCAATGGCCCCGATCTCGTCTTGATCTTAGTCAATCCTAAAGACGACGCAAGTAACGGGGACACTGAACGCCCCACGGTGGCCGCCGCCTCTGCGGCCTCCTTCTCCTCCACCAAAGCAGCAGTCTTTTTCGACTTTGAAACCGAAA
Source organism: Carallia pectinifolia (assembly GCA_037832335.1). Lineage (NCBI taxonomy): Eukaryota > Viridiplantae > Streptophyta > Magnoliopsida > Malpighiales > Rhizophoraceae > Carallia > Carallia pectinifolia. The sequence goes on along the minus strand of CM075448.1, from coordinate 19,526,439 downwards.
CAGATAAACCCGACCCAGTGGGTGTCTGAATTCGGGCCTGGGTGCTTAGTTTACCCTCTACAGAGTCCTTCTTCGTGGACCCATCTTTGACTCGGGTTTGTTTGCACGCAGCAGAGAAACTGCCAGTGGCAGGCGAGTCACTGACACTGGTGGTGGTGGTGCTGGGGCTGGGGCTTTCATTCCTGGAGGAGAAAGAGGACGATGATTCGGACTTCTTCTTCTTCGTCTTGTCGGATCCGATTGGGGAATCGGACCCGATGGATCGAGGGCTATTGGATGATCCATCAGGGCTAGAAGCAGTAGAAGCATCCGTTTTCTTTGAAGAAAAGAAAAGCTTGTTCTTGAACACCATTTTTCGATGAAAGTTGAGGTTTTTGGAGGATAAAAATCGTTTCTTGGTGCTTCTTGACTCAGCCCCAACATCGATGGCAAGGGGCACTTCGGTTAAAGCCAACCATTGTCCAACAACAGCATTTGAAGCTTGCTTCTTTCTCAGAAACAGAGAAAGAAAGTTAGAGAGAGAGGTGTTGATTTTGCAGGGAAAGAAAGCTTTTGAACTTTTGATTTCCCAGTGAAAGAAAGTATTTTGAACTCCGAAAAAATAATGGAAAAGAGAGAAATGGTGCTTAAGCAGGGAGGAAGAAAGGCACACGACAGGAGAGGAAAATGGAGAAAAAAACTGACGTTTGTTTTTTTGTTTTTTTTAAATTTATGTAAAAATAAGAATAAATAACACGAATTTTGTAAAAATATTTTTACGTATAAATAAATATAATCAACATAATATTTTTTATTAAATATAAAATTAATTTTTTTCATACTTATTTTATTAAAAAAAGATAGATGCAATAAATAGTGGTAAAATTAGGAACTGAAATTTAATTAGGTGCTGTTTCTCATTTTACTAAAAATAGGAGAATTATACACAAAGTATAGCTTGGATATATTTTTTAAAATTTTTATAAATTTTAAATGTAAAATATAAATGCTGGCCAATGGTTTTTTTTTTATTTTTTTGAAATAATTTTGCGAATGAATATTTTTATGTGCTTATTATTGCCCTATTAAAAAAAATTAGATTTGTGTCCTCCAAGTGTAAATGCATTCTCTTTGACATACTTTTCACTCCATGACGTGGACCGGCCTTTTCATATTTTGTGTTGGATTAAATCAACCTAATGCTGATAAGGTCTGGTATCTCGCTCCGTTACAGTTTAGTTTTATCTTGTATTAGTTAGACCTGGTACATATAAAAAGACATGTTATTAAAAATATAAAATCCAACATGGATTAAAAAAAATTAAAATTTATGGTGTGTTTGGATTTTGTTGTGGGTAGAGAAAGAAAATAATATAAAAAATAGTTTAAAAATGAAAATAGAATAAAAGGATTTTATTGATAGTTGTTTAAATATTTTAGAGTTAGGTGAGAAAAAAAATATGTGGATTTTGTTGTGGGTAGAGAAAGAAAGTTATTAAAAATATTTAATCCAACATGGATTAAAAAAAATTAAAATTTATGGTGTGTTTGGATTTTGTTGTGGGTAGAGAAAGAAAGTGACATAAAAAAAAATAGTTACAAAAAAATGAAAAGGGAATGAAAGGGTTTTATTGATAGTTGTTTAGATATTTTAAAATTAAGTGAAAAAGAAAATGATAAGTAAGTAAATTTATTATTTGAATATAATGAGAAAATAAAGAGAATGAAAATATAATAGATATCAAATAACTAAGCTACCATTCATTTATATTTTCCCATGGTTATTTTTACTAAATAAAAATAAGGATAATTTAGTAATTGTGCTATTACAGATATTCTTTAGTAATATATACTTTTCTATATTTTTCTCGCCAATTGGGTGAGAAAAAAACAATTAGCCCCACACAATATTTTCTCATGCCTTTTCCAATCCTTTTCATCCCTTGGTTTTCTCGTTGAAAACTAAACAGAACGAAGTTAGACTTTCAAAGCATTTTTTTTTCCCAACCTATTCTTTCCATAGCTTTCCTTACAAAACAAGCGGATTTTTAGGCCAAAACATAGTGAATATGAGCTTTGTTACCTACTAATTTAAATTTTTAGATGAATTTAAATTTTTAAAATATTTTTTAATTAAAATATTTAGATTGACGTACTAACAATATGAAGTTTACTACTCACTAATTTGAAATTTTAGTCAAATATGAGATTTTAAGGTGTTATTTTATAATTACTAAAATTAGGGAAATAGAACCAGAGTAATGTGGTGAAAAAGCCATTTAATTAAGATTCATGTTTTTATTTTTCTTTTGTTAATTAATTGGAGCGCAAATTGTTAGGAGCATATCCTTTTCTCTCAACAAAGATTATCCTTCATATTAAAATAAACGATAGCTTAAAGAAATCAAAGGACCCTCCCCACTTCTTCAAAATCTTTCCTCCCTAGTTAGAATATGGACATCCCTTCCCTTAAAAAAAATAGAAAGGAAAAAGAAAAATGAAATCAGAGGACATTTGGAAAGCTCTGCATCCATGAATACTACGAGGTGTTCTATCAACAAAGTGGTATTTAGGTTTCCAATTTTAAGTGTAGAATGAAAGTCTACTTTTCGCTTTTTAAGAACATGTACTAAACAAATAGTTGTTTTGGTAAAAAAAATATTTTACCTTTTTCAATAGACATTCTTTTCTCCTATATATTTCATCTAGAACTAAATGATGTCTATTAATTCACAAAACTTAGTGTGATCGTTTTTGATTTACAACCTAAAAGTATCAATATTTAATTTGAAAATAGCAACATATAAAAACATGAGATGAACTACCTAAATCAGCTAGTATACGTGTTTTGTGTTAAGAGAACACTTTATTTGAGAGGGGAGAAAGTGGAGGGAGGGAGAAAAAAGTAAGAGAATTAAGGTAAATTGTTGTGTTTAAGAAATATTTGAAAAGTGGGGAAGGAGAAAATTTTTAATTCTCCTAATCCTTCTTACCCCACCAAAACTAATCATCTCAAAAATGGAAGGAAAATTGTCAGTTCTCATATCAAATTTATTAAATGACTAAATTATCTCTTACATAATTTAAAAATTATAATTTTAACTAAACAAAATATTTTAATAAAATTTATTATGAAAGATAAAATTTTTATTTCAACACATTTTATATTTATCTCTCTCACTTTTCATAATTTATCAAATAAAAGAATTTATAATTTTCTTATCTTTTATCATTTCTTTCCAAACACAAGAAATGATGACAAAATATTCCCTTCTTCTAATCATCATTTCTTCCACTTTCCTCTCTGTCACTTTTCTTTCTCTCAAAAATTTTATCCAAATACGGTAAAAGAGTCAAAAGTTCAACCTTTGTCTCTCTTAGATTTATTTCTTGTACGAGTATTGCTTTTTATTGGATAGTTAAAATTAACAAAATTTTGATTGGCTCAAACTCTTGAAACTTTATCCTATATAGAAAAACTTATTATTTTCAACAGGATCTTTCATACACCTTTTTAAAGAGAAAATAATGAAAAGAAGAGCAAACAGTAATAATTTCTATAAGCTGTTTGCTCAAAGTAGAAGCATTCTTCGCAAATTAAAAGGCATAGCCTTGGAAGGGTTATTTCTAAATATTTGTTTATTGTGAAAGTTAAGCCGTTTTATTCCTTGTCACTCCTCATCCCTATCGCCATGCCCCACGTGCATAAAAGAAATAGATAAATAATAAACCAAGTATATAGGCGATAATATGATCACGTGCCTTTAAAAAAAATCGCGTGACAATTTTCTTTCAATATTATTTATCACTATTCAATTTCTTAATGTGACAAATAAAAACCTTTGTGGAGTCTCATCTTGCCTCAATTTATAGATGCTAAAATTGTTTTTGAATGGTCCAAAAAATCCAAGATTCACTGCACAATTTCCAACTCAAAACAAACTAAACCAATTTCTTTTTTTTTTATTTACAATAAACTCTGTTAAGTATTTAGAGAGAAGGAAATGAAATTAAGTAAAATTTCAACTCCTCACTTGTTGGTTGAAAGACACTCCTTTAACTAGTTGAGCAAATGCTCAACCTCACTAAATCAATTTCTTTAACATACTAGCCTGAATGACTAGGAAAGTCTACTTAAAAACATAGAGGAGTGAGGTTAGACAGTTTCCAACTCCCACAACTCCCACCTAATGGTTGGAAAAACACTTCCCCCAACTAATTGGGTCAGACTCTGTCCTCGCTAATCCAATTTCGCCAGCACATGATTTTGTTTTTAACGTTAGTCAGGCCGAGGCCCATGTAAACTAATCTACTTATTGAACCCAACAAGGAGCCTATTAATAATAATTGGCCGGAACCTTTACTTCAGGTATCCCCAAATAAAACTCAGAAAAAGTGGGCTCCAAGGACCCAGGAAAAAGTGGGCTCCTCCCAGCTTCCCCCTAATTTTTCATGTAAAAGTTTAAGTCACTTTCTTCTCACTGAAACAGATGAACATTTTAATGGTTAAAATTTAAATATCTATACTAAAAGTTTTAAGCTTTAATTTCAAAAAAGATTGTGTGAGATTTATAAGAGATAGAAATTTTTTTTCATTGTATAGCTTATAATCCAACTTCTAATGGACAATTTTCTTATGCTGCTCGTTCTGTGTCTATGCCAATAATGGGACAGGGACGGTAGCAATGGGGTTATGTACCCATTTACTTGTCTGAAAAAGAAAAACTATCAACTCAACCTTTATTGAAAAATAATGATAATAATAATTAGGTGAAACAAATCTGTATTTTATGGATATACACCTACCTCATGATGTCCCCATTGCAAAGGCCAAGATCCAAGTTATTATCAAATTAATGATTATGGTTTAAACGCACAGGTCTCCCTCTGTGACATGACTCATTTGCATAATTATCCAGACGTGGCTTCCTTTTGGTGCTAGTTTCATATTTTGATAATCAAATTCATTTGGTTACTTCTTTTCAAATCTTCCTCGAATTTCTCTTTTTTTGGTCAATGAAATGGAAAAACAGAATGAACACTCAAACTTCTGCCTAAGAAAATTGGGCTGATGCGAGTTTCGAATACCTTCAGTCAAAGTGGGAGTCCTCTGGGCCTTTTCTTTCTTGATTCTTCTTGAGCATCACTTACGGGCCACAGCCCACAGTCACTGTCTTTCAGGGCGTAGCAAAATTAAACTTGGAATTGGGACCAAAAAAAAAAAAAAAAAACTTGGAATAAAACAAATTGAAATTCTGTGGTGAAGCATTTGCTCGAGTGAGTGACAGGGAAAGTGTCCCCTACTAACCACTGCCTGGTCTACAGTTCTCCTTTCTTTTTAAATGCTAAACTATGAACTCTTGGGCACTAGGCTAAAGTCCAAAAAAAAACAAAAAATGATATTCTGTAAATCCACTAGAAATAGAATAGCCCACTCGGCATCTGGCAGTCTCGCATTCTATGTCTCGTACAAGGGTCCTTGGATCGTATTTGAATGGCTGTGCTTGTGCGTCTGTAAATTCTGGAAAAAATGTGTAATGGCAAAGTGGAGAGAGAGAGGGGGGCAAGAGAGAGAATATTTTTAGGTTTTTTTTTTCCCTCTATTGTTATTTAATTTTTTTTTTCGAATTTCGGTTATATTAAGCTACAAGGTTAATTTCTTACACGTATGTGTTTCGCATGTGCAAACTAATGAAGTCCATTAACTTCTGTTAAGAGTAGGCTATATTTATGAAAAAAAAAAAGTTGTAAATGACCTAATCTTTAAATTCTCGTGCAAAATTTATGAAAATACGTGAAATTCAAGATATTATACCAAAAAAACATAATGAAATGTCCATAATCCCCTGTAGGTGCACATGTATGAATGCATTAGAGCCGTCGTAAGTTCTGGTAATAAAGGTTTCGATAATAAAATTGCATTTCTTGCCCGAATTGTCATATTGAAACAAATACTTAACAATTTTTTTTTTCCAAAAAACAAAAAAAAAAAAAACTGTTTTATAACACCCTTATGTATTGTTGAGCCAGTTTGATGTGACTTTAGATGCGAAACCAAATTTCCTAGCCCTTTAGAATGTTGTTCCTCATCCGATCAATTTCGATGGGTTAATTCATATGCACGCTAAATAATTAAATTAGCTTGAATTATACCCAACTTAATTACACATAATATGAAAAAAGAAAAAAAAAAGTTAATAATGGAATCAAATTTCTTTTTCTTAAGAAAATTTCACATACAAAAAAATATAAAAAAATTAATAACTTTAATTAAATAGTTTCAAAATAACAATAAAATAATATAAACAATTTAATAAATAAATAAATTAACAAAAATTAATTAATTAAATATTATTAAATAAAATTATATAATTACTACTTATTTAAAGACATAAAATTAGTTCTCCACGTACAGAACTCATATTTCTATGATTGGTTACGGTCCACCACACATTGCTGAAACTGTGGAAGGGAAAACAAAAACCAGTCGCACACGATACAGAATAAATTTACTATTTATAGAACTAGAAAACTAGTCCGCGACATTAGTGCTTTTTCAAGGATTACTTTAGTTGTTAAAATTTATATTTTTATTTTAAAAATTTTAAATTTAATTTTTTTAAAAAAATATAAAAATTATAAAAACTAAATATATATTAACATTATATAACCCATAATCTTACAAATGTTTCACTAAAAAAGATCTTCATATTATATTATGGTCATTCCAAAGATCTTTTTAAAGAAAGTGGGGTCATTCTCTCTCTCCCTCTCTTTTTCCGATTTCTGCTGATTTATATGGACAGAAGATGTGCCACCCACTTGCAACATGGCCTTGTCTATATTGGAATATGTATAATTAAAATATAAAATGTATTTTCTTGACCTTAATGAGTGCCACACACATGGAATATTGTTTTTTGTCAACTTAGCACCACAATAATACAATATGTGAAAAAAAAACACAAAAATTGGGACCACAATGTCGAGCACCAGCACATGATGGAGAATTAAAGAAAGGAACAGGACCCATTTGGCCAGTTTTATTTCAAATTGCGAGTAAGAGAATAGGCGCATGAATTACGTGTGCTAGTAAAAGGATTGATATTTTATGGGTTAAATGTATTTAAGTTTATTGTGGTTTCTTTCTTTCACCTTTTTTTTTTTTGTGTGGTTTCAATTTCAATTGTAAGATTCTTATAGTTTTTAATTCTAACAATTGAATTTTTCTGTCAAATTTTATTAATCTTTAAAATTCTTTTTAAATATAAAATTTTATGAAATGTAAATACTATGAAGATTTAATCTTTTTGATTCATCACGAATATTTTTTTTCATTTTCAAAACTTTTTAGAATTTAATAATCAAAATAATTTAAAAATATAAATCTCATTAAATTTTTTAAAATAAATCTCTATAACAGAAAAACTTTTTGACTACAAAATTTAATAACTGCAAAAACTATACAATAGACAAAATTTATGATATTTTCTTATATTTATAAAGAAAGTATACCACATATTAAGGAGAAATATATAATCTGTGTAAATAGATAAAATATATGACGAGATAAAATAATTATAAAAAAATAATATAATATGTCAAATAGAATTAAAAGAGTTATATAAATAGTTATTAAAAATAAAAAAAATAATTTAAAATATATATAATTGTTCAGATAAATTGTATATTTTTTTAATATACTGTATATTTTTTTATTAATATAAAAAAATATTATATATTTTATCTATTATATTATTTTTATAATTATTTATAACCATCAAATTCTACAATTACATAATATTTCTCGTCTCAGAATTCTTGTTTTCTAGGTGTACCACCTCAGTAAATCAGGAGTCCAACTTGGGCGCGTGATGAAAGGACGTGAGACTGCAAAATGGCCAAAATGTGGGCCACTGCCATATGCCATGTTTTAATAATGCGCGAACCACTTTCATTTCATGCTCAGCGTGAGACCAAAGATACGGACGTGTCATTAATATCTTAAATTCTTGAGGCTCGCCATTCACATGGTGCATTTTTCAATATTCATAAGATGCTCAATTCACATTATGCTTCTCTTTCTTCTTTTTTTTTTCCCCCCTTTTTTCTGTCGACCTTAGCCAAATAGACGTGTACTTGGTGATAATTGAAGTATTTGGGTCGTTTATAAAAAAACTTCAAAAAAATAATTGGGAGCTTTATAATTTTTTTAATAAAAAAATTTATTAATAATATGTCAGTTATCAGATTTGTAAACTAAATTCGAAATAATTTTATTTGTTAATATTTTATTCAACCACTTTTATAAGGGCAGATCTCACCTGAACAGTAGTGAGACCAAACATAACTCTGCAATTAAAGATCAAGATGATTATCAAGTCTAAAACCTAATATTGTACCATAGACTTTCGATACTTTTTTTGGGCCACACAACATTTACCAATAGAGAGTGTAAACGCAAAGACTTGAACGTGAGTCACTAGTGTGAAAATATATTAACTTACCACTAAATTATCACTTAAATGATTGGAGCTTTACATCTGAGTTTTCAATAATTTTTAAAAAATATGACTGTTAGAATATTGAATTCATAAAAATAAAAAAAATAAATTGTTAAATATTGTTTAAAAGGGTTATATTGTTATTTCGATGTTACTTAAAATAACTTAAGTAGTAATGTTCAAAAATTTTAGTTTCATCATTTTGATTATGGGCATATTAACTTACAATTTATTGAATTTTTATGTTATATTAAATTAAATCAGCCACTATAGGTGTAAACTATTTATTTTAATTTTACTTAAGAATTTGCATCACCTTAACATGGGGTTTCTTTTTTCATGAGCAAATGGTGAGGCTTCAATTTTGAACTTTTTAATCACAAGTCCCCACTTTAACTGTTTGAAAAATGTGAAAGAAAGTTTGAAATATTATAAAAGTGACATTCTTAAAATGAGGGAACTCAACTTAGGTGAGTTAGGGTGTATTTGTTTCGTGTAAAATATTTTACAGGAAAAAATTTTACAGATTTTCTGGCGTTTGTTTTACGGAAAATATTTTACATAGGCAAAATTTGAAAAAAATTTTTAAATTTTCAGGTAAAATAACTTCTCCTTTTGCAGAGCTGAAGTTATTTTTAAGAAAAATACAAACTGTGATATAAGTAAGTGACAAAGAAAAATCATTATTTTCACTGCAAATATTTTTCCCTGCAAATATTTTACAAATGTAAGTTATTTTACAGCAAACAAACGGACCCTTAATTGGAACAAACGTCTTCTGTTTGTAAGATCAAATATTTAAACCTTTGATTTCTCTCACTCTTTCTCGTTCCTCAATAATAGCTAAGTGTCATCTCCTCTAACATTAAAAAAAATATATCTTAAAATAAAACATATTATAGAATAGTGTTAAAACGCAGAGTTAAAAGGAGAGATCAAATCCAAGTTTTGCAAAACGGGAAGTCTCCAATCCCATGATCACCTTTGAAGATTGGGTCTCGTTTGACATTTGAATTCCATACTTCTTTCCAAAAAAAAAAACCAACGTAAAAATATTGGTCTGTAACACTTATGGGAGCACATGAAAGACAAAAGAGATGTAGATTTTTTGGTTTTTCTATGTGCTGTGAAAGAGATGTAGATTAATTACATCTTCTCACAACAAACAAAATTGGAAGTATTGGTCTTTGTGCGTCTATTGTATGCTTTAATTACTATTGCTATGTAGTGGTGTTCAAATGTAAATTTTATATTGGAAATAAAAATATATAATTTAAACATTTAACTCTTCAGCAACTAATTTATCACATGGATAATTTAGAAATGTGAAATAAATTATATAACTTAGACGGTAAGAACTCTTAAAAACTTATTTCCTTCCAAATTGAGACCAGCGGTGGATAAGGTACGTTTAGTCCAATCAATTTGGAGCGGACTAGTTTTTTTCTCCCTCGAAGCGGGATGGTTTATCAACGAGTCTAGGGTCCGGACCATCATTTTCCTTTTAAATCTATATCATAGAATAAGGTTTTATTTACCACTTGTGAGACAGATGTGGTATTTTAGTGATAAATTTATGTGTATATATGCATAATTTAATTTCAAATTTGATGCACTCTCTTTAAAAGAAAAAGGTTTGACGAAATTGATGCGTGGTGTTGTGTTTAAATTTGACAATTACTGTAAAAGTTTATAGAGGAAGCTTGTTGAGTCTTACTTATATTTGAGTGATAAATCTATCATATAAATAATAATTAAATAAAAATAAAAATAAATTATTTTTAATTTTAATTTATAAATATGACAATTAATATATTTATGACGTATTTTTTAACATAAAAAAAATAAAATTTATTTTATATTCCTATTCAGGAATAATATTGAGGCCCCACAATACATGTGCTTTGCCAATTATACATGTCAATCACATATACTCCTTAGTCCTTTCCGGTCCTACGCGGTGAGTACTTTTGTTCGTTTATTCCTATGAATGGTACATTGCTTTTCTATCGCGTAGAATTTTTCACTGAATTGATGAAAAAGGGTGTGGGGAGGAGAGTTACAAAAGTGGAAGAAGAAAAATTTATAATAAAAAATAATATTATTTGGTTTTGTTTTAGAGTTGTCTATGAATTGAGTTACAAATAAAAGCCTTAAAAAGGCTCATTACAATTTTATTTTAGGTAATGCTACTAATCACAAAATTTAGTTGTCAAACACCTCAATTTTTAATTTTTGATATAAGATTCCACTGTAATGACTTAATGTGATGAGTGAGACTAGACTTATCATGCCACGTGCCCTTAGGACTTAATGAAAAAAAGTATATATCCAAATATTAAATTGGTACTTAATGTTTAAGTTAATCTTTAATTATAAATTTAATATTTTATTTTTATAAAATTCGTCCCTTACATTTTTGCTATTGAATAATTTGGTAATTTTTTACTATCTAACTATTACATTCACTAATTATTAATATTTACATCATTTACTCATCACATTATCGGAGCTTATCGAGATGTCGTATCATTAAAAATATGATAGCATACCATATTTTCTTTTTTTTTTTTCATTTTTTCCTAATTTTTAGAAATTAATAGAAAAATTAATAAAAAAAGAAAAAAATATAAAATGTCATATTATCGTATTTTTTATAACATGTCATCTGATTATGAGATAATATAATAATACGATGAGTAGATGATATATATTTTAGTAAAGTTAACAATCAAATTATTAAAAACACCAAATTATTTTATAGTAAAAATATAAAAAACAGATTTTATAAAAAAAAAGCATTGTTTATATAATTAAGCATTAACTCAAACGTTAAGTATTAGTATTCTAGTCTCGGGTGTACTGTCGCCTTGTCGGTAGATAAGGAAACCCTTAAATAATTCATTAAAAAAAAGAAAAAGAAAAAGAAAAAGAAAGAAACCTTAAATAAACAACAAAACAAGTTTTCTAAGGGAAAAAAAAAAAACAAAACAAAAAACAAAACAAAACAAGAGCCAACCAACCAAATGTGAGAGTTGGGTAATGCACGTGGTTTCTAACCGGTGACTGCAGGTTCTCCAACCGGACCAGCCGGTACAATTTCTTACACTTTACATTGGAATCTCCCAGTCGGAGGGTCCAGATCAGATCTAACGTAAGCTGATAATTTTTTTTTTATAAAAAAAACCGAAATATAGAAAAAAGAAACGGCCAATTTAAAAGCCCTGTCTCTGTGCTCCTCAGTTTTCCTTCTTTTTCCTTTATTGTTTTGCCCCCTTTGCCTTGCTTTTTTCTGCTTAAAAGCAAGCATCATCTCTCGGTTCTTTAGTAAAGATCAAATCTTTCGTATCTTTTAAGGTCTGACAGAAGAGAATTTTTCTGGGGTTTTGTGGGTTTAACAGTATGGAAAGAGATTTTCTGGGTTTGGGTTCCAAAAACGCCTCTTTCCCGGTGTTGGAAGAGATTTCTGAAGTCTCCAAGGATTCAGGTTTGCTCTTTCTTTAATGGGTTTTTTTTTTTCAAATTTTGTTGAATTCTTCTCTCTCTCTCTCTCTCTCTCTATAGAGTTCTGTCGACAGGTCCTTGTATTCATTACTTTCTTAAGAAATACAAATTTTTAGGACAATTTTCTTTTTAAGTTGAAGTGGGGAGGCTTGAATTGCTGTAATTATGTTTTTGGTTGGCTAGCGTAATTATGTTTTTGTGTTCGTTCTTGTTTGGTTATTGAGAAAGTGTGCGAAATAATCTCTCTTGTTTGAGGGGCTGCATGCCGACAAAGTGTGGAAAACATTTTGTAATAATTTTTTTTGGAGAATACAAATTCTTGGAATTTGTAACTAACAACGTGAAACATAAGAGCGACAATTGGTTTTGACTTTTCAGTGCGTATTAGGACGGCTATATCCACGCCACCAATTGTGGCTTCCAGGGACCAGACGTTCTTAATCCTTAACCTTTATAGTTTTGCATTGAATTAGCCTTTATGCCTGGTTTTAGTGATACCCGATTTATGTCTAATTTTAGAGAGAGAGAAAGAGAGGGAGCGAGAGAGAGGTACAACAATTTTGGCACGAGGCAGTGAGGTAATAATACCTCTAGCACAAGTTGAACATCCTTAATCATAGGCAAAAAAAATTAATTTTTAAGTAAGCATTTTATTGTTTATAGATGATTCTTTAGTTTAGTTGTAACCTAGGATTTAGAAAGAAAGGAAATACTTAGTGAGATTTCAAAGTAAAAATTAAAAAATTTTAATTTGTTTGTCGTATGGTCCATGTGTTATTTTAAGTATATGGTCCATGTGTTATTTTAAGCATAGTCATACAACGGAGATCTAAAAGAAGTATACTTAATCTGGTAACCGACAGGCCGTAACATTTCTTTATTTACCATCTGGTGGATGATAACGTGCGCTGGGGCGGTTCGTGGGTGCGTTTCACCTGTGGGTCAGTTTTAGTGGATCGGTGCTCATTGTGCTTGGGGATTTAGGTTGAAGTGGATACACATGGTCCTTTTTTTTTTCAAATATTTTTTATTACTCTTATTGACTTTACGTGTTATTTGTTGAATTGGGAGTTGGGGATGGAGATGGGATAATGTTTTCCTAGCATGCACATGAGCTGGTCCTGTAATAAACTAATGGATCACGTTGGGAAGTTTGCCTTTTTTAAAAGTAAATTGATGTTTTTAAATTGTAGTGCCTGGCAGATGCATCGATGTGGATATATATTTAATAATATTATATATATTATGTATATATATTAATAAATATTAGCATATGCAATTATGTTGCAAAAAACATCTGCCCCCACCTGACAAAGAAAACGCCACAACCATGAGTCCATGAGATAATGTGAGAGACCATCAAAAGAAACTCGTTTTTATGAAATGTTGCAATGTTATTTAATGTATGCTTTCATCACATATTCTTTTTGACAATTCTGACTATGTCCTTTTTCTCAATGAGTATGCATTGTGCTTAGCCAACTTCAACAAACTTTCCTTTATTTTTGAATGGAAATTCTTTTTATACAATTGAATCTACATTTTTTAATATTTATTTAGTAATTTGTGCTATTTAATAGTGAGACTCTTATATCCATTTATAGCATGAGTGACTAAAGAAGGTAGGTACCAAAGATTTGTTTGTAAAATAATAGCACATGCAGTAGTGCTAGCTTGACAAAACAAAAGTTTTCCGAACATTTTAGTGATTAGATAACCATGTGCACTATCCTGTACAAATCCATGGGTTAAATGATACGTATGTATCGTTTGATAATCCTTCGGAAAATTTAAAAAAACATCATTTGGTACAACTACAGTTGTTTAGAGGTTGATATAACATTATCACCACCAACTTTGTTACCATGGTTGAAGATGGTTGAGTGTTTTGGAGGTTTAAATTTTAGTTAACTTCAAATTTTAAGATATGAGGTGATCATGTGCTTTCGTTATCGACTTAATTAATAAGAAATGGCAGCAGTAAAAAAAAATTGCATTAGACGCTTGCTATTAGCTAGCTGTTTTTTATTTCTTTCTTTGTTTTTTTTTTTTTTTTTGGTGTTTATGCTTGAATTATTATTATATTTTGGTAGTGGATTTGAGTTTAACAGTTGTATGCAAACATCTTGAAAATATTTCATGATACTTTATGCCATATTGGTCTGAGAAGGCAATCTAACCTTCTCTTTTTGTTTAGCCAATAGCTATCAGCTTTCTATTTGGTTCAGGGTCTAAAAGAATTTAAATATTCTTCACATGATAATATCTTACGATTAATTGCAGCATAAAGCCATTTGCAAGACTAATTTGCATCATTTCCATTTTCATTGGCTTTTCAGGACCCATGAGAGGTTCAGGGATGCAGTGGTCTTTTTCAAACAATGTTTCTGCTACCCCCCAGTTCTTGTCATTTAAGCCTTCTCAGGAGGAGAAGCCAAGGAAAGCTGTTCACGATCCCATGGCATCCTCACGTTTTATGTCCATTTCAACTGCTGACGCGTTTGATTCTAACCAGATGCCATATTCTGGGATAGTTCAGGTTAGTTATTGCCACGGTGTTAATTTGTTGTACTAATCCTTAGCTAACTTGTGTTCAAAACTCCAGTTCAATGTCTGAGGGTATATAAAAAGTTCATCTTTAAGTTTGACTTTATATATGATAACTGTAAAGATTTGTAGAAGCATATGCCCAATAATTTAAACGGATAATAAGAGGGAAGAAGCAAGTAATATTAAATGAGTTTTTTTTGGACGCCACATCTTACTTAAAACCTTAAAGATTAGGTTATAGGTCTTATAACAACACTTATATATTACTTTACTCCTCCCTTCCTTTTTAATATGAGATTTTTGTATTTTATACTCCAACACGCCCCCTCAGGCGAAAGCCCAACTCATCTGAGATGGGCCCATCTCACTTGGGCTGGAAGTGTGAACAAATAACGAAAGTCCAATTTCACCTGAGTTGGATCCAGTTCACCTGGTCAGACTCTAGTTCACCATTAAATGTGAGGGGCAACAACATTCGGGTCCTGATACCATATAAAGATTTGTAGAAGTATAGCCCAATAACTTAAACAGATAACAAGAGAGAAGAAGCAAATAATATTAAATGAGTTTTTGAACACCACATCTTACCTAAAACTTTAAAATTTAAGTTATGAATCTTCTAACCACAATTATATATTGTTTTACTCTTCTATTCCTTTCTAATATGAGACTTTTATATTTTATACTCCAACAATAATCATGGCATTCATTAGTAGACTCAAAAATTATGGAAGTCTACCACTTTCTTCAAATGATTCAATAATTTAATTATAGACCAAAGTATTAATGCGTACGGGCTTGAAATAGGTTCTTCATGGTCCTTGCATGTTTTGGACTCGAACTTTACTTTGTTTGCTATTGTATTCCTCGTGTGAATTGCAGAAAAGTATCAAACCTGATAATCAATCTGGATACCACTATGCAATGGCAAACTATTCCAAGCAACACTTTGATGCATATCAAGTCAATCGCCCTCAGGAAATGAGGACATTCCCGGTCGTTAACCCACCAAATCAAACAATTGCAATTTCAGTGACCGCTCCTGTTCTGCAATCCCATTTTGCTTCAACTGGACACAACTTGGTGGTTAATCCTATGAGCGCACAACCTCTTGGAGGAATTCCAATCACAGCCCCTGTTTCTGTTCTGCCCAATACAAGTCCCATTGTTAGCGCCACTGACCTGAGGTATGAAAAGTGTAATGCTTTTGCTATGAATATTTTGACCTATTAACCTGCTGAATTCAATATATTTTTTGCTTTTAGGAATGGTTCCAAAGCTTCTGGGGCGCCTGCTCAGTTGACCATATTCTATGCTGGTTCCGTGTGTGTTTATGATGATGTATCCTTTGAGAAGGTACAATCTTAGTCCAGTAGCATGGCAATTGGATTTTGTATCTAATAATCTCTTACTCATCCATCCAGGCTCAGGCTATCATGTTGTTGGCTGGAAATGGATCCTCTGCAACTCAATGTAAAACTCTCTCCCCTGCAAAAGTGCAGGCACCAATCTCAAAGCCTTCTCCTGGTGATTGTTTCGTTGCAAACAAAACACGTGATATGCCTCTGTGCTCAGCTCTCCCAAGCCCCATCTCTGCAGTCTCTTGTCACGCCAGTGAATCAGCAATTGTGAAACCTGTAGCAACTTTAGCATCTTCTGCCATCCAAACGGAGCGGCCCAAGGTGGCTAGTTCAGTGGCACCTGCTTCTGCAACTTCAGTCCCAGCAGGTATAAAAAAATTTGAAACTTTGAATTTTTTTTTTTTATATGCAGCATGTTTGATGTCATTGTAACAAGTCCACTCTCGTCTTAACAGTAGCTGTACCTCAGGCTCGCAAAGCATCGTTGGCTAGGTTCTTGGAGAAGCGTAAGGAAAGGTATATGATGGTTTTATTTTTCCTTCTTCTTTTTAAAGGCAGCATTTTGGTTGCATTTTTATGTTTAAACAAGGCAACTTGAGTTTCTTGGCTCAAAAAGCATTCCATTTTTTATGTTTACAGGGTTATGAATGCATCCCCATACAATGGCAGCAAGAAATCTACTGACTGCAATTCCCCTGGTGCCGATTGCGTGACTTTGTCAATCAGTTCTTCCAGCTCTTTTCCTCTCCAAACCACAAATTAGCAGTCACAAGAGGCTCTAACCGAGGAGATCAAAGCGGAATTTTGTAGACTCTTCATGCACTTTAAGAAGAAGAGATGCTTTGTTCAAACACTTGCTTTCAACCCTCAATTATAAGCCAATTCTTTCTACTTAAGATCGTGGTCTAGTTCCTCATTTTCCGGGATATATTGTTCTTAATATAAAGAATTGTTCTTAGATTCCCAGTTGTGATCAGAATCTATTCGCGTATAACAATGCAGACACCTGGTAACTCAGGATTCTGTTGTAAGAGAACCATTTTCATAGCAGAAGATAGCTAATGTTTTCATGTTCTTCTTGTTAGCTTTTTTTCCTGTTTTGCTCGTCCATGAGAATATAAAAAATTTTTCGAAATGTAATATGACAAAAAAATTTTGTTCGAAAAAATTTTTGGGTCATTTTTGTTATTTGTTATATGACCAACACATGTTCTGCTTCATTTCACCTGCCAATGCAATTCAATTACTTTTACTTTTAATTTTACTTTTTTTTGGTTAAGAAAAAAAATCATTCGTAATTATATTAGTTATAAGATTTGTAAATCGATATCAAAATAATTTATATTTGTCATGTCTTATTTAATCACATTTAATTTAAAAAATAAATTCACCAATCAAGTATTATTAAATTTAATAAATCTTTTTCTCGTCTAAATATAATGTCTGCATCTATAATATTAATAAGTTGTGTATCTGTATCTATATTTTTACATAACCTCATTTATTTGGCCAACTGGTCATTGCTAAGAAAGATACGTTGTGATATTACCAGACAAACACATCATGTGATAATTTTAATTTTACTATCGGATTGGGAACTAAAGAGGACATTGTACGGAACGAGAGGCGACCCCAGAATCGTTGCCGGAGCAGCCGGCGACGGCGACAAGGAAGATGAAGGCGAAGGCAAAAGCGAATGCTGAAACGATACAAGAACTAAAGCGGGGGCGCAAACCGAGCAGCAACCTTTTGAGGCTTCTCCTTCCCTTCCTCTTGTTTCTTCTTCGTCCAATCGTCTTCTTCCTGTTGTTCTTTCTGCAATTATTTTTTCCTTTTTTGGCTTCCAGATCCCGCGACGATTTTGGTATTCTTCATGGATTACCCAAAAGTGTGGCAAATCTTTTTTTTTCTTCCAAATTTGACTTTTTGTTTTTCATTAACAAGAAAAATAATATTTTAATAAAAAAACTTTTTAAAAGATAATTTAATAATTAAAACTTAAGTTTTTATCATAAAAATTTTAAATTTAAATCTTAAAAAAAAAAAATAGAATTGATAAGAACACATATTTATTTTTATTATATAATTTAAGGTTTAATAAATTTTTAGAAATTAAAAAAAAAGGAAAAAAATGAATTGCCGCGACATAACGATGAAACTGTCGTTGATAAGCTGAGAGTAGCACACATATAATAGCAACGCAGTTCTCGAGGAAATGCACTACCTGGAGTTGCCGATTGTGCAAAAGGCTAATTGCCGATCATCGACTCATTTAACAATGAAAGCAAATTATGAAGGGTTCATTTAGAGACGCTGTCAATTTTTTATTTTTATTTTTTATTTTTTTATTTTTTGTTATTTGTTGAATTTTTGTATTTATTGTTGTCAATTTTTTTTATAAGAATAAAAAATAGATAGAAAAAGAATAGTGAGAGAAATGATAAAAAGAGTATAAATATAGAGAGAAAAATGACAAAGAGAGAGAGAGAAAAAGAGAGTAGAGAGAGAATGATTAGAGAGAATGGTAGAGAGAGAAAAAGAAGAGAGAAAGAAAGAAGAAAGAGAATGAGTAGAGAGAATGACATAAAGAGAAAGGGTAGAGAAAAAAATGAGTAAACAGAACAGTAGATAGAGAAAAGGAGAAAGAGAGGGTAGAGAGAGAATGAGTAGAGAAAATGATAAAGAAAGAAAAGAGAGAGATGGTAGAGAAAGAACGAGTAAAGAGAATGATAGAGAGAGAAAAATACGAGCAAGAGGGTAACGAGAGAATGAGTAGAGAGACTGGCAAAACAAGAAAAAAGAGAAAGAGCATGGGTAGAGAGAGAATGAGTAGAGAGAGAAAAAGGAGAATGAGAGGGTAGAGAGATAATAATAGAGTATAAAAAAGGAGAGAGAATGTGGGTAGATAGAAAGGAAAGAGAATCTGGGTAGACAGAAAATGATATAGAGAAAAAAGAGAGAAAGAGAGAGAGAGAGGGCAAACAGAAAACGAGTAGCGAGAATGATAGAGAGAGAAAAATGAGAGAGAGAAAAATGAGAGAGAGAGAGCGGGTATAGAGAGAATGAGTAGAGATAATGGTTGAGAGAGAAAAAGGAGAGAGAGAGAGAGTGGGTAGAGGGAGAATTAGTAGAGAGAATGATAGAAAGAGAAAAAAGAGAAAGATGGTAGAGAAAGAATGAGTAGAGAGAGAAAAGAGAGAGAGAGAGTGGTAGAGATGGAAAAAGGGGAGAGAGGATAGAGAGAGAATGTTAGAGATAGAAAAAGGAGAGAGAGGGTAGAGAGAAAATGAGTAGAGAGAGAAAATAGAGAGCGAGGGTAGAGAGATAATGAGTAGAGAGAGAATGAGTAGAGAAAGAAAAAGTAGTGAGAGAAAAAATATAGAGGGATAGAGAGAGAATGAGTAAAGAGAGATATGGTAAAGAGAGTGGATAGAGAGAGAACAGGTTGTAAGAGAAAGTATAGGAAAAAAAGTAAAAAATAAAATCAGAAAGTTAGTTTTTATTATTTTCTTAATTTGTTTTTTTTTCTTTGAAAAACACTTTCAACTTTTCAACAAAAAACAGAAAACAAAATCAATACCAAACATATTTTCTGTTTTTTTATGTAAAAAATAAATAAAAAATTAAAAACAAAATCCATTCCAATCGGAATGGAAATTTATTACTTATTATTGTCGGATGCTAATCAAGTTCCTACTGACCTAATTGTGCACTAAATTAGTAGACGGTGACCTAAATTTTCACTGTTAAACTTACGTCCAAGGGTCCATAAATGGTGGGGGTTAGGACCCAAGATGGGTGTTGCACACTTTGGGCGTGTCCACGTCAGCAAGTACTGCTAATTAGGAGAGAGAACAGGTTACAGCTGTCACATGGATGCCACGTCGACAGTTAAGGGAGTAAGTGATAGAAAATTTTAATTTTACGCGAATTAGATTGCTGCCAACTTTATTTGATTAATTTTGTATTTATTAACTCACATTATTCCAATAAAATAGTTAATGATCTAAAATAGTAATCATCTTGTTCGAATTGCAAGAATGATCTCATGTAAAAATAAAAGCATGAATGCGTTAAGGCGTTTTTTTTTTTTTTTACAAGAAATGGGCAAAGGCTAGAAAATAAGAATATAATCATTATAACTCAAAACGTGGAATTAAGTTGGAAAAATTTTCAATAGATTTTTTCAATCAATTTTATTAAAACGCTTTGGTAAGATGCAATAAGTTACATAACTTATCACTTACAAAATCACTAAAGAGTTTAGTTAATTGAATTTTAATTTTGAATCTTTTTTAATGCTTTTACAATTCGTTAGAATGACTTCTCCCTAACAAAAAAAAAAAACAAAAAAAAGAAGATAAACATTAGTCAGAATCAGTTCTTATTTTTTTAGAGCAATAGTATATCAATCATCGTACTAATGGATTGATGCCAGATTGTGTCCCGCTCCCGTTTTCATTTATTTATTTTTTATAGAGTGTTTCTATTACTTAAATACTGTTAGACTTACATGAGTTTCTTTCACATTCTATCATAATATTAATGAATTTAGATTTTACAGTGCACAAAATATAACATTCATAACATTACATTAAAAGTGCTGATGTGAAGAGTTAAACCCAAATCAATATAAAAAATATACTAAATAACTATTAATTACTATTTTAAATTATAGTTTAAAACCAATTCCATAAATGTTAAAAGACCAAAAAGCATGCGGCAGGGGAAGCAAAATTTGACATGATTCTAGGACTAGCACATTTTGACCATTTTGAGGAACTTTCTTTATAATAATTAATCAAAGAAAAAAAAAAGTGGAGTATTATATTCCAGCGAACGTGGCCTTAATGTTCGGGGCTGCTGCACGCTCCACTGAAACACCTTTTGCCTAGTCGTGCAATTCTCAGCAAACCCATTTCTTGCTTTCTTCAAAACTTTCTTCTTCTGAGGTATGTATCTGATATAACCCACATCAAGTATGTTTCTAAATTTTTTGTTTTGCTTACAAATATTTAATTTTCTTTTCGTTGATACATTTTGTGGGTTTTTTTTTTTTGATTTTTTTCCTGTTTGGTGCTCGAATTCCAACAGAGTCCGAGTGAAATAGTTGAGTCATGAACATTTCCCTTTTTTTTTTTTACAGTAAATTTATTTGGCAAATGACGTATAGAAATTGTAATGTTTCCTTGTTTGATTTTTCACTTCTTTGTCAGTTTTTCTGCTTTTGGGTGTTTGAGATACTAAGCAAAGTATGCCCAAGAAAGATCTTGAAATATGATGGCTTAAAATGTGGCAATGACAGAAAATTTATGTGCAGGAGAGGGGTGGGTCTTATTAACATGTCTAGCTCTGTGAAACACTCTGTTGGCAAGCGACCAAGAGAAGAATATGATGAATTAATAGAGATAGACTCTGATCTTGAGTTGGATAATAGTGATGCTGTGGAGCCTGACAATGATCCTCCGCAAGTGGTAACGGAAAGAGCCAATTTTGGGGTTAGATTCCCTGAAAAAAGAGAAATTTTGCTAATATTTGTATCTCTTAATTATAGATGGGAAACCCGACGGTTGAAGTTACTGAGGAAAATCGGGATGCTTCACTAGCAGAACAGAGGAAAGCCTTGGATGCAATATCTGAAGGTGTTGATATATAGATGCTTGTGCAGTTAGCTTTCTGTTTGAATTTGTCTTGCTTTGTTTCTTATCAATCTCTGCCTTTTCAGGTAAGCTCGGTGAAGCGGTAGATCATTTGACAGAAGCCATAAAGTTGAATCCAACTTCGGCAATACTGTTTGCTACTAGAGGTAATTATTTCCTGTGACTGTTAATGTTATGGTGCTATTATTCCTGTTTATTTTCTTGTCGTATGATATTTTTGGTTGGTCTTTTGTATCTTAAAATGCTTGCTTTCAGCTGATGTTTACACAAAACTGAAGAAACCAAATGCTGCTGTACGTGATGCTAATGCTGCGTTAGAGGTTAGTTATTTGTCTCATCGGCAGGAAAATAAGTTTCAAATTAATCAGTTCTGATGCAAAAGAATCTTTATTTTATTCGTCATGGGCTAAAGAACTGATTTATGTGGTCTAGGTCAACCCTGATTCTGCAAAGGGATATAAAGCACGAGGAATGGCAAGGGCCATGTTGGGCCTATGGGAAGAAGCAGCAAGTGATCTGCATGCTGCATCAAAATTAGATAATGATGAGGAGATTGGTTTGATGCTGAAAAAGGTAATTGCTTTGTTTCTTTGTTCGAGCCTTTGAAGCAATCATGATTTGTTAAATATAAATGAATGCACAGGTTGAGGCTAATGTTCAAAAAATTGAAGAGCACCGCAGAAAATATGAACGTTTGCAGAGAGAGAAGGAGCTTAAGAAGGCTGAGCTTGAGAAACAACGTCGCACTGAGTCGCAAGTGAGTAATATTTTTTCAAAGGGGAAAAAGAAAAACAAAATGTCATATTTTCAAAAGTCAATAAAAAGAAGAAAAGCATCCAATTTTATTTGCAAGCCATATTTGCATTGCCTAGGATGGATTGAAATTCCTTTGAAAAAATCATGAACAATGTTTTTGGCTCAATTCAATTGACACCTTGAGTTAAGCCAAAATCTGATTTAACATATGAAGAAGTGTGAAATGGAGGAAAAAGTGTGAAATAGAGGAAATGAACTAAGACAGATGTTGTGGGAGGCAAAATTTAAACTGTTAGAACTCAGTTGGCTAGTGGCTGATAAGGTAGGCTGATTAAGGGGAGTGCTGAGGAGACAAATGCTATTTTGAGAGCATGGAGTAAGGTACATTGAGCGGTGAAGAATTCATTTTAATGTGATATTGTAAAAGGATTTTGAAAAGATGTTTTGGGCCTACTTTTACCAGGTTCTGCTGTGTTGGTCTTTGTACCATAGCTGTGCCCATGGGAAGGAGAAAGACTAGGTTGTGAGTTTGATTCGTTTTTCTTCTTCTTCCAAACTACATTTACTTTATACAATAAGTGACAGCAACCGTCTTTGTGTTTCTCATGGCATAAAGATATATTTGGCAGCTTTTCTCTTTTACGGTAGTTTTCACAAGTTAATTGGCTAGGATATGCAGACAATATATGTAAACAACCTCTGGTGCTTGAGGCTTTGGTCTTGCGTCTGAAGCCAAGCAAGGCAACCCCTGATTAAAGATGCCTGTCTTGGTGCAAGGCAAGGTGCTTAGTATACAGCTGACCTTGCTGCAATCAGCATGCAATGACAGCATCTGAACTTTTCTTAGGTTTGCTCATTTTCTTGACAACACATAAGAGTGTGACCATTCAGCAATTGTTCCTTGATGTTCGTGCTGGCTATATTGCGCCATTATTGTCATAATTCCTTTAACAACTTTCTCTAATTTCAATCTTTTACCAAATCATTATTTTAGTTTCAGCTGATTACTGTGTTCAAAGTTATTGTTTCAACTTATTGCAGGAACAGGAAGCCTTGGCTGCTTTAAAGGAGGGTATGAACTTTTATTTATTTTCTTATCACGTAGCATGCGGATGGATGCATACTGATCTAAAAGAATCTTTTTTTTTGTTGTGATCAAAAGGATTTTTTTTTTGATTCATCGGAAATTAATGCCCACATTGTGTAATTTGAGAGCGATGGACTTCCCCTTTGCTCTTATGGCCAACCTAGCTAAGCCTGGTTTTTGATCAAAGGAATCTAAACTATGATGAAGTTACTCTAAATTGATCATTGATACATCTATCACTTTGCTGCTACAAAAATGCCAATTTTTCCCGATAATGTCCCATGGTGATATGGTATTGTGTACTGTTACTGTCTAAGCTAAACTTGTAACATGGATGTGAAGACTTGCAATTTACATATGGATGCTGTCATTAAAGCTAGACTTTATATTTTTTGTCAAGCATTTTGTGTTGAAATTTGACCAAGACCTGGAGGAACAGTTCTAATTGAAGTGAATCAGTGAAGTATGGCAAACAACACCTTAACAGACTACTATCATTGAAATGCTTTGCAACCTGCCCCCCTGTTTATAAATCCCCTTTTTGCCTAGTTTTGGGTAGAAGTTCGTAAAGTTTCAAGTAAATTTCTCTTATGAATGGCTGGTTGATGTCCCTGGTGGTTATTTGTCCCCTCTTAATCTATTGCTTTTGGTTGCACAGCAGCCATTTTGCACTGCAAAGTGCATTGATTTGTTTTTATTTTTCCTATATTTGGAGTCTTCTGAGTTGTATCTTGTTGTGAATGTTAAAAACTCACATGATGCTTTACTTATAAATAAAAAAAGAAAATGTTCACATGGTGCCTCTTATGTGGTTTTTTTTTTTTTTTTTTCCTTCTTTTCTTGCATTTTTTTATTTTAAAGTTGAGAGTTGTTTATTGTGATCCTGACCATAAACTTGACTCAAACGTCAAGCAACCTGAATTTCTCTTTCCTAAAACTTTGCAGCCATGAAATGACTTGATCTGCAAATTACCTGCAGCTTATCTATTTTCTTCTTTTGGCTTCAATAGGGCAAGTTTTAAGCATTCACTCTGCAAGTGAGCTGGAAACCAAGATGAATGCTGCAACAAAAACATCCCGCCTTGCTGTCTTGTATTTTACGGCAACATGGTGTGGACCCTGCCGTTTTATTGCCCCTATTTATGCAAGCTTGGCTGCTAAGTACCCAAAAGTTGTATTCTTGAAAGTTGACATGGACGAGTTGAGCAATGTGGCTTCGCGCTGGGATGTCAGTGGTGTGCCTACATTTTACTTCTTAAAGAACGGCAAGGAGGTTGACGAGCTAGTGGGGGCTGATAAAAATGGCCTTGAAAGAAGAATTGAGAAACACACACGTTAATTCTAATCTGCTGTAAGAGCCTTATCTCTAGTCATTCCTTCTGTTTTCATTAAGTTCGGTGATCAAACTCTTGAATAATGCTTGACACGGAACAAGTATGTAATCAAAATTTGCCATGCTATCGCTTGGTCAAAAAATGACCTGCTAGACCTGTATGCCGTTCGATGGAATGATGTTTCATCAAATCAGGAGCAAACTGCTTATTTGCTTTTGAATGCAGCTATTTGCGCCCTTTAATCTGTATTTCGTGTTTACAACTGTTCTTTACGCAATGTTGTATACATCATCTATTCTAAATAAATTTCTCGTTTATCACATGTATTTTCCCAGATGCTGACCTGATACAACACTTATCAAGTGTTGCATGTTGTGCGAAATTTGATGAGGATGTCTGGTGGATTGTGCAATTTCTGATTAGTTCAAGATTGAACGTTTAACCTTTGACTGTTTTCTCCCATTGAATCATTGACATGCCAGTTCTAAAAATACTGATTAGAAGTTACCGAATATTAATTTTCTCTCTACGCTGCAATTGCTCGCCACAGCCATTTCAGAGCTTTGCTGCATCCCGGAATCTTCACACTCTTGTTCTTATTCATGTATGTTCTTAACCAAGCATTTCCTTTGATTTTTCATTCAAATGATCTATAGTGATCCGCAGCATGAAAGCAGAGGTGGTCTTTCTACTGAGAAATTACAAGTTCGCAAATCCCATCAATGCTTAAATGCTTGCATTTATTATTCCCAATATTAGTTTAGATAGACAAAACGGGAAGAAGGTAGGAAAAATTAAATCAAACAGCTGCTATAAGCTTGATGGTATATAAGCAATCTGATGTCCATGATCTAGAATTTTGAAACAAAGGAGGTGTTGAAAACAAATGCAAATGCAAAGTGCCACATTGGAAGTAATAACCAGTTGTTCACTTTCTCTCGTTCTTGGAATAGAATCTAAGAACCACATAGAAGAAGAGGCGATAAAGAACTCCCCAAGCTAGCAAGATGGCAACGTCATACCAGATGTTCTCTAGGGTGATGCCCATTGAAAAGACCACATCTTCTCCAATCAGCGGGCAGTTTGGCCCTAGTTGTGTCCAGGTTTGATTGTGCAGTTTGCTGAATCGCACGTTTCCCAGAGGACCAGGAGAGAGATCAGCAGAATTGCCTGTATAGCACCTTGAGCCTTTGAACTCATTCGTCACCATTGCTTCAAATGGGTACTTGATTGCAGAAATGTAATGGAGCCACCTCCAGTAAACCGGTATCTGGGATTGCTTTAGGAAGAAGCCGCAGGTGAGGAAGAAAAGAGCAGTTGTGGCGATCACAACCGCATAGCCTGTGATGTAGCTCGGAACCAGTGCACTGACAAGCATCACGTAAGCATTAGTAGTTATGAGTGAAGCGTAAAGGATTATCCAGAAGCGGAAGAGACTGCTTTTGATATGAAGAGCATATTTGGTAATGGCGGCAAAAGTAAAACCTTGGATGGCGAAAAATGGGAGGTAAACTATCAGTGAGGAGATGACATAAGAGGAAGCACGGTAAGCATTGTGGGAAGTTTCCCTGATGAAGATGAATCTTTCCTGGATAAAAGTTGGGACAGCGTCGTTGGAGGAGAAGAAAACAAGGCAGACTGAAAAAATGTAGAAGTTGAGAAGCCGGTTGATGGTTTTGAAGCTTCCCTCACCTAGGTTCTTGAAAAGAGAGGATAGAATGAGAGCCATGACAGTCAATACAATCTCCCTGGAGAGGAATAGCTCAGGAGTGCGAACCACGTTAAGCGCTGTGCGCCATGAGAGGACTGCAACCTCGCGGATCCATGGGTTGGCATATTTTGGGCCATGTACTGGCTCGTCCAGTACTTCTTCCTCGAATTCAAAATCATCATAAGAAGGAGGAGGTGTAGAATCTGATGATTGGCTTACAACCTCTGGGATTTTCGGATGAGCTACAGCATGCTGTGGTGTTGAATATCGACTTGAAGCATGGCTCCTTGCTCCAGAAACTGGCGTTTTTGCTGGTGTCCTTCCTGGAGTTCTTGCAGGTGTCCATGATGGTGCACGGCGAGGAGTTCCTGTGACACCATGGTAGACCCAAACTGAAAAGTCTTTATAGAAGTGAGAGGCCAAACGCGGATATGCATTACTCTGCAGGTGCATTGGCGTTCTCATTGTTTTGCGTTCAAGAGAGTTGTCATAATTCTCGTCGTCCTCTTCCTCATCCTCAATTTCATCCATTCGTCTAGAATCTGCTCTAGATGTTGGATTTCCCATGAATGAGAATGGTTGGCTTCGTAGACTGATGGCTCGTTTCGAGTCAGGGGTCCTCGTGTAAGATGTTTGTGCTCGTGGGGTTACAGGAGTTTTTGGTGTTTTTGGTGTTTTGGGAATTGGTGTTCTTGCCAATTGATCCGGTTTGACGCCATCACGTTGGTACAGCACTAGGGGGTCAAGTCCCACTGTGGACTCGTCATACTCTTTGATCACATCCAGGAGGTACTCAAGGTTATTTTCACCTTCAGGAACTGGCCTTCCGAATCCAGCGAGATGTGCAGGCAAGCCAGCCGGGCTTCCCATATATACGAGCCTGCCTCTGTTCACAGATTTGATATCGTGGTAAGTGTCAAGGCTTATTAATCGGCAGCCCATGGCCGGCAAAAGGTTTACTTATGGGAGTGTAAACATTGGTTATTGGAGGATCTATCTTACCTCGCGAGGATTGTGATGCGATCCAAGAGCATTTGAATCCTGAAAGAAGGCTGGTGGATAGTCATCAAGACAATACTCCCTCCCTGGGCTATGTCCTTCACTTTTTCCACCACACTGTAGGCACTTGTAGAATCAAGTCCCGTTGTTGGTTCATCAAGGAACAGCAGGGATGGCTTATGGATTATGTCAATTCCTATTGACACCCTTCTCCTTTCTCCACCTGACACTCCTCTCCTTCCCTCATCGCCAATATATGTGTGTGCTGCACTCTGCAGTAACACGTGGGCAAATATGTAAGAGTGTGAGACAGAAAGAGAGGGAAAGATGGAGAAGGAAGTTATACCGTTAAACCAAGTTGGTCAAGGAGCTCATGAACTCTCTTTTTCTTCTCATCCCTTGATAGGGAAGGTGGAAGCCTAACTTCAGCAGCAAACATGAAAGTCTCAAAAACTGTTAACATGGGGAAGAGCTGCTCATCTTGCATCACATAAGAAGAGATCATCTTCATGTAGCTGGTAGTTACCTACAGGGCCATCAGAAAGTTATAAATCAAAGCTTGTTCTTACATATATAGGTTGATTGATTTATCTTGCATTGCTCTAACAGACACAAGAGGTTCACGAACCGGCTTCCCATCAATCCTGACGGACCCTTCAAGGCTCCCTTGCGCAATCCGACCAGCCACAGCATCGAGAAATGTGGATTTCCCTGCTCCACTAGGCCCCATGATGGCCATCACTTGACCTCTCATTGCCTGGCCAGAGATGTCATTGAGGAGATAAGCTTCTTTCTTGATCCACTCACCATCCTTTTTGATCTTCTTAATTACACTGTACGATATGTTTCTGAACTCGAGGCCATGGCCCGGAATCATCTTCCTGGGCTCAAGCTGCACCACATTTTTTTTTCCTACACCCGACTCGTCCATGTCCATTAGACTCTCCAGGCTTCTGTTCGCCATCATCCGGCCTGCCTTCGTCATTGTAATCAAAACAACTTCACCAAGCACTTGTTGAAAAGGGTGTTGATCTGTTGACTTGCCCCAAATATTGGGCCACAGAGCTTTGCTAAGATCAAATGAAGTTGGCTGGAGATGTGATATTAAAGGGATAGAACAGTAACTGGAGGAGTAGAGACAAAAAAACCATTGATAGTTAGACTCCAAGAAGGGGAATTTCCAAGGTGGTATGAGCATCTAGAACAGCCAACCAAAGCGCAGTGTTTCTCAATCTGTTGTCCTACTTCTTACATTGGTTTTGTCATTCGCTTTCATTGTTATCACCGGAAGTCAGCCTGGCTTTTGTTTCATTGTGCATCATCGCGAAGGTTTGGACTATGCTTCTATTCTTTTCTTGCAATCGTAATGCTTTCTACATTCTACAGGCAGTAGCACATCCCAGGGGTCCGTTGGAATTTAGAACGCAAGGCAATCAAGTGCTGCACAGCCGTAACGGTCAGTTGGGCTCTTAAAACTTTCGAGGTAATTGAATGAAATCTACTAATATAGTAAGAATGGTAATTTTGATTTTTATCATTAGTGTCTTTTAAGAGACAATTGGGTGATTAAAAATTAAACTTTTATTTTAAAAATTTAAAGTTTTAATATTGAGAAAGAAGAGTATGAGAATTATAAAAATTAGATAGTTATTATATTATATAATTTATAATTTAATAAGTTTTTTAATGAACAAAAAGAAATATAATTAAATTTAGGTTAAAATTTTAAATTAGTGTTTAACGTTTAGACTCTTATTCAATTATAGATACAATTTTTTTTTTTTTTAGAAAAATTGGTTTCAATGTTTTCAAAATAAAATAATCTTATCTTTCTGTTAATCAGCCATTAACTCTGTTAATGTGTACTTGCCATGTTATCAAACTCATCTTAATAAGATAAAACGATAATAAAATTATGCTGGCGTGACATTACTAAATTTTAAAAAATTATTAAATATTTAATTTTTTTATTATTTAAAAAAATAAAAAAAAACAAAAAAAAAAATATATATATATTTAGATTGTTTGAGTTCGCTCACCGAACTCTCTCATTCCCATTTGTAGTTCCCTCTACCAGATTCTCAATAAAAAAGCATTGGGATTTCTGATTCAATTGTACACTTTTGTGTTGTCATTTTTTTTTTTGGGTATGTGTTGTGTCAAATTATTGAGAAGCAGGTAATGGCAGTGGACGGCCATGGAAGACAAGCTGGAGGAGGAGATCGCGGTGCCAGATTGGCTTGAAGTCGACGATCTGGAGGCGTTGAGGGAGCAGTGGATTCAGTGGATGAAGAGAATGGCGGAATACAGCCGTTGGATCTCCTTCGGCCACGACCGTGTCGTTGCCATTTGAGATCCCTTTCGAGAAGATTCTTCTCCGCTGTTAATGCCAGCGACCGCGTCGTTTGCCATTCCAACCTCAACAATTGGCGTTGCAAGCTAACAAAAATACATACTAAATTGTTTTTTTTGTCTTTTCTTTGTCTATTTATTAAAAAGAGTACAATTACATGTTCAAGTGATTTGTCTGGAGTTTTATCTAAAGTTCTCAGAACCGAACCGGTTATAAAATCGAAAAATTGAGAGGTTTAAGGTTCAACTGGTTCGACCGGTAAAACCACGATTAAATTAGTAAAATCGGTATTTAATATTAAATATATAAAAATTAAATTTTTATATAACTTATATAATTATATAAAATGTTATATTATATAAAAATGATAATAAATATTTAAAATAAAATGTATTTTAAGAATTATATTAATATTTACATACATTAACGATATTACAATTAGTATATTTAATAAAATATAATTTATAAAAATTAATTGAAAAAATAATATTTATAAATAGTAATTAAATATTAATTTTTAAATTTTAAAGATTAAATTGAAAATTTTAATCAATTGAAGACTAAATTAAAATTTTTAGTTAAAATTAGAGTTTTAATTATAATTTAGATAACGTTTTAGGTCAAATTATAATTTAAAATTTTTTGGTTTAAATTAAACCAGTTCAACCAGTCCCATTTTTTACCGATTTTTGACCGATTTTTCCGATTTTTGACCGGTTTTTTTGGTTCGGTCAGAATTCCATTTTTAGGCTTGAACCGGACCAGACTTAGGATCGGTTCTCGATTTTTTCGGTTGAATCGGCCGGTCCGGTCCGGTTCTTAATTCATTGGTTTTATCACAGGAGAAATTAATACTAATATTTTTTAAATGTAAAAATAATAAATATTTTTTATATTTTAAAAATATCAATTTTCGTTTTAAAAATATCAATTACAATTTTAATCGAGACAAATACACTTAAGACACCAACTTTTTTTCTATTAAAAAAGAGCTAATTAATTTACAGGTGATGCACGAGCATTGTATATATTGGCAAAGCAACACATCGAATACCTTTTGTAAAAATTCATGCCGAAAAATGCCCATTCTTGTCTCTGAGACTAATTGCCATTGGAGTTTTGTAGAACTTGCACGGTCTGTGGAAGCTCATTTTTTCAGCTTATTTTTTGCCATTTAGAGGTTTATCTTTTTTGGGCATCTGTTTTAATTGGATATGGCGGAGACTTCCAGGGAAATAAGTTAACTGGTCAGATCTCAGATGAAATTGACAACCGACTGTGCTTCGTTTTTTCACTTATAATCTTCCATTCCTCGAACCGTTCATTTGCTTGCCATAAGCTTCTATTTTTATATTTGCAATAAAGGGCCTGGAAATTTCGATCTTATGGGGATAGAAGAAGGAGATAGGCAACTTGGTCTGAGGGATTGACCTGACACGGTTCTTGGCATATTGGTGCAATGAGCTTATGGTGTAGTTCCATCTACAGAATCCTTGGTCTTTCAAAGCCTCCACAGTTGCAATCCTAGCTGCTGCTATCCAAGCTCCACTTGCTCAACTTATTTTCACAACAGATGTACTTTTTCTCTCTTAATTTGTACTAGAGCAAACGTAAATGGACACATTTAATAAAAGAGAAGATCTTATTCAAGGATTTGTGCTCAGATTGCTTTCGTGAAGTTGCCCATATGCACACACACACACACACACACACACACACACACACACACAAATGGCAAGTGAATGTATGAAAAAGGGAAAGGCCAAGACTTTGACGGAATGGGAAGGAGGGTGAAAGATGAAGAGCGTAAGGGTTGAGCAGAGTCATTAATCTTTTTTTTAAAATATTTTTTAAATAATAACAAAATATAAATTTTTAATAATTTTTTTAAAAAATAAGTAATGCCACGTCAACATCATTTTAATGATGTATCAGTTTAGTAGTTATGATTTGATGATGTGACGAATACACCTCAATAAAATTAGTAATAGTTAACGGAAAGGATGTGATTACTCTAATTTGTAAACGTTGAGAACTAATTTTACTATAAATAAACGTTGTATCTATAATCAGATAAAAGTACAAATATTAAACACCAATTTAAAATTTTGATTTATAATCTATATAAGTCAACTATTGGCAACTATTAAAACAAAAGGTCAATTATTTACGTAGGATTGACGAATTCTAAAAATTATCTCATTGTGACTTGGGCTCATTAATGTCGGATTCTCTTGTTGGCTATTACTGAAATCAGTAATGCAATGCAATGGTGGAAGCAACGAAGAAATACCAATAATAGTAACGTAGGGGAACTACAGCCATCGCGCTATCAACAATTTGGCTCCTAGTTTGCTTTCGATTCTGGCGCAGTCGGATGGAAAACTAGTATGCTTGCAATTGACGGAGGTTTTTGATCTTTTGTGAATTAACTAAAGTAATTTTTTTTTTAAAAAAAAGGGTAAAAGTGAAACTCGAAATTCAAAGTGAAAAAGATTTTCTTTTTGTTTTTTGTTCAAAGAAAACATTTATTTATTTATTTATTTTTCAGTAGAGAAAAATTTTATTTATTTTTTGGTCAAGAGAAAAAATTTATTTTTTTGATCTTATAAGAGCTAAAGTGCAGCTGATTATGAGAGAGAGGATGAGGCACCAAGTGTGAAGTTCGAACCCCAATTCTAGTGATTAAAGAAAGCCCCAATTCTAGCGATTAAAGAAACCATCTTTTAACCAACGCAATTATTACTGAACCTTAAAGAAAAAATTTATTTTACTAAACAATATATTACAAAGCATGTTTATTAAAGCCCAAGCCCAAGTGGGGAAGGTCATATTACCCGGCCCAAGTGCGATAAAACAAAATCGAATCACATCATCATTTAAAAGGGATACGAGGCTTAGGACCAAAAAACAAAATGGAGTATACGAGGCTTGCTTCAGGAGTGGTCTACAGTGGCTAGCTTGTAAACATTATTATTACTATCATGGATGACAATGTAACTTAACAAAGCGAAACAACGTTAAAAAACGTAACAGAAAGCAAGTAAGCTGAAGCCAAGTGATCTTTCCAATCAAAGTTATATAGAGAAGAATCTTGATGTCAAGCGGCAGAGCGTCTCAAATTTGAGTAGGCACATCCGCAAATATGATAAAATGTTAATATTAAATATGAAGTCTGTACAAAAATTATTTTCACACAAAATGTATTGTAAGTGACATTTTTAAGAGTTGTTCAATAATTAATCATTCGGTATTAAGCAGGTAAAACAATCAGATTCTCATTTATGCTTAGTTGTTTTCTGCAGAACGAGCTTGGAATTAGTCTCAGTTGTGGTGCGACGGAATCCCTTTTCCCATGTGATTTTCCAGGCTATGTAAATAACTCTTAATTCTGCTCTAAGGGTCACATAGATATACCACCAAAACCCAAAAAAAAAACCACAAATCAATTGGCCAAACTCATTTCTTGCTAATCTACCAAAGCCAACAAGGCCGAGAGCACCTTTCGTGCATCTGAGGACATTAATCTTCATTCTTCAACACCGAAGAACTAGAGGCCTGCACAGCTAATTAGATCAACACTTCTAATTTTCACCGCCTCATATCATTCCCTTTCTACCAAGAATCAATAGACCAATAGTCGTAAATCTCAGTTGCTCTTCTTTGGATCTCAGCTACAACCTCCAGTGGCGACGAGGCACTGAAAAGAAAATATGTATGAAACTATAGGAGAAATGAAAAAAAAAAAGTGATCTATAGTATGAAAACTTACTTCTCGATCTTTCACTAATTGATATTATTACTGATGTGATAATGAGTTGGTAATTTTAATTTTATTTTTTAAAATTAAATATTGTATAAATTTAATGTTATCCTAAATTTTAAGCGTTTAACTGTTATTCGTGAAATTTATCATTATTCAAAAAAAGAAAAAAAGAAAAGTACTTGCTTCTCAAATTTTCTTTAAACTAAAAAGAAAGCAAACATAATACTCAATATTCACTTGCCAAATCATTCTAAAACATACAGGACACTAATACTAAAATCAATAAAGTTAAATTAACGCAGAATTATGCTATGGCGGGTGATTATAACTCTTTTACCTTGTTCAAAAAATTTTGGGACTCTGTCCGATCTGGAGTTTTCCAATCTAGACGCTGTAATCTTCGGAATTGCTAATACTTTTTTGAGCAATTCGGAATTGCTAATACTTGCTGTCGTAACACATTTAACTTTGGCATTTTATATTGTGCAAGGGTCTTGGAACCTTCTGTGGTGACAACGCTACGAAATATCTTTTCTTAAATTGTCTCCTTTATTTCCAGCGGTTTGTTCCTTTACACCATGGGCTTGGAGAAAATTTATTTACTACTAAATGCCACATAACAATCTCAGTATATCCATGCCGCAACTGCCATATAACTATTAAAATACCATGCGAGAACATTGAATCAAACCTACATACTACCTTTATAAGCATGAAATTTTGAACCATCGATCGTGTGGTCTAAGTAGTGGAGGTCGTCCATTATCAGGTTATAGTCGACCGGACTAAACTTATATTCAAAGAGTTTGCTTTTCGATAGACACAACGATCCCATTTTTCTTGAAAAATAAAAAGAATTAGATTTGAAGTCATCATTAGGAACCCACAAAACCCTTGACCTTGCCTAACTAGAGAACCTGATATATATACCAAATTATAGTCTATCATCGATCGGCATGTGCCAAATGGACTCCTAAAAACAAAGTCTTACCTTGTAATAAGCAAAACTATACCTTGTTTAAACAACCAAAGGTTCACAAGGCAGCATGTCGTATTTATTTTGTGAAGAGAAATGGGAATCAGCTGGTCAAAAACCATATTATTTAGAGTAAGGTCAAGCCGGCTAATTTCTAAAGAACATCGCCGGCGTTCCTGGAGACAGCAAATGAAATTTTTGTTGGAAATTTCCTCACGTCCTTATTGATTTGTAACAAAGTTTTTATGTCCTTATTGATAGACCAAAATTCCCTTTTTAAAATTTTTGCAATTTGGACACCTAAAAACAAAGTACATTGCGCGTTATAAATATGGAATGGAGGACAAAGCAGAAGGCCACACAAGCTTTTCAGATGTCACTCCTAACCATAAAACAAAGGCACAAGCTAATCCGAGATATTGGCCCGGTTCAATCTTATTGTTCTCTTGATGATTGCATCAACTCTACAATTTGATTGAGCCGCGCCAATATCGCGTGCCGGTTTTTCTTTAATTTTGTTTGCCATTAATTTTCACTTTTGCATCCAACCTTTTTGTTATTCTTTTCTCCAAAGAAAAAAAAAAAAAAAAACCCAGAATATGACCCTTGAGATCTCCAGCATCTGTTCGCTGCCAATACTATATGAAGCTGGTATGTGCAACCCATCTGAATTATGGGATAATTAAATATTATTTTTTCATGTTTTCTTCGGATAGAGAAATCCCTTTACATGCTCTACCCCGTTTTCGGTTCATAGTTCCCTTTGTGTGTGTGTCTGTGTGTATGTGCATACGTTGATTAAATGTTCTTTGTTTGTTCATTATTTTTGCAGCCGATTGGTTTACAGTTCAGAATCAAAATCAGTCTTGGGATATATAAATTACAATTATGGGTGCTGAAAATTCATATTTTGAGGATAAAATGGATTAACAGGGCAACTTATCTGGTTAATTACTAATGCTTGTAATAGGGTACCTTGTACATTAGATAATTTGAATTTGTATGATGGTTTAATTGAAGATGCATTGGTAGTTTCATTTTCTTTGGTCAACTAAATTCAAATGAGACCTGATTCGATATCTTTACGATAACTTCAGTAACATTAAGTCGAAAATCATATACAAAGCTAGTGATACCGAGAGGAGTGAGGGAAAACCGCAGTGTTTATTTATCTCTCTTTCCCTTTCTTCAGCTTTCTTGAACTTTATTATTGCTAATTTTCTTGTGATCTTGATTTGTTTTTTGAGTTATAAAGTGTGTGTATATATATATGTAGAAAAAAAACAAGTGTTAAAGTAGACACGAATATGGTGACTTGGTTGCGAATTTAGAAAACGAAAAATAGACTGAATTTAAAAGGAAACGTTGAGTGCCGCGTAGGATCTATGTGAATAAGTTCTAAATCATCATACATGGTATAGAATCTCTTCGAT
Organism: Carallia pectinifolia; assembly: GCA_037832335.1. Classification (NCBI taxonomy): domain Eukaryota; kingdom Viridiplantae; phylum Streptophyta; class Magnoliopsida; order Malpighiales; family Rhizophoraceae; genus Carallia; species Carallia pectinifolia. The sequence goes on along the minus strand of CM075448.1, from coordinate 19,490,466 downwards.
TTTGAAAATTGTTCAATGAAAAAAAATTAAGAATAATACTAGATGGCTTCACATAGGTAATAATAAGTAGTTATACATTTTTGTCTAACGACTTCTAACAGTTTTTTTTGATTTTATTTTTTCATGAATTCAATTATCTATCAGTTCATACCACTTTGTAGTTATTTTGAAGTTATTTAAGTGAAGTTACTAAATTTTTTTCAAAAAGTAAATGACTCACTTTTATTAGGATACATGTATGTATGCAATGAAATGAATCATTAGATAATATATTTATAAGAAAAAACAACAATTGAAATGTTAAATTTTGTTGGATAGAATCTGTACCTACTTATTCTCCTTTAAGAATGAGCTAGTGCTCTCAAAATAATAAAAGAAATAGGCCAAAGATTTAAAACAAAGAGTGAGTGTAGAAATAGGCCTGATATGTATAAGTTATAATAATAAGATTTGTGATGATATGATTAAGATTGGATTCTAATCTTCAAAAGAGGATGTGATATTTATAAAAAATAAGAAAAGTTATTTTTATTATATAATTTACGGTTCAATGACCTTCCTAAAAAAAAGAAAAAGTCTAAAATGTGCTCCACAAATTTATTTAGTACTTTTTTTTTACCTATCTATCTCTATCTAATTCATAAATCCTTGTGGGCTAAGGGATGAGGAGCAACCATTATTTATTTCATAAATAAATCTCGTACGCTAATTAAGACTTCAATTTATATTTTCACAAGTGTGAATATTTTACAACTAAAGACTCTTAGTTAACATAAATCATGAATAGCAAACAAGATAAACAACGACAAAACGGCGAGCGTTGAAATTGCATGCTATTATTATTGGTCATGCATGTCATAATGTCATTCTCATAAACGTGATATGAACATTAAATATAAATCATGGCGAGCTCTATGCTGTTGAGATAATGGATCACTAAGCATGACCAACTCTATCTTGTTCAGACATTGAATCACGTATCATATGGTTTCATTAGGTTTGTTATTTCGACAAAGTTTTATCATAATCATTCATATGTGTTATAGGCTATGGAATATTAGAGGAAACTAAAAGATCGTTTATTTTTGTCTTCATTAAAAAAACAAAAAAATACTTTTATTTTAATAATTAAATGTTTGTGGTCCCAATAAACATGATAAAATTATTTGGCCTGGTGTCTTTGATTACGTCTTTAATCGTTTCTCGTCTTATTGTTATATCCATTGCCTTGGATTTTATAATTCTCTCGAATATTGTGGCAAAAGATTTCAGAGGTTTAGCACGATTCTAGTCGTTGAAATCAATAATACTGTAGTTTAATTAAATTGTATGAAAAAATTGTAATTAAATTTTATAAAAAAAATTGTAATAAGTGAAGAGTAGTGATAAGCCATGACATCTTCCGGACGTCTTCAAATTAGCAGGAAGGTCTTGAGGAAGAAAAAGACTAAGATTTTATGCATTCTTAGTCTCCGGAACATTTTGTTAATGTAAAAAAATGACAGTTTATTATCTTTCAAATTTCAGTCAAATGCATTTATGACTGAATTAAATAAGGATTTTAAATGAAGTAAAGACCCGACCATATTTGTGTCAAATATTTTTTTTTTTAAATTTCCTTTTTTTTTAAATTTTGCATAATCATATGATTATTAAAGGTTTCTAAATTATTTGTTCTTATTTTCAAATTTATGTTTATTTAATTCAATAAAAATTTGGATTTTATTTATATATTTAAATTTATCTTCCTCCTAGATTAATTGTGATATTATTTCGTTATTATAATTTTAATTTGCACTATCAAAATATATTTTAATTGTGTTTAATTAGTTTTTGCATAATATAACAGTACTAATTATTAAAAAAATTAAATAGAAATCAATTTCTTAGTGTGATGGTCAAATCATGGATTAGGCTAGCAACACGATAATTATGCCCCTTGTCTGGGTCCTAAATTGGTTCGAGATTAAAAACTATGCCCTACAGTTCATATAAACCAAATTAGTTTTGTCACATCTTGTAAATTTGTCATTCTATTCCAAAAAAAATTCAAATTTAAGCGGTACAAATTAAAAACTCCCATCATTAGTCATTAAGTGTACATATGCTTTGGAATCCAATCTACTATTTTCTATTTTTAATGCTCATAAGAATTTGAGCAACATTTGATTATTTTCATTTTCCTAACATAATAATTGAACACCAAGTTTTTGTTTTGTTTTTTCTTTATAAAATTTTTTAGGCCCCAGCCAATAGCCAGAAGGCAATATATTTTTCTCAGGCTTTTCTTAATATTTATGGGAAAAAATTAGGGAAAATAAAAAGGAAAGATAATATTTATAAAAAAGGTGGGACATGTATGACTGTAGTTGCATTCCCAGTTCACAGCCACCTGCTTCTTCACCTCATCCAAAGTAAAGCTCAGTTCCCTCTCTTTCCTCCCCAAGTTCTTGTTCCCCTTTGTTTGTTAATGTTTTTTTTGTAATAATTGACTGCAAAAGGCAGCGCCTTTTATATACAAGTCTCTGTCTTTTTGCTTTCTTGGTGGGTATGCAAAAATTGTGATCTAAGCCTCAAGTTCAATGAGAATAATTGCTGACACCCTCTGATTCCATGAAATTTGGTTTCCATATCCTACATATTATGTATCTTCTTCTTCCTTTGCTTCATGTTTTGCTTTTTGCTTTGTTTTGGTTGATATCTTATATATGCTCAGGGTTGTTCCTTACTCCTCAGAAGAGGGCAAGAAAATGGCTTCTCTTTCTCATGGAAGTCCAAATTGTAAATTTCTGTGGGAAAATGGAGCGGTTTCCTTAATGGGTATTTCAGCTCTTCCCTCCTTTCCATTGATGAATAGACCTTTTCTTGGTTGCATGAGAGGTCAGTGGCTTTTTCCCTCCTTCTATTTGGTTATTCTTTTAGTTGGTGGAATTCTTTCCGTGTGCTAATTATTTCCCAATTGTTTTGGTTATGTTGGGCACAATGAATTGTACTCCATTTAGTTATTGATGTTGTTTTAGTTTGGAATAATCTTTAGGCCGATTGATTGTCTGTGAAGTTCTTAATCCTTACCTAATGGAAGATTGATGGGCCTTATGTAGCATTCCTAAAAATCCTGTGCACTATCTGTTTTCTATCCCTCAACAATTGATTTTGATTTCATGGATGTTGTAGTTCCACCGGTTCTTGGGAGTTATTTTGTTGAGTACAAGTACAGTTAGAACGGGTTTCGGCATATAGTTTGGTGCTTGGTTAAATTATTAGTACTAATGCAGTTATCTGAAGAAATCTTGTGGCCTTATCAGCCCCCAGTTATAATACAATTAAGTTTTCCTTGTTTATTTGTTTGTGTTTTTTTTTTTCCCCCCCACTGTTGCTACTTGACATATTCTTTACTCAATTTAAATTTTCCTTCTATTTGCTAAAAAAGGCAATAACACCTTATTCCAAGATTCACAGTTTGCATTATTCTGTTGGTAGACAGACAGTATTGACGCACACCTATCAGTAAAATTGCTTGAACATTGAGATCTATGTCTACCCCTAGTGGAGCTCTGATTAAAAACCTTGTTGGATTATTTTTGTTTAAGGTTGTTTTTTCTGAAGTTATTATCAATTCATTTACGATGACACTAAGCTGAAAAATTATTTTAACTCCATTTCTGACTTTTATGTTGCATATTTCTTTTCATTTTCATGATAAGTTTAGGCAGGCAGCTTGGAGAACATCTTATATGTTACTTGATCAGCAATTCCTAATGCTATTTCCTTTAGCATTTTAGCCTTTTCTTCCTTTATTTCTCTTTATTGACATACTCAACTGCAGCGGTTGTGCACTTGTTTATTTCTGGAGCCCAAATGACCAATACTGCAGTCTTTGTTCCAACAGCTGGCTTAATATTTGCGTGATCCAATCCTGGGTTCTCCTTTTCCCTTAAAACTCAGCTCTTTATAAGTTCCTCCCCTGCTACTTATTCCTGGTGCAAGGATTTATGATGTCTTATCAGTGTTGTCCAATCCAATCCATTAATCAAATTGTCATTATGTGTGTAAGCTAATTGTCAATTAATTTCAGGAAGAATAATTATACGAAGTTCTTTTAGAAGCAATACGACGTCTCCCTTGAGAAGAGGATTTAGCAACAGTATATCAAAGAAAGTGATCTCTATTATCCCCAGAAGTAGCAATTCGTCAAACTCCGGCGGTGATGATGATACCTCTGATCAAGGCAAGGCATGTGTATCTAGCCATTTTTGACTGAACTGAGCATTATATATTTCTCACCCGTTGATGTTCTATAATCATTGTCAGGGAAGTGTCTATGGTGATTTTAAGTGCTTTTAAGATTTTGTTTGTTTTCCTGACTTGGAAACGAAGGAAGTACTTTTATCAGTCGGTTTTTTCTTCGTGTATGGCTCTTAATGCGCGCCTTAAATTAATATTAACGTCGGCACCTACTAATTTTCTCTTTCAAAAACTCATAATTGGTATTCCAATTTCACCGACCAACTTGGACATCGCTCACATAATTTGCTTGTTCCTATCACAGACACCTTTTGGGTATACCAGGAAGGATGTTCTATTGATTGGACTTGGGGTTACTGTTCTTGGCATTGGCTTGAAAATTGGACTGGAGGTATATTGGCTTTTATTTCTTGTATCATTGCAACATTCCGTTCCCCTTTGTTCTTCTTTTTTAATATACCTATATGAACTTTACGGGTGGAGTAAGCAATTGACATGCAGTTGAAATTACACCTCAAAAAGTTGTAAGAATGCCCTATTTCACAATATCACCTGGCAGATTTGCCCGACTGTTTTCTTATGATTGTTTGACGGCATGCTTTAGATGGTTTGTCATATTCCTCTTATGGTATATTGTTCACACTGCAGTTTGCTGGAGTTGATCCTTTACAAGCAGGAAATGTTGTTCAGCTGGTATTGGTCTTGGGCCTAACAGTTGGATGGATTTCAACATATATCTTTAGGGTGTCAAACAAGGAAATGACATATGCTCAGCAACTGCGTGACTATGAAAAAAAAGTCATGGAGGTATGACATATTAGGATTTGTCTTCATGTATATTGAAATCATTTCTTCTTATTTGCCAAAACTTTACTCGTATGACATGACATTTGCCATTTACTGAAACAGAGGTTTGCTTTTATGGTGCACTTCTTTCAACTTCTATTAGAATAGCAGCAAAATTGATATTATTGCCACTTAGGGGAGAGACGTCTTGATAAAAATATGCAATTTCGCAATTTATGAGTAACAACTTTCCGCCTTTGCACATTGCATCTTCCTGCCTAAAAAATTATTTTCATTTGCTTTGCGCTTGAATATCCAGTATCTTCTGGCACTACGTTTTTGTTACTCTGCCCTAATATGGCATTCGATCTCACTATTATTTTCCAGAAGCGGCTAGAGGGTTTGACAGAGGCAGAACTAGAAGCATTACTCGAACAAGTTGAAGAAGAGAAGAGACGACTAGCTGCTGGTGAGCAGATTAACTGAAGCTCAATGCCATCCATCAAAGTTCTGTAAGATGACTATCAAGGTTTCTGTGCTCATACACAAGTAGCAGTAGTTTTACATCATGTACAATATATATCAGAAAAGATAATGATGCGTACCAAGAAGGGAAAAAAAAGGATAAAATGAACGTTGCGTTGAATCCACTTAGTTTTGCCATCTGATTGTGTGACTGCAAAGTTCCAACTCTTCTCTTTTCTTCCCTCCTCAAAGACAGAAATTTGAAATTTGCCATCTTTAACTGGTTCTCCGGTGTGTGACCAAACTTATTTTCCCATCTTGTTCACTTGTTGGTTTAGATGACATTTGTACAGCTAACTTGGGGTTGGATATCACATAACTACACAATGCTGTGGAACCTGACAAAAAGATGCATGTGGGGAACCTGATAGCCTGATGAATTCTACTTTAAAACTAGGCAATGTACTATTTGTTGAGTAGACATGAATACTGATTGCCCAAGTTCGAAACTTGGCCTTGTAATTTCCATCTCACTAGTGTTTAGTTGCCTAACTGGTCGCTGTTGATCTGTTCCCACGGCAACCTCTTTGCCTCTCCGTCGCTGAATCTGGTTTCTCCCAAGTCTTTCTTCCTCTTCTGTTGTCTCTTCCTCCACGACAGCGCCAACAGTCAGGTGGCCAAAAGCGTTGACCTTGCCAGAGGCAGAGAAAGTGATGACGGCAATCTGAGCGCTGGCCCTATTAGCATACTTCTTGTGGGACGTCGTGGGTATAGATGAGAGACGGGGTTTGGTCTGGATTCGACCAGGCTTGAGCCGGAGCTCGGCCAGCCTACCCCATAAACAAGCAAGTCTACTGACGCTTAACCCGACTTTTAGTAGCCCAACTAGTTATCTGAACAGTTTAAATTTTAGATTGAACGATTCTTAAATTGAGTAGAAAATGTTTTGAAGATAGAGGGAAGTGGAAATCCTTGCGTTGAGATAGAGGGAAATTGAAATCCTTGCGTCTATGTCCGCTGCAATTAGCCCCGATATGACTTCTTGCGTTCTTGTATACATCCATGAAGAAGGCCAAAAACAAAGGCTGGATACTCGGAAACTATTATGACATTATTATTTAAGATGCTTCTCGCAAAGTTAACAGAGTCAGATTGCTTTGAGGGCACTGGATAATAGGTTGGGGCATTATATATTAAATCCGTGGAAAAACATACTCCTTAATTTCTAGTAAGGCTCATCATCAATTACTCTCATAATTAAAGACATTTATATATGATACATTTAAAAAAATTAAACGATAAATAAATAAAAATATATGGCACAATATAAAAATTATATAATGTATTAAACAAAATTATATAGCGTAATATAAAAATAAAAATAATAAAAATAAAATAACTAAAATTTTTTATTAATTAAATAACTGTAAAAAATCCCTAACAGGCAACCAAATAAGATTTTCTAATAAATATTTAGGGCAGAAATACTTTTTTTTTTTTTTTTTTTTGACAGCAAGCAGAAATACTTTTTAGAATAACTACTTGGGGGGTACTACTAATCATTAGCTGTCCTTAATACTTATAGGCCTGCAACTTCAAATTTATATGTGTAAGCACAACTAACACCGCCGCAACAACCGAAACAAAGAAAAACTTTTTGTTTATCTGGATATTTTTAATGAAACGCATGAGGTAATATATAATTAATTTAATAATATTAAATAATTTATTTATTTTTTTAATTTAATATATTTTTTATAATTTAATGATATATATTACTGTATATTTATCGCAATTTTACAATTGTTTAACTAAAAAATTTTTTGTTAAAAACATAACTAGAAGAAAAATTGATGAAGTATACAGGCGAAATATATAAAAAAAAAAATAAAGGAATGTCAGCCTAGCTAGTAGTTAGCCTAAAAAAAGGACAATGTACGCCGATCAAAGATTCGGAATTGCAATAAGAAATTAATTCTTTCATATGTCCAATTGTTGAACTGATATTCCTCCATATATCTTGCATGTGAACGCACACACGGAGAGCCTAGGACAATTTTTGAGGACACAGTAATAATAACTGAATTGATTGTAAACAGTAATTTTTAATTAAAAAATTTAAAATTTAAATCTTATATCCTCTTTTTCATCATTCTCATCATTAAATTGCTGAGTTACTGACTCAAAGAAAAAAAAAAAAAAAAACACACACACACACACACAGGAATTCACACATAATATATAGTGAATTTGTTTGTTTCTTCATATGGATTTCCTTCTTTCGCAATCCCAAGTAGCACAATATACAAGCATAGCTAATTTTCATGTAATAATTTAAGGGGTTGGTGATCCGCTAAATGGAATCATGTCAAAGAAGTGAGCTTGTTACCATGTCTAATCATTGGTTTGGTGTTGTCTTTAGTAATCTACTATGCATTGCCCAACTCTTCCTCCATGCCTCGCCATGTGCTCGAGCTAATAAAAAAACTTGGGAAAATTACTAAAACACTAAAAAAAAGGAAACAAATTAAACAAATATAAAGGAATCAAGTTAAGTGACCACTATGTGAAGCCTTATCTCCATGCAACGGGGGAGGAATAGAAACATCTGTAACCGGTTGGCAAATTGCCCCCTTTCGGAATCACATTGTTTGAGAATAATATATAATTTATATCTTATGTCTCACAGAACCGATTAAATTTATAAGTGAAATGATTTCATAACATGGTATCAATTTATTACTCTCATGTTTAATTATGGATTAAGTATGAATTTATGATTTATTCATGCATTAAGTTTAAGTAAGCTTGGCTTATTTATACTTTCATTTTGAGTGAGCTACACTTTCGTGTGAAGGAGTATAAGCATGTTGGAGTATAATATGGTCCACATTCTCGACCTTATAGTTAAAATTTGTTCAATCAAGCCATTATACTAGCAATATTATTGTAATCAAACGTTTAAGCTGATATTGTTTACCACATCATATTGTTTCATTATCATATCACAGATGATTAATTGCAGTTACAACTTGGGTTGATTTTTCACAATTTCCAAATATAAAGGCTTCAAAATAAACAAATTCAAAGTGCAGAAATCTATATGAACAATTTTTTCAAAGTTCAGGTGCTCGAATATGTTAATGAATGGATCAAGTGTATGAAAAAACCATACACCTACAGCCTGTCTGTGATTAGCTGTGACTAGAAATACTCTGTTTTTCTCTTCTTCTTATTTATTTGTTTGTTTATTTGGAAAACTGTAGGTATTGGAAGGATTTTTGTCTTATTGACTCGTCAAAATACAACGAGTTTTTATTTTTTTATAATTATATTGATACTTTCTGAAACAACAAAATGAAGCGATAAAAGTTTTTTATTTCATATTTTATTAATGTAATTACAAAATAATAAAAACTCGTTGTATTTTGACGCATCTGTCTCCTACTTATTTTTTTTGGTTTGTGGGGTCCATAGAGTGGGTTACTGTATGGAATAGAGACAACTTAACCAACCATTGACATGGAGGCCCACCCTTTCTGTGTCTCTCCCTCCACAACAACTACATTGGTACCTATGTTAAATTGAGAGTTCCAGACTCCCATCAACTCCTCATTACCATCCTCCCAACTGATTAAGAATAGCCACCCTTTGGCTTTTAGTCCTCTCCGTTTCTGTCTCTCTATCAGTACCTGCATGTGTGAGCCTATCCCTTTGTATATGTGCGTATGAAATGGGGAATGCAGCAACATCTTGTGCTCCTTCAATCATCTCAAATGGGGTTGTCAAGGTCCTATCTTCCAATGGAAACTTGCAGGTCTACACGAGGCAAGTAAATGCAGCAGAGCTGATGCTAGAAAACCCGGGACAATTTGTGTGTGATGCCAGCAGTCTTCGTGTTGGCCAAAGGGTTCATGGTCTATCAGCTGAAGAGGAGCTAGAGAGGCGTCAGCTCTACTTTCTTCTTCCCATGGAGCTGCTCTACTCCGTGCTAACCCACGATGAGATGAACTCCCTCACTTCCAGGGCCGCCAAGGCGTTGAAGCACAACAACTTCAGTAAGATTTTCCCAGTTCTTATCAGCGAAACTTTCTGCATTTTCCCGTCGGAATTCAAGACAGTGGATACTGTGGCAAGTGATCCAGAGCCCGTTGTTCGAAGGTACTCCAAACAAAGATCATGGAGGCCTGCCTTGGAGACTATTGTTGAAGCTCCGATCAGGCACTAAGACAGTCTCTAGATCCTTATGAACATAGGTTTTTATCTTCATTTTTGTCCTCCGGTTGTTATCTTTTACTTTTTGTGGGGGGATTTATGCCCTGAACTAATGAACAGATTAACAAAAATGGCCTGTCAACTTCATTGTCCGAGTTCCTTGTTTTTTCCCTTTTCTTTTTTATTTTTATTTTTATCGTCATCAAAGTTCAAACATGATGTTATTCAAAAAAAAAAAAAAAAAAATCAGCAACTCAGTACCCTAATACAGCGACGCCAGAATGAACTGCTCCACAACAGGATAAAAAGTAGCCCTGCCCGGGAGCACTCCAGAACCTGCAGAAAACACAATTCTGGTACATTGACATAAAGAACAATTTGAGCATCGTTTTTGTATTTCTTGGGTAATAAAGTTTGACAATCTATGTTTGCTCTTGCGATCAGTTACCATACACATACTGTTCTGAAAACATTTTTCTATTCTATACACAGCCATGATTGGAAAATAAGAGTGAAAGCAGTAACGTTTGTCATACCATTTCAAAGGGGTAGCCCAAACAAAAGATTTTGCAGTCCCCAAAATTCGTTTGTGATAAACCCCGTGCCGATACAGGCACAACACCGAATCTAAAGTGGGTAGCTGATGGCGCCACTGTGCAACCGTTTATGTTGATAAGGGGACATCAGCAAAGTATTTTCAAGTTTCAATGCTGCCATATCATTGCTTACATAAGCTCATCTGGCAAAAATCTGTCATACTATCTATCTTTTTTTCTCCACAAACGAGAGGCCAATGTACACCTTACGTTTGAAAGCAAGGTCAATCTCAGAAAAGTTTTCACTGCTATTGATCATGAAAAAAAAATTCGAATCCTATCCCAAAACTAAAATGACATGAGGCCATTTACATGGTTGAGAAATCTCGGATGTAGTCATCCCACATATCACTTGCAATAGAGTCTCGCAACTGTGAACTTAATTCCAGCTGTTCTGTCTCGAAAGCCATGTCCACAGCATTGTTCGCAATCTGCATTGACTGTTCAATGTCCAACGATGGCTGTGAGTCTTCAACCAGTAGAGTGGAATCTTGTTCATACATTTCAAAAATCATATCATCTGGCTTCTCCTTGCGGATGTAATTGTGGATTGTACACGCTGCTATAACCAATTTAATCTGTGTTTGCAATGGGTACGGAGGAGCTGATGTCAATATCGGAAAACGAGTCTTCAGAGCCCCAAATATTTGTCCAGCGGCTTTTCTCAGTATGGAGTGCCTCTGATTGAATAGGTCTCTAGCACCTTGAGGATGATATGCACCCAAAAATTCATCTGAGCCATGAGGAACTCCATCATATGGGGCTATGAATCCTGGCAAATTTGCATACTTGCTATCAACAAGGTAGTACTTTCCTGCATTATTGAGAATTTATTCAAAAAGTGACACACAACATGGAGAGAGCAGGCAAGCACTTCAGGGGATAACACCAATAGCACATAAGAAATATATCCTCATGCTATAAGTTTATACCTTCAGGGACTTCCAACTTGCGTTGCCTTGTAATGGCCGACTTCAGAACTCGCAAATCTAATGCAGAGCCTTCCCAACCAGCTAGAACATAATGGAACTTCAGGTCAAATGAGAAAGCTGCCAGAACAGTTTGTGAAAGCAATCCATTCTCATCACGGAAAGGACCTTGCTCATCTACACCAACCATTACTGGAATCCGTATGCCATCAACTACTCCCACACAGTCCTAGCAAAAATGAAATTGAACTGAGATACACGCCCTAAAAATGAATGGGAGAAAAGTGACCGTAGAGTACCTTAAAATATGGATAAAATCTAGGATCTTTTGAGATTTCTGTTGGAACATCAGATCCTGGAGCCAGAAACAAATCTCTTCTGATTTGCATAACAGCATTCAGAACATTGTTGAAATGGCGGCTAATTGTTTCTCCTGAATAACGGAATAGCTCTTGTACAGCTCGAGTTCGCAGATTGTGGCCAATGATAAACAGGAATATGGCTAATTGCTCCTCAATCTTGATCCGATTTGTGTGGCGCAGTAAGCCTCTGGCTTGTAGAGTATCACACAACTTATAAAATACCTGCTTGTCCATGCGAAAATTTTCTAGACAGCGGTCACTTGGACCTCTTAAAACTTCATCGACAAATTTAGTACCATTAGCTAAACTTTGACTTAGTTCTTTTGGCATATAATTGATGGACAGTCCATCTTTGTCGTCGTCAGTGATGTCCATGGAAATGTCAATATCTGCAGTCATTTACATGCTCCTTTAAGCACTATAATAATTGGATAACAATGATTTATCCAGTGTAGAGAAAAGAATAAAAGGGCACATCCTTAATCTAATATAAAAGAATGTGGAAAGGTAGCTCAATCAGCTCAAAATATCGTCAGACAGGTAAATATACCAGTGGGAGAAGAGGGAAGGTAAAACAAGGAGGAGGCAGAAGAGGAAAATGACAACAGAGGTGCATCTATCGGAATGTAGGAACAATGCAATGGCTGGAGACATATTTTCTAAGATATACAGATAGTGCCCCTTAACTGTATTGTTTTATTGCATCTCAGAGATTTTAACTAAGAGGCATATCCCATTAACCATCAAATGACCAGTATTTTCACTCACCCGAACTAACAAATATTTGAAGGAACAGCGGAAAGCATGTCCCATATGAAACCAGTTGCCTTTATGATAGAAACAAGGTCAAATATCTGCAACACCACTGATTGTACAAGCGAAGGGTATAAAAAGAACATTTCTAATGCTCAAATTTTGGCCAATATTAAACCAGCATGACACAGTTGGGAAATTACAGACAAACAAACTGACAGCTACCAATTCTCAACTAAGGAAATGATCATTAATATTCCGTTGAACACTCTATTGCAGCCAGTGTCCATGTCAATATTGATGATACCTGCCACATTTACCTTTTGTGCTTTGACACCCCATATCAAAACATAACACCTACAATGTCCAAAACACTCCTGAAAACCTCACAACAAAACCCTTCGTAAGTCACAGTCATCCATAAGGTCATAAAGAAGAACCAATATCACGGAGATGATTTTCCCACTATTATGAAAAAGGGATGCCCATTTACATGAAAAGTAAGACTATGAGAAAATGGCAAGCAATTTGATATCACATGTTTACAGCTTGCTTCGCATATTTTCTCTTATAAGAGAGTAACATGCTGCCGAGTGTAACCAAGATGCAGTGCGCACATGACAACAGAGCAGAGCACGCAGCACAGTTTGCAAGGGGCCACACACTTACTGTCCCGTGCATGTGCTGCCGTGCAACCAGGGCAAAACAGGCATGCTGTAGCACATGCTCCATGTGACAGTGTGGAAGCTTACTTTTTCCAAACTATCCCCACCAATATATCTTATCAACCCAACCATTATCTATCAGCCCATTAGTCGCATCCGCCTAACTGCCATCACTATACACGGTTACTATTATTGCCGCACCATAAAAATAAAAAAATAAAGCTAATCCTCATCCCTATTGAACATATTTGGAAAATGCATTAATTCACGATCGCCAAATCTAAGATTCACCACATTATAACACTCCAAATAGATTGTTCGTCGTATTCCACTTTGACACGTAGCACTTTTCACCTTTATTGCAGATACTAATTTGTATTTGGCTATCTGCACCAGAGTAAGTCAACCTGTTGGCTCAGGTAACGTGGCAACAATTGTCTAACACCATCCCAATCCCTCCCTCCAACACCCATTACATTTCAAGCTAACTTGTGTTAAGCGTTACCATTAATATTTCATGTTCTGAAATAATTTTCTTGCAATAGTTCTCATCAAAGCAAGAGATCTCCAATTCCCTATTAAGGGCATGCATTTTTTTCCTTAGTAATTCAATCATTTTTTTCCTCAGTAATTTACTAATAGATTTGGTTGAAGTAAATTCAGAAATTTTCATGAATAGGCAAGATAAGTAATTAAAATGATTATAATTGATTATAAATTGTAGAGCCAGAGGATATGCCTAGAACCAAACATAAGGTTACTCTACCCTGACCCGGATGTCAAAGATCAGAAGTGACATGGCAACCTAACTTCTGTACTGAATTGGAACAATGGGGTACACTTGAATCTCCCTAAAAACAGCAATATGACAACTCATTTCATTTGGATATCGGATGCCTATAACATATGGCAGAAAGTGATAAATAAGGATGCTTTGTATACTAGATGCAAAGCTCACCTTGATGTCAAAGATTCAAAGTGATAGGGTAACTTACACGTGCATGAAACTCCCTCAACATGTCAATATGTCACCTTTTTTGTCTAGATAATCTATACCAATAACATCACGGAAGAAAGTAACGATTAATGATGCTTTCTACACTAGACGCCAAGCACCATTAAGAATTTCCCATAACATGAACCAAACATGATCAATACAACGACAAATTATCGAATGACATCAAAATGTATTTCCTTGTCGGAGGCCAACATTCTTCGTTAAAATGAGAGAAACCAAAATGTTCAACGCCTCTCCAAATATTGAAAAATGACAAGGTAATGCAAAAGACTGCGTGTGATCAACGGCCACATGATCTGCCAATTAAATCCACAAACTACACAAAGCCATCAACAGCTTCTTTGTTAGCTATAACCCAGGACCAGAACAACTAAAAACACACAGGCAGAAAATGAAACCAACTCAAATTTGATGTGATGCTAATAAAAGCATCCGTAAAAGCAAACAGCACGCAGCAACACGCAAACCACTCAATAAACAAGAAATCACTTGACAACAACTCGCAAACTTCGCAAATTCATGCCAACAACTGCGGGCTTCCATGGTGAACACAAGGCGGCCGCTGCTCCAATAACAAATGATTGTCTTATTTTTAACTAACAATAATAATAATCAGTGAATCATTGAACAATTTCCTTTGTACTTTATTTTTTTCTCTACTTTTTTTTTAATCGCTGCAAGCAATCGCGCTTCGAGCAAAACTCGATGAAACTCATGACATAAGCGATGCATTCACATCACAAATAAATAAATAAATAAATAAAAACTATAAATTCTGGCGTCATCTTCCCCATTCCGCCGCCAATAAACGGAAAAACTGACAGTAAAAAGCCAAAAAAAAAAAAAAAAAAAAAGAGAGCGGAAAATGGAAATGGAAGCAAAGCAATGAAGTGAAACGCACATTCCTGAGAAACAATAAACGATAGGCGGTGGTCGGCTCCGCCGCAAGCGGCGAGAAAGCAGCAGCAGCAGGAAACCGTGTAGGGGCGTCGGATGTATCGAAGAATGCCGTTGAAAAGAAAACTTGTAAAAGCAGAGAAACGTTTCTCTTGGAGTCTGTGCGTTTGTGTGTGTGTGTGTGTGAGAGAGTGGAAGATTCCAGTGACTCTTCCCACAATCGACGACACGCGTTGTCTGGATTTTTGGCAAAGGTTTTTCCAATTTCAATTTCAATTTTTTAATTTCTTCCCTCAATTGCTTTTTTTTTTTTTTTTTTTTTTCTTTTTGCATTTGCAATTTCTGGCTCCGTCCACCAGAAAGGAAGGAAGGATGAATTGAAGTTGAGACCTGAGAGAAAGCATTTGCAAAGTGGGCCCATCGCCAAATTGCTGACAGAGATTTGACTTGGCAGAACGTTCTCCATCCGACTGCCATGTGTACTAAGGGTTTTTTAGTTTTTTAGTCAACGATACGACACCGTGTCAATTTTCAGCCCAAAGCTACTGCCGTTCCACGTTCTCCATCCGCCGTTCATTTTGCGTCCTTTGAAAATTCTGACTAAATTATAAGTTATTTAATAAAAATAATATTTTTTAGTTTTATAAATTTTATATTTCTTTAAATAAAAACTCAAAAATGTTGAAATAAAAATTTTAATTCTTAACTGCTGTTCTAAGGACACCCCCTTACTCTCTTCTCTTGTCATCAAGACAAGAAAGAAGGTGCCCATTTACAAAAGCTTCTATCTACACTGTGGGCCGATGTAGTGATGGGCCGATGATAGATGCTCAAAGCCGAAGGTAATTGCTGAAGCTTTTTGAAGCAGCGACGCCGTTTAGTGTTTAAAATTTGGTTGGTGGACTATTTGGGTCCAACCAAACATCAAAAGGCACTTGACTTGATCATGAGAATATGAGCCATTTATTTGACCAAAAAAACAGAATATGAGCCATTTACCTTTATCCATCCAATTTTTTTGAAGATATTGTGCTAGAAAGTGAACACAATTATGACCAAAAGAGAAAGGGAACACAATTAGTCTAGTTAAATTAGATAGAAAAAAAAAAGAAGTCTGAATAAAGGGATTCAAATTCTTATGAAATATTATATGTTTGAATCTTGTTAGAATTAAGTGATAGAGTTAAATTTATAGTTCACTATCTGATGAGAGGAATACCGTAACTATCTAATGGGATTATAGACAAAATTAGACTTTGTTTCTATTTTGAATGAAAAGAGTTTCATTTTGTTCCAGCTTGGCGTGGGCTGACATATGGGCTGCATCATTGAAATTTGAAAGCCAAGGCATCCAAGACATTTCAGCCAAGTTTTTTTCGTTCCCAGTTTCAGGCCCCAACTCCCGCCCCATTCTCTTGTTAAGACAAGATAGGTGCCCATTTACAAATTATCTATCTTGGGCCGATATGGAGTTGGGCCGACAGCTCATTTGAAGCAGCGATGCCGTGTAGCGTTCAGTGGTTAAAGGACCATGTAAGCCCAATCAAATGTCACAAAGCACTCGACTCGATCTGAGAGAGGCTACGAGCCATTTACCAGTACCAAATTCTTCACAAGGTATGGACTCGAGGCAGTATACAAGTAAATGACTCTCACGGAACTATCACCGTATGCTGTTAAAAAAAGCAGAAAATACCACTGCACACAGTGGTTTAGTGATAAATTTTCGAATGCGTTGATGGTAAGTTTTAAGTTTGAATCTTACCAAAACATACAATAGGGATAAACTTATGCTAGTATTGGGGTTTGTGACTGCCATAACTATTTGGACATACTGTCCCACTATAATGACATGGTGCAATGCTTATCGACGGAAATGTCGGCAGGTCACATCCGCTTTCTCATTTTAATTTATCAAAAAGAAAAATGCAGAAAATTATAATCTAGACGGCTTTCTCAATAACGTTATCTGGTTAATGTTGAATGATGTAAAATCAGAGGTTTAACTATAAGGCTATGACTGGGTGAGGTGTACTTGGGTTGATTGCCTTTTCTTATCCCTCCACTCAAATAATGACGACGTTGTGTTTTTTATTTTTTTATTTTTTGTGGTCTTTCCACGATGTGTTTTTTAAGCAAATAAATTATGCATTAACTAAACGTTTTATATGTTGAACATTCGTAATTAATTATTACTTTAATTAATAATATGTCTGGTAGTACCTTACATAAACAGTTGTCGGTGTATTATTTATTTATTTATTTATTTTTTGATCCGAATTCATTTATTTTTTTTAGCCCGCAGTTGTCTATGTATTATGATTCATGACGCATGCACTTATGTCATATCATTAAAGTCTTGAAAGAAACTTCTAATCTAAATAAAATGGAAGATCCGGAGTCTAAAGATTTGCCAATGCGCACTTACATGTTGTTTTATTTTTTTCTTGAAAATTTAGCTTATTTAGGTTCTATAAGTTCGAGTTAAATGTGGGGAGTGGTGAAAATGGGTTCTAATATTATATAAAGATTTGTGGAAGTGTAAGATTTTATAACTTAGATGAACTATTAGAGGAAAAAAAGGTAAGTAATACTTAATGAACTTCTAGACACCTTATTTTACTCAAAATATTAAGATTTAAGTTATAAATTTTTTTAATTATACTTATATATTACTTTATTTCTTTCTTCCTTTATAATACGAAATTAATATCTCATACTCCAACAGGGAGAAATAAGCTTAATCCACCATACTAAGTAAGATTATGGACCAAACTAGAAACGCAAAATGCATACACTATCACCAAATTAATACAGTAATATAATATTAACATTTAAGTATTCCAGTACAAAATGCAGCTTAATTAATTAGCCAAAATTTCTAATTTGATTCATATTGTAACGAGAATTGGTTGCCTCTTTTTTTTTTTTTTGATTTATACGGTAGCCCTCTTCTATTCCTTTAATTCTCATGATTCATATATTGATCCGAGCTCAGGATCTATAATAACTTCTATATTAACTACATGTGAAGGTATCAACTTACTATGATACACTTACCACAACACAAAAGAAATTGCTTAATTTTAAGTACCCTAATGGTCTTGCTTTGTGTATTTGCCTATGTTGGGCCAATGGAGAATGAGACAACCAACAAAAGAATTGTTGATTATTACTTGCAATTTTCTGTTATAGAAATGCATATTTGTAACTTTTTAAAATAAACTTAGCTACCTTTTCAACTTGCTTTCGATTTTTCCTTCCTCTTCTAGATGCCTTAGAATCTTTTCTGTTTTGCGTACGAAAAATGCATTTGAAATTTTGATTATCGCTTCACAAGTAACGATGAGAAAATTGACTCCAACTCGACGTTATAAGACTGGTATGAGGACGACAATTCTATTAGCTTAAAGGACAAAACTTGGTATCAACTAAAAATAAACATAATGTTGTACATTTTTTATGTTTGCCACTTTTATACCGAGACAATCAAAGTTTGAGTTGAACATGAGGTCACATAATTATTATTTTATTAGACTCATTAAAAATTTAAAGAGAAAATTATCTTGTAGTTCATAGTTAAATTATGTCTTTTTAAATATTTGTTAATGTCCTGACTATTTACCGCTCCTCTCATACTATTTTGCTCGGGAAATGAAGTCGAAGGTCAACTGTATCATTCCAAGTAATAGACGTCAGAAGAATATATTGACTATATAAATTTCTCATGTTGGTTCAACATTTATATTAAACTAGTTTGACTTGTAGCATCTTTGAATTCTTGCCGCCAGATATATCCAAGTTTTTGCTTGACCTGAGGTTTCATCACCACAAATTCTGTTTTCAAAAATTATACTTGTCTAGCATTTTTTTTTCTCCAACATTGGAAGGTTTGAAGCTTCACGTAAATGTGCAAGTTTCATGTTTCTCCAACTTTTTCCAGCCAGTATTTTTGCCTGGAAGCTCGTGGATGGCTGTTCAAGGAAGCCCGCTGTGAGCGAAGTTCCTTACTTCTTTCCTTTCTTACGCCCCTCCATGTATCTCCCACAAGATTATATGAAAGGGTCAAAAGAAGGGAAAAAAAGATTCTATTTATCGACTTGGTCCAACCCAAGAGAACAAGCTTATTATTGTGATCTTATTTTATATGTTTGACGAGATGTAAACATAAAACATACACACACACACGCGCAAATGTTAAAGGCCAACATTCTAGTAAAGCTCTCATAAGTTTCCTGGAGTCCGTTAAAAAAATAAAAATAGCTTTTGAAATGAGATTTATTTCAATGAATAGTTTGATCATAATAGACAATCTTCTTTATTTATATTAATTTCTAACCTTAAAAAATGATGATTGATGATGAGAAGATAAGTACTCAAAGGAAAAAAAGGCTTAACATAAAAAATTTTAAACTTAAGCAGTTACTCCCCCAACAATATTTTAAACACTCTTAAAACTAAAATGCTCTCTAAAACAAGGAATAAAATTATAAAATCATGATAAAAATTACAAGATAGGGTATAGAATTGTGGAAACTAGAAAGTTCATATGTAGTTACCTTCCCTTTGACTTAGAGTTCTTTGTTTTTTTTTTTTTTTTTTTTGGTTTTGTTGTTGTTTGAGCGAAAGTAAAATTGTATTTCATTTAAATTATAACAAAATTATTTTTTGAGTAGAGGCATTTACCTCCACTGCCTTCAACGTGGCTTTGTCACTTGACTACCGACAACACTTTACAAAAACTTTTTTGGTCCTGTCACTAGAACAAGGGAGTCTTATTATTGGGACACAAAATGAGGATAAGGCCCGATAAAATGAAGTCATTCTATTAAAATAATACACACACACACACACACACACACACACACATATATATATATATATATATATATATATATATATATATAATTATTTTTAGATAAAAAATCTCTTAAATGTGCATAAAAGGTACCAAATTGTGGCAGTCCTCCTTCCGCATCAATTTGGTGGCTAAATTTCATTCATTTCCAAGGGCTATGAGTTGACATTGAAAGCCAACTTTGACCCTTTTGCATAGGCTACAACTAAGGGGGCAGGGATCACTGAAGGCAGTGGTCCTTGTAGGCCACAAGACAAGGATCATTCGCGCGAGTCTTATTCCTTCTTATTGGTTTTTTTTTTCAAAGTCTGCAACTGTTTTTTTTTTCCACTTCTTTTTGGGTATAATATCTACGAGCTTATTGAAACTTCTGTAAGATGACTTATGAGGTGTTTGAGTTCACTTTTAATAATATATTTATATTTTATTTTTTAAAAAATACGAAAATAAGTGTTTGATTAATTTTTTTGTTGTTATTTGATTTTATTTATTTCTTTATATGACATCTTAAAAATAACTAATTGAAAAGTAATTCAAAATTACTTTTTGTTATTTTTAGGTTAATTTTTAGTATTTAATATTAATAATAATTTATATACACTAAATTACTCTCATACAATATTTATACGATTTTATTATTATTTTATTTACCACATGAATATAATTTATTAGTTGTTACTCAACTTCATCAATATTTATATAAATGCAAAATTTTTATTTTTCAATAATTCTTAAATAATTATTTTTTCACTTCAAATTTTTATTAATATTGACACTTAAAAAAATATTTCAAATATTATATTTTTTTCTATCTAGTAAACATTAATTATTTTTTAAAAAAATAAAAATTAAAAGAGAAAACTGTCAATATTATTTATAGAATGTTTATTCTAAAAATAAAATTATAAAATATGAACATAATTTTGTTAATATAATAAATTAATGTAAATTAAATATCTAAATCAGTCATTTAATTATTTAACAGTAACAGTAAGTACAAAATTAACCAAATTCTTTATTAGTTTTTTTAACAATCAGCAACAGACAATAACAATTAGTAATCAGCAGTTAGTAGTAACAATCAGTAGTAATAATCAATAATATTAATATCAGACAAGTATACCAAATAGACCCTTAATTGATGGTTAATCCGCACTCGTTGTCATGCAGTCGTTATCATACGTAAATCTGAAAATGAAAGAATTGCTTTAAGTCGTATAACAAACACCACTTCCTTTAAGACAAAATTTGCCCTCACTAAATTGCAATAGAGGTATAATGTGAATTCCCTTACATGATAAAATGAAGCACACTCGACTGCAGGTTGTAATACTGAAATCAAGCTCTCGAGAAGTTATTGTAATATCCAAAATTACTCACAAAAAGTGTATGAATTTTTCTATCTTTTCTATATTTATGTGAATGACCAATTCACATATTTACAGGGAGAATAATAAGATAGTTATTTGGCCAAGATAGTTATTTTCCCACAAAGGATTATATCTTTTTCTATGAAAGGTCGCATTTCTTTCTATGAAGAGTCATATCTCTTTGTATGAAAGGTCGCATTTTTTTCCATATAAATTATGTTCAAGAATATGCATTTAAAGATTTACCATGTATATATATAACTATGTGCATATACACAAAAATTTACCATGCAATTAGTCTACTATCATGAACATAATTTACTTATTCAAGGGGTACTCAGTGTATTAAAAATGCATTTATTGTGCACATTTGTTACTACATGTGTGTAATTATTTATTATGCATGTCACACATTAACCCCAAAATATGCTTGACATTATTTACATGCAATCAACGAGACAATTCACAAGGCAGAATAGAAAATATAACATGACATGTTCCTAGTTGCCTTAATCATCATGTTTATCCCAAAACAATTACTATAACTCTTGATTTTTCCACATATCATAGATATTCTTAATTAATGTCATCAAACAAGTAAGAAAATAAGACATACATTAATCAAGTAAGAACTTATTTGATCATTTCACAGTTTTAGACGTTAATTCTTTAAAAATTCCAATCACGAACCATAAATAATTTTGCAGGATAAAATGAAGCACACTCGACTGCTGGTTGTAATACTGAAATCAAGTTCTCGAGAATTTATTGTAATATCCAAAATTACTCATAAAAAGTGTATGAATTTTTTATCTTCTCTATTTATATGACTGACCATATCATATAGTTATAAGGAGATTAATTCGGTAATTATTTGGTCAAGAGATGAGTCTTTTGGGTCCAATAGACACGACTCTTTTAACGTGTCTATATGATAAAATGAAGCACACTCGACTGCTGGTTGTAATACTGAAATCAAGCCCTCAAGAATTTATTGTAATATCCAAAATTACTCACAAAAAGTGTATTAATTTTTCTATCTTCTCTATTTATGTGACTGACCATATCATATAGTTATAAGGAGATTAATTCGGTAATTATTTGGTCAAGAGATGAGTCTTTTGGGTCCAATAGACACGACTCTTTTAACGTGTCTCTTCATTAATGGACGCATCTCCATAACCACCAAATTAATTAGGGGACACGACCTTATATATTTTGAAAATTCCCCAACAATCTCCCGTCATTTTCAAAATTTGAAAATATAACAATTTTAGCTATTCTGATTGTCAATTGCATAAGCAGTGGTGAACTACACCTTAAAACCACTATATAGTGAAGTGCACGTTACAACAAACCTGAATAATATGGTGGACTATGCCTTGAAACCAACTATTCTTATTAATGAGTTGTAGAATCACTTCACACAATTAACCTTAGAACTACAAGTATCTCTATAATTTATGTGACACGTGTATGATCATGGGAAAATAACATGCCTGCATGCACACCATGCCGGCAGAGAAACATGCCAATTCCAAAATCAAGGAGCCAAGATTTTAAATTGTCAATTCCAATGTTATTGCTAGAACTAGAAATATGTTGTACATCCTTTTTTCTTTCAACATCCATTAATGTGCTGTCAATTCCCAATTTAATTTGACCGGAATTATCAAGCACCAGCTGGCTAGTTGGAATGTTGAAGTCTTATCTTGTTCTTGCCATTTCAGTCGAGATCAAATATGCGGGCTAGCTCAGGTGTGTGTTTGAGATTCCATGTAGGATGAGCTGACTTATACCACCTTTGGTTTGGTCTCTTCCACCATAATGGTACGCCGTATGCTTATCCAAATTGGTGGAAAAAAAAACTGCAGCTGCTCCTAAATTAATTAATTAAATTAAGAGGATTTCTGATTTCATCTACTTTTTTAATAAGTATATATAAAATTATTTCATAAATTTGTAATTACATAAGTTTGTGTATAACTCAGACTTTGTGGAAAGATAGACGATGTTTTCAAATGCATAATAAAACTCATTCTACCATACGGAATCTAGTATATATTTATAATCGAACGAATGATTAATTATGCTTGTTATATAATAGTTATCATTTTATACTGAAAAATGCAATTATAAATTCGATAATTTTCAGTGAATACCATAGATTTTTCTTAAAAATGGATTTATATAAATGCACAATGCTATGTTCGATGCTTGTAAGTTGACAGTGGACAGTGGACAAACAGATGGGCCACTGCCAGCCTTTGGAATGTCTGGGCAGCCACTTGTCAAAGCTCCATCTCTGTCATTGTTTAGCCCTTATCCAAAAAGGATAAATGTTAATTTCCTGATGAATATTCTCTCGATGATTCTCTGTAATGTAACAGTTGCTATAATTTATGTAATAATAATAATAAAATATAAATTATTTTTTTTATTATACATTTTATAAATATAGTTGTAAAATATTTCTTATTTGTTACGTCAAAGACAAATTTTCAAATTTCTTTCTCATACCATGTAAGGGCCTAACCATCCGACAAATGGCCATAGAATTCTTTGGTCAATTATTTCTGACGTATCAATTGTTGGCCCCAGATCTTGACCGCCATCACTTAAGCCATTTATTTTGCATGTTGTTCATTAATTTCTTTTGGTCATCTATTACGCATGTAGAGTAGACGGTAGATCTGATATCTACTTACTAATACAACAAGAATTTCAATCAGATAATAAGAGCATTGGCCCCGGCAAATTGGGGCATGGTCAACAAACAATGTCAACAAAGCCTTGCTGAAATAATGCACAATTGTTCGTCGTTTAGGGCAAGAAACTGTCTCCTCAATAACTCTTGTATTCAAACAACCCTTCACTCGTTCTCTCTCAAAAAGGGCAAAAATAGGAAACGATCCTTCACTCGATAACTAAAGCAGGATTAGTTGGCATTATGGCATTGTTTTTTTTATTCCTCGATGGATAACGTAGGTGGACCTGAAAAAGCAGACGAATGACAGACCGGATGGTGGAATCCTCCAATTAAAAATAATATTTCTTTCATTTTTTCAAAAGTAATGTTCTATAATTATTTTGATAATAAAAATAATAAAAAATTAATATTTTTAAATCCTAGTAGGGACGTGTGGAAATATGTGCATCGGCACAGATTTAAAGAGATAAGAGCCGGTTTACCCCGCCCCCGCCCTCCCAACCCCCCCGGCCAAAAAAAAAATCAAGGAAAAGAGAAGAGCCGGTACTGTCTTCCTCAATACCTTTCCTTTTGCCTTTCATAGTGTAAAGCGTAAATTTCGAGTCTAAAATAATTAAACTCGAAAATACAAAAATAAATTACAAATAAAAATTGTAAAAATAAAAGAAAATTTACGTGGAGTCGATCTTCGTAGATCCTCCGATTAGTGTTCCTTTTTTGACTCCGTCAAGGGCTGCACGAGCTTGATCTTGATAGAAATAATTTCCACCGCTTTTTCTTGAACTAGATAGACTGAAACTGTATCTGATTTGGACGTTTTGACTACGTTTAGGAACCGCAAAGATCTGATTTGAGCCGATTTGACTTAATTTCACCGAGGGTCGAAGGAACTTGTTCTCGGATGAGCTGCCTAGATTTTACTGAGGGCCGTATGAGGCTTAATCCCAGCCGGATTTATAATATTTTGATATTTTTAAGATCTATATTTTCACAGATTCAGATTTGATACGATCGGAGAATATAAATCTAAAATAACTTTAGAAACGGAAATAGTATTTTTTTTTTTACTTTGCACCTGAGATATCTTTCTCAAAAGAGTTAAAAATATATCACAGAGTACACAATTTTTTTTTTACTATCTCTCTCTCTTGTTTACTTTTTTTTTTCCGCCTGCTTTCTCCTTTTTTTCTCTGCTCTCTGCGCTTCGCTTCGCTGCCTGCCTTCTTTTTCTGCCCTTTCTTTCAATTGGGGAGGCCAATTTATAGGCCTCCCCCACCTGCCTGCCACCAACCATTTGGTTGGTGGCATTAAAGGTTGGCAGCTTCCAACCTTGACTTCAAGGTTGGCGGCTGCCAACCATTTTTTTTTTTATTTGTTTACAAATGCCCCCACTTCAAGGGTCAGTAAGGAAGATTTTTACAGAAATGATTCAAACCGAGTCTTGAAGTCCAGTTTGAAATTTGGAAACGTCTTGATGAACATTGAATCTTGGAGTCTTCTATCTTTGAATATGTCTGCTGTTGTTGGATCGCAATAGGAATCCGATACGATCTTGAGAAAGTTAGCAGCCCAGCCAATATAGAAATTGAAGCCTTGGCTCCAGGTGCATTCGAGCTTCCATAGCTCGCAAAGGCTGGCAAAGGTTCTTTGAAGTTCCAAAGCTCTAGTGAGGATGATCCGGTAGGCAAAGAACTTGAACCTCCCCAAGAGGAAGGCCCAACACTTTGGAACTTCAAAACCGACACACAGAGAGACTGACTGTAGTAATGATTCCCAAGTCTGCTCCGACGTAAGGAGAGTAGTTGGAACTTCCCCGTACATCGCCGCATCCAAAGGAAGATTAGGATGATTGCAGCGTCTCATCCCTCTGTGGTAGATGTGAACTAAGGAGAGTAGTTGGAACTCCATGACACCGATGGCGTTAGGGATCCCTCGAGGAAGACTACTCCTTCTTTTCTTAGCTCGTGCGCCTCCAACTTCTTGATCAAAGAACTTCCTGGGACAAGTGTAGAGACTAGCCATTTTCTTTTGAGAAGAAGAAGAACTGAGGGGTGAGTATTATGGTTCGGACATGCAGGATATATATACATAAAATAAAATGATTTTTTTTTTGTGAAAAGTCAAAAAGGAGGTACGCGGAATCGAGTAGGGTCATCCACGTCCCTTTCCTGCATAAGAGACAAAAGAGGCAGCGGCTGACGCGGGTTACGAAAGTCGTTACCGTGTGTTTGCAGAAGTCGTTGCCGTGTGCTGCAGAAGTCGTTACCGTGTGCTGCCAAGGTCGTTGCACCTTATCTTGTCGACCGTCCTAGCGGGGCCCGAGGCACAACTCCAAGTCAAGCTCGACCTCGTCTGGTGGGTCGATGATGTTGACGTCGACGTCTTTTTCCGGCTGGTTGATGCCGGAATATTCTGGAAAGAGAGGCAAAGTTTCGCCGGAATGACTCCTTTCTGTTAAAAAAATTCCTCATAGACTTAAGTACCTAGGAGGGATGAACCCTTGGCTAACTCCGTAAGACCACCAGGACCAGGATGCATGCTCCCATGGGCTACGGCTTTGATGAACATACCGTGGAGAGACCATTGCAGTGGAAGAACTAGGACCTGCTTCATTTGAGGGCGAAGCTGTACTGGTGGGATCTACTATCGGAACGACAGACTGTCCCTTGGAAAAAGCAGTTCTCAGTGCTGGTTTCTTCTTGTTTCTCCGATTCTGGAACCAATAAAACACATTTTTTCCTTCGATTGCCCCGAGCGGGCGCAATCGTGAGACAAGTTGGTAAATTTGACATGCCTTAAGAATAATACATCCATTGTTGTGGAAGACTTCCTCCAAAATTTGCAGTTGTGCCATGGTCGGTTGCCACCTTGTGCGGGGTGACCTTTCTTCTCCTTTGTCTTGAGGTTCTGCAACTGGTTCCATCTTTTTTATGGCAGAGGAGCAAAGGTCTTGGTATGTGGTGAAGATCGGTTGCGACTGATGCTGAGTTTCAGACTCAAACCCTCCGTCGCTTTTATATTTTTGGGCCGTTCACAGTTTATACTCATGCGGGCTAGGAGTTGGATTGAATTTTGAACTTGGGTTTTGGACTGTGTCTGGAACTCAAATTTTTTTTGGGTTTTGGGTTTTGGATTGGATTTGGGTCGAGTGTTTGGACTTCTAGACTTGGACTTTTAGATTTGGGTGTTTGGGTTTTGATTTTTGGGTTTGGGCTTGAGTTTTCTAATTTGGGCTCAAGTGTTTGGGCTTGGATTTTCGAATTTGGATTTTCGCTTGGACTTTCAGATCGGGACTTCTGAACTTTTTTTTTTTTTTGATTTTTTTTTTCTTTTTTTTTCTTTTTTTTCTTTTTGAACATATTTAGACATAATACTGTTTCAGAAATTTGCCATTGATTGGGCTGATTCGGACGCCTTCTTGGTCTGACAGTATGTAAGCGTTGTGAGTATAGGCCTCCTGCACTAGGTATGGCCCGTCCCATTTGGAAGTAAGCTTGTCACCAGGCCGATGCTTCATGTTGATGGGCCGTCGTACTGCAAGAACAAGGTCTCCAATTTGAAAAGATCGAGGGCGGACCCTGCGGTTGAATGTGTTGGTGAGCCGGGATTGGTAGCATTCGAGTTGCTGTTGTGCTTCAAGTCTCCTTTCATCAAGAGCTTCTAACTCATCCAGACGTAGGCGTGAGTCCTTCCAGAACAGCCATGCGCAGGGATGGAATCTGTGTTTCCAACGGCAGTATTGCTTCGACACCGTAGACAAGTGAGTATGGCGTCGCCTGTGTTGGAGTCCGGTAAGTTGTACGATACGCCCATAATGCCTCCAGAATTCTGTTATGCCAATCTATTTTGGATTTAGAGACTACCTTCCGCAATAGGTTGCATAAGGTCTTGTTGAATGCTTCAGCCAAGCCATTTGCTGGGGCATTGTACATGGATGACTTGTACTGCTTGAACTTGAATTTCTCGCAGAGCTTGTCAATTAAGCTGTTGTAGAACTGCTTACCATTATCAGTGATGATGAATCGAGGGACTCCATAGCGATAGATCAGCTGAGTCCGGATGAAATTGACAACATGCTCCTTCTTTACCTCTCTAAGTGGAATGGCTTCAGCCCATTTTGAGAAGTAGTCTGTTGCTGGGAGGATGTAAAGGTGACCCAGGGATGACTTTGGCAAGGGCCCCACTAAGTCGAGACCCCAAGCTTCAAAGGGCCAGGATGAAACAGTTGGATGCAGTGGCTCCGGTAGTTGATGTATGTAATTCGCATGAAATTGACAAGCTTGACAGGTTTTAGCAAACTCAATTGAATCACATGCCACAGTTGGCCAGCAGTATCCCATCCTTCTGAGTTGGAAGTGCAACTTAGGCCCCGATTGATGTCCGCCACAAACACCTGAATGTGCTTCAGCGAGAGCTTATTTTGCCTCTTCATTGCCTAGGCAGCGAAGTAAAACTCCATCAAAAGACCTTCGATACAGAGCATCCTTGAGATATATGAAGCGGGGAGCTCGTCGTTGAATTTCTGTCTTATGACGACAATCTTCGGGCAGCTTCCCGTGCTGTAGGTAGTCAATGATTGGTTGGCGCCAATCCTCGTCCTCCGCGAGACGTACAGATACAGCGTTGACTGCTGTAGTTTCTTTATCATCCTTCTGTGGCACTATCCATTTCTGGCATACGGCAACAATTGTAGCCTGGATTTCTGACTTTGCAAGAGAAGTGGCTAGGTTAGCCAATGCGTCTGCCTGAGTATTTTCTCATCGAGGCACATGCTCCAAGGTGATGCTTTCAAATTCATCCATTAGTTGTCGAGCACGTTGATGGTAAGGCGCAAGGTCCTCTTTCTTCACGTCATACAACCCTGTAAGTTGGTTGATGACGAGTTGGGAATCTCCATGGACTTCTATAGTTGGAATCTTCATATCGACAGCCATTTGAAGACCAATGATCAAAGCCTGATATTCAGTAATATTATTTGAACATAACTCACCGAGAATGATAGCATATGGTAGTATTTGTCATTGAGGAGTGACAAATACTATGCCGACACCAGCACCATCACGTCTTGCTGCACCATCAAAGAACATCGTCCATGGTGGTAGTGTTTCAATGTAAAAGACCTCTTCATCTGGAAGATCATCTGTGAACTCCCAATCGGACGGGATAGGGTGATCTACAAGGAAGTCTGCTAGAGCTTGTCCTTTGACTGCTTTTTGAGGCACGTAGACAATGTCGTAGCTTTGTAGGATTACTGCCCACTTGGCAAGGCGTCCTGACAAGATTGGTCTGGATAAGATATATTTGACAGGATCAGCTCTGGCAATGAGACGTACCGTGTGAGCTTGCATGTAGTGCCTCAGTTTATCAATGGCAAAGAACAGTGCTAGACATGTCTTTTCAATGGGCGAATAGCTCAGCTCCGGACCGTTTAGTGTTCTGCTCAAGTAATACAGGGCAACTTCCTTTCCCTGCTCGTTTTCCTGTGCAAGCAGGGCTCCCAAAGATCTTTCCTGCGCTGCAATGTAAAGAATCAACGACTTTCCTTGAATTGGAGCACCTAGGACCGGTGGATTGGAAAGGTACTTCTTTATGCTCTCAAAGGCTTTGCTGCAAGCTTCGTCCCACTCGAAGTTGACATCCTTCTTTATCAACCGATGGAAAGGTTGACATCTCCCAGCTAAATTGGAGATGAAACGGCGAATGTAGGCCAGCTTTCCTTGTAGACTTCGCAGTTCGTGCAGGTTTTTAGGTTCAGGCATCTTTTGAATTGCCTCAACCTTTGACTGATCAACTTTGATTCCACGAGGGCGCACCACGAACCCTAGAAACTTTCCTGATGTGACACCGAATGCACATTTGAGAGGGTTCATTTTAAGCTGATGCCTACGAAGTCTTTCAAACACCGTCTTAAGATCCTCGAGGTGGTCTTTGCGCTTCTTAGTCTTTATAACTAAGTCATCAACATAACATTCTACAATCTTGTGCAGCATGTCATCAAAATTTTTTTGCATAGCACGTTGATAAGTGGCGCCAACATTTTTTAATCCAAACGGCATAACTTTGTAGCAGTATATACCTTTTGGGGTGCGAAATGCTGTCAACTCCTCGTCTTCTGGTGCCATTCTGATTTAGTTATAGCCTGAAGAACCATCCATGAAGGACAATGCTTTGTGACCCGTTGTTGCATCGACTGTGATCTCCGTTATGGGCAACGGAAAGTCATCTTTCGGGCAGGCCCTGTTAAGATCTCGAAAATCAACACATACCCTCAACTGTCCATTCTTCTTTCTTACCAGGACTATGTTGGCAATCCATGTTGGGTAGGTGACCTCTCGGATGAAGCCAGCATTGATCAGCTTGTAAACCTCTTCCTCGATTTGTGGAATGAGTTCCGGGCGGAACCGTCGTTATGGCTGCTTGACAGAACGAACACCCTTCTTTACTGCTAGACGATGCACCGCAATTTTTGGGTTAAATCCAGACATTTCTTTGTAACTCCATGCGAACACTTCCCTTTATTGACTTAATACCCAAACATATTCTTGCTCTTCTTCTGCAGTAAGTAAAGCACTTACAAATGTAGGTCGAGGATCTTCCGAAGAGCCAAGATTGATCTCCTTGAGTTCATCAACAGTTGCTTGGCCACCATCTTCAAGTTCAGGGGGAGCCTCCTTTACTTCACCGTCTGATGAGTCGGACTCAGCCTCCTCGCTAATTGTGACATGAAATGGAGAGCCTCTGACTTCACCTTCTTTGTTTGAATGGATAAGCCTGTCTTGTTTGGTGGTGGTGATGATGACACGTGCATCAACTGCTCGGCTTCGGCTCTTTAGCGTGATCCGCATAGGTGACTTCTCCTGATAGCCTAAGTCAGGTCGGGAATGTGATGTTTGAGAAGTAGTGCCATGTGTGGATGGCAGCGTACCCATTGTGCTTGGGTTTGAGAAGTCATAGCCCGCCTTTGCCAAAAGCTTGTATGCATTAGGATCAAATCCCTCATGTGTTCTTCTTTCTGGAAGTGAGCCGCCTTCGACTGCCCCCGTGTGTGGTTTGACGAAGCCTTTTAATGGTTTTGAGGAGAAAATCGGCTCAATCTTTGGTATCGGCAGAGTGTAAGTCCCCTTCAGGTTGTGCATCTCTTTTGTCTTGGGTTGGCTATGTCCTTGCTCCTATTTAGAATCAATACAATAAGAGAAAGGGGGTTGACCTTCTGAGCATTGTGACTTCGGCACATAGCGTAGGACTGGAGTGGAGCTTGAAGATGCAACATCCTTCGGACGAAGATCAGCAGGCTGTGGCAGCTTTTCATTTATTAGAGCCTGGGGTTGGGCATTGGCAGGTTCTTTGACAGCTTTTCCCTTTTTGTGGATGCCCCCAGTCCAAATATCTTTTGATGGAATGATCTCCGGATTGTCTGTGTCGGTGTAGAAGACTGCATCCGCCAAATGTGATTCAGCATCATCGAACGGCTTTAAGTCAGCATTGACCTTTTGAACGCCACCATTGTAGTACTTGCAGCACTGATGCAGGCTTGAGAGCACAACTCTATTTCCACGAATCCACGGTCGTCCTAGCAACATCTTATACGTGGTACGTGCATCGATCACATGAAACAGAGTGCTAGAAGTGAGATTACCGATAGTTAGCTCCAAGCGAATTATCCCAATTGCTTTCTGTCCTCCTTAATTAAAGCCATGAATCATCAAGCGGCTGTCTGATAATTCATCAATGCCAATGCCGTGCTCCTTTATGGTGGATTTTGGGATAATATTGATTGCCGAACCATCGTCGATCAGAATACGTCGGACCTTCTGTTCTCTCAGATGGCCTGATACATACAGCGGCCGATTGTGGGGTTTGGAACCCAGCAAGAGATCCTCATCTGAAAATGAGATAGCAGAGTAACATCCGACGTGATTTTGGGCCGTCTGTTGCTCCGCTGAGTTAGAATCATTTGATGGCTGTGATTCAACCGAGGTTTGGAGAGTATTGCTGACTTGATTTTGCCGCACTTCTGTTGATTGCAAAGCTATAAACAGCTGAGGGTTAGCAAGAAGGGTTTGGAGAGCTTCATATACCTACTCCGTTGTCGACTTTTTGTTGTCGAGCGGCTCCTCCTTGTGGTGTGTCACTTCTTCTGATGGTTTTGAAGTGATGGTGGTCTGGTTTGCAGAAGTTATTCCTTCCTGGTCCAGAATGATTTTATTCTGGCTCTTGAGCTCCATGATTAGCTCCTTCAGGACGAAACACTTTTCGGTTGGATGACTTACTATCCGGTGATATTTGCAGAATCTCAGATCGCTGACTCGATCCTTTTCATTCGGCCGTTTGCACTCTGGGAGTTCGATCAGCTTCGCCTCCAGCAGTTGGTCAAGGATGTCGGGAACGTCTGAGTCGGGGAATGGATACTGCTTTTGCTCCAACTCTCGCAATGTCACCTTCCGCCTTTCCTATTGTTTTGGCTGAGTTATTTGGGTTGGAAGATTTACCTTAACTTTGGCGCCCACTTTTACTGGTTCGGCTTCAACAGTCATCACTTCTTTTCCTTTTCCGGAGCTGTTGGGTTTCTTAATCTCCCTTCTGCCCCCTTGCTGGTCCAACTGGATGGGAACCGTGCCTCCGGAAGTCTGGATGCTTATCTCCATATCATGTGCGCGGGTCGCCAGTTCTTCGAAGGTTCGGGGTTTGACACCCTGCAGGATGTATAACAGCTCCCAATGCATTCCCTGGATGCACATCTCCACAGCAGACGTCTCCGTCAGTCGATCTTTGCAGTCCAAGCTGAGGGCACGCCATCTGTTGATGTATTCGACAACGGGCTCTCCTTTCCTTTTTTTGGTGCTGGTAAGCTCCATCATACTTACCGTCCTTCGAGTGCTGAAAAATCTGTTGAGGAACTCTCGTTGTAGCTGTTCCCAACTGTCGATCGATTCTGGTTCAAGATTTATGAACAAGGTGAAAGCGGTCTCCCTGAGTGAACGAACAAACTGCTTCACCAAGAGATCTCCATAAGTCCCTGCGTTGTTGTAGGTTTCAACGAAGTGGGCGATGTGCTGTTTGGGATCGCCTCGTCCGTCGAATTGTTGAAATTTGGGCGGCTGGTAGCCCAAGGGCATGTTGAGACTTTCGATCCGTCTGGTGTACGGTTTGACGTACATCTGTGATCCCTGGAAGGATGTAGCTTGTTGTAGGCGGATCGTATTAGCTATCATTTCCTGCAATTGTTGAACAGATAGCGAAGCTACAGAATTTGAGGGTGGCAGCTGTGTAGAACTACCTGGTCGCTTTTCTGCAGTGAAGACGTCGGTTGGTGTGGCTTCTGGAGTGAAACCGGGTGGATATGGTTGCTCCTCGTGGATCTCGGGATCAATTTAGATCGGGGCTTTTCCTTTGAGAGCGGCCATCTGTTGATCTTTTTCCTCCGCGACTCTGATCAGCTGCAGAATTTTATTCTCCAATTCTGAAATTCTTTCTTCTGTACTGGTTGTGTTGGTCATTATGACGGCAACAGATGAGGCTCCGGGAAAGACTGGGGGAGAGAACTCTTCTGATTCTTCTGTGTGAGTTGGATTCTGTTGAGCAGGCTTCATCGTGTTGCCCCCGACTTCGATCGGGGTGGGTGATCGACTCCTCTATGCGGCAAGAGAGTCAGGGGAGAGATCCTGTTGTGCGAGCTGTAAACTCTCCATTTCGATATTTTTTTGGGTTTGGACGGCAAGAAATTGTGTCTATCCTCGAGTTTCTGGACCTGCGTACCCAGGTAGGGTAGTTGATGCAGGCAGTGGAGCCGTTGCCTTCTTTTTTGTGGCAGCAGTTGTACTCCTTTTCGGTGCCATTTAATGTGCTGAACACCTGTAAATTTTTTTTTTTACCTTTTTTTTTACTTTTTCACCTTTTTTTCACTTTTTTTTACTTTTTTACTTTTTTTTTTACTTTTTACTTTTTACTTTTTACTTTTTTTTGTCTTTTTTTTTGTCTTTTTTTCTCTCGACTCCCCTTTTACCTTTTTTTTTTTTTTAAGGAACAAGAGATAGGAGGTGAAGATGTCCCACCGAGCGTGCCAAAAATTTGTAAAGCGTAAATTTTGAGTCTAAAATAATTAAACTCGAAAATACAAAAATAAATTACAAATAAAAATTGTAAAAAGAAAAGAAAATTTACGTGGGGTCGATCTTCGTAGATCCTCCGATTAGTGTTCCTTTTTTGACTCCGTCAAGGGCTGCACGAGCTTGATCTTGACAGAAATAATTTCCACCGCTTTTTCTTGAACTGGATAGACTGAAACTGTATCTGATTTGGACGTTTTGACTACGTTTAGGAACCGCAAAGATCTGATCTGAGCCGATCTGACTTAATTTCACCGAGGGTCGAAGGGACTTGTTCTCGGATGAGCTGCCTGGATTTTACTGAGGGCCGTATGAGGCTTAATCCCAGCCGGATTTATAATATTTTGATATTTTTCAGATCTATATTCTCACAGATCCAGATTTGATACGATCGGAGAATATAAATCTAAAATAATTTTAGAAACGGAAATAGTAATTTTTTTTTTTACTTTGCACCTGAGATATCTTTATCAAAAGAGTTAAAAATATATCACAGAGTACACAATTTTTTTTTTACTATCTCTCTCTCTTGTTTACTTTTTTTTTTTTCCGCCTGCTTTCTTCTTTTCTTCGCTGCTCTCTGCGCTTCGCTTCGCTGCCTGCCTTCTTTTTTTGCCCTTTCTTTCAATTGGGGAGGCCAATTTATAGGCCTCCCCCACCTGCCTGCCACCAATCATTTGGTTGATGGTATTAAAGGTTGGCAGCTGCCAACCTTGACTTCAAGGTTGGCGGCTGCCAACCATTTTTTTTTTTTTTTTATTTGTTTACACATAGTGTCTCACTCTGCAACACCAAGATTAATTGTGTGTTTGGATTTAAAAGTGAAAAAGGAATGAGAGTGGTAAGAAAAAAAAGTAGTGGGAAAGAGATTGGAAAGAAAACCAATTTATCGTCTGAATATGTTAGAATAAGGTGAGAAAAAAATTAAAAGAAAGTAAATTTATTATTTAGATACAGTAAGAAAGTGGAATGAAAGAAAAGTTATGTATACTAAATGATCGTTTTACCCTTAAACTTTTTTTTCTTGAATTTTCCAACATTTTTCTACAAGGGTTTTTTACTAATTTTAAAATTTAAATCAATTGTAAAAAATTATGGTACAACTTAAAAATTTGTAGGACCAAAAAACTTTGTTTCTCTTCTCATTGAAATTTTTTTTCTTTCTTCATTTTAATCCAAACTCAAAAAATAATTTTAATTCATTCTCTTTCAATTCTTTTCCTCACAAATCCTCAATCCTTTTTTTTGTTTGTTTGTTTTTGACAAGGGTCCCAACACGTGTCTTCATTTCGTTTCAACGCGGTTATTGACTAATTCATTCTCTTTCAATTCTATTCTATATTTCTATGTTGAATTTTAAAGACCAAAGAACGGGTGCTGCCCGTGTCTTCCTCATTTCGTTTCAACGTATCGCCATCTCCCTTAGGATCCCAACACGTCTAGCCATCACCATGCCCAACTCTTACGCCGTTCTTAAAAAGACACGCGAAAGGTATCAAAAAGAACAAAATTTCAACCTTATAAACTTGTACATTAGTCAATAACCGCGTGATTTAGTACTAGAATAACTAGAGTTTTGGTTATAGTATATAATTAGAGTTCATAGCATTCTCAATTTATTTTTTTTATATATAAACAAGGACGATTCCAAGATTTAGATTAAAAAAAAATAGTTATAAGAAGTTCTTCAAATTAGAAGAAAATTTTATCTTTTGTATCTATCAAGATTTCTATTCTAGTGCCGACCGATAAAAGAAAAAATAAATTCGCACGTAAAAGACTCATGGACTTTTACTGAAGGAACTTAAAACCTTCAAATTAAATAGTGCATTAGCAACCACAATTATTGCGTGGGTCTTAGGCATGTAGTTTGAAGAGCTGAGCAGCCGTCGGGAGGTCGAAGTTGTTCACGAATATTGGACAATCCTTCAATTCAAAACTGTTGAATGGCTGTGGCAATACGTATTGTATTGCATCACTGTATTTTCATTCATAATAGGAGAGGAGGTTCAAGTCTTCCTAAAATATTGTACTTACCTAACCTGCTATACTACTATTTGGCAAAAGTGAGAATTCGGTATTAGCTGAGTAGCTAAGAGGAAGTGCCCTATTGCACTTAACAAGACTTCGATCTCTCGCTAGTCTCACCCTTCCTCCTCATAATAATATGGTTATGACTCCTCTACTACATACGATAAAAAAAAAAAAAAATTATTTGGCTCAAGTTGCAAATGTCTCGAGCTGGAAGATGAGAAGCAATGCCTGTTGCATGCGAAAGGGAAACCGAAACGAAGTTGTCATTAGCCCCTTGTGCCACATAACAATATAGAGACCTTGACCCGGCAATGATGTCTGCCGTCCAGTTTTCTATGATTTGAACTTCATTGTCATGGGGCCTCTTTTCCTTATTTTTTTAATCCAAAAAACAAAAAAAGAAATTAGCATAGAGATTTGGTGAATCTGAGAATCGGATTTCTCTGCGTCACAAAATCTTAAAAGGGCAACGAGACAAACACGTAAGATTAAGAAAAGGTGTCCTCCGATCATTTGATGCCTTTCACTTTTGCCTTTTTTTTTTTAACTACAAAAAATCCTCTTGCAATCTCTGACGCATATAAATTTTTGTCTCTGTCTGAATCAATTATGAGTCAGAGGGTATTTGGATTAGTTTTTAAAAAAAATATATTTATATTTTATTTTTTAAAAAATAAGGAGAAGAGTATTTAAGTTATTTTTTTGAACTGTTATTTGATTTTACTTATTTTTTTATATGATATATTAAAAGCAACTAATTGAAAAGTAACTCAAAATTATTTATTGTTATTTTTTGAGTTATTTTTTAATTTTTAATAATAATAATAATTTATATAAACTAAAATACCTTCAAATAATATTTATATAATTCATAAAATTTTTATTTACCGCTTGAATATGATTTGTTAGTAATTATTAAATTTCATCAATATTTATATAAACGTAACCCTTTTATTTTTTAATAATTTATAAATATTTTTTTACTTCAAATTTTCATTAATATTGATATTTAAAAAAATACTTCAAACATTATATTTTTTATTATCTAGTAAACATTAATATTTTTTGTAAAAATAATAATTAAGTGAGAAAATTCTTAATATTTTTATAAAATATTTATTCTAAAAATAAAAATCATAAAATATGAAGATAATTTTGTTAATATAATATATTAATATAAATTAAATGTTCAAATCAGTTATTTTGTTATTTAACAACAATAGTTAGTACACAATTAACTAAACATTTCATTAATTTTTTAAGTAATCAACAATAGACAACAACAATCAGTAGTAGTAATCAGTAACAATAACCAACAATAACAATATTGGACAGGTAAGCCAAACAGACCCTTAGACTGTGAATACTAGATTTTACGTTTGAACCAATAACCTATACTTGACAGATAATTGTCTGTAGGCTATATGTGTACATACGTATATACATATATATAAATAAAATAAAATGCCTATAAATTTACAAAAAAAAAATTTATATGTTTTATAAAAAAATTCTCCGTGAATATAAAATATTATATAAAATCATAGTGCATTTATTTTTATTTTTTAAATTGTGCGTCCATGTAATTATACCTAATTTTAAAATAAAGTACAATTTTTGACAAAAAAAATTACAATTTGAAGAGTATACAATAATACAAATAAATGCGCAATAATAAAAACGTGGATGATCACGGTAGGGTAGGGTTGGAAACGGTGCCGTACATCCGGGCCCCGGGATTTGCGCGTGAATCTTGTGATGTTTACTTTTTTTTTTACAATAGATTAGATCCATAATTGAAGAATCCACCAACACAAAGAGATATAACTACCCCGGGATTTTTTTAATACGTTATTATTGTTTTGATCAAATTTTAATACATTATTATACTATAGATAAAAAAAAGAAAATTAAGGTTATGGCTTAGTTCGGTGGGCAGCTCGTTTCCCCCCTTCCCTTGTTTAGGTTCAAGTCCTAAGAGATGCTTTCAACCGCTGGCTAATTCAATGGATTTAATATTGTTCTCTTCCTTTGTTTATTTTTCTTTTATTTTGTGAAGTTATATAAATGCCTATTGTCCCTGGACCAACCTTGCACCTTTTCTATTTAAACCAATTTGGTCGAACTGGGTTTACATTTAGCCTAGAATTAGTTTGACGTGTTCATTAGATGTTGAAGTAAACTTATAATCAAAACGACTAGTGTAAGTAATTATATGTGTGCGTGAAATATGCACTTAATATAATTCAGGGTGTACTTAGAACGGTTCAATTTCGATTCCAGTCGTTCAACATTATCTGTTGACAAGAAAACAAGGGGGGAAAAATGGGATAGACAAAAAGCGAGAAAATGATAGAACTAGAAAGTCTAGAATAGAAAAGTATAGCAACGAGGGTTTGGCTTGGTCGGTAAGTAGACTGGCCTTTATAAATTTTGTTTGCAATGTCAATGATTCGAAACTAAAGGAAGATATATGTTGGGAGGGATTTTAATTTTTTAACATAATTATATAAATAATTATTGTTAAAATATTTTTGATTTTGAAGTGATTGTCCATTCAATTATTATTTAAAAAAAAATAAAAGGGAAAATAAAAGTATAGGAATATTCATATAAAGCCTTTCCCATTCTCTTCCTTACAGTGTGTAGGTTGTATTTAGAACGGTTCAATTTAGACCCTAGTCGTGCAACGCCATCCGTTGACGGGAAAACGAGGAAGGGGGAAAAATGGGACTGAGAAAAGGGAAAAGAATGATAGAATCGGAATGGCCATACAAAGCTTTTTTTTTTCTTTTCTTTAATTTTCTACCCATGGAATATTATAAAATTGAGATGGAAAATGACGTTATAGGTTGCTGCAAGTTTTTGACACGTGTGATGTGAGCCCCAGAAAAAATATGTCGTATATTTTTGTACAAACAAGGATTCTAGCTGATTGCATATTTTCAGACCTGCATCACCGTCTCGGTTAAATGTTCGAGATATTTTTTCCTTTTTTTCTTTTTTTTTTGGAACAAGTAAAAAATATATTACAAATATATCAATTATTATATTTATAAATTATAATCGGTATTATCTGACCATTGAATCTATATTTAATCAACTCTCATACGGAATGATTTATCACCTAAACGCTGATAGAGACGAATACAGTTCTGTCAGTGAAAACTATAGTGATTATTAAATTCAGATCTCAAAACACACTCTTTTGTAGTCCTACCAAGCACCTAACTGTTTTTGTCAAAAATAATTGTGTCTGCAAGAACTCGATTATAAATTATTAACGTAGAACGTGCACGAACTTACGTATTAAACGGTTATTTTTGATGGTGTTAAATATTCGTGATATGGGATAATGACGGTGTTAAATATTATTTTGAAAGGAAACTTCACTATGGTATTAACAGGTGTGTTAATGACTGTTACGCATGTTTGGGCGTAGGGTGGACCAAAAACAGAAAAGAAATAAATTGTATGAGATCATTCTAGGGTGGACTAGAATTAATTTTTAATTCCACGTGATATGCAAATTTTATTATTATATTATAATATAAAAATTTTGACATTAAAATAATAATTATGATATAATTATTGCTACACATATATATATATATATGAAAAGATAAAATATGCATAGTGCTCTAATATGTTTTTCGATTAAACTCTAACTCTACGGTTTCATTCTTTCCTTTAATGCTGTGTTTGGGAGGGGGGAAAGTGGGGAGAGGGAGAGGAAAGTGAGAGAATTAAGGTAAATTGTTGTGTTTGGAAAATGTTTGAAAAGTGAGGGAGAGGAAAGTTTCTAATTCCTCTAATCCTCCCTACCCCACCAAAACCAATCCTCCCAAAAATGGGAGGAAAGTTGTTAGTTCTCATACTAAATTTATTAAATGACTCAATTACCCTTACATAATTTAAAAATTATAATTTTACCTAAAAAAAATATCTTAATAGAATTTATTATGAAGGATAAAATTGTTATTTTAACATATTTTATATTCTTCTCCCTCACTTTTCACCATTTCCCAAACAAAAGAATTTATAATTTTCCTCCCTCTCATCACCTCTTTCCAAACACAAGAGAGGATAGAAAATATTCTTTTCCTCTAATAATCCTCTCCTCCACTTTCCTCTCCTTCACTTTCCTCTCCCTCAAGAATTTTATCCAAACACAGTGTAAATCTCTTGCAACTTTATCCAAGTTTCCATTAAAAGAACACTTCTTAAATAATACAAAAATGATTACATTACTGATCAATAATGAACAACCACTGCTTCTATTGTTAAAAAGGCAATAACGTTCATTCCCACATAAAAGATCACGATTTTCAATTTTTATCAAATTAAATAATAAGATTAAATATACAATAGTTTTAAACAGTCACTCATAAAGTTTATTACTCATAAATTTAGAATGGGGAGTACCTTCGTTTTCAAGCTAATGTCTCATTCGGTACAATAATCTTCGGCTGACTTTTTTTCTTTGAATCCATGCACGGAGGACCTTTTGGATGAATAAAGACAAATATACATCTACCACCCGAAGTGGTGGTTTAGTAGCAAGGTTATGACTTAGTTCGGTAGACAGCTCGTTTCTCCCTTCCCTTGTTTAGGTTCAAGTCCTAAGGGATGCTTTCAATCGCTGGCTAATTGGATTTAATATTGTTCTCTTCCTTTTTTTTTTTCCTTTTATTTTGTGAAGTTATATAAATGCCAATTGTCCCTGGACCAACCTTGCACCTTTTCAATTTAAACCAATTTGGTCGAAGTGGGTTTACATTCAGCCTAGAATTAGTTTGACGTGTTCATTAGATGTTGAAGTAAACTTATAATCAAAACGACTAGTGTAAGTAATTATATGGTGCGTGATATATGCACTTAATATAATTTTACTGTTTAGGGTGTAGTTAGAACGGTTCAATTTCGACTCCTGTCGTTCAACATCATCCGTTGACAAGAAAACAAGGGGGAATTATATAATTTTACTGTTTAGGGTGTAATTTTACTGTTTGGGCTTGGTCGGCAAGTACACTGGCCTATATGAATTTTGTTTGTAATGCCAATGATTCGAAACTTAACAAAAACATATGTTGGTAAGAACTTTAACTTTCTAACATAATTATATAAATAACTATTATCAAAATATTTTAATTTTAAAGTGATTGTCTATTCAACTACTATTTTAAAAGAAAAGGGAAAATAAAAGTATAGGAATATTCATATAATGCCTTTTCCATTCTCTTCCTTTCACTGTGTAGGTTGTATTTAGAACGGTTCAATTTAGACCCTAGTCGCGCAACGCCATCCGTTGACGGGAAAACGAGGAAGGGAGAAAAATGGGACGGAGAAAAGGGAAAAGAATAACAGAATCGGAATGTTCATACAAAGCCTTTTTTTTTTGTTCTTTTTTTTTTGGTAAGCTTTTTTTGTTCTTTAATTTTCTACCTATGGGATATTATAAAATTGAGATGGAAAATGACGTTATAGGTTGATGCAAGTTTTTGACATGTGTGATGTGAGCCCAGGA
Organism: Carallia pectinifolia; assembly: GCA_037832335.1. Classification (NCBI taxonomy): domain Eukaryota; kingdom Viridiplantae; phylum Streptophyta; class Magnoliopsida; order Malpighiales; family Rhizophoraceae; genus Carallia; species Carallia pectinifolia. Next base: position 19,448,930 of record CM075448.1, on the reverse strand, counting down.
AAACTATGTCGTATATTTTTGTACAAATAAGGATTCTAGCTGATTGCATATTTTCGGACCTAGATGACTGTCTCTGTTAAATGTTCGGTATATTTTTTCCTTTTTTTTTTTTTTTGGAACAAGTAAAAAAAATATTAGAGATATATCAGTCATTATATTTATAAATACTAATCAGTATTGTCTGACCATTAAGTCTCTATTTAATCAACTCTCATACAAAAATATTTATCACCTAAGCACTGATGAAGAAGAACGCAGTTCTGCTGTTAAAGATTACAGCAATTATCGAATTTAGATATCAAAACACACTTTTTTATAGCCCTACCAAACACCTAACTTTTTCGTTGAAAAGAGTTGTGTCACAAAGAACTCGATTGTAAATTATTAATGTAGAACGTGCACAAACTTATGATTAAACGATTATTTTTGATGGTGTTAAATATTCGTGATATGGGGTAATGGCGGTGTTAAATATTATTTTTGAAAGGAAACTTAATTATGATATTCACACATGTGATAATAACTGTTACCCATGTTTCGGCATAGGGTGAACCAAAAACAGAAAAGAAATAAATTTTATGAGATCATTTTAGGGTGTGTGAAACGAGACTCGTACGTTTAGAGCCTACAACAATTAGACTACGAAAATACAGATACAGATTACAGATGAACATGTAAATTTAAAATCCACTGAGGGCCGAGGTTTGATCTCAAGTAGATTAGTTGAACTCCGGTGAGGGCCTTAGGAAGGTTTGATCTCACTCGAATTGATTGGATTCCAGTGAGGGTTGTAAGAGGTTTGATCCCACTCGGACTGGATGGACTCTGGTGAGGGCCATAGGAAGCTTGATCCCACTCGGATTGGATTGACTACGGTGAGGGCCGTAGGAGGTTTGATCCCACTCGGATTGGATTGACTCCGGTGAGGGCCGTAGAAGGCTTGATCTCAGACAGATGTTTAATATTATGAGTTTTTGATCTAGCGGATCCAACTCAGTGGCAGTTAGAGAGCATACACCCAAAATATTTGGAGAGAGAAGAAGAGGAATGTAAAGCTTTAGAAGAGATGTTTTTTTGCTTTGCATGGGATATTTTTGGGATGGATTGAAAGGCTTTGAGGGGATGCTTGTTTATAGGGTTTTGGGGGAGGATGGATGCCAAAATTGTATGACTTGGATCATACATGGCAAGGGCCCTCTTTGGTGGTTGAATTTTGACATTTTGCAATCAAATGAAAATTAAAATTTTCATATGATTCATCATGAGTAGGATCTTACATGACAAGAGTCCTCTTTGGTGGTTGGAATTTAACATTTTGCAATCAAATGGAAATCATCATTTTCATATGCATGCACTTGTTGCTTTCATGTAGGGCATGCATTGAATTTTTTTTTGATTTTTTTTGTGTTTACAAATGCCTCCACTTCAAGGATTAGTAAAGAAGAACCTTGGGATGTTGTCCAACCTGAATCCTGAAGTCTAGGTTGAAGTTTGGAATGTTTAGATAAACATTGAATGTTGAAGTCTTCTAACTCCGACTAACTCGACTGTTGTTGGATCGCAATAGGAAACCGATGCGATCTTAAGGAAGTCAGCAGTCCAGCCAATATAGAAATTGACATTCTAGCTCCAAATCACGTCGAACTTCCATAGCTCGCAAAGGCTAGCAAAGGTTCAATGAATTTCCAAAGCTCTGGTGAGGATGCTGCAGTAGACAAATAACCTGAACCTTTCTATGAGGAAGACCCAGCACTACGGAACTTCAAGACCTGCACACAGAGAGACGGGCTATGGTGATAATTCCCGAATCTGCTTCGACGTAAGGAGAGTAGTTGAAATTTCTCTGTTCGTCGCCGCATCTGTAGATCTAGGAGGACGATCACAACTTCTTGGCTCGCTGTGATAGATGTGAACTAAGGAGAGTGGTTGAAACTCCATGACACCGATGGCGTTGGAGGTTGAGTTTCGAGGGGCTTTAGGAATCCCTCGAAAAGGATTACTCCTTTTCTTTTTAGCTCATACGCCATCAGCTTCTTGATCAAAGAACTTCCTACAAGAGAAAGTGTAGGAGGTAGCCATTTCTTTTCTGGGAGAAAGAAAAGCTGAAGGGGTGAGTTCTGTGACTTAGGCACATAGGATATATATACAAAAACTTGGCCCCCTTTTTTTTTTTTAAGTCAAAAAGAGGATATGTGGAATCTGGTGGGGTCCTCAACGTCCCTTTTCCGTATAAGAGACAAAAGAGACAGCGACTGACACGCGTTATGAAAGTCGTTACCGTGTGCTGTAGAAGTTGTTACCGTGTGGTGCGAAAGTCATTGCACCTTATCTTCGTCAGTTGTCCTGGCGGGGCCCGAGGCGCAGCTCTAAGTCAAGCCCGGCCTCGTCCAGTGGGCCGATGATGTTGACGTCACTGGAGCTTTCTGGCTGGTTGATGCTGCCGAAATATTCTAGAAAGAGAGGCAAAGTTTCGCTAGAATGATTTCTTTCTGCTATAAAAACTTCTCATTGACTTAAGTACTTAGGAAGAACGAACTCTTGGCTGACTCCATAAGAGTACCAGTACCAGTATGCATGATCCCACAGGCTATAGCTTCGATCAATATATTGTGGAGAGACCATTGTAGTGGTTGAACTCGAGCCTACTTCATTTGAGGGTGAAGCTATACCGATGAGATCTACTGTAGGAACGGCAGGCTGTGCTTTGGAAATAACATCTCTCAGCGCCGCTCTCTCCTTATTTCTCTGATTCTGAAACCAAAAATATACATTTTCTCCTTCGACTGCCCCTAGCGGGCGCAGTCGTGAGACAAGTTGGAGAATCTGTGATGAGTTAGGGACAATACCTTTATCGTTGTAGAAGAACTCCTCCAAAATTTACAGTTGCGCCATAGTTGGGTGCCATCTTTTTTTGGGTGACCTTTCTTCTTCCTTAACCTGTTGTTCTGCAGATGGTTCCATTTTTTTGCTGCAGAGGAGCAAAGGTTTGATATGCAGGGAAGACTGAAACGAGACTGAAGTAAAGACTTAGACTCAAACTCACGATCGCTTTTATATTTTTGGGCCGTTTACAGTTATACTCATGCGGGCGAAGAGTCTTGGACTGGGTCTTGTGTTGTTATTGCTGTTTTGCCTTTTATACTCGTACGAGACAGGAGTGTGCTTCAGTTGATCGCCTTTTATACTCGTGCAAGGCAGGAGTGTTGGACTTGTTGGTGAGCTGTTCGCCTTTCATGCTCGTACGAAACAGGAGTGTTGCATTGTTCTGTCGCCTTTTATACTCGTACGAGGCAAGAGTATTGGACTGTGGTATCGCCTTTTATACTCGTGCGAGGCAGGAGTGTTGGGCTGTGCTGTCGCTATTTATATTAGTGCGAGGCAGGAGTGTTAGACTGTGGTATCGCCTTTTATACTCCTTTTATACTCATACGAGACAGGAGTGTGCTTTAGTTGATTGCCTTTTATACTCGTGCGACGCAAGAGTGTACTTTAGTTGATCGCCTTTTATACTCGTGCGAGGCAGGAGTGTACTTCAGTTGATCGCCTTTTATACTCGTGTGAGGCAGGAGTATCGAACTGTGCTGTCGCCTTTTATACTCGTGCGAGGTAAGAGTATTGAATTGTGCTGTCGCCTTTTATACTTGTGCGAGACAGGAGTGTTGATTGTTGGTCGCTGATCGCCTTTTATACTTGTGCGAGGCAGGAGTGTTGAATTGCTGAGCTGTTGAGCTTCTGAGCTATTGAACTGCTAAGTTATTGAGCTGATGAGCTGCTGACTTGGGTTTTAATTCAGGATATAGGCTTTACCCCCGAATCTGGATTTGAACTTTAAGCCGACATTTGGATTCAGTTTTGAGTCCAAGTTTGAATTTACTGGGTGCTGGTTGGAATTTGGATCTGGGTTTAGAGTTTGCCCCCAGATTTGGATATGGAACTTTAGGCTAAAATTTGGGTTTGAGTTTTAAACTCGAATTTGAGTCCAAATTCGGATTTGGGTTTTGAGCCCGAGTTTGAATTTACTAGGTGCTTGTTGGAATTTGGATCTGGGATTAGAGTCTGACTCTGGATTTGAATTTGGAACTTTAGGCTGAAATTTGGGTTTGAGTTTTGAACCCGAATTTGAGCCCAAATTCGGATTTGGGTTTTGAGCCCGAGTTTAAATTTAGGCTTTTGGATTTTGAGTTGAAATTTTGGTTCAGGCTTGGGTTCTGCCCCCAAATTTAGATTTGGGATTTTGAGCTGGAATTGGGACTTTGGGAGTTTTACCTCGAGTTTGAGCTCGAATTTGGATTTGTTGGGTTTTGAGTCGGGGTTTGAGATCTACCCATAAGTTTCAGACATTTTTTTTCGATTTTTTTTTCTTTTTCACTTTTTTTCATTTATTTATTTATTTTTTTTGCTTTTCTTCTTTTTTTTTCCTCTTTTTTTGGCTTTTTTTGTGCTTTTTTTTTTGCACTTTTTTTTTGCATTGTAAAACTTTAAAAGTTTACCGCTTGATGGATCCAAGTCGGGATGTATTTCCTACTCTGACAGTATGTAAGCGTTGTTGGTGTAGACTTCTTGAACCCGATATGACCTCGTCTCATTTGAAAGTGAGACTGTAGATGGATTGGTGCTTTAATCCAATTGGATAAGAACTATACCCCCAACCTGGAAGACTGGAGTGGAAAGGCTTGGTAGGGATTTGACCGTTGCCCCCAACTTTTGTTGGAGTGGACAATCGACGTCTCCATTCGGCGAGAGAGTCGAGTGAGAGATCCTGTTGTAGCGTCAGCTAGGTAGGATAGTTGATGCAAACGATGAAGCAGTCACCTTTTTGCTTGCAAAGGCGATCTTTCTCTTCCTTAGTGCTACTGATGTACCGGATTCCTGCCCTCCAGAATTGTATTGGTGTTGCCCATTTCATGGCCTATAGGCTATGAAATGACCGTTCTGCCACCAATTCTTTTGTTTTTTTTTTTTAAAGGAGCAAAAGATGAGATGTAGAAAGGTCCTATCGAGCGTTCCAAATTTGTAACATGGGACCCGTACGTTTCGAGCCTGCAACAGTTAGGCTGTGAAAATACATATACAGATTACAGATGAAAATTTAAAATTAAAATAGGTTCGATCTCTGTGTAGATCCTCCGATTAATGCTCCTGTGTAATTTAGTCAAGGGTCGTGAACGCTTAATTTTGACCTAGAGATGTTGAATTTTCACATCGTGATCTTGAACTGTAGGAAATGGATTCCACTGAGGGCCGAGGCTTGATCTCAAGTGGATTAGTTGAACTCTGGTGAGGGCCTTAGGAAGGTTTGATCCCACTCGAATTGATTGGATTCCGGTGAGAGCTGTAGGAGGCTTGATCCCACTCGGACTGGATGGACTTTGGTAAGAGCCATAGGAGGCTTGATCCCACTCGGATTGGAATGGCTCCGGTGAGGGCCGTCGGAGGTTTGATCTCACTCAGATTGGATGGACTCCAGTGAGGGTCGTAAGAGGCTTGATCCCATTCGGATTGGATGGACTCCAGTGAAGGTCGTAAGAGACTTGATCCCATTCGGATTGGATTGACTTCGGTGAGGGCCGTAGGAGACTTGATATCAGACATATGTTTTATATTTTGGGTTTTTGATCTAGCAGATCCAACTTAGTGGCAATTAGAGTGGGATCCTCCAAATGCATAAGTGCGTTTTTTTACTTTTTTTTCCCATCTGTTTTTCCTTTTGACACGATTACTACGTTGGTTTTTTCCATAAGTACCCTTTTTTACTTTTTTAACTTTTTTTTTCATAGGTTTTTCCCATTAGTACAACACAGGCGCCACATTCCACAACTAAGTTAAAGGGTAATTTAGTAATAACATAATCTATCAGCTTCTGATAAAACTAAAAAATAGCTTCACCCTACTTTTTTAATTAGCAGTATTTTGGGTGGATATATTAGCAACAACAATGTCAAAAAAAAAAAAACCAAACAACATTTGTCCTACTTTTTAAAAATAAAATGTAAATACATTTCTTAAAAAATTAAACCAAACACTCCTAAATAAATTAGAGGAGGACCCCACTAATCAATAGTTAATGGTTAAACTTATGTGGTTATCTTTCTATTGTGGCTCTCCTATGGTACTGTATTCCTATGTTTGGTGTGCAAGAGAAAAAGATAGAAAAAAAAATGTAATTATTATTATTTATTTTTTATATTTTTTTTCTCAACTTTTTACCTTTATCTAAATAATTTATTTTTTTCATTCCTTTTTCTTTCATAAACTTATCTGGTTATCTTTCTATCATGGCCCCCCCTTCTCGTACTCTATCCTTATGTTTGGTGTGCAAGAGAAAAGGATGGAAAAAATGCAAATTCTTATTATTACAATTTTTTATACTTTTTTTCTTTCAATTTTTTATTCTTATCTAAATAACTTTTTTTTACTACTTTTTCTCTCATAAATTATTATTTATTTTTTCTTTCACTATAATTTCTTTCTTTCAATTTTTTTCACCACTTTAAACAAATTTATTTTCTTTCCACATCCTTTTCCTTTCTCCAATTTTCCTCTCACTTCAAACACATGCTATAACTTGATTGGTTGGAGTCTAATTAATTGTACAGTCATTTAGACCGTTTGATGGATTACCTTTTTATTTTATTTTATTTTATTTTCTTATTTCTGTCTAGACTGTATGTAATTGCTGGTGTGCTTAATGATGGAGGCTTGGGGCAGAATCGAATTGAATTTTTCTATCATCATTTTAATTTATATTATATTACCCTGCGCGGTCCAATAAAGAAAAGATGGCTGTCCACTGTACGAAAGTTGAATGAGCGCCCACTTGTCAAAGACAAAATTCAATCTTGCTACATCGAGCGTACGGCGCACGGCGCATCTATAAATACATGCATTCTCTTGCATAAATCGATCATCAAATCACCGTTGAGAGTTTTAGAATTGCATTCGTTTGAAGCTTTTTTTACTAGCATTCAATAGTTACTAAACTAGTTAAACCACAAAACTAGCACTCACTAGAAGGAAACCAAAGCAATGGGTTCTCAAAGTGGTAATGTTGTTGGGTTCTTGGGATTTGATGAGTTGAGCTTGGAAATGGCGGCTTCCCTTCTTCGCTCTGGATACAAAATCCAAGCTTTTCAGGTTGATAATATAGGGTCCGGCTAGGTACACCAAGTTCGGTGCACCAAGCCGGTACATAGGGATAGTACTTTTTTTTATAAAATTAAAATTGAAATTTAAATAAGTATTATTTTATAAAATGTAAATATTAAATGATATTCTCTATAAAAAATTTTGTTCTATCACGGTCTTTTTTTTTTTGTTCTAATTAAATCTTCACTGTTGTTATTTGTTTTAATGGCTTCATTACATAGATATTAGCATTGGGACTCAACAAAAATGATAACATATTTTGCCCCTCTCTACTCCCGTCTTGTTTCTTATCTTACACCTTTTTTGTTTTTACTCTGCCTAGTGCCAATTATATATAAGTCTAAAATCCTTTTGCAATAGTTAAACGCAATTATATTTTTCTGTAGGTGGAGAAGCCTTTGATTGATGACTATTTGAGTCTGGGGGGAATAAGCTGTGCAAGCCCAGTCGACACCGTGAAAGGTAATTAAGATAATGCAGATGGGCTCTTGTGTGTTTTTTTTTTTTGAGATTGGCTCTCGTGTGCTTTCTATTCAGTATAGTTCTCCTGCATGTCTTACGCTGAACCTCATATATGAACTTACTTTGGTGAAGTTTGTTGTGTGATCATGTGTAAATCTGTGACATGCAGATGCTGCAGCCTTGGTGGTTTCAGTATCTCAGGAGGATCTACTTGGTCTACATGGAATTCTTCAAGGTGACTAATAATTTATTGTATATTCCATTGTTGATTGTTCACGTCATCCATTTATAATTGGATAATGACTTCTCGTTATTCCACATATAGGTTTGGAGAGTGGGGCAGTTATCATTTTACGTTCACCTATCCTGCAATCTTATATCCAGAATCTGGAAAAATCTCTGAATGGTAAGCATAAGCATTTTTTGGCATTGTCATATTCCAATTCAACGTCTTATCAACATCCCAGAAAGTTCCAGCATATTTCCCTTTTATCTATTTGCATTTTTTAAGAAATAGCCGACCTTTTTTGTCGGTATATTTATTTTATGGGATAAAATAAGATAATATAAACTAAAAATTAATTATTATACTTTAGTTTATGTTTGATTGCATAATAGGATATGTATAAGATAAATTAGTGTAGATTTATTATCTCATTAATATGAAATAGTATTATTCTTTTTACTCTCGAGCTTGTCTATCTATTTTATGAGTTAATATTGATAAATTGTATATTTACTAAAATATTATTTTAATTAACATAAATTTTAAATATTTTTAAAAATTAATATAAAATTTAAAAAAATTATTTCTCACTCCTCTTTTCTCTCTTTCCTTTCTCTCTCCTCCCTCCTCTCTCTTTCTCACTTCTCCTCTCGCTCTCTCTTCCCTTCCTCTCTCCTCCCACCTCCCTTCCTTTCTCTCTCGTCACTCTCTTTCTCCTTCTCTCTCCCTCTCTCTCTCGTTCCTTCATTTTCCTTTATAAAAAATTGAAAATTTATATCTTAAAATTTATTTAACTTTTTTCCTTAAAAAATTGAAAAAAATGTTAATCTCTTTTTGTTAATATCTTAAAATTTATTTGTATAAAAAAATTAATACTTAATTTTAAAAAAAAAAATTCTATAAAATTAAAAATAAGTAAAATAAATATTCAATTTATTACTTAATTTCAATTATTTTTAATCAAAATATTAAAATTAATAATAAATATAAATTAATTATTTTTAAGGATAAAAAAAGTCATTTTAATATATTATACTATCCTTTTTCATATCATCTAAACATTGAGTAGGAAAATTATTTTATATTATTTGATAGTATTTAAACACAGTATAAGTTAGTAGTATAACTTATCCTATACTATATTAACTTATATTATTTTATATCATACTATTCAGTTTCTTTACCAGATGCATCTTTTGAAAATATTTTCAGAATTGCTGTCAATTGTTTGATATCTTGCAGAAAATGGTGGCAGAGTCTACTTAGTGGAAGCCTATGTTTCCAAGGGAAAGTCTGAGCGCTTGAATGGGAGAACCATGGTAACAGCAAGCTCTCTTTTAATAATTATATATTATTTTCTTCAACTTTATTATGCACATGGGTATGTATCCCTAATTTTTTTTACCCGATTTTTTTTCCGAATTGCAACAAGTTTTTGATTTTTTATAACTATAGTGATATATTTTGTAACAAAAAAAAAAGTGTATTTCTTTTGCAAAAAGTATCTAAAAAAGAATGGAAAACTTGTTGCAATTCGGGTAAAATATCGAACAAAAAAATTTAGGATCCCTATGTTTTTTCCTTGGAAAAGAAATATCATCTACGTTTCATTGTGAACTCACCAGTATTTTCTTTTAGATTGCTGCATCAGGAAGTGCTGAAAGCATTACAGTGGCACGACCTATTCTTTCAGGTAAATATACACGATCTACGTGTGATCTAGAATAGCACATATCATCACTTTGAATTTGTTTACATTTCATATAGTCTCTGATCTAAATTTTCATTTATTACAGCAATGAGTGAGAAGCTATACTTATTTGATGGTGAAGTTGGTGCTGCAAGGTCTGGTTTCTTCCTGGTCTAGACATGCTAAGTTATATATGCTAAGAGATGCTTTTGTATTTGACTTAATTCCGGAGAATATAGCATTAGTTAAAGAGGAAATGTTTTAAAATAATTTTTTTTACTGTTTTAGAAAAAAAAAATTGAAACAAATTTTTTTATAGCAAATTTCGTATGAGATATATATACTTTATATTTTAAGGTATTACTTATTTAGATCTAAATTTTAATTTTGTAAAGAAAAAAATTTATGTTATATTGGGTCAGTACAGGTACCGAATTAGCAGAGTTCTAGTTAAAATACTATTGAGGATGCATCTTGTTTTACTTTTGAAATTTTGATGGAATTTGACATATGCATTTAATATTTCTGCTTCTCTTTTGTTTTTATGATAACAGTAAAGTCAAAATGGTTGATGACCTGCTTGAAGGGATTCATTTTGTTGCCTCAGTGGAGGCTATATCTCTTGCTGGCATGCTAGGAATTCATCCATGGATGGTCTATGAGATTATCTTGACTGCTGCTGGAAATTCATGGTAAGATTAGCGCTGCCACCATCGACCAAATAATCACTTGCTTTTATTTTGTAAAAAAATAAAAAACATTCTTATATTTCTAGTTGCAAAATGATCTGATCTTATGGCTAAGTGATGCTAGGAACCACTTTTTACATAATTCTGTTCTTTTGAAATGCAGGGCTTTCAAGAATTATGTGCCTCAATTGTTGAAAGGCGAATTGAAGCCTCATTCACTCAATCCTTTGGCGGAAAATTTGGTGAGATAGTCTGCTATTGTGCATACTTTTTGATAATTGCATTTACTTTAGGCCTGAATGAGCTAGAGTTACCTTCATTCCATGAGGCTTACCATGAAGTCCAACTGCTGACGGATTTTTAAAAATAGGGTACTGTTATGGATGGGGCCAAATCACATATATTTCCTCTTCCGCTGGGATCTGTCGCTCATCAACAGCTTATTTTCGGTAAAATAACCATTGGATGAAGTCTTTATTTATGTTTACAAACTGACCATGTACATTCTAACTTATAGTTTTTTTTTTTTTCCCTTTTTAGGTTCTTCAAATCGCCGTAAACAGGACAATGAAGTCCCATTTGTTAAGGTGATTGCTTAATTCCGCGTATTTTTGTTATAAATTTTGTGTTTCTTAACAGGTGATTTGTGTTTCCACGTAGCTTGTTGTGTCAAAGCAGCATTGACTGATTGTCTTCTATCTGTGCAACATTCTACAATTTGTTTCAGGTTTGGGAAAGACTACTTGGATTAAACATTCAAGAAGCAGCTAGCGCGGAATCTTACAGTCCTGAGCAACTAGCACATGAAATTACTGCCAAATCTCCTCCTGTCAAGAGAGTTGGTTTCATTGGCCTTGGAGCAATGGGATTTGGCATGGCTACTAGTTTGCTCAAATCCAATGTCTGCGTCGTTGGCTACGATGTAATCTATCGCTTTTTACTCTTTTTTTTTTTTTTTTTTCCCTGATTGAGAGGATTGATACATGAAACTTTCAAACAACTTCACAAAGTGTCATTGAGGCCTTTTTTTTTTTTTTTGCGTGGCAGGTATACAAACCATCAGTAACTCGATTTGCAGAAGCTGGTGGCTTAATTGGCAACTCGCCAGCAGAAGTATCTAAAGGTAATGCTGAGCTCGTATTGTAGAACTCTGCTTTTCCGAGTCCGTCTTTCTGTCCTATTGCATTCCCATTTCCATGCAGCACTTACATTTTTTATGCACTTTTTTTTCAGATGCTGATGTGCTCGTAATCATGGTCATAAATGAAGCTCAGGCCGAAAGCGTCCTTTATGGGGATCAAGGTGCAGTTGCAGGTATGCCCACATATTGGCTATATATGACTGACTTCATCTTAATTCTTTTTGTTGAAATCCTGACTTCGTCTTATTTTTCTTTGTAGCCCTTCCACGAGGAGCATCTATTATCCTTTCATCTACAGTTTCTCCTGGGTTTGCAAGCAAACTCGAGCGACGCCTGCAAAGTATGTATTATTTTTCAGGGACTCAAAGTTTTTGTGTAATTAGTTCGACAATCCATGATTTAATATTTTTCCATGTCTGGTTTTATAGTTCATTTCATGTCATATTGCTTTAATTTCCTAATCAACCTGCTAAACTCTGTAGATGAAGGCAAGGATTTGAAGTTGGTGGATGCTCCTGTCTCCGGTGGTTTCAAGAGGGCAGCAGAGGGAACACTTACGGTCTGCAATCAATGCCTTCAATATTATAAGTCAGCTATCCTAGTTTTTCTTGTAAAGTATTCCAACTCAAATTTCATGTTCTTATCAGATAATGGCTTCTGGTACCACTGAAGCTCTTACTTGCTGCGGTTCAGTTCTAGCAGGTACTAAGCATGCCAATTTACATAAATTCTGTTTCATGGCTGTAGGGGATTTTTTTAAGTTTGTCCTGTCACTTACCTTTTCCTTGATAATTATGGACAGCATTCAGTGAAAAGCTCTTTCTCATAAAAGGAGGCTGTGGGGCTGCAAGGTACTTTCGTTTTGATTTTTCTCTGTTCATTCATCATATCATTAACTTATAAAAGCACTTTGTTTCTACACATCGGCATGTAATCTTTTTAATCAAAATTATCACGAATGCTTGTGTTTTGTTAATCTGAACTCTTTTCAATTTTGAATACAGTGGTGTAAAGATGGTTAATCAGTTGCTTTGCGGAGTTCATATTGCTACAGCAGCTGAGGCGATGGCATATGGAGCCCGATTAGGTGTCAATCAAAGTATGGTGTTCGATTTTGTCACCAACAGCGTGGGAACATCCTGGTTTGTGTCAGATACATTGCAATTAAATTTTCGTTTTTACTCAACATTTTGAAGTTGGGAAGTTGATTCAGCAAATATCGTTTTTGTTGCAGGATTTTTGAGAATCGTGTTCCTCACTTGTTGGACAATGACTACACACCATACTCAGCACTTGATATTCTTGTGAAGGATTTGGTATGAATAGTCTTTTTGGCCAAGAAAATTGTGGACATAATAGTGATCCATTTGCTAAAAAGCTTATAATCATCTGCAGGGCATCATTTACCGTGAATGTTCATCTGAAAAAGTTCCACTTCATCTCGCGACTGCCGCGCACCAAGTGTTCTTTGCAGGTGCAGGAATCTTGTGGCTAATTGTTATTGCTATTTCTTTTCATCTCTTTTATTTTTGGGCCTTTTTTCTTTGGGCTAAAGTTTTTTATTTGCTCATGATTTAACTTCGATTAGGAGATTTCTAATTTGACTCACTTTTTTTTGTGAGTATAATTTACTTATAATCTTATAATACATAATAAGAGGGTTCTGCTTGAAATAAAAAATTAAAAAAAAAAGATTTTTGTGCTTCCATGATGTGCATTTTGGGTTGCCACTTAAATTTCATTGTTAAACAGGCTCTGCTGCTGGCTGGGGTCGGCAATCTGATGCTGGCGTAGTTAGGGTACGTCAAATTGCTCACACAGTATATGATTATTAATGAATACTTTTAGAGGTTATCATAGGTAAAGAAAAGGGCAGTTGTCAATCTGAATTTTCTCATATACATGCAGGTTTATGAGTCACTTACAGGTGTTAAAGTTGAAGGGAAAGTTCCCATCGTTCAGAAAGAAAATGTTGTGCAATCTCTTCCACCTCAGTCGCCCCGCAATGCCATTGAGCACTTGCATAAACTATGTCAGAGCAATTCAAAAACTCTGGTTGTTCTGGACGACGATTCAACTGAAAATCAAATTGTTGACGGTGCTGAAGTGTTAAAAGAATGGTGACAAATCTCAACTTCTAAGTCCAGTTTACCTTTCGTAAATACTAAAGTGCATGGTGTACACAGTTCTCATATACTTTG